>OX451740.1:333672625-334872625 GCA_948472305.1 Vicia faba
TAGGCAATCTTTGTAATGATTCTCGTTCGTAAGAATATATGCAAAGATGTTTGTCTTTTTGAAAATGTTTTTAATGATTGTAAGATGTTTTTGAAATGTGTGTGTTTGTTTTGAAAATAGCAAGAATGTTTGTTTGAAATTGAGCAAGTAACTAGAAGTAATCTACCTACTCAAATGTCTTTCTTATGCATTTTTCTATTCCTTTGACATTGTTGTCTTACCATTGATTTGGTAAGCAACCCTATCTTTGGATGTAAACGGGACGAGCGTGGGTCATCGTATAACCATGATTAGCAATGTTTGCAAAGTATCTTAGCATTTTGAGGGACCAAGATCATTTTGTAAGGCAACCTTTTGAATAGCGTCATCGAGGGACTATGATCTTTATGTTTGTTTGTTTTGCCAAGATACTTCGCATGGGTAACATGGCTATTTTTGTATTAGGCAACCAAGTGGAGAAACCCTAAGGATACTTGTTGGCAAGTGTATCATTTTCATGCTTTGGTTTTATCTTGTATTTAGGGTTTTCTATTTTGCTTTATTTTGATCTTATCATACAAACCCTAATTACTAATCATGGCAAGTAAAGTGATAAATTGTGTAATGTAAATATTACTAGGCTATTACAATAATTTATGGGAGGGGGGAATACAAATTTGAATGGGGATTTGCAAGAATGTAAACCTAAATAAATTATTACAATCAAATCGAATTTGTGCGAATTAGAATAAATAAAATACAATATTCAAAGATGCAATATAATGTACATGTAAGAAAAGATTTTTTTTGTTTTGTTTTTATGTAAAAGAAATTTTAATCTAAACCTAAAAATTATAAGGAAAAGAAATTAATTTTTTAGATGGGAGGTTTTAATCATTATTTTTTTGAGTATTTTGTATTAGAATAATAAATAATATTGTATAAAAATATAAAATTTTTATATATGCAAAAATAAATATTTATAAGTATGAAATGAAAAATAAATTAAACTAATCATGTTTTAATTGTTTTTTACAAGTTTATTAAGAAAATATATGATATATATTAAAAATAAAATATATTTCTATGTGAAAAATAAACTAAAATAAAATAAAAATGCAATATTATGAAACTTACATTTTTCGGGTTTTTTATACATCAAAGAAATATTTAATATATATACAAAAATGAAAATAAATAAATAAAATAAAAATATAAAAAAAGTTGGCAAAGGGGGTGCTGTAGAAAAACTGGCAGTAATTTTAGCAAAAAAATCATGGCCCAAAAGACCAAGCCCAAACCTGCAAAAATAGCAAAATGGAAAGGAGAAAAATGTGAAAAACACAAAAGTAGCGTCCAGGTTCGAACCCAGGGACATGGGTCTCACCAGCGCGCTACTTTGCCACTAGGGTGGCTATATATCCATTGTCTTAAGGAAAGCAAAAATAATATAACATGAAACAAGTCCTTGCCCTGTACTTCATCTTCTTCCTCAAGCTTGGCCAGATGTCCTGTAACTCTCTCATACTTCCATGAAAATGAAAACTCATAACATGAAAGTTGTAGTATTTGATCTCACGATTCTAACCATATAAGCTATGTAATCTAACAATCAAAGATCAGAGAGAATTTTAAAAGCCCTAAATTTAAACCTAAATTTTCCAAAAACTTCAAGTTCTAAATTCTCTCAACTCAAGTAAAATAAATGCAAGATAAAGGTATGTACAGTTTCGTTGAAATGAGGACTGCATTATTTATTTACAAATCATGGCCAATGGTTGCATGTACAAGGAGATAGAAGTTGAGATTTTACCTCCTTCAGTTGGAATCGTGGATGGAACTGGAGTGAGTTTGATGGAGGCCTGATGCTTGCTTGAACTTCCTTGAACTTCCCTGAATGTATTCCCACCCTTGTCTTGCTCTGAAAGTGCCTGAAACTCCTTGGCCAAGTCAAACTGCAAGCTTTGAAGGCAACAATGGCAGATGATGGAGAAGTGGTTATAGAACAGGGATGAAGGCCTGGATTGGTTTGATATCAAGTAGGTAAGATGTTTTAATGATCAAGACTTGAAACGCACGAGCCAAATGGAAGATGGGTATGCTTATGCCAAAACTACAAGTTTTGACAGTTTTCTGGTGTTTTTGTGCTTGAGAGTGTTTCAGGACTTAACTAATCGTGTGTTGTGTTGTATTATATTTTTATATTAGTATGGAATTGGTTTCATGTCAACCCTCCAACAGCTGTGCCAGTTCTAGCCTTTTGGCCACCTTTCTTGCTTTTGAAGTAAAGTGAAGGGACAATGCTTGCCATGCTTGTAATTGCTTTCTTAGGGTTGGTATAAGCTTGTACAATTTACTTTAGGCCTGTAAGACTTGTGTATGCAATGGAGACAGGTGCAATGCTCAAGAATTGGAAAGTGGCAAAAGTTGATCTTTTTCAAAATGGCAATGGTCACTTTATGCCATTTATGGAATTGCAACTTGGGTAATGGCTCTAGGGCATGGATCAAAGATTTATCAACCGAGTAAGCATTAAATTAAGGAGCGAGGTAAAATTTTGGGACCTGTAAAGCATGGATTAGGCAGCATAGGTACTGATTGGAACTTTGTTCTTCATGAAATGGCTTGGACAAAAAGTGAGAAAATGTCAACTTCATCTCTTCGATTCTCCCTACTAAAAAATGATCTTGAGGAGTTCTTAGACATTTTGGAAAGCTTGAAATGTTCTCTATAACTCATATTTGAAATTCATTTTGAGATACCTCTTGGAACTAGGTGAAAAATTTCCATGAAATTGGGTCGAAAACCTGCCTAAATTAGGGCAAAATTTCACTAAGTTATTTAGTTCATGACCATGTATTCACAAGTTTATATCTTGAAATTCAAGCATCTTTAGGGAAAAGTGTATGAAGCAAAGTTGTAGATTTCATGGAGGTATACAACTTTCATGTTGGGAACTTTCTTTGAATCATTATGCATCATAGTGAAAAAGTAGCCTAAAGTTGAGAAAAAATAAGAAATTTTCTATACTTAGAAAATTTTCTAAGTTAAGAAAAATTTCAAATTCAAACCCTAATCTTCAAACTTGGATTTCTTGATGAAAAAGTTTCACATTTTGACATGTTTTGATGAACTTTGATCCTTGGCACTTGATTTTGACCAAAAAGTCAAAGTTTGACTTTTCAGTGTACAGTTGACTTTTGATCAGTTGACTGTAAATTTCATCTGTCAATCCAATGAGATTGAAATGTTTTGAGCCATGCAATAAGGTCAATATGATGCAATTGAATCTTTTAAATCATGCCTTAACTCAATTGGTCATTTGCTAGGTTAAAAATCAAAAATTGCCCTTCCTCAGTCAAAACCCTAATTTTGACCATTTTGCCCTTTTGGTGATTTGATCAAATTTCTTGAGGAATTATGATCCAAAGTTGACCAAATGATACATATAAGCTTAAAATGTTGATGTGGATCAAGAATGATGAAGTTTGACTGTAAATTGGCCATGGTTGACATTTTCCCCAATATAGCTGATTTTTAGGTCAACTGTCCAATTGACTGATCAAAAATATGCTTCAAGGCTTGAAACTTGTCATGAGTGATCTTAGGGGTCCATAATTATGTTTGAAAGTCACATGAAGCATTGATAGTCCAAAAATCCTTGTGCAATATCAACCCCTAATTTTGGGTCATCAGTGCAAGATGAGATGTCTTGAGCTGACCAAACCCTAATCCAGTCTTGAGTCAAAAGAATCTTGTGAGAAAAGTCTTGATAAATGAGAGAGAAATTTTTGGGGTACAACAGCTGCCCCTGTTCAATCTTCTTAAACCCGAGGAGTTAGATTGACGAGCTTTGCCATTCGTGACTTGAAGGTGAAAGATGATTGGACACTAGAGTGCCCATAAATTTGCACTCGACAACGTGTAACCGAGGGAATGGGCTTAAAGATGCCATTTGGATAAGAGATATAATATTTTTGGAGATGGGCTTGTAGATGCCATCCAAGAATGTTTGTTGAATTGTAAATTGTAAGCTGAAAGAACGAGCATCAGAATGGCATCCATGTTTGGAGCGTATCCATACTGTATCTGAAAGCTGAATCTGAATGAGTATTAGGATGGCACCCGTATCGGGAGCGTATCTGAACTATATCTGAAAGATGAATCTGAATGAGTAACATAATGGCATCTGTGTTTGGAGCATATTCGAACTGTATCTGAAAGTTGAATCTGAATGAGTAACAAAATGGCATCTGTGTTTGGAGCGTATCCGAACTGTATCTGAAAGCTGAATCTGAATGAGTAACAGAATGGCATCCATGTTTGGAGCGTATCTGAAAGCTGAATCTGAATGAGTAACAAAATGGCATCCGTGTTTGGAGCGTATCCGAACTGTATCTGAAAGCTGAATCTAAATGAGTAACAGAATGGCATCCGTGTTTGGAGCGTATCCGAACTGTATCTGAAAGTTGAATCTGAATGAGTAACAGAATGGCATCCGTGTTTGGAGCGTATCCGAACTGTATCTGAAAGCTGAATCTGAATGAGTAACAAAATGGCATCCGTGTTTGGAGCGTATCTGTACTGTATCATGATTGCATATTGTTAATGGTAGCTGTTAATCTTATCCTGAAAAGGGTAAAATGTTAGCTGGAACACAATTATGTTGCATGAAATGTATGATGCAATATATGTGTTTTATCAATGTTTATGATATATGGATGTAATGTATGCGCATGTAAGCTGATTTATTGTATTGTTGTATGATTGAGGAAAATAAATCCTTGACTGCTGCTGAGGATATATGGATTCTTCACGTCTTGAAGTTGAAGTACTGACAAAATCCTGTTATGAGAGCAATGCCATATACTGCTTTGAGGAATCCTGAGAATTTTGACGATCTCTACTGGGGATTATTAGTTTGAAGTTTATTCCACTGGGGATCTAAATGACATATTGTGGGGATTGCTTATGGAATAGCCTAAAGACGTTTTCCTATCCTTTTAACCTATCAATAATTGTCTTTCTCATTTTGTTTATTTGTAAACAGTAATTATGTTCAAATGCATATGTTCATTAATGAATCGTTGGACGCTTTTGCAAATAAAAACACAAGTGTAAAGAAAAAGGACAAATACTAATTTTTTCTGTATTTTCAAAGAGATATCTTTGTATTGACTTTGAATAAGTATTTTGTACAAAGGAGACAATCATCCTAGTAAGAGAATGGTGCCATAAAAAGTAAGAAAAATTTATACAAAGAAAGATAGCTATGTGTGATAATCCCACGGGGTTCCCATTCTGCTATAGCCTTTGTATCTCCGAATATCTTGTCTATTTGTTGCTTCGTCCGAAGATGATTGAATTGATCAGAAAGTCCGAGTTTGTCAGTGGAAGAGATTGTCCTCAAAGTGATCCGATGGGACATAGTCACACGCCTTAATTCCCTAACTTTTGCCTGGACCGCCCTTTCAGGTTTTCAGTCCACCAGGAAACCCTTTTTTGCCCAAGTCGCCCTTTTAGGTTTTCAACTTGCCGGGTGTACAAACTTTTTTATTTTATCCCTAATTTTTTCCCGAACCTTTTGGTTCGCCGGGATGCCCTTTTTTTTGCCTAGGTGTGTCAACCTAGCAGGTCTCTTATGCGTAGTATCTTTTGACTATGTCCGCATTCGCAGGGTGTGGCAGGTCGTCGCCGTCCATGGTGGTTAAGATCATTGCCCCACCGGAGAATATGTTCTTGATTACAAATGGTCCTTCATAGGTAGGAGTCCATTTTCCCCTGGGATCACTTTGTGGCAAGATAATGTGTTTGATCACTAGATCTCCAACTTGATATACTTGGCGTCTGACTTTCTTGTCGAAAGCCTTGATCATCCGTTTTTGATACATCTGACCATGGAAAACAACAGTAAGTCTCTTTTCATCAATTAAGTTTAGTTGATCAAGTCGAGTCTGGATCCAATCGTCCTCATTCAAACCTGCATCCTTCATAATTCTTAAAGAGGGGATCTGAACCTCAATAGGCAAGACAACCTCTATGCCATAAACCAAAGAATAGGGTATTGCCCCAGTTGACGTGCGAGCCGTGGTACGATACCAGTGGAGAGCAAATGGTAGCATCTCATGCCAATCCTTGTAGGTAACTGTCATTTTCTGGATGATCTTTTTAATGTTTTTATTTGCAGCTTCGACAGCACCATTCATCTTTGGCCGGTGGGGGGATGAATTGTGATGCTGAATCTTGAACTGCTCACACAAGGCGGTGATCATAGTATTGTTAAGGTTGGTACCATTATCAGTGATGATCCTTTCTGGGATACCTTACCGGCAAATGAGATTCTGCTTGATGAAGCGGGCGACAACATTCGTAGTAACAGATGCAAAGAAAGCTGCTTCGACCCATTTTGTAAAATAGTCAATGGCCACTAGTATGAAGCGGTGTCCATTGGAGGCTGTAGGCTTGATCTCTCCAATCATATCGATTCCCCACATAGAAAAGGGCCAAGGAGCCGTCAAGAAATTCAGAGGAACCAGAGGTACGTGCACTTTGTCAGCATAAATTTGACACTTATGACAGGTCCGAGAGTGTTGATAGTAGTCTGCTTCCATGGTAGACCAATAATAGCCTGCTCATAGGATTTTCTTTGCCATCGTATGCCAACTGGAGTGAGTGCCAAAGGTGCCTTCATGTAATTCAGCCATGACCTTTTCAGCCTCAATCTTATCCATACATTGGAGCAGAATGGAGTCATGATTGCGTTTGTACAGGATGCCATTACTCAGGAAGAACTTAGCAGAGAATCTCCTTAAGAACTTTTTATCATTGATTGGAGCTCCTTTTAGATATTCTTGAGCCTCGAGATACCTCTTGACTTCATGAAACCAAGGCTGGTCCACTACTTCTTCAGCATTAATCTCGTGACAGTGTGCTGGTTCATCCATTAGTTCAATGGTGATCTGGGGAGCCTCGTTATCCCAATTAAGTTTAAACATAGATGACATTGTGGCTAGAGCATCTGCTAGCTGATTTTCTTCTTGCGGGAAATGCTCGAAGGTAATCTGTTCAAAATGTGGTAGCAATGTCAAAACATGTTCTTTGTAAGGGATAAGGTTTGGATGTTTAGTGTCCCACTCTCCTTTGATCTGACTGATGACCAAAGCTGAATCTCCAAACACATATAAAGATTTGATTCCCAAGTCTATGGCAGCCTTGAGACCAAAGATGCATGCTTCGTATTCCGCCATATTGTTCGTACAATTGAAGCAAAGTATGGAAGTAAAGGGAGTGTGACACCCTTTCGGAGATATGAGTACAACGCCGATACCATTACCAAGTGCATTGGATGTCCCATCAAAGATCAGGGTCCATCGGGATCCTTGTTCAGGTCTGTCATATGGCCTGATTTCTTCACAGTTGTCTAATGTCATGATGTCTTCATCCGAGAATTCAAACTTCATGGACTAATAATCTTCTACAGCTTGATGAGCAAGATGATCATCTAGCACACTGCCCTTTATAGCTTTCTGGGTAGTGTACTGTATGTCATATTCTGTTAGGATCATCTTCCATCTAGCTATCCTCCCTGACAGAGCAAGCTTCTCGAAGATGTATTTTATCAGATCCATCTTAGATATCAACAAAGTAGTATGAGTCAACATATACTGTCTTAGTCGGCGAGCAACCCATGCCAGAGCGCAGCAAGTTTTCTTGAGCAGTGAATATCTGGTTTCACAGTCGGTAGACTTTTTACTCAGGTAGTAAATAGCATGCTCTTTTCGGCCAGACTCGTCATGCTGCCCCAATACACACCCCATTGAGTTCTCTAAAACAGTCAGATACATGATCAGTGGTCTTCCCTCGACTGGTGGCATCAAAACAGGAGGCTCTTGTAAGTACTCTTTGATCTTGTCAAAAGCAAACGGGAATTCATCATTCCATTTAACTACTTGATCTTCCTTCAATAGTTTGAAGATTGGCTCACAAGTAGCTGTCAGGTGAGAAATCAATCTGGCAATATAGTTCAGGCGTCCCAAGAATCCTCTGACTTCCTTCTCAGTACGAGGAGCAGGCATTTCTTGTATCGCTTTAACCTTGACAGGATCAACCTCGATAGCTTTGTTGCTGACAACAAAACTTAAGAGTTTACTAGACCAGACTCCGAATGTGCACTTGTTTGGATTCAACCTTAGTTTGTACTCCTTCAATCTTTCAAACAACTTTTGCAAATGATCAAGGTGCTCCTCTTCAGTTTGTGAACGGGCTATCATGTCATCTACATAGACCTCTATCTCATGATGTATCATATCATGAAATAAGGCTACCATGGCGCGTTGATAGGTTGCCCCAACATTCTTCAGTCTGAATGGCATCACTTTGTAGCAGAACGTGCCCCACTGTGTGACAAATTTAGTTTTCTCCATGTCCTCAGGTGCCATTTTGATTTGGTTATAAACTGAGAATCCGTCCATGAAGGAAAATACTTTGTGCTGGGCTGTATTGTCAACCAGGATATCAATATGGGGAAGTGGAAAATCATCTTTAGGGATGGCCCTATTCAAATCTCTATAATCCACGCACATTCGTACTTTTCCGTCCTTTTTAGGCACAAGAACAATGTTGGCAACCCATTGAGGATAGGAACTGACAACCAAGAATCCAACATTGAATTGTTTCATGACTTCTGCTTTGATCTTCTCTGACATGTCAGGTCTCATACGGCGGACTTTTTGTTTTACTGGTAGACAGTCTTCTCTTGTGGGTAGACGATGTACCACGATATCTGTATTAAGTCCTGGCATGTCTTTGTATGACCAGGAAAAGATCTCAACATAATCATGCAATAGCTGAATTAGACGCTCTTTGACACTAGACTCTAGATTGGCACCCACCTTGATTTCCTTTTTATCTTCCTCGGTACCCAAGTTGATTGTATCCAACGGTTCCTCATGAGGCTGAATAGCTCTTTCCTCTTGTTGTAGTAGTCTGGCCAATTCCCCTGGTACTCCACAATCTTCCTCACCTTCGTATTCGACTTGGTAGATTAGATCTTCAGAGTCACTAAAGTCCATAGCAGTATCGTTACCCATGGGATCCGGAATGGAGGGGTACCTGCATTTGTGAGTGTGGGTGTGTGTAAGGGTATAGCCATCTTTAAAAAATAAAATGTAAAAGAAAGACAATGAGCACAAAAGGTTTGTATGTGAAAAAACGTCCATGATTCATTGAATATCATATGAAGATGAAATAAAAACCCTTACAAATGGACCATTGTGCCTCGGGTAAGACACATGGTTTTTAATGTGCGAATTGTTTGTGAATATTACAAGTCCAACAGAAATGTAAAAGATAAATTACTGAGAGATGAAAGTTATTGGGACAAAGTCTCTGGCTTCCCAATTGTGAAGTCCTCCGTTGACAGTAGGAAATATCCAATCCTCCAAGCTGCCATCTTCTTCACCATCTTCCATTGTGTTGACCTCTCGGTTTCTAATCTTCAAAGGTGGCCCTCCAGCACGGGCACGACGCACAGTCTTCTGAGCATTTGAAGTAAACCCTAAGCCAAACTTGTCAGATTTATATGGAATGTCTGGAAGCTGCCCCCAGATGGTGCATCCACCCTCCTCTACTACTGCCTTGGAATTCTTTAGAGATGACATCCGAAGCGGAGGTCTTGTGATCTTTGGGATCGGGGATACCGCCTTGGTTACTGCTACCTCTTGAGAGACTTGTTCGAAATGTTGAAAAGGAGATTCAATGAACTCGCCATCCAACTCCACATACCGGAAAGAATTTAGATGGCTAATCATGTACTCTTCCTCTCCATGGACAATGATAATCTTTCCATGGCCGAGTATTTCAGCATCTAGTGTAGTGTAGAGGTGACAGCACCAACATTATGGATCCAAGGCCATCCTAATAGACAGGAGTAAGAGGGGCGGATGTCCATTACATAGAAGGTTGAGTTGAAAGTTTGAGTTCCCACCTTTATGGGGATGTCCACCTCCCCGTGGACCATCCTCTTCGAGCCGTCAAATGCTCTCACAACTATGTTACTGGGTTTCAATGTTATCCCTTCGCAATCCAATCTGTCGAGAGCTTTCTTTGGTAAGATGTTTAAAGATGAGCCAATGTCCACCAAGACATGGGCCAGAGTTGTTCCTCTACACTCCACAGAGACATGTAATGCCTCGTTGTTCTTTCTCCCTCTTGGTGTCAAATCAGCATCAGATAAGCCTAGGCCGTTATCAGCTGTCAAACTGGCCACACAATCTTGGAATTGGTCAGCAGACGTCTCTTGTGGCACATGGGCTGTCTTCAGGAACTTCACCAGAGCTTTTGCATGTGCCTCAGAACACAGTAGTAATGCTAGCATGGAGATCTTGGAGGGAGTTTGCCCTAACTGTTCAACCACGTCATAATCACTCTTCATTATTATCCTCAGGATCTCCTCCATTTCCTTCTTAGAGGTTTCGAGGATAGTCAGCGGTTGAGCCTTCGTCCGGACAGGCTCTTCTTGAATATTTTTTCCTTGATTTTCAGCAGTAGAAGTGTTGGTAGGGATAACAGCAGGGATCGTGTTGTCTTTGTCGGTAGGAGTACTTGCAGGTATGATTATTGGTACAAAGGTAATCTTCGGAATAGCCACGGGTCCAAAAACTGCCTTTGGAGGGGCAATCTCTGTAGAGAAGATTCTACCGCTACGGGTAATCTTACTAGTTCCGGCAATATTGCTAATGTCAGAATCTTCTTCTTCGGAGCTCACTTCTTCGGCGGTCAGCCCATCTTGTTTGATACCATGGTAGTAGATTTCTCCACCGTAATTCCAAGATACTGTTTTATCTGATTCATACGGGACCGGCCCGGGCATTGTGATTATAAAAGGAGTAGTGTTTGGAACCGATGTAATCCTAACGGGTCTTTTGGGAGCCCTGGAAGGATTGGCGAAGATGGTTATGATTGAAACGTCTTCAACAGGAACAGGTGAAACAGGAGCATTTTCAAACAGAATCTATTGGTTGTCTATCAAGCATTGAATGCATGTCTTCAACAGAGGGAAAGCAGTTGGTGAGGATAAGCAAAGATGGTAGTCTTCATTACAACCTAGGAATATACCAGCTTTCAACAAGTTTATCTTATTGATTGGGAGCGGAGTCAAGAGTTCATCCACTGTAGCAACAAACAAATCTTCTTCGATAGCATTGGAGTTGTGACCATGCCTAGGCATCGGAGCGGAAATGACATTTGGCTTCTCGGGTGCATCAAACTCAATTTCTTTTGCATCTATGAGGTCTTGAATTTTGTTTTTTAATGCCCAACAGTTGTTAGTATCGTGACCCGGACTTTCGGAATGATATGCGCATCTTGCATTTGGGTGATAATAAGGGGACGCAGTGTTGGGATTCTTTGGGGCTTCTTTTAAAGTTTCCAGATTAGATTTCAGAAGATGTGGTAAAACCTGGGCTAAGAGTCATATTAATTCTGGTGAATTGTTGGATTGGCCTTTCCACCCTTGGTTGGTTGATCAGATGTAGGTTTTGGGATCATGACGGCCCCTACCATTGGTCGGTGCTCGGGTCTCCCTTGGTTCCTTTTTGGATAAACAACAGATACCTCCTTCTTCCCGGTGAAAGGTTTTCTCACAGCTGTAGAGGCAGATGAATCCTTCTGAATATTTCCACTTTTTATGCCAGCCTTCACCCTCTCTCCGGTTAGTATTAACTCAGTAAACCCAGCAGATGAGCTCCCAATCAAATGGTTGGAGAAAGGGCCCGATAGAGTGCCTAAGAACATATCCACCAACTCCCTTTCAGACAGAGGGGGTTGCACTCTCCCAGCTAGATCTCTCCATTTTGCGTGTGATCTTTGAAACCCTCATTTGAAGCCATAGCCATACTCTGAAGTTGAGTACGGGTAGGCGCCAAATCTGCATTATACTGGTATTGTTTATAGAAAGTTGCGGCAAGGTCTTCCCAGTTGTGGACGTCGGCCCTTTCTAATTGGTAAAACCAATCGAGTTGTGTTCCGGATAAAATATCTTGGAAAAAATGCACCCACAGGTCTTTATCAGCAGAGTGCGGCTGAATCTTTCTCACGTATGATCGGAGGTGGATTTTAGGACATGACACCCCATCATATTTTGCAAACAACGGTACTTTGAACTTTGGTGGGATCACAATTCTCGACACTAGCCCCAATTCTTCAAAGTCTAGACCTGGTACCCTTTATATTTCCATACCGCTTAAACGCTCTTCAAGATGTCTGTACTTATCATCAGCCGGAGGGTACTGTTCCTCAGAGTAGTCTTCCTCTTCTTCCTCCTCTTCAGATTCTGACGGAACCGCTGTTTCTTTTCCTTTTCCTTCTCCTTCCCCGGAAGTGGTTGCAAAATTAAAGGTTCTTCTAGTTTGTCCCTGAAACCTTCTCCCCATGTTCAAAACCCCAGTGGCTTTCTTTGTTTTCTTCTTTCTTTCTTCAGCTAACAGAGTCTTCAACTCATCTTGCCCCTTGGCTAGGGTCATGAGTAACTATTGAAACTGCGTGTTTTGGGCTTGAAGATCTTTGACCGTCTGTTCGAGATCCATCTGATTGAAATAAATAATAGAGAGATGAGGAAACTTGTTGCAAAAGACCTATTTATGTTATGATGAATGATATGTGCATATGTAATGTTTTCAAGGATTTTAAAAGATTCAAGTTCGTTTTAAACAAAAAGGAACACACGTTATATTAATAAGATAGAGTTTGAGTACATCAATGCCCCTTGGGCAAAATAATACAACACTCTAAGATAAAAAAAGTAGTGCACATCCTCTTTGGTTCGATGTAGGCATTTAGAGTCCGCTCCTTATGAAGTAGCGTAGTGAGTTCCAAAAACTTCTCCTCGCTTGCGTAGAATTGGGCTTCAAAAGTATCTCGTTCTCCTTTGAGCTGTATCCAATCCCTTTGTAGGTCTTCAAGAGATGTGGGCATGTTAGGATGTAGGATAGTGTATGGGACTTCTCCTTCCTTAACAGGCTTAATAATCACCAGAAGAATGGAAGGATAAGGCATCATAAGACTTTGAGCGTGGGTTTGTACCCACTTGAGGTAAGGCTCAAGAGGGATGGAATTATTGTGTTCCAAAGTCTTTCTATCCACCTTGTTTAGCATCCTCCAAGCTCGGATGAATCTCTGGCGAAGTCCTTGATCGTCGTTGTCGTAGTCGAATACCAAGCGTTGAATCAGCATCTCATGTGGGCTATCCCTTCGGGCATAACCAAACTGTCTTAGAGCCAAGCATGGGTTGTAGGTGATACCTCCCCTAATGCCAAGTAGAGAGACATTAGGGAATTCCCCATAACGGTCAACAATGATAACATTCTCTTTGGATCGAGAGCACCAATGAACATCTGAATGTCTGAGCGTCATTAACCTTTGTGACCACCTTAATCCTTGCCCATTCTTTAAAACTGATTGGGGAAGATGAGAAATAAACCATCTTTCCAGGAGGGGAGTGCAACATATAAGGACACCTCTTTTCCTCATTGTACGAGTGTGAAAAGAGTGTAGGATATCTCCTAACAATGTAGGCACCGGATTGTGTGACATGAAGATTTTGACGGCACTCACATCTATGAGTTGGTCAGGATTGGGAAACAAGACCATCCCATAGATAAGAAGAGCCACAATCTCCTCAAAAGCTTGCAAGTCTAGGGAATTCCAACAGCTTTAGGATTTCTCAAACAGAAATTTTACTAAGAAGCCTTTGACACCACTTCTAGTTTCCCAATGAGTTGTGACATCAGATGAGTGCAAGTGCGGGGCTTGAGCAATCTCTTCTGGATTTGGATCTCTTTCCATACCGTTGAAAGGTAGTTGATTGAGAATAGGAATTCTCAAGAGTTGAGATAATTCTTCCAAAGTGGGCACAAGCTGATAGTCAGGAAATGTAAAGCAATGATGCAAAGGATCAAAGAACTGGAAGAGCACTTTCATCATATCCTCCTATGTGTTGGAGGTGACCAAGTTGAGTAGACGACCATGCCTCTCGGTGAATGGAGAATTCTCATGGATCCTTGAAGCTAGCTCTTTGAGTTGTGGAGAAACTCTTACAAGGTTGACTTGGATAGTTTTCTTGCAAAGTGAATCCATATCCTACAAGACAAGAACAAAGATGAATCTCCAAAATCCTTGAAATGATTAGTGGATGCATATGATGTTCATGATGTTCATGATGTTATGCCCAAGTAGGTATATACAAGAAAAACAAACAAGTTCTTAGTTTAGGCTTGCATGGGGTTTTATAGGTAAGTACCCTCTTGAAGTTTAGTTGGCTCAACCTGTCCTAATAATAGTAATCGGGTTCTAAAGAGCTCAATATCACTGGATTATTTCCTTGGTCATTGTTTCATCTCAAGCCTCTTTAATGGCGACCTAAATATCCCAAGAAACCAAACCTCAATGAGTGTAGTATCGAGTATCTACCAACTTCGGACTGCACCAAATCCGATCATCTCACTACATCCTAAAGGCCAAGTTGGTCAAGTAAAGGGTTCTAGAAGTTCATTAGTGCTTCATGACATCACTCAGCGGTCCCGTATTCTCTTTGATTAATTCAAAGGCTACCGGTACCGACAAATATGTCACACTAACATAGCTATTGCTTAGACCATGTCAGTATACCCCACACAGTTTCCATAACGTATTGCTATTTACCTATAATGTTTCCCAAATCCGGGTGGAGGATTCAAACCCAAACAAGGAACCATAATGTAAATCAAACAAGTCAAACAATGTAAGCAAATAAATGTGATCTAGCCCTAAGGTAACCCCACTATCATAAATATCCCTAGCAGAGTCGCCCGTTCTGTGATACGGTGGGAGAACTTACTTGAGGGTTTGCGTTTGTGTTTGCAAATGTTGCAGTTAGCAAGAGTCGCCACCGAATTTTCTTTTATCCAAAAGGAAAGGTGAAAAAGCACAGGAAAGACCTTTGAGATGTTTTCTTGAGTTCGGGGGGTAGATTATGAAAAGGGAAGGTATTAGCAACCTTTTCATCCATGGTTTTCCATGTGCTCTTAGTTACTTGCTTAAATCACTTGCTTTTGTTGTTTAAAAATGTGTTTGGTGTGGTTTTGAAAGAATTTTGTAAAAGAGGCCATTCGTTTAGGCAATCTTTGTAATGATTCTCATTCGTAAGAATGTATACAAAGATGTTTGTCTTTTTGAAAATGTTTTTAATGATTGTAAGATGTTTTTGAAATGTGTGTGTTTGTTTTGAAAATAGCAAGGATGTTTGTTTGAAATTGAGCAAGTAACTAGAAGTAATCTACCTACTCAAATGTCTTTCTTATGCATTTTTCTATTCCTTTGACATTGTTGTCTTACCATTGATTTGGTAAACAACCCTACCTTTGGATGTAAACGGGACGAGCGTGGGTCATCGTATAACCATGATTAGCAATGTTTGCAAAGTATCTTAGCATTTTGAGGGACCAAGATCATTTTGTAAGGCAACCTTTTGAATAGCGTCATCAAGGGACTATGATCTTTATGTTTATTTGTTTTGCCAAGATACTTCGCATGCGTAATATGGCTATTTTTGTATTAGGCAACCAAGTGGAGAAACCCTAAGGATGCTTGTGTGCAAGTGTGTCATTTTCATGCTTTGGTTTTATCTTGTATTTAGGGTTTTCTATTTTGCTTTATTTTGATCTTATCATACAAACCCTAATTACTAATCATGGCATGTAAAGCGATAAATTGCGTAGTGTAAATATTACTAGGCTATTACAACAATTTATGGGAGGGGGGAATACAAATTTGAATGGGGATTTGCAAGAATGTAAACCTAAATAAATTATTACAACCAAATCGAATTTGTGCGAATTAGAATAAATAAAATACAATATTCAAAGATGCAATATAATGTACATGTAAGAAATTAATTTTTTAGATGGGAGGTTTTAATCCTAATTATTATTTTTTTAAGAAAATAAGGTTCTTATGCATTATTTTTTTTGAGTATTTTGTATTAGAATAATAAATAATATTGTATAAAAATATAAAAAATTTATATATGCAAAAATAAATATTTATAAGTATGAAATGAAAAATAAATTAAACTAAACATGTTTTAATTGTTTTTTACAAGTTTATTAAGAAAATATATGATATATATTAAAAATAAAATATATTTCTATGTGAAAAATATACTAAAATAAAATAAAAATGCAATATTATGAAATTTACATTTTTTGGGATTTTTATACATCAAAGAAATATTTAATATATATACAAAAATGAAAATAAATAAATAAAATAAAAATATAAAAAAGTTGGCAAAGGGGGTGCTGTAGAAAAACTGGCAGCAATGTTAGCAAAAAAATCATGGCCCAAAAGACCAAGCTCAAACCTACAAAAATAGCAAAATGGAAAGGAGAAAAATGTGAAAAACACAAAAGTAGCGCCCAGGTTCGAACCCAGGACATGGGTCTCATCAGCGCGCTACTTTTCCACTGGGGTGGCTATACATCCATTATCTTAAGGAAAGCAAAAATAATATAACATGAAACAAGTCCTTGCCCTATACTTCATCTTCTTCCTCAAGCTTGGCCAGATGTCCTGTAACTCTCTCATACTTCCATGAAAATGAAAACTCATAACATGAAAGTTGTAGTATTTGATCTCACGATTCTAACCATATAAGCTATGTAATCTAACAATCAAAGATTAGAGAGAATTTTAAAAGCCATAAATTTAAACCTAAATTTTCCAGAAACTTCAAGTTCTAAATTCTCTCAACTCAAGTAAAATAAATGCAAGATAAAGGTATGTACAGTTTCGTTGCAATGAGGACTATATTATTTATTCACAAATCGTGGCCAATGGTTGCCTGTACAAGGAGATAGAAGTTGATATTTTACCTCCTTCAATTGGAATCATGGATGGAACTGGAGTGAGTTTGATGGAGGCCTGATGCTTGCTTGAGCTTCCTTGAACTTCCCTAAATGTATTCCCACCCTTGTCTTGCTCTGAAAGTGCCTGAAACTCCTTGGCCAAGTCAAACTGCAAGCTTTAAAGGCAACAATGAAAGATGATGGAGAAGTGGTTACAGAACAGGGATGAAGGTCTGGATTGGTTTGATATCAAGTAGGTAAGATGTTTTAATGATCAAGACTTGAAACGCACGAGCCAAATGGAAGATGGGTATGCTTATGCCAAAACTGCAAGTTTTAATAGTTTTCTGGTGTTTTTATGCTTGAGAGTGTTTCAGGCCTTAACTAATCGTGTGTTATGTTGTATTATCTTTGTATATTAGTATGGAATTGGTTTCATGTCAACCCTCCAACAGCTGTGCCAGTTCTAGCCTTTTGGCCACCTTTCTTGCTTTTGAATAATGTGAAGAGACAATGCTTGCCATGCTTGTACTTGCTTTATTAGGGTTGGTATAAGCTTTTACAATTTACTTTAGGCCTGTAAGACTTGTGTATGCAATGGAGACAGGTGCAATGCTCAAGAATTGGAAAGTGGCAAAAGTTGATCTTTTTCAAAATGGCAATGGTCACTTTATGCCATTTATGGAATTGCAACTTGGGTAATGGCTCTAGGGCATGGATCAAAGATTTGTCAACTGAGTAAGCATTAAATTAAGGAGTGAGGAACAAGTTTGGGACATGTAAATCATGGATTAGGCAGCATAGGTACTGATTAGAACTTTGTTCTTCATGAAATGGCTTGGACAAAAAGTGAGAAAATGCCAACTTCATCTCTTCGATTCTCCCTACTCAAAAATGATCTTGAGGAGTTCTTGGACATTTTGGAAATCTTGAAATGTTCTCTATAACTCATATTTGAAATGAATTTTGAGATACCTCTTGGAACTAGGTGAAAAATTTCCATGAAGTTGGGTCCAAAACCTGCCTAAATTAGGGCAAAATTTCACTAAGTTATTTAGTTCATGACCATGTATTCACAAGTTTATATCTTGAGATCCAAGCATCTTTAGGGAAAAGTGTGTGAAGCAAAGTTGTAGATTTCATGGAGGTCTATAACTTTCATGTTGGGAACTTTCTTTGAATCATTATGCATCATGGTGAAAAAGTGGCCTAAAGTTGAGAAAAAATAAGAAATTTTCTATACTTAGAAAATTTTCTAAGTTAAGAAAAATTTCAAATTCAAACCCTAATCTTCAAACTTGGACTTCTTGATGAACAAGTTTCACATTTTGACATATTTTGATGAATTGTGATCCTTGGCACTTGATTTTGACCAAAAAGTCAAAGTTTGACTTTTCAGTGTACATTTGACTTTTGATCAGTTGACTGCAAATTTCATCTGTCAATCCAATGAAATTGAAATGTTTTGAGCCATGCAATAAGGTCAAGATGATGCAATTGAATCTTTTAAATCATACCTTAACTCAATTGGTCATTTTCTAGGTTAAAAATCAGAAGTTGCCCTTCCTCAGTCAAAACCCTAATTTTGACTATTTTGCCCTTTTGGTGATTTGATCAAATTTCTTGAGGAATTATGATTCAAACTTGAACAAATGATACATATAAGCTTAAAATGTTGATGTGGATCAAGAATGATGAAGTTTGACTGTAAATTGGCCATGGTTGACTTTTTCCCCAATACAGTTGATTTTTAGGTTAACTGTCCAATTGACTGATCAGAAATATGGTTCAAGGCTTGAAATTTGTCATGAGTGATCTTAGGGGTCCATAATGATGTTTGAAAGTCACATGAAGCATTGATAGTCCAAAAATCCTTGTGCAATATCAAACCATAATTTTGGGTCATCAGTGCAAGATGAGATGTCTTGAGTTGACCAAATTCTAATCCAGTCTTGAGTCAAAAGAATCTTGTGAGAAAAGTCTTGATAAATTAGAGGGAAAATTTTAGGGTACAACATAGTCCAACTCAATTCCAGCAGTCCGGAGCAGCTTTCTGAAGAGTAACAAAGTCATCACAGCATTTGGAAAAGCATTCAGATCTAAAACAACCAGTGCAGCCCAAAGGTAAGTCCTCTTGACTTGACATCTTTTCATTACATCATTAACAATCTGTTGTTATTGAAGATAAGATGTCGTATTTTATTATCCCTTTGAACTAGTCGTTTGTTTGTGATTTAGGCTTATTCACTCATTTGTTATTTACATCTATCCATCATATGTTGTAAGCTAACCTGTACAGATAAGAAAAACAATGTTTAAGGCAGGAAAATACAGCATGCATTGACGCATATCCTCATGTGTCGACTCATCCTAGTCAAAAAACAGGGTATGAGTCGATACATAACCCCCATGCATCGACCCATACTGAGTTCAGATTGCAAAACAGAAGTTAGAAGAGCATATGATTCGATGCATACACGTTTTGCATCGATACAAGAGGGTGCATGAGTCGACACATCCCATTATGTGTCGACCCATACTGAACTGGTTTTGTTTTTTAGGAGCAGGGAAAATCTATGTGTCGATGCATAACAGCATGGGTCGACACATAGCAGTTCAAAATACATTTTCCCTTTGTTTTGCACTGTTCTTACATTGTTTTCATTATTATTCGATATGGTTGTAATATTTCAGTCTCCACTTCATCCCTATTGTTGAATTGTACCCCCCATCCCCCTAAAGTGATGTAATAGCTTAGATTTTATTTTCCGCATTTTTACTTGCTTTTCATATATTGCTAGTAAATAGGATGTATGGCAAGATAAAATCAATAAATAGACGACTTTCAAATACAAGACAAAATGCATGCAAACAAACACACTTGCACACTAGCATCTCTAGGGTAATCTCATTTTTGTTTCCTTTCGGAAAAATAGTCACGTCCCTCGAATATGTGACATTTTAGCAAAAACCCTTTGATAAAAAAGGATCGTAGTCCCTCGATGACCCTCGATGTTGCCTTCAGTAAACGATCTAGTCCCTAAAATGATATTGCTAACACGTCTCATAAGTTGCCTTCTATGACTATCCAAACGTCCCAACGCCCGTCCCTTCACATCCAACGATGGGGCTTCTTATCAAAACTATGGTAAGATAGAAACATCTAAAGGAGGAGGAAAAGCACATCTAAGACCTTTTGAGTAGGTAGATTCGCTCTTAGTTGCTCGCTTGCTCACAACAAAAATATTTCATACACCAACACTCTCATTTTGAAACACTTTTGAAAACAACACTTTGTACACGTTCTTATAGAAACGAGAGCCATTACAAAGGAAACCCTTTTTCAAAAATAACTTTCAAAAACACATCTCACAAACACTTTCTTGAAAACATTTGTCGAAATAAACACTTTGTATGCGTTCTTATAGAAACGAGAATCATTACAAAGTTACATTTTCATAATACTTTCAAAAACCACACCACAAGCACATTCAAACAAAATCAAGTGATCTAGCGAGTAACTAAGAGGCCAAGGAAAACCATGGATGAAAAGGGTGCTAATACCTTCCCTTTTCATAATCTACCCCCCGAACTCAAGAAAATATCTCTAAAGGTCTTTCTTGTGCTTTTTCACCTTTCCTTTTGGATGAAAGAAAAGTCGGTGACGACTCTTGCTAAACCGAAACATTTGCGAACGCAAATGCAAAACCTCAAGTCAGTTCTCCCACCGTATCACAGAACTGGTGACTCTGCTAGGGAATATTATAAAAGTGGGGTTACCTTAGGGCTAGATCACATTTATTTGCTTACATTGTTTGACTTGTATGCTTTAAATTATGGTTCTTTGTTTGGGTTTGAAATCCTCTACCCAGATTTGGGATACATTATAGGTAAATAGCAATACGTTGTAGAAACTATGTGGGGTATACCGACATTGTCTAAGCAATAGCTATGTTAGTGTGACATATTTGTGGGTACCGGTAGCCTTTGAGTTAATCAAAGAGAATACGGGGCCTCTGAGTGATGTCATGAAGCACTAATGAACTTCTAGACCCTTTACTTGACCAACTTGGCCTTTAGGATGTAGTGATATGACCGGCTTTGGTGCAGTCCAAAGTTGGTAGATACTCGATACTACACTCATTGAGGTTTGGTTTCTTGGGATATTTCGGTCGCCATTAAAGAGGCTTGAGCTGAAACAATGACCAAGGAAACAATCCGATGATATTGAGCTCCTTAGAATCCGGTTACTATTATTAGGACAGGTTTAAGCCAACTAAAGTTCAAGAGGGTACTTACATATAAAACCCCATGCAAGCCTAAACTAAGAACTTTTTTGTCTTGCTTGTGTATGCATACTTGTACATAACATCATGAACATTATATACATCTACTAACCATTTCAAGGATTTTGGAGATTCATCTTTGTTCTTGTTTTGTAGGATATGGATTCACTTTGCAGGAAAACTATCCAAGTCAACCTTATGAGAATTCCTCAATAACTTAAAGAGCTAGCTTCAAGAATTCCTGAGAACTCTCCATTCACCGAGAGGCATGGTCGTCTACTCAACTTGGTCACCTGCAACACAGATGAGGATATGATGAAGGTGCTCTTTCAGTTCTTTGATCCTTTGCACCATTGCTTCACATTTCCCGACTATCAGCTTGTGCCTACTTTGGAAGAATTCTCTCAACTCTTGAGGATTCCCATTCTCAATCAACTACCTTTCAAAGGTACGAAAAGAGACCCAAATCCAGAAGAGATTGCTCAAGCTCTGCACTTGCACTCATCTGATGTCACAACTTATTCAGAAACTAGAAGTGGTGCCAAAGGCTTCTTAGCAAAGTTCTTGTTTGAGAAAGCCCAAAGCTGTTGGAATTCCTTAGACTTGCAAGCATTTGAGGAAATTGTGGCTCTTCTTATCTATGGGATGGTCTTGTTTCCCAATCCTAACCAACTAATAGACGTGAGCACCGTCAAAATATTCATGTCATGCAATCTGGTACCTACGTTGCTAGGGGATATCCTACACTCTTTTCACACTCTCAAAATGAGGAAAAGAGGTGTCCTTATGTGTTGCATTCCTCTCCTGGCAAGATGGTTTATTTCTCATCTTCCCCAATCAGTCTTAAAGAATGAGCAAGGATTAAGGTGGTCACAAAGGTTAATGACGCTCAAACATTCAGATATTCATTGGTGCTCTCGATCCAAATAGAATGTTATCATTGTTGACCGTTGTGGGGAATTACCTAATGTCCCTCTACTTGGCATTAGGGGAGGCATCACCTATAACCCATGCTCAGCTCTAAGACAGTTTGGTTACGCGTGAAGGGATGGCCCGCATGAGATGCTGATTCAAGGCTTGGTATTCGACTACGACAACGACGATCAAGGTCTTCGCCAGAGATTCATCAGAGCTTTGAGGATGCTAAACAAGTTGGATAGCAAAACTTTGGGACAAAATAATTCCATCCCTCTTGAGCCTTACCTCATGTGGGTACGAACCCGCGCCCAAAGTCTTATGATGCCTTATCCTTCCATCCTTCCGGTGATCATTGAGCCTGTTAAGGAGGGAGAAGTTCCATACACTATCCTACATCCTGACATGCCCACATCTCTTGAAGACCTTGGATTGGATACAACTCAAAGGAGAGAGAGATAATTTTGAAGCCCAATTCTACGCAAGCGAGAAGAAGGTTTTGGAACTCACTAGGCTACTTCATGAGGAGCAAACTCTAAATGCCTACATAGCACCAAAGAGGATGCACACTACTTTTTTATCTTAGAGTGTTGTATTATTTTGCCCAAGGGGCATTGATGTACTCAAAATCTATCTTATTAATATAACGTGTGTTTCTTTTTTTGGTCTAAAACAAACTTGAATATTTAAAAATCCTTGAAAACATCACACATGCACATATCATTCATCATGACATAAACATGTCTTTTGCAACGAGTTTCCTCATCTCTCTACTGTTTATTTCAGTAAGGTGGATCTCGAACAGACAATCAAATATCATCAAGTTCAAAACACGCAGTTTCAACAGTTACTCATGAACCTAGCCAAGGGGCAAGAAGAGTTGAAGACTCTGTTAGCTGAAGAAAGAAAAAAGAAAACAAAGAAAGCCATTGGGGTTTTGAACATGGGGAGAAGGTTTCATGGACAGACTAGAAGAACCTTGAATTTTGCAACCACTTCTGGAGAAGGAGAAGGGAAAGGAGAGGAAACAGCGGTTCCGTCAGAATCTGAAGAGGAGGAAGAAGAGGAAGACTACTCTAAGGAATAGTATCCTCTAGCAGATGATAAGTACATACATCTTGAAGAGCGTTTGAGCGCTACAGAAATACAAAAGGTGCCATGTCTAGACTTTAAAGAATTGGGACTAGTGTCGGGAATTGTGATCCCACCGAAGTTCAAAGTGTTAGAACAAAGTTTGAATCTACTACCCTAAGTTTAAGTTTTGATGATAACAAAATGAAAGGATATTAATTATGTGATTTATATAAGAACTATTTGCTACCTAAAATACTACCTTCTGTTTTGCAGAAACTCTGATAGGCATAAGCAAAAGTACATCTTAATCAGCATCAGAATATTGGTTATTAACATCAGCATCAGAAGATGCTATATCAGAATACCAGAATCAGAAGAATAATTCACGCGTATGCTGAAGCTTGATGAACAGAACTGCGCTCAACACTTTGATAAAGACAAAAACAGTTCATCAGCACTTAAGCAGAGTCAGAATGAGCCAAGCCAGAACACGCTTTAAGTAGCAATGGTACTGTGCATTCAAAGCGAATTATTACCAACGGCATCATTCCAGACAAGATCTGCTCAATAAGGAAAGTTTGTTATTGGCATTGAATCAAGATTATTGCTCCAACGTTCAACAATTTCAGTGCTATATAAACAAGACTATGAAGATTGAATTGGCTAATGCTCTACATCATATTTACGCCAAAAAGCTAATCATCATCTTCCTTCTCTCAGTTTGCTAAACGCTTCATATCTCCTTACTCAATCATTGTTTAGCAATCTAGTTTCATAAGCTTAAGTTGTGTAACATCACAGTTGTGATACAGTTTTGTAGAAAACATTCACACACCTAGATTTATCTTCTTTGTAAGAAAGTGTTTCCTTGACAAACCGGGTTGTGGTTTGCATCAAGAAGGCTTTAGCAGTTGTTAAAGAAGATTGTAATATTCAGTTGAATATAGTGGATTAAGACCTCGTTGGAGAGAGGCGAAATCACCTTGACGGGTGGACTGGAGTAGTTTGAGATCAAACGAACCAGGATAAAAATATCGTGTTCATTGCAAGTGTTTTTCAGTTTTACAATTCAACCCCCCTTCTTGTGTTTTTCACTTCTTCAATTGGCATCAGAGCGCCTGGTTCTGAGCTAAAACACTTAACCGTGTCAGTAGAAGATCCAGCGTCAGAAAAACACAATGGCAGGAAATTATTCTCACACCAGTAATGACAACCATGAGGACAGAGACAGATTCAGCGGGAAACCTCCAGTCTTTGATGGAGAAAACTTTGATTACTGGAAAGACAGAATTGAAAGCTTCTTTTTGGCACATGATGCTGATCTGTGGGATATGGTGACAGATGGATACACGCACCCTGTGAATGCAAGCGGTCAGAAGATTGATAGGAAAACAATGTCTGACCAACAAAAGTGTGACTTCAAGAATCACCACAAGGCCAGAACCATCCTTCTCAGCGCCATCTCGTATGCTGAATATGAAAAGATCTCCAACAGAGACACAACAAAGAACATGTTTGACTCACTCAGAATGACGCATGAGGGCAACGTTCAGGTCAAAGAAACTAAAGCTCTGGCGCTCATTCAGAAGTATGAGGCGTTCAAAATGGAAGAAAGTGAATCCATTGAAACAATGTTCTCAAGATTCTAGATTCTGGTAGCTGGTCTCAAGGTTCTGGAAAAAGGTTACTCTACTGCTGATCACGTCAAGAAAATCATCAGAGGTTTACCCAAGCAGTGGAGGCCAATGGTTACAGCTCTGAAGCTAGCAAAAGATCTCAAAAAAATTTCTCTGGAGGAACTTATCAGCTCCCTCAGAAGTCATGAGATATAGCTAGAAGCTGATGAACCCCAGAAGCAAGGTAAGCCTTTAGCATTAAAATCTAACAAAAAATCTGAGTCTAAAGTTTTGCAGGCAGTTGAAGAAACATCTGATGGATCCTCATCAGAAGAAGACGAACTCTCCCTCCTCTCCAGAAGAGTGAATCAACTGTGGAAGCAGAGGCAAAGGAAATTCAGGAATACCAGAAGATCTGATCAGAACGAGTCTTCTTCCAGATACAGAAAAACAGATTCTTCCTCTGGATACAGAAGATCTGAAGGCTCCTCAGGTAGCAGAAAGCCAAACACCAAGGACATCATCTGCTATGAGTGCAATGAGCAAGGACACTACAAGAGTCACTGTCCAAAGCTTCAGAGGGAAAAGCCTAAAAAGAAGTTTGGAAGAGAAAAGAAGAAAAGTCTCATGGCTACATGGGATGACTCTGACTCGTCTGAAGCTGACTCAGAATCAGATGATGAGAGAGCAAACATAGCTCTCATGGCTAACATTTCAGAAGATAGTGAAGCTTCTGAATTAGACTCAGAATCAGATACTGAAGAGGTATTTCCTAACTTTGCTGTTAATTTTACCAAGGCTGAACTTGCTGAAAGCCTTAATGAAATCCTGGAAAGGTATCAGCAGATTAGAGTTAAATTCAGAGACCTGAAAAGGAATCTTGAATCTGACTCTAATAAGACTGAGAGTCTTAAATTGGAGAATTCTGAGCTGAGAATTAAAATTTCAAAATTAGAAAATACTTTACAAAACTCTCAGAAGGAACCAATTTCTGAAACTCCCAGCAACGCTGATGAGATCATCAAGGAGTATGATCACAGTTTCCAGAAGTTCCTTGCTAAAAGCATAGATAGAAGCAAAATGGCTTCAATGATCTATGGAGTTAGCAGAAACGGCAGGAAGGGAATAGGATACCAAGGTAAGGTTCCTACACCAAATAATGTCATGGACTTAACCATTAAACACACTCCTCTGAATTCACATTTTGTGTATGGTCACACACATGATACTAAATACACTAGCAGTAAGTACTCTGTGAAACCAAAATTCAACCAGAGTTTTGGTAAATCTAACAAATCAGGACCCAAGAAAATCTGGGTACCTAAGGATAAAATAATACATGTTGCAGATATCTTTAGCAGCAAGTCAGAAACACCAGTCATGGTACCTGGACTCTGGCTGCTCACGACACATGACGGGAAGAAGGCATATGTTCCAAAGCCTGGAACTTAAGCCTGGAGGCCACGTTGGCTTTGGAGGCAATCAGAGGGGAAAGATCATTGGCTCTGGAACTGTAGGTAATGGAAATCTTCCCTCTATTAATAATGTTCTGCTAGTAGATGGATTAATGCATAATCTGTTATCCATAAGTCAATTAAGTGATAACGGTTATGATATAATATTTAATCAAAAATCATGTAAAGCTGTTAGTCAGAAAGATAGGACTATCCTGTTTAATGGAAAGAGGAAAAACAACATTTACAAAATCAAACTTTCTGAACTGAAAAGTCAGAATGTAAAGTGCCTTCTGTCTGTTAACAACGAGCAGTGGATCTGGCACAGAAGATTGGGGCATGTTAGTATGAGAAGAATATCTCAGATTAACAAACTCAATCTGGTAAGAGGACTTCCTAATTTGAAGTTCAATTCAGATGCTCTGTGTGAAACATGTCAGAAAGGCAAGTTTGCAAAACCTTCTTTTAAATCTAAGAATGTTGTTTCTACCTCTAAGCCATTAGAACTTCTGCACATTGACTTATTTGGACCAGTTAAAACTGCTTCAGTCAGTGGCAAGAAGTATGGGTTAGTAATCGTAGATGACTATAGCAGATGGACATGGGTAAAGTTCTTAAGACACAAGGACGAGTCACACTCTATGTTTGTTACCTTCTGTAATCAAGTTCAGAATGAAAAGGATCTTAGAATCGTTAAAGTCAGAAGTGATCATGGTGGAGAATTTGAAAACAAAGATTTTGAGTCATTCTTTAATGACAGAGGCATTCTGCATGATTTCTCTTGTCCTAGAACTCCCCAACAAAATGGAGTTGTAGAACGAAAGAACAGAACATTGCAAGAAATGGCCAGAACCATGATCAATGAGACAAACGTTGCTAAGATCTTCTGGGCAGAGGCAATAAACACAGCGTGCTACATTCAGAATAGAATCTCAATAAGACCTATTCTGGAAAAGACTCCATATGAATTGGGGAAGAACAGAAAGCCCAACATTTCATATTTTCATCCATTTGGATGTATCTGTTTTATGTTAAATACAAAGAATTATTTGAACAAGTTTGACTCTAAAGCACATAAGTGTATTATGTTAGGATACTCTAAACGCTCAAGAGGGTACAGAGTATACAATACAGAAACACAAATTGTGGAAGAATCAATCAATGTTCGTTTTGATGATAAGCTTGACTCTGAAAAGTCAAAGCAGAATGAAGTTTTTGCAGGTATGGAAATTGAATTTACAGGTTCTGAAGACAAGTCATCAGAAGCTCTCAACACAGATAATCCTTCAACGTCTGAAAGGAGCACTGCTAGCAATCCTACAACAGCTGTTGATCAACCTCAGAAGAGATTACCCAGAAGCAGCTTGGATCACCCAGAAGAGACTATCTTAGGAAGAAAGGAAGATCCAATCAGAACAAGAGCAAGCTTCAGAAACTCTGAAGAAACCCTCATGGGACTTGTGTCTTTGATTGAACCTTCTTCTATTGATGAAGCACTTCTGGATAATGACTGGATTCTGGCAATGCAAGAAGAGCTGAATCAATTCACCAGAAATGACGTATGGGATCTTGTTCCCAGACCAAAAGGATTCAACGTCATTGGAACAAGATGGGTCTTCAGAAACAAGCTAAATGAACAAGGTGAGGTCATCAGAAACAAAGCACGACTGGTTGCACAAGGTTATAGTCAGCAAGAGGGGATAGACTATACAGAAACCTTTGCCCCAGTCGCCAGGTTAGAATCTATTAGACTTTTAATTTCATTTGCTGTTAATAGAGGCATCACTCTGTATCAGATGAATGTCAAAAGTGCATTCTTAAATGGTTATATAGAAGAAGAGGTTTATGTGCACCAACCCCTTGGTTTTGAAAATACAAAACATCCAGAACATGTTTTAAACTAAAGAAGTCACTATATGGTCTGAAACAAGCTCCCAGAGCTTGGTATGAAAGACTAAGTAACTTTCTGTTAGAAAATGAATTCACCAGAGGGAAGGTGGACACTACCTTATTCTGTAAGTCAGTTAAGAATGACATCTTAGTATGTGAAATTTATGTTGATGATATTATTTTTGGTTCTACTAATCCTTCTCTTGGAAGAAAATTTGCTAAGTGTATGCAGGCAGAATTTGAGATGAGCCTCATGGGGGAACTGAAATTCTTTCTAGGAATTCAGATCAATCAAAATCCAGAGGGAACTTACATTCATCAGAGCAAATACATCAGAGATATTCTAAAGAAATTTGACCTCTCAGAATGTAAGCCATCAAAGATTCCAATGCATCCCACATGTATTCTGGAAAGAGAAGAGGTAAGCAAAAAGGTAGAACAGAAAGTCTACAGAGGTATGATTGGTTCTCTCCTTTATCTGATAGCTTCAAGACCTGATATATTATTCAGCGTATGTATTTGTGCTAGATTCCAATCAGATCCTAGACAATCTCACTTAACAGCTGTTAAGCGAATTTTCAAGTATCTGAAAGGTACTACTAATCTGGGTTTGTTTTATAGAAAATCTAGTGATTACAGTTTAGTAGGCTACTGCGATGCTGACTTTGCTGGAGACAGAGTAGAGCGTAAAAGTACTTCTGGAAGCTGCCAGTTTCTGGGAGAAAATCTGATCTCTTGGTCCAGCAAAAGGCAATCCACAATTGCGCTATCAACAGCAGAAGCTGAGTACATAGCAGCAGCAGGATGTAGCACACAAATGCTCTGGATGAAAAGTCAGCTTGAAGACTTCCAGATTTTTGAGAGTAACATTCCTATACTCTGTGACAATACTTCTGCTATTTGCTTAAGTAAGAATCCCATTTTACATTCTAGAGCTAAGCATATAGAAATAAAACATCACTTCATTAGGGACTATATTCAGAAAGGAAATTTGAATTTAAAATTTATAGATACAGACCATCAATGGGCTGATATCTTCACTAAACCCCTTTCTGAAGATAGGTTCAATTTCATTCTGAAACATCTCAGCATGAAAATCTGCCCAGAGTGAAAATGTTTTAATTCCATATATTTATCTTCATAATGTATTTGTTTTACTGTGAACTTCTGATCAATCTCTTTTCAGAAAGATAGAACATGCAGATTGTATCAGATGCTAGTCTTAAAGATCTGAGAGTCTAAGCTCAAAGATAGACGTGCTGATCACTAAATCAAACAAGTGTCATCCAATCATCAGCAAATCTCTGAAGCAGAACGCGTGCACGCTTCTGAGAAGGCAAAACGCTGATTGGGTGCATTGAGACACATGTCTGGTAACCGTTTTCTCAAATCCCCCAAAATCAGCATGCATTAAATGAAAGTAATCATGTTTTTAAAACGTAATCATGATTTTATTTCTCTCTCTTGAAAACGTTTACTCTTTCAAAATATTCTGAAGGCTATTTAAGAACGTTAATTTCTCACATTAATCTTTTACAGTTTCTCATTATCTCTCAAGTATTCTCTGCATTTTTCTGTGTTCATCTCTCTCAAACCCATTTTCTCAGTTTTTCTCAAAATCCCTAAGTGTGAACATGGCAACCTCCAGCAGTGCTTCTGCAGGTTCTCAGAAGAAAGCATCATCTGAACAGTATCAAATTCCATTCAGAACACTCCTCACTCCAGTGAAGAATCTTGAAGTGTTGTCTGAACTGATCATTGATTTTGGCAGTCTGAAAGAGAATGGTTTTGATTTAACAGAAGAAGTTAGGGCACAAAAATGGGAAAGGTATTTTGACAGGTTGGTTGGACCAACATTCCCAATGTTAGTCAAGGAGTTCTAGATTCATGCAACTGCTTCAACGCATCAAGTCACCTCCTACATAATGGGCAAGAAGATTGTGATCACTGAGGATCACATAGCAAAGTTGATTGGTTACAGTGGCGGTGGTGTCTGCTGTATTGATATGGCTGAAAGATGCTCTGACATTGGTGTCATAGCAGAACAGATTTTCACCCTTGGGGTGCCCAGCAGCAAGATCAGAGATCTGAAGGATCACCACATAGTTTGGGCGAAGATAATTCTGGGGTGCTTTAATCATAGGAAGCCAACTAGTTCCCCTGATTACATAAATATAGACCAGCAGTTTCTGATCTATTTTATCAATCAGAAGGTAAAAATCAACTTGGCTCATCTTCTGTTTAATCACCTCAGAACAAGCGTGAAGGAGACCAGGGAAGAAGAAAGAACCAAGAGGGATTGTATACCCTTTGGAAGGTTAATATCAGATATTCTGGCTGAGAGTAGGCTGATAGAGCACCTGATAGAAGCTCAAGAGTTAAGCACCATTGAACCAACGATTGGGAAGCCTCTGAACGCGAAGAATCTGAAGAAAATGAAGTTAATAGAGAATATAAGAAAGGAACCCAGCCTTACTCCCACGGCTGACATCACCAGCAGAAGAGTCCCACTGAGTAACTTTCCTTTATTTTCTGAGATAGAATCCAAACCAGTGGTGGTTCTCAGATATTTGGATGCGTGCAAGGCTGATGGTACAGATCCCAATCTGAATATCAAAGATCTGCACCAACCTCAACCAGAAGTTACACTAAAGAAGACGAAGAAAAGGAAGGCCCCTTCAGAAGGAACATCCCAGCAGACACCCAAGAAAAGAGGTAATTTATCTGCTGCTTCTGTTTTAAATTCTTCTACTATTCCAACATCAATCCCAACTCCAACTTCTCATAGAATCCCAATCCCCATCCCAACAATAGATGAAACCGAACCAGAAGATGACCCTTCTGAGGCACTACAACTCAGAAGACCCCGCACCAAACATCCCAAACCAACAATTTCAACAACATCAGCAATTGACAAAGTGCTGTCTGACATTGATCAACATGCTTCTGATCACCCCTCCAACAATCCAAACTCTGAACCACAAATTGTCCACGCTCCTCAACCAGAACAACCCCTCTCACCCATTCAAGAAGAACCACTTATCCCTGAACAACCAAAAATTCCTCCTCCTTCTCCACAACTAGCAATTCCTTCTCCCTCTCCTCAACCAGAAATTCATCCACCATCACCTCAACCTGAGTTTCATCACTCTGAAACTCCAACTCCTCCTCCTTCTGAACCTCATTCTCCTCAATCCTCTGAACCACAACCTCTGGCAATCTAGCTGCCATGTGGAACAACAGTAACCATGGCCCAGCTGCCATCCTCGTCAGAATCTACACCACCAAATACTCCCAAAACTCCCCCCAGTCCAATCATTATTTCTGACTCTCCCACTCCATCTCCAAAACAAACAGCTCCCAAGCAAACCACCGAAAACCCCAGCAGGACCTTCATAGATTTAACAATCCTTGACCGTCTTGCTGATCTGAAAAATAAAATAGCCATTCCAAAACCAAAACAGCCAGATGTTGGCTCTGGTATTATGAATTTTGAAACAGGTTTGCAGCAGTGGATTGCTTCTCTGAAGCAAGTCTGTCCTGGAATGATTGATCCAGCTGCCTCTGACCAGCTCTGGTCACAATTCAGAATTTGGGTACGTGCTGAAGCTCTAAAATTGCAAGACATCAACTATGAGCAAGCACAGCAGAATTTCAGCAAGCTTCTGAATGAAGTTGGAAGTCAGCTGCTGAAAGAAGACGTGCTCCTTCTGGATAGTGAGCCATGGTCTGAGAAGCGTCCAGCTTCAAAGGTGCAGCCAGAAGAAGATCAGACTATTCAAGCTGAAGTCAGCCAAGCTGAAGATGTTGCAGAAAGCTCTCAGAAGCTCCCTGCTTCTGATGTTTCTCAAGCTGCCTTGGACAGGAAGACTCTGGAAGAGCTGAAGCTGAATGACATTCGTCTGCAGCAAAGGATGGATGAAAATGACCAGAAGATGAAAGAAAGGATGGATGTGCAGGATAGCAAGATAGATACAGTAGTCAGCATGGTGCAAAAGCAGAATGAGACTGCTGATCAGATCAAAGCCATGCTGGAGAACCTGTTCACACGCCTTCCTCCCCAACCTTAGATTTTCATTCATGCCATTTTCATGTTTTCTTTGCATATCTTCTGTACTGTTTTGTTTGATTATGAACTTTTTAATATGACAAGTTTTTCTGCTCTAATTGTTTTAGCACATCACTTACACTTTTTGATTGCTGACAAAAAGGGGGAGAACAAGAATGATATTTTCAATAACGGATTACTAAGACAGAAAATCTCAAACATTCTAACTCTGATATACTTGAATATGTTTTCTATTTTTGCTTAAGTCTACAGGTACAAGAATGCTCTATGATATTCTGAAGACTAAAGCTCTGATACTCTGACCCAAAGCAAAGCTCTGACTCTGATCTGAAGCTCTGCTCTGACATTCTGATCTAAAGCTTCTGATAGTCAAAACTCTGATATTCTGATGTTCAAAGAAAGGCAATAAAGATCTGATCCTGAAGAACTCTTGGAATTAAAAAGGGAAGTAATAAATTCAGGGGGAGTATCTCTCAACTCTGATATCTCTTTATCCCCTATCTTTGATAACCTCTTACTCTGATACATCTTATCATTTAGTTATCTCTGATACTCTTTCACGTTATTTTCAATTAAAAATATCTAGTTTTTGTCATCATCAAAAAGGGGGAGATTGTTAGAACAAAGTTTGAATCTACTACCCTAAGTTTAAGTTTTGATGATAACAAAATGAAAGGATATTAATTATGTGATTTATATAAGAACTATTTGCTACCTAAAATACTACCTTCTGTTTTGCAGAAACTCTGATAGGCATCAGCAAAAGTACATCTTAATCAGCATCAGAATATTGGTTATTAACATCAGCATCAGAAGATGCTATATCAGAATACCAGAATCAGAAGAATAATTCACGCGTATGCTGAAGCTTGATGAACAGAACTGCGCTCAACACTCTGATAAAGACAAAAACAGTTCATCAGCACTTAAGCAGAGTCAGAATGAGCCAAGCCAGAACACGCTTTAAGTAGCAACGGTATTGTGCATTCAAAGAGAATTATTACCAATGACATCATTCCAGACAAGATCTGCTCAATAAGGAAAGTTTGTTATTGGCATTGAATCAAGATTATTGCTCCAACGTTCAACAATTTCAGTGCTATATAAACAAGACTATGAAGATTGAATTGGCTAATGCTCTACATCATATTTACGCCAAAAAGCTAATCATCATCTTCCTTCTCTCAGTTTGCTAAACGCTTCATATCTCCTTACTCAATCATTGTTTAGCAATCTAGTTTCATAAGCTTAAGTTGTGTAACATCACAGTTGTGATACAGTTTTGTAGAAAACATTCACACACCTAGATTTATCTTCTTTGTAAGAAAGTGTTTCCTTGACAAACCGGGTTGTGGTTTGCATCAAGAAGGCTTTAGCAGTTGTTAAAGCAGATTGTAATATTCAGTTGAATATAGTGGATTAAGACCTCGTTGGAGAGAGGCGAAATCACCTTGACGGGTGGACTGGAGTAGTTTGAGATCAAACGAACCAGGATAAAAATATCGTGTTCATTGCAAGTGTTTTTCAGTTTTACAATTCAACCCCCCTTCTTGTGTTTTTCACTTCTTCACAAAGTGCCATTATTTGCAAAATATGATGGGGTGTCATGTCCTAAGATGCACCTCCGATCATATGTGAGAAAGATCCAGCCACACTCCGCTGATAAAGACCTGTGGGTGCTTTTTTTTCCAAGATAGCCTATCTGGAACACAACTCGATTGGTTTTACCAATTGGAACGAGCCAACATCCACAACTGGGAAGATCTTGCCGCAACTTTCTATAAGCAATACCAATATAATGCAGATTTGGAACCTACCCGTACTCAACTTCAGAGTATGGCCATGGCTTCCAATGAGGGTTTCAAGGATTACGCGCAGAAGTGGAGAGATCTAGCTGGGAGAGTTCAACCCCCTCTGTTTGAAAGGGAGTTGGTGGATATGTTCTTAGACACTCTATCAGGCCCTTTCTTCAACCATCTGATTGGAAGTTCATCTGCAGGATTTACTAAGTTAATACTAACCGGAGAGAGGGTGGAAGCTGGCATAAAAAGTGGAAAGATTCAGAAGGACTCATCTGCCTCTACAGCTGTGAGAAAGCTTTTCACTGGGAAGAAGGAGGTATCTGCTGTTTATCCACAAAGGAACCAAGGGAGAGATGAACGCCGACCAATGGTAGGGGCTATTATGATCCCAAAGCCTACATCTAATCAACCAAGAAGTAATCAACCGAGGGTGGAGAGGCCAGTCCAACAATTCACCAGAATCAATATGACTCTAGCCCAGGTTTTACCGCACCTTCTGAAATCCAATTTGGTAACTTTAAAAGAAGCTCCAAAGAACCCCAACACAACGTCCCCTCATTATCACCCAAATTCCAGATGTGCATATCATTCCGAAAGCCTGAGTCATGACGCTAACAACCATTGGGCCCTGAAAAACAAGATTCAAGACCTTATAGAGGCAAAAGAGATTGAGTTTGATGCGCCCGAGAAGTCAAACGTCATTTATGCTCCTATGCCCAGGCATGGTCACAACACCAATGCAATTGAAGAAGATTTGTTTGTTACCACAATTGATGAACTATTGACTCCACTCCCAATCATTAAGATAAACTTGTTGAAAGCCGGTGTATTCCCGGGTTGTAATGAAGACTGCCATCTATGCTTATCCTCACCAATTGTTTGCCCTTTGTTGAAAACAGGCATTCAACGCTTGATAGACAACAAAGAGATTTTGTTTGAAAGTACTCCTGTTTTACCTGTTCCTGTTGAAGACGTTTCAATCATCACCATCTCCGCCAATTCTTCCAGGGTCCCCAAAAGACCCGTTAGGATTACATCGGTTCCAAAAACTACTCCTCTTATAATCACAATGCTCGAGCCAGTTCCGTATGAATCAGACAAAACTGTGCCGTGGAATTACGGTGGAGACATCTACTACCATGGTATCAAACAAGATGGGCTGGCCGCTGAAGAGATAAGCTCCGAAGAAGAAAACTCCGACATTAGTAATATTGCCGGAACTAGTAAGATTACCCGAAGCGGTAGAATCTTCTCCCCAGAAATTGCCCCTTCAAAGGCAATTTTTGGACCTGTGGCTACTCCCAAGGTTACCTCCGTACCAATAATCATATCTGTAAGTGCTCCTATTGACAAAAACGAAACAACCCCTATTGTTATCCCTACTAACACTCCAACTACTGAAACTCGAGGGAAAAGTATTCAAGAAGAGCCTGTCCAGACGAAGGCTCAACCGCTGACTATCCCCGAAACCTCCAAGAAGGAAATGGAGGAGATCTTAAAAATAACAAAGAGGAGCGACTACAACGTAGTTGAACAGTTGGGGCAAACTCCATCCAAAATCTCCATGCTGGCATTGTTGTTGTGTTCCAAGGCACATGCGAAAGCTCTAGTAAAGTTCCTAAAGATAGCCCATGTGCCTCAAGAGACATCGACTGATCAATTTCAAGATTGTGTGGCCAGCTTGACGGTAGATAATGGCCTAGGCTTCTCGGATGCTGATCTGGAACCAAGGGGAAGAAAGAACAACGAGGCATTGCATGTCTCTGTGGAATGTAGAGGAACGACTCTGGCCCATGTCTTGGTGGACACTGGTTCATATTTGAATGTTTTATCGAAGAAAGCTCTCGACATACTAGACTGCGAAGGACTGACGTTGAAACCCAATAACATAGTTGTAAGGGCATTTGATGGCTCAAAGAGGATGGTGCACAGGGAGGTGGATATCCTAATAAAGGTTGGGACTCAAACTTTCAACTCAACCTTCTATGTAATGGACATCCGCCCCTCTTACTCTTGTCTGCTAGGACGGCCGTGGATCCGTAATGCTCGTGATGTCACCTCTACATTGCACCAGATGCTGAAACATCCGGTCCAGGGAAAGATTATCATTGTCTACGGAGAGGAAGACTGTGATCGGTGGAAATAGAACTGACTGTTTAAAGCTGGATCGCGTATGTCGCGGTAAGCAAGAGTCGCCACCGTCTTTTATGTTCTCCAACATGGAAAGGACAAAAGCACAACAAAATTCCTTATCGAGAATGTTTCTCGGTTTGGGAGGTAGATTTATAGAAAGGGAAGGTGTTAGCACCCTTTCTATCCATGGTTATCCATGGGCTCTTAGGTACTTGCTCTTATGTTTTCAAAAGATGTTTGCTTTTCAAGTGTGAGTGGGTTTGAAAAAGTTCTGTTGAAAGATTTCAGAATAACTCTTGTATCTGTCCTCAAGAGTGTTTGAAAAATTGTTTTGGAAAGCTTTTTGAAAGTGTCGGTGTGAAAAGGTTCTTTTGATTTGTTTTTTAGAGAGCAAGTATCCATGAGTCATCTACCTACCCTAAGGAATTAAGCTGTGTAGAAGTCCTTAAGGTAGTGCCATCCCACCATTGAGAGGTAGGTAGCACCACCGTTGGAGGTGTTCGGGTCAATTCGAGTGTTAGGGACGTTGTGGTCACCGAAGCAACAGTAGGACACCTTAGAAGCTACCCTTATGTCCTTGATCCTTTTTTTTTAATCTAAGGCAACCGTTTCGAGGCAACTATTCCGAGGCAACTATTCCGAGGCAACAGTTTCGAGGCAACTTGTTTCGAGGCAACTGGATCATGGACATAAGGACTTACTAAAACGTCCTATACTTGACGACCACGTTTCGAAGGCAACAGGTTAGGCGTACCCTAGAAGTGGTGTGTGTATTTGTATGTTATTTTCATGTATTGTTATCTTTGATCATGGTATTGTGAGCTACGCTTGTTTTTAATTAGCAATACATTCTTTCATGCCATTTAGAATTTAAGAGTGCGGAAAGTAAAATACAGGAAAATAAAGGCTACACTATTACAAGGCGCGAGTCTATACATCGCCAAAATACAAAGACCCGTTTGATAAAAGATGCGGAAAGTAAATAAATATCTAATTACTATTACAATCCTTGAGCAATTACATAATATTCGATAAGAAAATAAAGCGCGAAAGAAATAAATTGAACGTCCGAGGGTGTTGGACCCTTTTGAGAAATTAAATGAAATTAAAGTCTATTTAATTATTTAATTAAATAAAATGTTTTTTTTATGTTTTTGTATTTATGAAAATAAAGAAAATTAAAATTAAATGGAAACCCTAATTCTAAATCTATTTTAATTATTAATAAAAAGAAATATTAAAGTTACTCTAATTTACTAATTAATTAATGTACATGTTTATTTACAAAAATAATTAGTAATTATAATAATAAATAATGAGAAAAATATTTTAATTAAGAAAAAGATGAAAATGTCAAAAAAACCCTAATTCTAGATATTTTTTATTTATTAAGAAAAAGATTAAAGTTTAAAACCTAAATTAACTAAGTTAATTATTAGAATTTATTTACAAAAATATTTTAGTGATGAATCAATAATAATTAAATATATTTTACATTTTTTGATTTTCCATTTTTATTATGGAAAATTAATTTATGGTGAAAAATAAAAAATAACAATTAAAACAATTAAATGATTAAAAGAAAAGAAAATAGAATTAAAAATATGCAAACCAATGGGGGGTATCAGGCCCAGAATGGAGGTGTTATTGGAAGAATCTTGGCCCATTAGACAAAGCCTGTTTGACCTTTTGGTATCACGTGTGTGATGGTTGACTGAGGTACATCCTGGACTTCACTCAGCAGCCTTCAAATTGGACCTTGAAGCCACTTGTCAGGCTAGCGCATGAGCGTGCATGGTGGAACGTTTGATGGAAGCTACATTGGAATATATTGAAACAAAAATTATGCAATATGTGGGAGGACCTGGGAATCGAACCCAGGTCCCTATACCTGCAAGACACGTCCCCCAACCACCAGGCCATTTGCGTTTGTTTGTAAATATAATAGATAGAAAATATAATATATAAAAAGCAATGGTTAATGGTATAAAACGAAAAGCGCGCCAGATATTTGAACTGCCCAACCATGTGATGACACGCCAGGCTTCTTCTTCGTTTTCCTGCAACTATGAAACAAATAGCGGGGGTTTTAAACCCCCACAAACTGAAACCTGTAAAAATAGCGATTAGAAGAGGGGTTAATATAAAAAGGGCGCGATTGTTTCAAATGATTCGTCTTGTTGCCACGAATATGTTCATACAGGTTTGGTGGTCTAATTTTACCATATATGAGAACCCCTAATTTTGAAGTTCTGAAACCCTAGGTTTCATCAATGGTGGATTTTGATACAAGCAGTGTTAGTCCAATTAAACGGTACCAATCGCTTCAGAAGATCATTATTAGTGTAAATCAATGAATAAAACATATGAATGATGCGTGGAAATTAAAATTCGATTATGACATATTTGTGAAGAAACGTGATTCTGTTCTACCGTTTCTATGAGTATGGAAGCTTATTCTTGATTGCAATCGACTCCTGGAAGGTTCAGCAACGTGTTAGAATGCTTTTTATGCTTTGAAACGTGCTCCAACTATGAAATCAGTTTCAAGCTTTTTGTTGAAATTTTGCAATTTGGTTCTCTCTTCTCAGCAGCTTTTCGTGTATGTCTGAATTAGGTTTCCTTGTGCATATGTATGTGAAGCATTCTAGGTAAAAAACAAGCCCATAAGTCCATGAATTTATGATTTGAATCTTTGATTGCCAATCATATATTTTCCAATCTTTTTCCATTGAAACTTTTGCCAATCATGGAAAATCTTCCCTTTTTGAATGTGAAACGACTTGCCAGCTTGCCCTAGTATGATTTGCTGCACAAAAAGATTTGAAAAAGCATTATTTGATTTTTTTCTACAATTAAAACTAATTAAATGAATTAATAAGAATAAAAATTCAATTAATTAATTAAAAATAAGAAAATAAATCCTTTTAAGCTCAATGGGTCGTGCATGGGGTTTGGGTAATGATTCAAGGAAGAATTTGAGGCCCATTAGCAAATTTGAAGTGTTTTAGGTAAAGTTGACTTTTCAAAATTCCCAAACATTTCCCAACTTCTCCAATGCATATCTTGCTCAATTTTGAAGCTATGATCATGTTCTTGGACATTTTGGAAAGGTCTTGAAGTCCTCTAACCAATTCCTTTGGTCCCATGTTATTTTGATTTACCAATCTCAAGTTATGGTCTTTGACTTAAAGTGCCTTTTTGTTGACTTTTGAAAATGACCTATAATGTTGAAATTGATAACTTTTTGTTAGAGAATTTCTTGGTCTTGGAGTGTGAAGATGAGTTGTAGGAAATGTCATCCTCTTCAAAATGAGCTTTGGATGGGATTTTTCTGATGAACCATGAAGAAGTTATGCCCTGGTCAATTTGCAGTTGACTTTTTCAACTGTCCAAAAATAGAAACTTTTGCATCTTGAGACTTTTTGAGCCATGCTTGTGGAATCATGATCAAGAATTGATCAAATGATGTTTTTGTCTTCAAAATAAGATGTTGACCAAATTTTTTGACTTTTGACTGTCAAATGACCATTTTGCCCCTGCAGTTGACTGTGAAGCATTTAGGGTTTTTGACTGTGCAATTTGATGCTGTGAGTCTTGAAACTTGACATATGGATGCTTGACAATGTATGTAGGCATATGGGACTTGATTGGACCCTTGGAAACCTCAATTTCTTTGCCAGAACCAAAACCCTAATTTTGACTGTGTTAGGAGGCAATTGGACTGTGCAACCCTTGAGATATTTTGAACCATGATCTTGGCAAATCTTGAAGAATATGGGAGGGAAAATTTTGGGGTACAACAGTTGCCCCTGTTCAATCTTCTTAGACCTGAGGATGTAGATTGGCTGGCGTGCCTTTCGTAATCCAGAGGTAGAAGATGATTGAACACTAGAGTGCCCAGAAATTTGCACTCACATAGTAGAATGTCAACAGCGTGATGTAGGGAATGGGCTTACAGATGCCATTTGGGGGTGTGACAGAATCCTGTCGGGAATGGACTTATGGATGCCATTTAGAGACTGTTGGTATGTGGATGTGCTTATAGATGCCATCTAGGTGTCGATCGCGTAAGAGATTCCTTAGCGAGAACTTGCGTACCTGAGAAAGAAAAATAATTACCTGGCCTGTTACAGGAGTTGATTTTCAAACTCTTTGTGTAGATGTGCCTTGGCTGGATACAGGAATCGAATCTTTAAACTCTTCAGACGTGCCCTGGCAAGATACAGGAATCGAGTCCGGAGAATAGTCGTCAACAGATACACCCTGGCAGGATACAGGAATCGGATCTTCGAACTCTTCAGACGTGCCCTGGCAGGATACAGGAATCGAGTCTGGAATTAGTCGTCAACAGATACACCCTGGTAAGATACAAGAATCGGATCTTCAAACTCTTCAGACGTGCCCTGGCAGGATACAAGAATCGAGTCTGGAATTAGTCGTCAACAGATACACCCTGGCGAGATACAGGAATCAGATCTTCAAACTCTTCAGACGTGCCCTGGCAGGATACATGAATCGAGTCTGGAATTAGTCGTCAACAGATACACCCTGGCGAGATACATGAATCGGATCTTCAAACTCTTCAGACGTGCCCTGGCAGGATACAGGAATCGAGTCTGGAATTAGTCGTCAACAGATACACCCTGGCAAGATACAAGAATCGGATCTTCAAACTCTTCAGACGTGCCCTGGCAGGATACAAGAATCGAGTCTGGAATTAGTCATCAACAGATACACCCTGGCGAGATACAGGAATCGGATCTTCAAACTCTTCAGACGTGCCCTGGCAGGATATAGGAATCGAGTCCGGAATTAGTCGTCAACAGATACACCCTGGCAAGATACAGGAATCGGATCTTCAAACTCTTCAGACGTGCCCTGGCAGGATACAGGAATCGAGTCTGAAATTAGTCGTCAACAGATACACCCTGGCAAGATACAGGAATCGGATCTGGAATCACGACGGTTGATAGTAATTATCTTTGTATTGACCTTTGTCCTGAAAAGACAAAACGTTAGTTGTATGAAATGTCATGATGTATGACATGCGTGATGTCATGAGATGACTGAGGTTGTATGTTCATGATGCGTATATGCATGCTATAATGTATGAAGATGTGACGTTCATGAATGTATTTTTGTCTAGGAAAGTAAATCCTTGACGGGTGTCGGGAAGTTGAATCCTGGGCTGATGTGGAAGAGTAGAGCTTTTTTGTTTCCGCTGGGGATGATGGTTGCAAGAATACCAGTAGGAGAAGATGACTCTGTTGGGGAATAAACTTGGCGAATAGATTGCTATGCGGGGAGTGAACTCTGTGGGGAAAGAGAGGTACTTTGCTAAGGTTTGATGATAACTCCGCTGGGGATACCATTGATGAGTTTTGTTGGAAGATTGGATGAACTCCGCTGGGGATAGGAATATTTCACCAGGGGAAATCTTTCCGTGGCCATTGGCTGAGGATAACCCAGTTATATCCTGGTGGGGAAATAACCTTTGAATAAAGCCGAGAGAGCGTTCGTGCTCTGCGGGTGACAAGCTTCCAGAATCTACTGGGGATAAGCTTCAAGACCTGCTGGGGATATGGATTCCACTTTCCTGGGGAAACTTCTCAGATTAGACTGGGGAAATGGCTCCACTGGATGTCCGGTATTCCGCCGGGGAACAATCTTAGATCAAGATTTCCGGGGATGCTTGTTAGGAATGTCTGTATACTCCGTTGAGGAATGTTGAGATCTGCTGGGGATAATCCAACTTCCTTAAGGCTGACTGAGTAGGCTAACTCTGCTTGGGGAGAGTATCACTGACTTGCTAGGAGATACTGTGCCTTTTAGGGCTGATTGGAGACCAACTGCTTGGGAGAGAATTGTTGAATCTTGGCTCACTCTCTGGGGAATTAAGGCATCTTGGTTACATTCTTCAGCCGAACTTACCTTGGTACCTTGGTGGACAGAGCAATTAGATCGCTTTAGACAACTCATTATTGCCCCTGTTTCTAACGTTAACTGTAATTAATCCTTTGTTTCGCATGCAAATATTTATGAGTTAGCTATTATTGTCAAATGCATATATCAAAAATTGAACATTGGACGTTCTTCGCAAAACAAAATAGGAAAAGGAAAACAATTGGCAATTGGTCTGATAAGAAATTTGTATTGATTTTTTGAATTTGCCTGAAAGTGGGCATTTATGTACAAGAGGCTGACGTCCTAGTAAGAGGACGCCGCCGAACAACAGAGTTTATACAATTTTATGAAAGGAAAACAAAACAGCTATGTGAAAAGAATAATCCCACTGGGTTCCAACTCTGCTATCGCCTTTATATCTTCGAGCGTCTCATCACTTGGCTGCTCGGTTGAAGATGAAGCTGATTGATCGATGCCATCTGAACCTGATGTTGATACCGGATTCTGGATGCAAGGTGACCCAATGAGACATAGTATTACGCTTCAATCCCTAACTTTTGCCTGGACCTCCCTTTCGGGTTTTCGGTCCACCGAGATACCCATTTTTGCCCAAGCCGCCTTTTCAGGTTTTCGACTTGCCGGGTGTACAGATTTTTTTCATTTCATCCCTCATTTTGCCCGAACCCTTTTGGTTCGTCGGTAAGCCCTAATTTTTGCCTAGGTATGTCAACCTAGCGGGTCTTTTATCATGCGTAGTATCTTTTTACTATGTCTGCATTGGCAGGGTGAGGAAGGTCGTCACCATCCATGGTGGTTAGGATCATGGCTCCTCCTGAGAACACATGTTTAACCACAAATGGCCCTTCGTATGTAGGGGTCCATTTTCCCCTAGGATCACTTTGAGGAAGAATGATGCACTTGATTACCAGGTCCCCAACTTGATACTCTTGTGGTCTGACTTTCTTGTTAAATGCCCTGATCATCCGTTTTTGATACGTTTGACCATGACAAATAGTAGTGAGTCTCTTTTCGTCAATTAGGTTTAACTGATCAAGTCGAGTCTGGATCCAGTCATCTTCGCTCAGATCTGCATCCTTCATTATCCGGAGAGAGGGTATCTGGACTTCAATAGGCAAGACTGCCTCCATGCCATAGACCAAGGAAAAGGGAGTTGCCCCGGTTGACGTCCTAGCTGAGGTACGATACCCATGAAGAGCGAACGGTAACATCTCGTGCCAATCTTTATAGGTCACTGTCATCTTCTGCACAATCTTTTTGATATTCTTATTAGCTGCCTCTACAGCCCCATTCATCTTCGGCTGGTAAGGAGAAGAGTTGTGGTGCTGTATCTTGAACTGCTCGCAGAGCTCAGTGATCATCTTGTTATTAAGATTGGTACCGTTGTCCGTAATGATTCTTTCTGGGACGCCGTATCGACATATCAGATTGTGCCGAATAAACCGTGCCACGACGTTCTTGGTTACGGTAGCGTAGGAAGCTACTTCAACCCACTTTGTAAAGTAATCAATCGCCACCAGGATGAAGCGATGCCCGTTTGATGCCGTAGGTTTAATCTCGCCGATCATATCAATGCCCCACATTGCAAAAGGCCAAGGTGCAGTCAAGACATTCAGAGGAACTGGAGGGACGTGCACCTTATCTGCATAGATCTGGCACTTGTGACATGTCCGAGAATGGTGGTAACAGTCGGCTTCCATTGTGGACCAGAAATATCCTGCCCGAAGGATTTTCTTTTCCATGGTGTGTCCACTGGAATATGTTCCGAACGTACCTTCATGCAACTCTGCCATGATTCTTTCCGCTTCAGCTTTATCCACACAATGCAGTAAGGTTGAATCATGGTTTCGCTTGTATAGAATGCCATTGCTGAGAAAGAACTTTGCTGCGAACCTTCTCAGAAACTTTTTGTCATTGATGGATGCGCCTTCAGGGTATTCTTGAGCTTCCAAGTACCTCTTCACCTCATGGTACCAGGGTTTTTCAGTTATTACCTCAGCCTCAAGATCACAATAATATGCAGGTTCGTCCAGTTTCCAGATAATGATCCGGGGAGCCTTATTTACCCACTTGACTTTGAACATAGAAGACATCGTAGCCAACGCGTCCGCCAACTGATTCTCCTCTCTTGGGAAATGTTCAAAAGTTATCTCTGTGAAATGGGGGATCAATGTCAACACACACTCTTTGTAAGGAATAAGGTTTGGGTGTTTCGTATCCCACTCGCCTTTGATCTGATTGATCACGAGAGCGGATTCTCCGAAAACACTCAGAAACTTGATCCTTAAGTCAATCGCAGCTTGAAGACCCATGATGCATGCCTCATACTCCGCCATGTTGTTGGTGCAGTTGAAAGATAGCCGGGCGGTAAGTGGAGTATGAGTGCCTTGAGGGGATATGATCACAGCGCCGATGCCGTTACCCAAAGCGTTGGAGGCTCCGTCAAAGTGCATAGACCATCGGGATCCTTCCTCAGGTCCTTCATCCGGTCCAGGTACTTCATAATCAGTCACTACCATGATGCTCTCGTCAGGAAATTCAAAGTTCATTGACTGGTAGTCGTCTACTGCCTAGTGTGCCAAGTGGTCTGCCAATACACTTCCCTTGATAGCTTTCTGAGTCGTGTACTGGATGTCGTATTCTGTCAAGATCATTTGCCATCTTGCTATTCTTCCAGACAGAGCAGGCTTTTCGAATATGTACTTTATTGGATCCATTTTTGAAATCAATAGAGTAGTGTGAGTCAGCATATACTGTCTCAGCCGGCGAGCAGCCCATACCAAAGCGCATCAAGTTTTCTCGAGCAGTGAGTATCGGGTCTCACAGTCGGTAAACTTTTTGCTAAGGTAATAAATGGCATGCTCTTTTCGGCCAGACTCGTCAGGCTGCCCCAACACACACCCCCATTGAGTTATCAAGTACTGTCAGGTATAGTATTAGAGGTCTCCCTTCAACCGGAGGCATAAGAATGGATGGTTCTTGGAGATACTCTTTGATTCTGTCGAAAGCGGCCTGACATTCATCATTCCAACGTACCACCTGATCTTTCTTCAGCAGCTTGAAGATTGGTTCACATGTAGCAGTTAGGTGCGAGATGAATCGGGCAATGTAATTCGGACGTCCTAGAAAGCCTCTGACTTCTTTCTCTGTCTTGGGAACTGGCATCTCTTGTATGGCTTTAACCTTGGCAGGGTCCACTTGAATACCTTTGTCACTTACGACGAAGCCTAGCAACTTTCCAGATCTTACCCCGAAGGTGCACTTGTTCGGGTTCAACCTCAGCTTATACAACTTCAGACAGTCAAACAGCTTCTGCAGATGGTCAAGGTGTTCCTCCTCAGTTTGGGACCTTGCAATCATATCATCGACATACACTTCAATCTCATGATGGATCATGTCATGAAATAAAGCAACCATGGCACGTTGGTAGGTTGCCCCAGCATTTTTCAACCCAAAAGGCATGACCTTGTAGCAGAAGGTGCCCCACTGAGTAACAAAGGTAGTCTTTTCCATGTCTTCAGGAGCCATCTTGATCTGATTATAACCTGAAAAACCGTCCATGAAGGAGAACACTTTGTGCTGAGCAGTGTTGTCAACCAGAACGTCGATGTGAGGTAGAGGGAAGTCATCTTTAGGGCTGACCCTGTTCAGATCTCTGTAATCGACGCACATTCTGACCTTACCATCCTTCTTCGGCATCGGAACCACGTTGGCAACCCACTGAGGGTAAGAAGTCACTGCTAGAAACCTGGCATCAAATTGTTTCATAACTTCAGCTTTGATCTTCTCGGACATCTCTGGACGCATACGGCGGACCTTTTGTTTAACCGGGGGGCAGTCTTCCTTGGTAGGCAAGTGATGGACCACAATGTCGGTATCCAACCCAGGCATGTCTTCGTAGGACCAGGCAAAGATCTCCACATAATCATGCAACATCTGAATCAACCGTTGTTTTACGCTGAACTCTAGATTGGCACCAATCTTAACTTCCTTTCTGTCTGCCCCAGTACCCAGATTTACCGTTTCCACTGGCTCTTCATGTGGCTGAATGGCCCTCTCTTCCTGGAGTAACAGTCTTGCAAGCTCACCAGGCACTTCGCAATCATCTTCACCTTCGTCTTTGGCTAAGTTGATCGGATTTTCGAAGTCATAACTGGCAGTAGCAGAGTCGTTACCGGTGAAATCCAGAGTGGATTGAAACCTGTATGAGTGAGTGTGTGTAAATATAGCTGTTTTGCAATATATAAAGAAAGAAAGAAAGAAAGGGAGCACAAGATTTGAAATGCGAAAAACGTCCAATGTCTTTATTCATGATATATGTAAATGACAAGTAATAAGCCCTCACAAATGAAGCCAACGGTGCCCCGGGTAAGACACCGGGCCATAAAGTTTCAATTTATTGTTCATTAAAAAACAAAGGAATTCATTACTGCGTAACAAAAGTAACAGGCATGTGGTCTTTTGCAGTCCAATTGTTCAGTCCACCGTCAGTCGTCGGGTAGATCCAGCTATCAAACTCTGATTCCTCCACATCGCCCTCAATAGCATTCACTCCCGGGTTGGTGATGAACACGGGAGGTCTTCCAATCCTTTCTTTGCGTACAGCCCTCTGAGCCTCTGTAGTGAAACCCAGCCCAAATTTTTCAGTTTTAGGAGTAAAATCAGGGAGCCTTCCCGAGTTAGCACATTCACCTTTCTCAATTACAGCCCGAGCGTCCTTCAAGGAAGCCATCTTCAAAGGAAAGTCTTCTTCAATTACTGTTTCTGCTGACGCCAATGTTGGGGGTACCTCTTCAAAATGTTGAAAGGGGTTTCAATAAACTCCCCGTCCATCTCTATATACCGGAACGAGTTCAGATGACTAACCATGTATTCTTCCTCCCCCTGCACAGTGACAATCTTCCCTCTGACAGGGTATTTGAGCTTCTGGTGTAGAGTGGAGGTCACAGCCCCGGCTTTGTGAATCCAAGGACGACCCAGCAGACAAGAATAAGATGGACGAATGTCCATCACATAGAACGTTGAGTCGAAGACTTGAGAACCAACACGAATCGGAATATCCACTTCACCATGTACCATCCTCTTCGACCCGTCAAAGGCTCGGACCACGATGTTACTAGGCTTCAACTCTAGACCCTCACAATCCAACCTGTCCAAGGCCTTCTTGGGCAATACATTCAGCAAAGAACCAGTGTCCACCAACACATGTGCGAGAGTAGTGCCCCTGCATTCTATGGAGACATGCAGGGCATCATTGTGGTTCTTACCCTTGGCGGTCAGATCAGCATCCGAGAAACCCAAACCATTGTCAGCGGTCAAGTTGGCCACACAATCAGTGAATTGATCCGTAGATGTCTCTTGTGGCACGTGGGCCGTCTTCAGAAATGAAATCAGGGCCTTGGCATGGGCCTCTGAGCATAGCAGCAATGATAGCATAGAGATTTTAGAGGGGGTATGCCCCAGCTGTTCAACGACGTTGAAATCGCTTTTCTTGATGATCTTAAGGATTTCCTCCATCTCTTGCTGGGAGGCTTCAACATTGACAGTCTTCGGTGCCTCCATCCGGGAAGGCACATCATCAATCCCTTTGCCCCGAGTGTCAGATGACTCGGCAGCAGGGGTAGAAACTTGATCAGAAGGGGAAACAGGCGCACTTGTAGGCGTAATGATAAGAGGTCTTCGGATAACTGGTGGCGCAATGTCAGGCGAGAAGAGCCTGCCACTGCGAGTAACTTTGGCGGGACCGGTGATATTACTGATACCGGTACTGGTGTTGAACTCCTGCTTCACTCCAAGTACATACACATCTGCCCCATAGTGCCATGGGACAGCCTTGTCAGATTTATAGGGGAGAGGCCCCGGAACAGTAATGATAATAGGTGCAACAGACATGATTTTGACTGGCTTCCTCGGGGGAGCCTTGGTAGAATTGTTGAAGATGGTGACAACTGATACTTCTGCAGTGGGAACAAAAGGAACAACGGTCTTCTTGAACAAAATTTCTTTGCTATCCATCAGGTTTTGGATTCCTGACTTCAGCAATGGACAACCAGCAGGGGAAAAGGCACACATAAGGCAACCCTTGCTACAACCCGGAAATAAACCGGCCAACAACAGGTTCCTCTTGACAGTCAATAAAGGGGTAGCAACATCATCCACAGAAACTGCATACAAGTCTTCCTCAATAGCATTTACTCCATGCTGGGGCATAGGAGCAGTCACGACATTTGGCCTTTCTGGCGCCTCAAACTGTATTTCCTTCGCATCAATAAGGTACTGAACCTTATTTCTTAGGGCCCAACAATCATCAGTAGAATGCCCCGGGCTATCAGAGTGATAAGCACAGTGGGCGTTTGGATTATACTTCGGAGAGGTTGTGTTTACCACCTTCGGAGCTTCTCTGACGGTTACCAAGTTGGTCGATAGCAGTTGCGGCAAGATCTGCGACAAGGTCATACTAAGCCGAGTGTATTCTCTTCTGGGTCTCTCACCCCTTGGTTGGTTAGGTTGCCGAGGAGCGGCAGCAGGTTTAGCAATTACCACCGCGTTGACAGCTTGGCGGCGTTCTGGTTTGTTTTGCCTTCTAGGCCCATACACAGCACTGGCCTCCTTCTTGAAAGGCTTTTTCTCAGAACTTGAGGACGCACCTTTCTGTATCTTCCCTGATTTCATTCCAGCTTCGATCCTTTCCCCAGTCAGAATGAGGTCTGTAAACCCTGCAGACGAATTACCAATGAGATGATTGAAGAACGGCCCGGATAGGGTCCCCAAGAACATGTCCACTAATTCACGGTCGTTTAACAGTGGCTGCACCCTGCCAGCCAGGTTCCTCCACTTCTGCGCATACTCTTTAAAACCTTCTCCCGATCCTAGCGACATACCCTGGAGTTGGGTACGTGTAGGAGCGAGGTCGGCATTATACTGATACTGCTTGTAAAAAGCAGTAGCCAATTCCTCCCAGTTACGAACCTTGGTTGCATCCAGCTGATAGAACCATTCGAGATGAGTCCCTGAAAGACTCTCCTGGAAGAAATGGATCCACAAGTTCTTGTCCACAGTATACGGCTGGATCTTCCGCACATAAGATCTGAGATGTAGCTTAGGGAAGGACGCCCCGTCATACTTTGCGAAAGATGGTGCTTTGAACTTGTGCGGGATTATCACACCAGAAGATAGACCCAAGTCTCTGAAATCCAACCCAGGCACTTGTTGAATTTCCATGGAATTCAGACGATCATCTAATTGCTTGTACTTGTCTTCAGCTGGAGGATACTGCTCCTCATTAAAATCAGTCTCGTTGTCAGAGACCACCAGACTAGGAACCCTTCCCCCCTGGGGACTGCCTTTCCCTACAGAAGAACCAGCTTGATCAACCTCATTCTGCAGTGTGTTACCAAACCTCCGGCCAGTGTTGAATAGTACAGTTCTCTTTTTCTTCTTCTTGACCAGCAGAGCCTTCAGCTCTTCTTGACCTTGGGCCAAACTCATGATCAGCTTTTGGAATTGGGCGTTCTGAGCCTGGAGGGCCTTGATGGATTTCTCAGTAGATGATTCAGGATTCATGATGAGATTGCTGAAATAAACAGCGAAGAACATTAAGCAACCTGAAAAGAAGAGTACCTGTTATGCACATGATGCATGATATGCTGTTTATGCAATGCATTCAAGGGTTCGAAAGTTCAAATTTGTTGTAGACAAAAAGGAACGCACGTTATCATTAAGAAATAATTATTCAGTACATCAAGGCCTCATGGGCAAACATTACAAAGTAAATCAATCCCAAAAGATAATGCGCATCCTCTTTGGAGCAATGTAAGTGTTGAGAGTCTTTTCCTCGTGCAGTAGGCGGGTGAGCTCCAAGACCTTCTTCTCACTAGCATGTAGACTGGTTTCAAGAGAATTTCGTTCTTCCTTAAGCTGGATCCAGCTCTTCTGCATTTCTTTCCAGGATGTAGGCATGTCAGGATGTTGAATGGTGTAGGGCACATCTCCTTCCAAAACTAGCTCTTTGATCACAGGGAGAACATGAGGATATGGCATCACTAACTTCTGGGAGCAGGCTCGTACCCACTTGAGATAAGGCTCCAACGGGATGGAGTTCCTGTGCCCCAGTGTCTTGCTGTCTACCTTACTGGGCATCCTCCAAGCTCTGATAAATCTCTGGCGAAGTCCTTGTACATTGTTGTCGAAGTCAAAAACTATGTCAGGAATTAACATGTCATGAGGGCCGTCCCTCCGAGCATAACCAAACTGTCTCCAAGCCAGACACGGGTTGTAAGTAATACCTCCTCTGATTCCAAGTAAAGGAACATTAGGAAACTCCCCGCAACGATCCATGATAGTGACATCCTCTCTGGACCGAGAGCACCAATGTATATCAGCATGTGTAAGAGTCATTAATCGTTGTGCCCATCTCAAACCCCGCTCGTTCTTCAAAACTGATTGTGTAAGGTGCGAAATAAACCACCTTCCCAGGAGAGGAGTGCAGCACATAAGAACACCTCTTTTTCTCATGGTTCGAGTGTAACATGAGTGAAGGATGTCCCCAAGCAACGTAGGTATAGGATTCCTGGACATGAAGATCTTGACAGCATTGATATCTATAAGCTGATCGGGATTCGGGAACAACACCAACCCATAGACAAGGAGGGCCACAACTTCTTCAAAGGCTTGTAGGTCAAGGGAATTCCAACATTCTTGGGCCTTCTCAAACAGAAACCTGGCCAAGAACCCTTTGATACCACTTCTAGCTTCCCAATGTCCCTTGATGTCAGATGGTTGTAGGCGTAATGCTTTAGCAATCTCTTCAAGTTTGGGTTCCTTTTCTGTACCGTTGTAGGGAAGTTGACTAAGGATAGGGATCTTCACAAGCCGGGAGAACTCTTCCAAGGTAGGCACCAGTTGATAATCCAGGAAAGTAAAGCAGTAGTGCAGAGGGTCAAAGAACTGGAAGAGGACCTTTATCATATCTTCCTCAATGTTGGTGTTGACCAAGATGATGAGTCTTCCATGCTTCTCACTGAAAGAAGAGCTCTCGGGAATCCTGGATATAAGTTCCTTAAGCTGAGGAGGGATCCTTACAAGGCTGATCTGAATTGTCTTTCTGCGGATAGTTTCCATGTCCTACAAAACAAGAACAAAGATGAAGATTCGAACCCCTGAAACGGTTAGTCAATGCATATGACGTTGTATGATGTTATGATGCTATGATTAAACACACCACAAGTATTCACAAAAAGCAAACATGGTAAGGCACACAAGTCACACAAGACAACCCTTAGAGTTCAGGCCAGCATGGGGTCTAGGTATTACCCTCTTGAGGTTGGTGGGCTCAAAACCTATCCTATCAGAAGTAACCGGGTTCTAAGGGTCCCAATATCATTGAATTGTTTTCTGTGTTCATCGTTTCGATTTAGCCACTGAACTGGCGACCGAAATATTCCAAGAAAACAACCCTCAACTGAGTGTAGTATCGAGTATCAACCAACCTCGGACTACACCAAAGTCAGTTATCTCACTACCCTAAAGAGGCCAAGATGGTTCAATTAAGGTTCCTAAGGTCAGTTGATGCTTCACGACACCACGCGGCGGCCCCGTACTCTCCTTGACTGGACTCAAGGGTTACCGGTACTCACCAAAGTGCCACATCAACATAGCAGACTGCTTCAACCATGTCGATATACCCCGCACAGTTCCCTCACAGTCTTGTTGCTACTTTCTAAGAAGGTATCCCCAGATCCGGGTTAGGATCTATAGAACTCCCAAGATAGTAACCACAATAATAAAGCAAACAATTCAGACAATTGAAAACACAAGTGATCTTAGTCCTAAGGTACACCTCACTTTTATAAATTATCCCCAGCAGAGTCGCCCATTCTGTGATCGGTGGAAATAGAACTGACTGTTTAAAGCTGGATCGCGTATGTCGCGGTAAGCAAGAGTCGCCACCGTCTTTTATGTTCTCCAACATGGAAAGGACAAAAGCACAACAAAATTCCTTATCGAGAATGTTTCTCGGTTCGGGAGGTAGATTTATAGAAAGGGAAGGTGTTAGCACCCTTTCTATCCATGGTTATCCATGGGCTCTAAGGTACTTGCTCTTATGTTTTCAAAAGATGTTTGCTTTTCAAGTGTGAGTGGGTTTGAAAAAGTTTCGTTGAAAGATTTCGGAATAACTCTTGTATCTGTCCTCAAGAGTGTTTGAAAAATTGTTTTGGAAAGCTTTTTGAAAGTGTCGGTGTGAAAAGGTTTTTTTGATTTGTTTTTTAGAGAGCAAGTATCCATGAGTCATCTACCTACCCTAAGGAATTAAGTTGTGTAGAAGTCCTTAAGGTAGTGCCATCCCACTATTGAGAGGTAGGTAGCACCACCGTTGGAGGTGTTCGGGTCAATTCGAGTGTTAGGGACGTTGTGGTCACCGAAGCAACAGTAGGACACCTTAGAAGCTACCCTTATGTCCTTGATCCTTTTTTTTTAATCCGAGGTAACCGTTTCGAGGCAACTATTCTGAGGCAACTGTTTCGAGGCAACTTGTTTCGAGGCAACTGGATCATGGACATAAGGACTTACTAAAACGTCCTATACTTGACGACCACGTTTCGAAGGCAACAAGTGAGGCGTACCCTAGAAGTGGTGTGTGTATTTGTGTGTTATTTTCATGTATTGTTATCTTTGATCATGGTATTGTGAGCTACGCTTGTTTTTAATTAGCCATACATTCTTTCATGCCATTTAGAATTTAAGAGTGCGGAAAGTAAAATACAGGAAAATAAAGGCTACGCTATTACAAGGCGCGGGTCTATACATCGCCAAAATACAAAGACCCGTTTGATAAAAGATGCGGAAAGTAAATAAATACCTAATTACTATTACAATCCTTGAGTAGTTACATAATATTCGATAAGAAAATAAAGCGCGAAAGAAATAAATTGAACGTCCGAGGGTGTTGGACCCTTTTGAGAAATTAAATGAAATTAAAGTCTATTTAATTATTTAATTAAAGAAAATGTTTTTTTTTTATGTTTTTGTATTTATGAAAATAAAGAAAATTAAAATTAAATGGAAACCCTAATTCTAAATCTATTTTAATTATTAATAAAAAGAAATATTAAAGTTACTCTAATTTACTAATTAATTAATGTACATGTTTATTTACAAAAATAAATAGTAATTATAATAATAAATAATGAGAAAAATAATTTAATTAAGAAAAAGATGAAAATGTCAAAAAACCCTAATTCTAGATATTTTTTATTTATTAAGAAAAAGATTAAAGTTTAAAACCTAAATTAACTAAGTTAATTATTAGAATTTATTTACAAAAATATTTTAGTGATGAATCAATAATAATTAAATATATTTTACATTTTTTGATTTTCCGTTTTTATTATGGAAAATTAATTTATGGTGAAAAATAAAAAAAAAACAATTAAATGATTAAAAGAAAAGAAAATAGAATTAAAAATATGCAAACCAATGGGGGGTATCAGGCCCAGAATGGAGGTGTTGTTAGAAGAAACTTGACCCATTAGACAAAGCCTGTTTGACCTTTTGGTATCACGTGTGGGATGGTTGACTGAGGTACACCCTGGACTTCACTCTGCAGCCTTCAGATTGGACCTTGAAGCCACTTGTCAGGCTAGCGCATGAGCGTGCATGGTGGAACGTTTGATGGAAGCTACATTGGAATACATTGAAACAAAAATTATGCAATATGTGGGAGGACCGGGGAATCAAACCCAGGTCCCTATACCTGCAAGACACGTCCCCCAACCACCAGGCCATTTGCGTTTGTTTGTAAATATAATAGATAGAAAATATAATATATAAAAAGCAATGGTTAATGGTATAAAACGAAAAGCGCGCCAGATATTTGAACTGCCCAACCATGTGATGACACGCCAGGCTTCTTCTTCGTTTTCCTGCAACTATGAAACAAATAGCGGGGGTTTTAAACCCCCACAAACTGAAACCTGTAAAAATAGCGATTAGAAGAGGGGTTAATATAAAAAGGGCGCGATTGTTTCAAACGATTCGTCTTGTTGCCACGAATATGTCCATACAGGTTTGGTGGTCTAATTTTACCATATATGAGAACCCCCAATTTTGAAGTTCTGAAACCCTAGGTTTCATCAATGGTGGATTTTGATACAAGCAGTGTTAGTCCAATTAAACGGTACCAATCGCTTCAGAAGATCATTATTAGTGTAAATCAATGAATAAAACATATGAATGATGCGTGGAAATTAAAATTCGATTATGACATATTTGTGAAGAAACGTGATTCTGTTCTACCGTTTCTATGAGTATGGAAGCTTATTCTTAATTGCAATCGACTCCTGGAAGGTTCAACAACGTGTTAGAATGCTTTTTATACTTTGAAACGTGCTCCAACTATGAAATCAGTTTCAAGCTTTTTGTTGAAATTTTGCAATTTGGTTCTCTCTTCTCAGCAGCTTTTTTGTGTATGTCTGAATTAGGTTTCCTTGTGCATATGTATGTGAAGCATTCTAGGTCAAAAACAAGCCCATAAGTCCATGAATTTATGATTTGAATCTTTGATTGCCAATCATATATTTTCCAATATTTTTCCATTGAAACTTTTGCCAATCATGGAAAATCTTCCCTTTTTGAATGTGAAACGACTTGCCAGCTTGCCCTAGTATGATTTGCTGCACAAAAAGATTTGAAAAAGCATTATTTGATTTTTTTCTACAATTAAAACTAATTAAATGAATTAATAAGAATAAAAATTCAATTAATTAATTAAAAATAAGAAAATAAATCCTTTTAAGCTCAATGGGTCGTGCATAGGCTTTGGGTAATGATTCAAGGAAGAATTTGAGGCCCATTAGCAAATTTGAAGTGTTTTAGGCAAAGTTGACTTTTCAAAATTCCCAAAAATTTCCCAACTTCTCCAATGCATATCTTGCTCAATTTTGAAGCTATGATCATGTTCTTGGACATTTTGGAAAGGTCTTGAAGTCCTCTAACCAATGCCTTTGGTCCCATGTCATTTTGATTTACCAATCTCAAGTTATGGTCTTTGACTTAAAGTGCCTTTTTGTTGACTTTTGAAAATGACCTATAATGTTGAAATTGTTAACTTTTTGTTAGAGCATTTCTTGGACTTGGAGTGTGAAGATGAGTTGTAGGAAATGTCATCCTCTTCAAAATGAGATTTGGATGGGATTTTTCTGATGAACCATGAAGAAGTTATGTCCTGGTCAATTTCAGTTGACTTTTTCAACTGTCCGAAAATAGAAACTTTTGCATCTTGAGACTTTTTGAGCCATGCTTGTGGAATCATGATCAAGAATTGATCAGATGATGTTTGTGGCTTCAAAATAAGATGTTGACCAAAAATTTTGACTTTAGACTGTCAAATGACTATTTTGCCCCTGCAGTTGACTGTGAAGCATTTAGGGTTTTTGACTGTGCAATTTGATGCTGTGAGTCTTGAAACTTGACATATGGATGCTTGACAATGTATGTAGGCATATGGGACTTGATTGGACCCTTGGAAACCTCAATTTCTTTTCCAGAACCAAAACCCTAATTTTGACTGTGTTAGGAGGCAATTGGACTGTGCAACCGTTGAGATATTTTGAACCATGATCTTGGCAAATCTTGAAGAATATGGGAGGGAAAATTTTGGGGTACAACAAAGACTATATGATTAGCCACCTCAATTCTTTCCGGTATGTGGAATTGGATGGCGAGTTTATTGAAACTCCTTTTCAACATTTCGAAAAGGTCCCCCAAGAGGTAGAAGTGACCAAGACTGCATCCCAGATTCCCAAGATTACAAGACCTCCACTCCGGATGTCATCTCTGAAGGACGCCAAGGAAGTAGTAGAGGAGGGTGGATGCACCATCTGAGGGCAACTTTCGGATATTCTGTATAAATCTGACAAGTTTGGTTTAGGGTTCACTTCAAGTGCTCAGAAGGCTGTGCGCCGTGCCCGTGCTGGAGGGCCACCCTTGAAGATTAGCAACCGAGAGGTCAACGCGGTGGAAGATAGTGAAGAGGATTGCAGCTTGGAGAATTGGATCTTTCCTACTATCAATAGAGGACTTCGCAATTGGGAAGCCAGAGACTTTGTCCCAATAACTTTCATCCCTCAGTAATTTATCTTTACATTTCAGTTGGACTTGTAATATTCACAAACAATTCGCACATTTAAAACCTTGTGTCTTGCCCGAGGCACAATGGTCCATTTGTAAGGGTTTTTATTTCATCTTCATATGACATTCAATGAATCATGGACGTTTTTCACATACAAACTTTTGTGCTCATTGTTTTTCTTTTACATTTTATTTTCTAAGGATGGCTATACCCTTACACACACCCACACTCATAAATGCAGGTACCTCTCCATTCCGGATCTCATGGGTAACGATATTGCTATGGCCTTTTGTGACTCTGAGGATCTAATTTACCAAGCCGAAGACGAAGGTGAGGAAGATTGTGAAGTACCGGGAGAACTGGCCAGACTACTACAACAAGAGGAAAAAGCCATTCAGCCTCACGAGGAACCTGTGGGTACAATCAATATGGGTACCAAGGAGGATAGAAAAGAGGTCAAGTTGGGGGCCAATCTGGAGCCCAGTGTCAAGAAGCGTCTGATTCAGCTGTTGTATGATTATGCTGAGATCTTTGCTTGGTCCTATGAAGACATGCCAGGACTTGACACGGACATCGTGGTACATCGTCTCCCTACAAGAGAAGATTGTCTGCCAGTAAAACAAAAAGTCTGCCGCATGAGACCTGATATGTCAGAAAAGATCAAAGAGAAGATATGAAACTATTCAATGCTGGATTCTTGGATTTCACTTCCTATCCTCAATGGGTTGCCAACATTGTTCCCGTACCTGAAAAGGACGGCAAAGTACGAATGTGCGTGGACTATAGAGATTTGAATAGGGCCATCCCTAAAGATAATTTTCCACTTCCCCACATCGATATCCTAGTTGACAATACAACCTAATACAAAGTGTTTTCCTTCATGGACGGATTCTCAGGTTATAACCAAATCAAAATGGCACATGAGGACATGGAGAAAACAACATTTGTCACACAGTGGGGCACATTCTACTACAAGGTGATGCCATTTGGACTGAAGAATGCTGGGGAAACCTATCAACGCGCCATGGTAGCTTTATTTCACGACATGATACATCATGAAATAGAGGTCTACATAGACGATATGATAGCCCGATCACAAACAGAAGAAGAGCACCTTGATCACTTGCAAAAGTTGTTTGAGAGATTGAAGACGTATAAACTGAGGCTGAAACTAAACAAGTGAACATTCGGAGTATGATCCGATAAACTCTTAGGTTTTGTCTTCAGTAACAAAGGAATTGAGGTCGATTCTTCCAAGGTTAAAGCAATACAAGAAATGTTTGCTCCTTGTACTGAGAAGGAAGTCATAGGATTCTTGGGGCGCCTGAACTATATTGCCAGATTCATTTCTCACTTAACAGCTACTTGTGATCCAATCTTCAAACTATTGAAGAAAGATCAAGTAATCAGATGGAATGATGAGTGACAAGTTGCTTTTGACAAAATCAAGGAGTACTTACAAGATCCTCCTGTTTTGATGTCACCAGTCGAGGGAAGACCACTGATCATGTATCTGACTGTTTTAGAGAACTCAACAGGGTGTCTATTGGGGCAGCATGACGAGTCTGGCCGAAAAGAGCACGCTATTTACTACTTGAGAAAAATGTTTACCGACTGTGAAACCAGTTATTCACTGCTCGAGAAAACTTGCTGCGCTCTGGTATGGGCTGCTCACCGGCTAAGACAGTATATGCTGACTCATACTACCTTGTTGATATCTAAGATGGATCCGATAAAATACATCTCCGAAAAGCCTACTCTGTCTGGGAGGATAGCTAGATGGCAGATGATCCTGACAGAATACGACATACAATACACTACCCAGAAAGCTATAAAGGGCAGTGTGCTAATTGACCATCTCGCTCATCAAGCTGTAGAAGACTATCAGTCCATGAAGTTTGAATTCCCGGATGAAGACATCATGACATTAGACAACTGTGAAGAAATCAGACCATGTGACGGACCTGAGCAAGGATGTCGATGGACCCTGTTCTTTGATGGGGCATCCAATGCACTTGGTAATGGTATCGGTGCTGTACTCATATCTTCAGAAGGGTGTCATGCTCCTTTTACTTCCAGACTTTGCTTCAACTGTACGAACAACATGGCAGAATACGAAGCATGCATCTTTGGTCTCAGAGCTGCCATAGACTTGGGAATAAAATCTTTAGTTGTGTTTGAAGATTCAGCTTTGGTCATCAGTCAGATCAAAGGGGAATGGGACACTAAGCACCCAAATCTTATCCCTTACAAAGAACATGTTTTGACATTGCTACCATATTTTGAGAATATTACCTTCGAGCATTTCCCGCGAGAAGAAAATCAGCTAGCAGACACTCTAGCCACAATGTCATCTATGTTTAAACTTAATTGGGATAATGAAGCTCCCCAGATCACCATCGAACAAATGGATGAACCAGCACACTATCACGAGATCAATACTGAAGAGGTAGTGGACCAGCCTTGGTTTCATGAAGTCAAGAGGTATCTCGAGGCTCAAGAATATCCAGAAGGAGCTTCAATAAATGATAAGAAGTTCTTAAGGAGATTCTCTGCTAAGTTCTTCCTGAGTAATGGCATCCTGTACAAACGTAATCATGACTCTATTCTGCTTCGGTGCATGGATAAGATGGAAGCAGAAAAGATCATGGTTGAATTAAATGAAGGTACTTTTGGCACCCACTCCAGTGGACATACGATGGCGAAGAAAATCCTACGGGCATGCTATTATTGGTCTACTATGGAAGCAGATTGCTATCAACACTCTCAGACCTGTCATAAGTGTCAAATTTATGCTGACAAAGTACACGTACCTCCAGTTCCTCTGAATATCTTGACGGCTCCTTGGCCCTTTGCTATGCGGGGAATTGATATGATTGGGGAGATCAAGCCAACAGCCTCCAATGGACACCATTTCATCCTAGTGGCCATTGACTATTTTACAAAGTGGGTCAAAGCAGCTTCCTTCACTTCTGTTACTAAGAATGTCGTTGCCCGCTTCATCAAGAAAAATCTCATTTGTCGATACGGTATCCCAAAAAGGATCATCACTGACAATGGTACAAATCTCAACTACACTATGATCACTACATTGTGTGAGCAATTCAAAATTCAACATCACAATTCTTCTCCCTACCGGCCAAAGATGAATGGTGTTGTTGAAGCTGCAAATAAAAACATTAAAAAGATCATACAAAAGATGACAGTCACGTACAAAGACTGGCATGAGATTCTACCATTCGCTCTCCACGGGTATCGTACCACGGCTCACACAACAACTGGGGCAACACCCTATTCTTTGGTATATGGCATGGAAGCTGTTTTGCCTATTGAGGTCCAAATGCCCTCTCTGAGGATGATGAAGGATGCAGGTTTGAGTGGAGACGATTGGATCCAGACTTGACTTGATCAACTGAACTTGATTGATGAAAAGAGACTTACTGCTGTTTGCCATGGTCAGATGTATAAAAAACGGATGATCAAGGCTTTCAACAAGAAAGTCAGACGCCAAGTATATCAAGTTGGGGATCTAGTGATCAAACATGTCATCTTGCCACAAAGTGATCCCAGGGGAAAATAGACTCCTACATATGAAGGGCCATTTGTAATCAAGAATATATTCTCCGGTGGGGCAATGATCTTGACCACCATGGATGGCGACGACCTGCCACACCCTACAAACACGGACATAGTCAAAAGATACTACGTATAAGAGACCCGCTAGGTTGACACACCTAGGCAAAAAAGGGCATTCCGGCGAACCAAAAAGGTTCGGGCAAAAATTAGGGATAAAATAAAAAAAACTGTACACCCGGCAAGTTGAAAATCCAAAAGGGAGACTTGGGCAAAAAAGGGTTTCCCGGTGGACTGAAAACCCGAAAGGGCGGTCCAGCCAAAAGTTAGGGAATTAAAGCGTATGAATATGTCCCGTCGAATCATTTACGGACAACCTTTGACCTCCACTGACAAACTCTGAGTTTCTAATCAATTCAATCATCTTCGGACAAAGCAACAAATAAACAAGATATTCAGAGATATAAAGGCTATAGTAGAATGAGAACCCCATGGGATTATTACACATAGCTATATTTCTTTGTATAAAAATTTTCTTGTTTTATGACGCCGTTCTCTTACTAGAATGTTTGTCTCCTTTGTAAAAAATACTTATTCAAAGTCAATACAAAGATATCTCTTTAAAAATACAAAAAAAAAACTATTTGTGTTTTTCTTTACTCTTGTGTTTTGTTTGAAAAAAAACCTCCAATGATTCATTGATGAACATATGCATTTGAACATAATTACTGTTTACAAATAAACAAAATGAGAAAGACAATTACTGATAGGTTGAAAGGACAAGAAAAAGTCTCTAGGTTATTCCATGAGTAATCCCCACAGTACGTCATTTAAATCCCCAACAGAACAAATCTCAATCTATTAATCCCCAATAGAAATTGTCAAATTCCTCGGGATTCCCCAAACAGATCTTACAAACAGTACATGACGTTTCCCTTACGACAGAATCTACTTCTCTCAACAAGAGTTCGTCAGTATTTCAACTTCAAGACATGAAAATTCAACATAGCCTCAGCAGCATTCAAGGATTTATTTTCCTCAAACAGACAGCAATACATCAGATCAGCTTACATGCACGTACATTGCATCCATATATCATAAACATTGATAAAGCAATACATTGCATCATACATTTCATGCAAACATAACTTTGTATTTTAGCTAACATTTTACCCTTTTCAGGATAAGATTAACAACTACCATTAACAATATGCAACCTTTTGATACGGTTCAGATACGCTCCAGATACGCTCCAGATACGGATGCCATCCTGATACTCATTCAATTTCAACCTTTTGATACAGTTCAAATACGCTCCTGATACGGATGTCATCCTGATACTCATTCAATTTCAACCTTTTGATACAGTTCAGATACGCTCCAGATACGGATGTCATCCTGATACTCATTCAATTTCAACCTTTTGATAAATTCAGATACGCTCTAGATACGAATGCCATCCTGATACCCATTCAGATTCAACCTCTAGATACAGTTCAAATACGCTCCAGATACGGATGCCATCCTGATACTCATTCAGATTCAACCTTTTGATACAATTCAGATACGCTCCAGATACGGATGCCATCCTGATACTCATTCAGATTCAACCTTTTGATACAGTTCAGATACACTCCAGATACGGATGCCATCCTGATACTCATTCAGATTCAACCTTTTGATACAGTTCATATACGCTCCAGATACGGATGCCATCCTGATATTCATTCAGATTGAACTCTCAGATACAATTCAGATATGCTCCAGACACGGATGCCATTCTGATACTCATTCAGATTCAACTTTCAGATACAGTTCAGATACACTCCAGACATGGACGCCATTCTGATACTCATTCTTTCAACTTATAAATTATAACACAAAAAATCATCTCTGGATGGCATATTTATGCCCATCTCCTACAACTTTCTACCACCTCTCCAAATGGAATCTTCAAGCTCATTCCCTCTACCGTCACATCACCGAGTGCAAATTTCTGGGCACTCTAGTGTCCAATCATCTTCCACCTTCGAGTCACGAATGGCAAAACATGCCAATCTAACTCTTTAGGATTAAGAATATTGAACAGGGACAGCTGTTGTACCCCAAAATTTGCCCTCTCATTTCTCAAGATATTTCCTATAAAGATCTTTAATGCCTCAAGTTTGCGCAAGTATCAACTAGGTCAAACAATTTTCCCAACACTGATACCTCAAATTAGGGTTTGGGTTTGTACAAAGGCAGTTGGATTGCTAATGTTTCGAATGACTTTCATGAATCATTATGGACCCTCAGGATTATTTTTGTCAAGTTTCAAGTTTGGGATCACAATTTTCCAAAAAAGTCATTCAAATTACCAAAAGGGGCAAAATGGGCGAAATTAGGGTTTTGACTGAAAAATTACCGAACTTTGATTTTTTACCTAATAACTGGCTTATTGGTTGGAAGCATAATCTCAAGGATCCGAGCGCGTCATTTTGACCTAATTGCATATTTCAATTCATCTCCTGAGATCAGTGGATTGATAGACAAATTTAGTCAACTGGTGAGAAAAGTCAACTGTACACTAAAAAAGTCAAACTTTGACTTTTTGACCAAAGTTGAGTCTCAAAAATCATATTTCATCAAGACATCCAAAATATGAAATTTGATCATCAAAAATCAAGAGAATAAAAAATCCAACTTTGCAAGACTTTGAAATTTTTCTAAGTATTTTCTATAATTGGTTAATTTCATTTGCTTCATGACATTTTTACTACAATTCCAAATAATTCAAAATGATGCAAGTAATTCAAGTTATTACAAAGTGGTATTTTTGCAAAATTACAAATTCTAAAACTATGTCTTGATTGAGTTCTCTCAAAGAAAAAACTTACCACAATATCTTTTCCCTTGACATAATGTGCATGAAATATTCCACAAGACCAAATTTGTGACATGCTACAAATCATACTGTCCAAGTTGAACAAAATGTGATATGCCACATTGCCATAACACCCCATGCTGCCCTGAAAGAAACCTTGTGCTATGTTGCACCCCAAGTATGCATGCTGCCTAATACAGTCCAAAACTGCTCTAGGCAGTCTGCCCAAGCCTGCATCACAACAACCCCAAAATTGCACCAAAATGGAAAAGGAAAAATTGTGGGAAGAAAGTGTCAAAATAGTAGGCAAAAACAATTTAAATAACTTATGTGGTTTCCCCTCTAAACCACAGTCAAGGGTCTACAAAAGGGGACTATCTCATAAGACATAGAGGTTGGATTTTTTAGAGGTGGGATTTTAGAGGTTGGATTTGGAAGAGAGGATTTGAGAGAGAACATAGAGTTTTGTTGAATAGAAAAACAATATCCTTTGGAAACTTGACTCATTCATTCAAAAAAATAGTACAGTTCTTATTCAAAACAGAACCCCAATCCATCATTCCACCATACAAACTCTCCATAAGCCAAACACTTCATCACATATAAAATTTGTCCAAACATAAAAACAATCCTTGTAGTGCTATTCATCTTCACCATCAAAAATACCAAAAATATTACAATACAGTCCAACTCATTTCCAGCAGTCCGGAGCAGTTTTCTAAAGACTCACAAAGTCATCACAGCATTTGGAAAATCATTCAGATCTAAAACAACAAGTACATCCCAAAGTTAAGTCCTATTGACTTGACATCTTTTCATTACATCATTAACAATATGTTGTTCTTGAAGATAAGATGTGGTATTTTATTATCCCTTTGAACTAGTCGTTTGTTTATGATTTAGGCTTATTCACTCATTTTTTATTTACATCTATCCATCATATGTTGTAAGCTAATCTGTACAGACAAGAAAAACAATGTTTAAGGTAGGAAAATACAGCATGCATTGACGCATATCCTCATGTGTCGACTCATCCTAGTGAAAAAACAGGGTATGAGTCGATACATAACCCCCATGCATCGACCCATACTGAGTTTAGATTGCAAAAAAAAAAGCTGGAAGAGCCTATGAGTCGATGCATACGCGTTTCGCATCGATACAAGAGGGTGCATGAGTCGACACATCCCATTATGTGTCGACCCATACTGAACTGGTTTTGTTTTACAGGAGCAGGGAAAAGCTATGTGTCGATGCATAACAGCATGGGTCGACACATAGCAGTTCAAAAGACATTTTTCCCTTTGTTTTGCATTGTTCTTACATTGTTTTCATTATTATTTGATATGGTTGTAATATTTCAGTCTCCACTTCATCCCTATTGTTAAATTGTACCCCCCATCCCCCTAAAGGGATGTAATAACTTAGATTTTATTTTCCGCATTTTTACTTGCTTTTCATATATTGCTAGTAAATAGAATGTATGGCAAGATAAAATCAATAAATAGATGACTTTCAAATACAAGACAAAATGCATGCAAACCAACACACTTGCACACTAGCATCTCTAGGGTAATCTCATTTTTGTTGCCTTTCAAAAAAATAGTCATGTCCCTCGAATATGGGATGTTTTAGCAAAAACCCTTCGATAAAAAAGGGATCGTAGTCACTCGATGACCCTCGACGTTGCCATCGGTAAATGATCTAGTCCCTAAAACGATATTGCTAAAACGTCTCATAAGTTGCCTTCTATGACTATCCAAACGTCCCAACGCCCGTCCCTTCACATCCAACGATGGGGCTTCTAACCAAAACTATGGTAAGATAGCAACATCTAAAGAAGTTGGAAAAGCACCTCCAAGACCTTTTGAGTAGGTAGATTCGCTCTTAGTTGCTCGCTTGCTCACAACAAAAACATTTCATACACCAACACTCTCATTTTGAAACACTTTTGAAAACAACACTTTGTACGCGTTCTTATAGAAATGAGAGTCATTACAAAGGAAACCCTTTTTCAAAAATCACTTTCAAAAAACAAATCTCACAAACACTTTCTTGAAAACATTTGTCGAAATAAACACTTTGTATGCGTTCTTATAGAAACTAGAATCATTACAAAGTTACATTTTCAAAATACTTTCAAAAACCACACCACAAGCACATTCAAACAAAAGCAAGTGATCTAGCGAGTAACTAAGAGCCCATGGAAAACCATGGATGAAAAGGGTGCTAATACCTTCCCTTTTCATAATCTACCCCCCGAACTCAATAAAATATCTCTAAAGGTATTGTGCTTTTTCACCTTTCCTTTTGGATAAAAGAAAAGTCGGTGGCAACTCTTGCTAAACCGAAATATTTGCGAACACAAATGCAAAACCTCAAGTCAGTTCTCCCACTGTATCACACACACACACACACACACACACACACACACACACACACACACACACATACACACACACACACACACACACATACACACACACACACACACACACACACACATATATATTGTAGATTGGGCTCACAAGTAATCCACTTACCTTGGGCTCACAAAATGTGAGCTTTTTTCTAAGTTGTTCATCATATAATGTCTCTCCACAATATTGTAGATTGAAAATGATTTAAAATATTACACGCTAACATAATTACAAATTTAAATAAAAAATTATTAAAAGTCTTATAAACATAAAGTTACCTTGTAATGATATGTTTCATCTTAGGTTCAAGTGGTTTGTCTAACGAACACAACATAATTACCATATTCGTTTGAAGAGAGATGATAATCAATATAAAATGATCTCTGAATGAATAATACAAGTATATATAATTAGTATTTGGTAAAACATGAAAACTAACTATAATATAGAAACCATAATTTTAAATTACTCACTTATGGAGGAATGGTGCTAAGTAACATCCCTTTAGTCTGTATGTGATGTTAAGAAGTCTTCAATGTTTTTTGGAGAATTATTTGTAAATCGTACTCTAATTGGAGCCAACAATCTATAAGTATTTGATTTATTAATTCTTTACAAAAAAATGAATGTACCATAATGAGATATACTTACGTGAACCAAACTTGAAGTAACTCTACGTCCATCCATCAATTTCCAACTATCATATCCTTTATATCTTTAGGAAATATTAAGAAAATCTCTAACTCCTCTATTTATAGATCATGTTCTAGCGTAAGAGAAAACACCTCGTCTTCGGTGCGCATAACGTAAGATAACATTTTGGTATATGATCCTTCAAAGGTATTCAATAACCCATTATGGATCTCGTTACCTGTGGGGGCAGATAAACACTTATCTTTTGTGCTTACACCAAATACAACATTTCTATCAGGAAATTGATTATCATCATCATCATCTTCATCCGTACATTATGGGACGATTCCACTAATTCTCTAGATCATAAAAAACACAGGAACACAACAAATTAACACAATATATATCATACATTTCAAATGTCACAATATTCTCACATACCATATATAGCTCTTTTATTGCTTTCAATTCTTTCTTGCGAGTTTCCTACTCTGCGTCTATCATGCTTTGAAATTGTTTTTGTTGAGTATCTAACTTCCTCTCAAAATCTTCTAGCACATCTTTTTGCACCTGTTCGATGCTTTTTTTTATATGAACCAAAACACACTCTCGGGCCAATTCCATCTCCAACACCACGAACACGCCTGCCATGCTCATTTGTTCTGATTGCTTCTACTAATATATCATGTCGTGGTTTTGGAACAAAGGAACCTTCACGAGCTGAGATAACCAACAAATCCTACACAACATGATAAGACATACATTGTTAATTACCAAAGCACTTTAAATAACATTTAACATACACAATAAGTTCTACTTACAATTTTATCAACGACTAATCTTGAGGCATCTGAAGTGTAGTCTCCATTTGGCCTTTGTTGATCCCTATCCCACTTCTCATGTCATGATAGTGGAGATGGTTCTTGATCACGACTCATGGAGTCTTGATAGGAAAAATAGAAAGTGTACTATTTTTACCTCTTGTAACAATATGGAGTTTCCCCAAATGCCAATCTCAAGGACTGCATGCAATTGTCGAGTTAAATTCGTAGTTCAATTAAACAAAACTTGATATGGGTTTTGGTTTTGATATTTTCACTTAACAAAAAGCAGAAATATAAATGGTTTTTTCACAGATATGAGGAGCATGCTAGGGTGTGATGTGTAATTTTCCCTATAACGACCTAGAATCCTGATTTCTTCAACAAGTTCAAAACATTCAACTACTATCCCTTTAGATTATTTTTCTCTAAGTCATTAGTGAGAAAACATTTAACCATCCATCCTAAATCCTAAGTCCTTAGAGATTTTTGATGCAGTCAAGACTTTGTTTTATCAAGGGTTAAATCCGGTAACTATAGGGCATCCCTGGTCCTAGGTGATATCTACTATAGTCTAATTGTACAAAAACCTTAACAACCACGGTCCATCTGGTTGTTAACCATAAATTAATCCTAATTGGTCCGATCAAGAAAGCATGAAAACATTGCACGATTAAATTGAATAAGAAAACAACTTTATTAAAGAACTCAGAAATCCATAATCATTACAGATTCAAATCAGGGACACCCCCTACCATTGGGGGGTTTATCTACTCATATTGTTCAAAATAATCACAAGATAAAAATTATACATTACAAGTAATTGGATAACTTCGATCTTCAATTGCTTCTGCTCATGAGAAATTTTCACTCTCCAAGAACCTTGATCTCCCTAATCTTCATTCGTGTGAACTATTCTTCGCTGCCAAAAATTCCTCAATTCACTGTGGAAACTTGGCTAAATAGTGAACAATCCATTTGTCTCGATCCAAAAATGCCCAAAATGCCTCTCTAGGTCCTAAATCATAAAAACACTCAAAATTAACGTCCTGGCCAACACGAGCCATGTCACCTAACACGGGCACCCGTGTCGGCCTCTGTCCATCGCTTCACAAAACACATCTTGCAGACCTCCTGACACGGGCCGTGTCAGCCTCTACATCTTATTCCAAATTGCAGCTTTGCATTCTCTTCTGACACGACCCTGTGCCAGGTGACACGGGTGGTCGTGTCAGGCACCCTGTAGCTTGGTTTTTGAGACTTCCTCCAAAACTCCGAATTTACACTTTTCGTAATGATTTTCTTGATTTTATTCCTCTGAGCCTGAAAACAACAAAATAAACAACCAATGCATAAAACATAGAATAATGAAATAAAACACGACAAAATAAAGAAACTATAACTAAAATCAACTGGAAATAAAGGTGGAAAAATCAATGATCAAACTCCCCCAAACTTAAACCTTTGCTTGACCTCAAGCGACCATTACAAGAACTCATGAAAATCACAATATCCCAGTACTCATACGTGAGACATCCGTTCAAATTGATCAAAAAGCAGTTTATTTGATGTTCACATGACACGAAGAGTTTGTGTAAGAACCTTTAAATCTCGAGCTTCTTCTTCAGATACCTCTATAACTATGCTTTGTACTTAAGTCTTTTTCCGATTATAATCCTTTTTCATTCAGATAGTCAAATTAAAGCAATGGAAATTTTTGATGATCATCACACGCACAAGACTGATCAAGAAATTGTTTGTTCAGGCACCAAATAAGAGTTTTGCTCCTTTTTAACTTCATATGTTTTTAAAACTTTTCAGTTTATATATTGTCCTTTATGGACGACGTTTGGGGATCAACCCCCTTTGGGATGAATAACCTGGTGAGGGCTACCCAAATTAGCGATTCAGTTGCCTTTTACTATCTTTTCATTATTTGGAGTCAACTTTATTTATTTCTCAACCAATCATACCTGCATGTGAATCTATATTATGCTAGACTGTAAAGATAAACTACTCAAGGAATACTTCTCAGGATTCAAGTACTATGATACACATCTACTTGTTAGACTCGTACCACTGTCACATTATTTTGAACTCCCTACCCTCGAAAAACCATCCTTTTGTCTCTATATACTATTCCCAAACTCTATGAGAAACAAGTTCTTGAACAAAAGAAAATTTTTCTGTAAAATTTGGGAAGGACTTCAACTCGTGGATTACATAGCAATTAGCATAACAAATAAATCGAAATATAGAAGCAAAATAAATCGTAAAGCAATAAAAACCCTAAAACTTGAACAAAACATTGACCTTAATGTTTCAAATCAAGCTCGAGAAAGGTGACTCACAGAGGGTACTGCAACACCAACTGCTACCTCCTAGCTCTCACCAGTAAGACTCCCTTTTTATCATTTGCAAACAAAACAAAAATAAAAAACAAGTTATTAGAAGCGTGGGTTGCCTCCCACGAAGCGCTTCGTTTAATGTCGCATGACTCGATAGTTTATTCCCCTTGTTAGGGTGGCATATATGACACAAAGAATACATCATCTTTTTTCTTTCTTTTATTCGGTAGCAACCCCATGAACTTAAAGTACTGATGATGTTGCTTCCAAATCATTTTCAGCTTGATTTTATTGAACAAGGCATAAATTACATCCAATACTTTGTCAATTTCTTGTCTTTCATGTGCCTTGTTGTGAAAATAGTTTTTAGGGGGACTCTTTTGTTGAAGATTTTCCGGTTGAATGTCCACATCTTTACAAATTGGAAAATTTATAACTTCATCCAAAACTCGATCATCTTCAAGTTTCCTTATTTCTTCTTCCCCATCATTCATGTTTACCTTAAATTCTTCTATTCTCAATGCATCTTTGTCATCTAATGTTATACACTCTTCTTCTGGTGTCACGTCTTCTTCTTCCAACTATAACTTTCGCCACAGTCTTACCTCCCTCCTATATGCTTTAAAAATTTTAGTCGCCTTTTCCAAAGTTAATCACGAATCAGGCGTCTAAAATGCAAGAGATACATGTGGCAATGTATCGAAATAATACATGACTACAACACTCAGACACTTGGTTAGTAGCAAAGTATAAAAGAATTCATGAAGCAAACATGATCTGACCCTCTTTTTAATATTTTTTGTATAATAAAATAAAATGCAAATAACAAAAAAATTGAAACAAAATTTTAGTCGACGAGTGTTGTACCCCAAAATTTTCCCTCTCATTTTCTTCAAGACTTTCTCCTAGGGTTTTCAAATGCTTATGGTTGCTCAAGAATTGATTAGACAAATTCTCCTCCTAAGCAATAGACTTACAACCAGGGTTTCACTTTTCTCAAGGAATATTGGGTTTCTAAGGCCTCAATTGGATTTCATGGTTCATAATATGTCTCAAGGAATTCTCATACCAAGTTCCAAGCCTTGTATCATAAGTTTGCTCAGTCAATTGCTCAAATGATTTAAAATCAACTGTATTGGGTAAAAAGTCAATTTGGTCAACGTACAATCAAATTTAAAGATTTTTGGTCAACATCAACATTTTTAAGTCATATTCATCATTTGATCAACGGTTGATCATGATTTATCAAGAAAACTCAAGATTCATCAAAAGTTACCAAATTAGGGTTTTCTTAAGAAGAAGTCAACTGAACTTTGACTAAGCACAACTTTCACACGCTTCATCAGAAATTCCCCAATCAAATCCTATCTTGAAGGAAATTCAATTCTCTACAACTTCGTCTCTCTAAGATCAAGTCTAAAAATGCTTCATTTGATAGATATGGGCCAATACATTATAGGTCATTTCAAAAGTCAACAAAAGACACTTTTTATCAAGGCAACTTACATCAAGATAAAGTCTTCAAATGCAAAAATTATCAAAATGAAGGTTGTAGAGGACATCTTGAGCTTTCCAAAAAGTCTAATATCACCTTCAAATGAGAGAGTTATGATTGGTGCAAGTTGGGAAATTTTGAGCAAATGCATGAAATCAAAAGTGACCAAACTTGAATTCTTGGGCTATTGGGCCGATGTTTCAAGATCCAAACGTGTTATACACTTTAATATGAACCTCAGGACTTATTCATACACCCTTTGGTTTTTGATTTTATTTATTTTTGATTTTATTTATTTAAAATTAAAAAAAAGAAGATAAAATCAAGGCTTTTCTTACAAGGTCCAAGGCTAACATGGTTAACCTAATTTTGTCCTCTATATATTCCCTACAATTAAGACAAGCATAACCATGAAAACCTTGTGCTAGAAACCTCTACCAAAAATTCTAAAATATTCAAAACTATGGCAAAACATAAACCCTATTTTCAGCCCTCCTCAAAGCAAGCCAACCATCCTGTGATCAGTGGTAATAGAACTGACTGTTTTTTAATGCTGGTTCGCGTTTGCGTTTGTTTTCGCAAAATGTCGCGGTAAGCAAGAGTCGATACCGTCTTTTATTTTATCCAACAAGGAAAGGATAAAAGCACAGAAAAATTCCTTTTCGAGATTGTTTCTCGGGTTCGGGAGGTAGATTATAGAAAGGGAAGGTATTAGCACCCTTTCTATCCGTGGTTATCCACGGGCTCTTAGGTACTTGCTCACTATGTTTTCAAAAGTTTGCTTTTCTTTGTGTTTGTGGGTTTTGAAAAAAGTTTGTTGTTTTGAAGAGAGTGTAAGTGCGAAAAGTTTTGTTTTGTTTAAAAGAGAGCAAGTACTTAAGAACATCTACCTACTCAAAAAGGAATTAAACTGTGCAACTGTCCTTTAGACAGTGCTATCCCACTATTGAGGAGTAGGTAGCACCATCGTTGGAGTTTTTCGGGTCAATTCGATTTTAGGGACGTGTGGTCACTAAAGCAACGTTAGGACGCTTTAGTGGTAATCCTAATGTCTTAGATTATTTTTATCGAGGCAACCATTTCGAGGCAACTTATGATCTTGGGACAAAAGGACGATGTTGTACCCCAAAATTTGCCCTCCCATTTCATCAATATTTTCTCACCACAAGACCCTTGGAGCTCAAGATCAAGTTAGGGTTTGCTCTGCTCAAGACTCCTCCTTGCACTGTTGACCCAAATTAGGGTTTGAGTTTGCACAAAGATGTTTTGACCTAAAATGCCAAAAGTGACTTTCATGCTTCATATTGGACTCACAAGTTTATCATACCAAGTTTCAAGCCTTGATTCCAATCTTTGCCCAGTCAATTGGACAGTTGACCTAAAAATCAGCTGTATTGGGGAAAAAGTCAGCTGTAACCAATTGACAGTCAAACCTCATGATTTTTTGACCCACATCAACATTATGAACTCATATGGACCATTTGATCAAGTTTGGATCACAATTCCACAAGAAATTTGACCAGATCACCAAAAGGGCAAAATGGTCATTTTTAGGGTTTTGACTGCACAAAGGCAATTTTTGACTGATTGACCTAGCCAATGGCAAACCAAGCTCACATATGGACTCAAGGACTCAATGGCATTGTCTTGACACATTCAACAAGTTCAAAAAGTCCCAAATGCACAAGATTGACAGATGAATTTTCCAGTCAACTGATCAAAATTTGACTGTACACTGAAAAGTCAAACTTTGACTTTTTGGTCAAAATCAAGTGCCAAGATTCATTTTTCATCAAGACATGTCAAATTATGAAACTTGTTCATCAAGAAACCCAAAATTGTAAATTAGGGTTTAGAATGAGAAAATTTCATAACTTAGAATTTTTCTAAGTTATGAAATATCCTAATTTTTTCCTAACTTTGTCCCATTTTTTCATCAAGATGTAAATGGATTCAAGCAAAACTCAAAACATGAAAGTTGTAGTACATTTCAAAATATACAACTTTGATTCACAAAGTTGTTTCAAAAGAAGCTTGTAGCTCAAGTTATGATTTTTGGAATAGGGGTGCAAAACATTCTTAACTTAGAAAATTTTTGACCTATTTTAGGCAGGATTTTTGACCAACTTCATGGCCACTTTTCACATGCTTCCACTTGGAATTTCAACTTGCATTACAAAGATGGATTGTAGTACACATTCCAAGCTTTCCAAATTGTCCAAGAACTTCTCAAACACCCTTGTGGTTAGGGAGAATCGAATTTTCAAAGATGGGAAAAAGTCACTTTGTTCATAGCCAAATACATGTTCATAACATTGCCATTTTCAAGTCAGCATGGTTCAAGCTAGATTACAGGCCTCTAATCTTTCTCACACTCAATAATTAAATTCATATCCTTTGTGTTAGAGTTTTATTTTGTTCATTTGGACAATACACACAAAATCAACCCTTAAGTAGAAAAAGCATTTTTGCCATTTTTGAAAAGGTCCACTTTATGTCAAATTCACAAATCAAAGAGGTACAAGCCAGATCTTTTAGGAACAAGTTTATGGACAAATCCCACTGATCAAGAAGAGAAAATGAAGCATGCTTGAGGGGCTTGTATTAGCCTATAACCCAACTTGACAATCTTTGCTTAGATAAGAAGAAAACATTGCAAAAGATATCCAACTTGGATCTCCTGTCAACACAAGCCTAAACAAACTTCCTAAACACTTTCCATACATCAAACCTGACCTAAAACACGAATCCACCACAACTCAAACCTTCTCATCCATCAAAACACCATTTCTCTGCAAGAAACAGGGCATTCTGCATTTTGACTTGGCCAACATCATTCACTCGTGCGTTTTTGCCCAAACAAGTTCCAATACACTCCATACCATCCATTGAAGATGTCCTAAGCCTTATATACAAGCTGTAACATCCATAGCCAAGTTTGCCATTTTCACTTTTCATTGTTGCAGGTTGACTTCCATAGCTTGATTCAGAAGGATTCAAAGCAAACTAAGTGTTGGAGAAGGTTCCTTGGACCTCAGGCAAGCTGTACAAGTCCTCAAACACCATTGAAGTTGGCCATATTACTCTGTCCAAGTCAAGCTGAAGTAGGTAAAATGTGAACTCCTATCTCTCTATCCAAGCATATTTAGGCTTAAGTTTGTGAAGAAAGTATGTTCTACTCATAGCCCTGAAGCCATCCATGTAGTTACTTTTCATTTATATTACGTGTGCTATGAGAATTTTGGACTTGAACATGGAAGAAAACTTAGGTCAGAAATAGGGGGAGAAGAAATTCTCTCTCGTTTCTGAGAGTTAGAACAACTTTTTTATATATTTGAAATCGTGACATGATGCTCTACATTATTGATGTTATAAGTTTTTGCTAAAAGTCAAAGAATCAGGAAGTTTGAATCAAGCATGGAGGGCGCGCGTTTTTGAGACAGAAATGGCTGGAGGTTGAAGACAAGCCACTTGGGCTGGGCCTGAGTTGTTTCTGCTTCTTGCACCATCTTTTTCCACTTACACCCCCTTGGCCCATTGTGTGATATTTTGATTATTTTTGACTTTTTATTTTTTCTTCTGACTTATTATTTTTTGTCAAAACATAAAAAATATTAAAAATATTTTTCCACCCATTTTTGCATTTTATTTGGATTTTATTTGTTTTATTTGAACTTATACATGTAAAATAAATATAAATACCTTTTTATTTAAAACATTATTAAAAATAACATAAAAAATATATTTTCAGCCATCATTTTTTATTTACTTTTTGAAAACATTTTCTAAGAAATATACTTTTTTTTAAAAAATAATTAATATTTTTATTTTTGTATGCATTTAGTATATTTAAATATATATAATATAAATACTTGTATATTTATTAAACATTTAGGACAAAAATATGAAAATAATACATTTTATTTTTATTAATATTTGACATTAAAAAATACTTCTTTACAATATACTTCTTTTTATTTTATTTTTTATATATAATTAACAAATATTGTATATAATATAATTAATAAATACTATTTATTTAGAAAGCTAGGGTTTTACCCTAAAAACCATAAAAATATCAAAAATTAACCTTTTCATTTTTGTTCATATTTTACATTGAAAAACACTTTTACATACATAAAAAAACATTTTTGTGCATAATACATTTTTGCATATTTATTATATTTGTCTTAATATTGTACAATTTTAAATATTTGTATATTCAATATGGATGTAATAGCTTAGATTTAAATTTCTTGCTAAATATACCCCATTCAAACATTTGTACCCCCCTCCCTATATCATGATGTAATAGCTTAGTATTTAAAGTTCCGCATTTTAAAGCTTTCTAATTATGCCATGATAGACCTAGGGTTTGTATGCAAAAATCAACCAACCAATAGCTTGACTAATGCAAAGACAAAAAATGCATGAAAATGGACAACACTAATCACACTTGCACCCTTAGGGTTACTCCACTTGTTGCCTTCAAAAATGGGCCATGCTTGCATGTTGAGTATCTTTGGCAAAACAAAACAAAACAAATCAAATGATCATAGTCCCTCGATGACGCTTTCGAAAGTTGCCTAAAAATGATCAAGTCCCTTAAAGGAAAAATTGCCAAAGACACTTGGCACCATTGCATTCATGGTCTAAACGATGACCCGTGCCCGTCCCGTTAACATCCTAACACAAGATTGTCCACCAAATACAATGATGGAACAATACTGTTAAAAGGGTTAAAACATAGGAAAGATCTTTGAGAAATTTAGGGTAGATAGCTCTTGGTTACTTGACCAACTTGCAAAACAAATCCTTGCCATTTTCAAAAACACACATCACTATACAACTTCAAAACCAACTTTCAAAACCTTGAAACATATTTTCAAAAAGACAAACACCTTTTGTAAAACATTTGAGTAAAGAATTGTTACAAGGGTTGCCTAGACAAAGGCATTTTTTTCAAAACATTTTCAAAAATCACACACACAAAGCACCATTTCAAACAATTGAAAATACAAGGCAAGTGATCTAAAACAAGTAACTAAGAGCCCATGGATAACCATGGATGAAAAGGGTGCTAATACTTTCCCTTTTCATAATCTACCCCCCGAACCCACGAAACATCTCAAAAGGTTTTTCCTGTGCTTTTTAACCTTTCCTTTAGGATAAAATAAAAAGTCGGTGGCGACTCTTGCTAAACCGAACAAGTGCGTATACAAACGCAAAACCTCAAGTCAGTTCTCCCACCGTATCACAGAACTGGCGACTCTGCTGGGGATTTAATTTAAAAGTGGAGTAACCTTAGGGCCTAGATCACCCTTTTGCATGACTAATTGTTTGCTTTGATTGCTTTACATTTTGGTTCTCTTGTTTGGGCTTGAAATCCTACACCCGGATTTGGGAAACATTCATAGATAGCAATACGTTGTGGAAACTGTGCGGGGTATACCGACACGGTTGAAGCAATAGCTATATTGGTGCGACATATTTGTGAGTACCGGTAACCCTTGAGTTCAACCAAGAAGAGTACGGGACCGCTGAGTGATGTCACTAAGCACTAATGACCTAGAACCTTACTTGACCATCTTGGCCTTTTATTAGGGGTAGTGAGATGACTGGCTTTGGTGCAGTCCGAAGTTGGTAGATACTCGATACTACACTCATTGAGGGTTGTTTTCTTGGAATATTTTGGTCGCTAGTTAAGTGGCTAAACCAAAACAATGAACATGGAAAATAATCCAATGATATTGAGCTCCTTAGAACCCGGTTACTATTTATAGGACAGGTTTTTAAGCCAACTACACTCAAGAGGGTACTTACCTATGAAACCCATGCAAGCCTGAAACTAGGGTTTTGTGTGACTTGCTTGTACATATGTTTGTGCATACATCATGAACATCATAAAGCATCATATGCATCCACTAACCATTTCAAGGGTTTAGATCTTCATCTTTTTTCTTGTTTTGTAGGTCATGGAAATTCTTCGCAAGAAAACTATCCAAGTCAACCTTGTGAGAATCTCTCCTCAACTCAAGGAGCTTACATCCAGAATTCCAGAAAGCTCTATCTTCAGTGAAAGACATGGTAGACTGCTCAGCCTAGTCAACACCAGCATTGAAGAAGACATGGTGAAAGTGTTGTTCCAGTTCTTTGACCCCCTTCACCACTGTTTCACATTCCCCGACTACCAATTGGTGCCCACTTTGGAGGAATTTTCTCAACTCCTGAGAATTCCTATTCTTAATCAACTACCCTAAAACGGTACGGAAAAAGAACCAAAGCCTGAAGATGTTGCTTAAGCAAATACACTTGCAACCATGTGACATCAAGGGGCATTGGGAAACTAGAAGTGGTGTCAAAGGCTTCTTGGCAAAATTCTTGTTGGAGAAGGCACAAGAGTGTTGGAATTCATTGGATCTACAAGCCTTTGAAGAAATTGTGGCACTCCTCATTTATGGGTTGGTCTTGTTCCAAAATGCTGACCAACTTATAGATGTCAGTGCTGTCAATATTTTCCTATCCAAGAATCCCATACCTACATTACTTGGGGACATCCTCTACTCATTTTACACACGAACAATGAGAAAGAGAGGTGTTCTCATGTGCTGTACTCCTCTCCTTGCAAGGTGGTTTATTTCGCACCTTCCACAATCTGTTTTGAAGAATGACCAAGGCTTAAGGTGGTCACAACGGTTGATGACCCTCACGCACTCTGATGTACATTGGTGTTCTCGGTCCAGAGAAAATGTCATCATTGTGGAGAGTTCCCTAATGTTCCATTACTTGGCATTAGGGGAGGCATTACCTACAACCCTTGTCTAGCTTTGAGACAATTTGGATATGCACGGAGGGATGGCCCTCATGACATGTTGATTCCTGACCTAGTTTTTGACTTCGACATCGATGCGCAAGGACTTCGCCAAAGATTCATCAGAGCTTGGAGGATGCCTAACAAGGTAGATAGCAAGACACTGGGGCACAAGAACTCCATCCCTCTTGAGCCTTATCTCAAGTGGGTGCGAGCCCGCGCTCAGAGTCTTATGATGCCTTACCCTCACATTCTCCCTTTGATTAAAGAGCCTGTTGAGGAAGGAGAGGCTTCATACACCATCCTCCATCCTGACATGCCAACATCATGGGAGGAGATGCAAAAGAGTTGGATCCAACTCAAGGAGGAACATAATACTTTTGAAGCCAGCTTGTATGCCAGTGAGAAGAAGGTTTTGGAGCTTACCCGCCGACTTCACGAGGAGGAGACCCTCAACACCTACATCGCGCCAAAGAGGATGCGCAACGTCTTTTTACCTTATGAAGTTTTTGTAATATTTGGCCCATGGGGCATTTATGTACTGACAAAATTTCTTCTTATTAATATGACGTGTGTTCTTTTTGTTTGCAACAATTCTGAATTTCTAAATCCTTGAATGCATTGCATAAATAAACATATCATTCATCATGTGCATAAGCAGGTCTCCACACCAGGTTTCCTTATCTTTCTGCTGTTTATTTCAGTAAGATGGATCTCGAACAAACGGTCAAAGATCTGCAGTCACAAAACTCACAGTTTCAACATCTCCTAATGACCTTGGCAAAGGGTCAAGAGGATCTAAAAGCACTGCTCGGGAACAAAGAGCAAGAAAAAGTGAAAAAGAAGAAGAAAAGAGTGGGGGTGGCTACCCTGGGAAGAAGGTTTGAGAATGAAGCCAGAAGAGTTCTTGAATTTCCCTCCGCATCTGAAGAGGGAACCTGTAAAGGAAAAGGGGCTGCACTACCTTCTGAATCCGAAGCTGAAGAAGAAGAGGCTGAAGAAGATGAAGACTACTCAGAGCAACAATACCTGCCAGCGGATGACAAATACAAAAACCTAGAGGATAGGCTGGCAGCTATGGAGCTGCAAAGGGTTCCCGGGTTAGATTTCGAAGATTTGGGATTGATTGCTGGAATTGTGATCCCTCCAAAGTTTAAGGTACCAATTTTAGCAAGGTATGACGGGCTGTCTTGCCCAAAGATGCACCTAAGGTCGTACGTCCGAAGAATTCAACCTCACACATCCGACAGAAATCTTTGGGTACACTTCTTTCAGGATAGCATGTCTGGTACATAGCTAGACTGGTTTTACAAGCTTGAGAGATCAGAGGTACATGGCTGGGAAGACTTGGCAGCTGCCTTTTATCGCCAATATCAATATAACTCTGACTTGGCGCCAACCCGTACTCAGCTACAGAGTATGGGAATGGCCTCAAATGAAGGATTCAAAGAATACGCCCAGAAATGGCACGATTTGGCTGGGAGAGTGCAGCCACCTCTTTCTGATAGAGAACTGGTTGATATGTTCTTGGGGACCCTATCTGGCCCGTTCTTCAACCATTTGATCGGGAGCTCTTCCACAGGGTTTACTGAATTGATTCTGACTGGAGAACGGGTGGAAGCCGGTATTAAGAATGGGAATATTCAAAAGGATGCCTCTGCATCTACAACTGTTAAGAAATCATTTCCGGCTAAGAAAGAAGCAGCTGTTATATACTCTTAAAAAAGATCGGGAAGAACTGAGCGCCGGCCGACTGTGGGGGCCGTGATGATCCAAAATCCATCAAATGATCAGCCTCGTTATAATCAGTCCAGACCAAATCAGCAACGGGTGGAACAGCCACAACGGCAGTTCACCCATATCAATATGACGCCCGCGCAAGTTCTTCCCCATCTGTTGAAGTTGAATCTCGCCACTATCAAAGAGGCACCAAAAAATGTGAACACATCTTCCCCGCATTATCATCCCAATGATAAGTGCGCCTATCATTCTGACAGCGTCGGGCACGACACCAACGATTGTTGGGCGCTTAAGCATAAAATTCAAGATTTAATAGAGGCGAAATAGGTTAAGTTCGATGCTCCAGAGAAGCCAAACGTAATATCCGCTCCAATGGCGAAGCATGGTCACAATGTCCATGCTATTGAAGAAGATCTGTATGTTTCTGATGTTGATGACCTGATGACTCCACTGTTGACGATCAAGTTAAATCTGTTAAAGGATGGGATTTTCCCAGGATGTAAAGAAGATTGCTACTGTTGCTCTCTCTACAAAATCGACTGTCCATTGCTGAAGAAAGGCATCCAAGGCCTGATGGATAGTCAACAAATTATGTTCGAAAAGATTCCTGCTATTCCAACCCCTATCGAAGATGTTTCAATAATCACCATTTCCACCAATCTTTCCAAGGCCGTCAAAAAGCCTGTTAAGATTACATCCTCTACAAAGAGTGTTCCCTTGAAAATAACCATGCCAGGGCCTGTCCCCTACATTTTTGAAAAATCAATACCATGGAATTACGGTGGAGAAATCTACTACCATGGTGTTAAACAAGTTGAGATAACCGAGGAAAGCTCTGATGAAGAAGATGCCAGCATTGGAAACATTGCCGGCACAAGCAAGATCACCCGAAGTGGGAGAATATTTTCTCCAGAGATTTCCCCCCCAAAGGCAATCTTTGGACCCTCAGCTGCTGCCAAAGTTACTCCTGCACCGATAAAACTTTCCGCTAGAACCCCGTTGATTGAAGAAGCTGTTATTCCTGTTGTTGTCCCTCCTACTTCTGCTGATAAGGGGAAAGGGATCCAAGATGAGCTCGTCAGGACGAGGGCTCAACCATTGGTCATCCCCGAAACCTCTAAGAAAGAGATGGAGGAGATTCTGAAAATAATTAAAAAGAGTGATTATGATGTGGTAGAGCAACTGGGGAAAACCCCCTCGAAGATCTCCATGTTAGCATTATTGCTTTGTTCAGAGGCGCACGCCAAAGCATTGATAAAATTTCTGAAGACAGCCCATGTGCCCTAGGAAACCTCAGCCGATCAATTCCAAGATTTCATGGCCAGCCTTACCGCAGACAACGACCTAGGTTTCTCTGATGCTGATCTGACTCCGAAAGGAAGAAAGCACAATGACGCCCTACCTGTGTCAGTAGAATGCCAAGGAACCACTCTGGCCCATGTTTTGGTCGACACTGGTTATTCTCTGAACGTGCTGCCTAAGAAGGCTCTCGACCGATTGGATTGTGAAGGCTTGGAGCTAAAGCCAAGTAATATCATTGTAAGGGCATTTGACGGGTCAAAGAGAATGGTACATGGGGAGGTCGACATTCCCATTAAGGTAGGTACAGAAGTGTTCCCCTCAACTTTCTATGTGATGGACATCCGTCCGTCATACTCTTGCTTACTAGGGAGGCCATGGATACATAATGCTGGCGCGGTCACCTCCTCTCTACATCAAATGCTGAAATACCCTGTCAAAGGAAAAATCATAACCATGCACGGTGAGGAGGAATATATGATCAGTCATCTGAACTCCTTTCGGTATGTGGAGGTGGAGGGTGAATTCATTGAGACACCATTCCAGCACTTTGAGGAAGTCTCTCCTGAGGTGGCAGTAGCAAAAGCGGTAGCTGAGGTACCCAAGCAGGTGGCCAGGATGGCATCTCTAAAAGACGCAAAGGCTGCAATGAAGGAAGGGAAGAGCTTAACATGGGGGAAGTTGCCTGATATTCCTCACAAAACAGACAAGTTTGGATTAGGATTTATCGCTGCAGGGCAGAAAGCTATGCGCCGCTCAAAAGTTGAAAGAACACCCATCAAGATTTCTCCTTATGGGATCAATGCTCTGGAAGGTGAAGACGAAGAGGCCAACATTGAAGATTGGATCTTCCCAACCATCGAAGGGGGACTACGCAACTGGGAGGCGAAAGACTTTGTCCCCATCACTTTTATTAATCAGTAATTATCTGTCAAACATTTCCTGTGGTTTGTAATAATTACTTTTGAACAATCTGCACGCTACTTTTTCACCTCATGCCTTGCCCGGGGCATGTAGGTCCACTTGTAAGGGTTTTTATTATCTTCATATTCATATGCCATGTTTAATGATTCGTTGGACGTTTTTCATTGATAAACTGCTGTGTTCATTTTCTTTCCTTTTGCATTTTTTGTTTGTTTAAGGATGGCTATCCCTTACACACACCCATACTCACAAATGCAGGTACCCATATTTTGTACCCCAAAATTTGACCTCCCACATTCTTCAAGATTTAACAAGAATCACATTCAAATGGCTCAAGATTTCTCAAGGGGTTGCACAGTCAAACATCCTTCTAAGCCAGTCAAAATTCGGGTTTTGGTTCTTGCAAGGAATTTGAGGTTTTCAGTAGTCAAATCAAGTCCCATAGGCCTATATACATTTTCAAGCACCTACATGTCAAGTTTCAAGACTCACAGCATCAAAGTCCACAGTCAAAAGCCCTATTTGGTTCACAGTCAACTGCAGGGGTAAAATGGTCATTTGGCAGTCAAAAGTCAAAATTTTTGGTAAACATCTTATTTTGAAGCCACAATCATCATTAGATCAAGTCTTGATCATGATTCCACAAGCATGGCTCAAAAATCATCAAGGATGCAAAAGTTGCTATTTTTGGACAGTTGAAAAGTCAACTGTAACTTGACCAAGGCATAACTTTTTCATGGTTCATCAGAAAAATCCCATCCAATGCTCATTTTTAAGGGGATGACATTTCCTACAACTCATATTCACATTACAAGTCCAAGAAATGCTCTCACAAAAAGTTATCAATTTCTACATTATAGGTCAATTTCAAAAGTCAACAAAAAGGCATTTTAAGTCAAAGACCATAACTTGAGATTGGTAAATCCAAATGACATGGGACCAAAGGAATTGGTTAGAGGACTTCAATACCTTTCCAAAATGTCCAAGAACATGTTCATATGATAAAAATAGAGCAAGATATGAATTGGAGAAGTTGGGAAATATTTGGGAATTTGCAAAAGTCAACTTTGCCCAAAACACCTCATTTTTGCTAATGGGCCTCAAATTCTTTCTTGAAACATTGTCCAAGGCCTATGCACGACCCAATGAGCTTAAATTGATTTATTTTCTTATTTTTATTTAATTAATTGAATTTTTTATTAATATTAATTCATTTAATTGATTTTAAATGTAGGAAATTCAAAGATATGGTTTTCAAATCTTTTTGTGATGCAAAAGAGGTCAACACATGCTGAAGATTTCGTGTACACATCAAGGAGACAAAATCATCCAATTTTGGCAAGTTTTATCAATCAAAAAGGTTGAAAAAGATTTGATTGAAATCAAATATTGAAATCATAAAGCCATGGATTTTTGGACAAAGTTTTACCCTAATTCCATTCCACTACATATACTAAAGCTAACCCTAATGCTGTGAAGGTACAAACTGCTGCAGAAAACCATATGCCATATTGAAAAAAAACCAAGAAAACTCAAAACTGTTTTCAGTGTTCTAGGGAAAACTAAGGACTTTTGTGGATCCAGATACATTGCTGGGAGTCTCCAGAACGCATTGCAATCAAAACCAAGCTTCAAAGCTCAAGAAACTGCCCAGAATAGATTCACGGTTTAGATTTCTTTCTCATAATCGAAACTCATAATTCCTGCATATTTAATGTGATTTTTTGTATGCTTTGCATTGCTAGAACTCAGGTGAAGCTTTTGGTGTGATTCAATTGGATTAAGATGCCCTGAAACGTAAACCACCATTGTTGAATTCTAGGGTTTCCAAGCTCTCGAATTAGGGCTTTACAGCATAAGCAAAATTGGACCTTGAGACGCATATGGTTGAATTCGTTAAGGCCAGACGATTCAAACCCAACCCTCGCGAACAATTTCTGATCATCACACGCCTGTTCGTTATTTTTGGTCATGTCATATTGTGGGGGTTAAAACCCCCCTCTATTTGATATGTTTTATGTAGGTTTCATGAAGAAGACAAAGATGTGGTAATACATCATTGGCCAATTTAAAAAAAGGCGCGCTTGTTTCTCTTTCCAGCATAAGCGTTATGTTTTTTTATATTATATTTATTGATCATTGTGATAACGATTGAAGCGTGCAGCTGGAATGGTTAAGGGAAACGTGCAAAGTGCCTTGGGACCTGGGTTCGATTCCCAGGTCCCTCAAAATTTCCATATTGTTTTTCTTTACCTAATCCTATGCAGGCTTCCAAATAGTGATCATCATACATCTCAAGCAATCAGCCTGCCAAGTGTCCACTAACGCCAATCTGATGGCCATGAGGCGTGGACCATGGTGTTCCCAGTCAATGCAACGTGCAGATAATTCCAAAAGTCAAACAGGCTTGCTTCTTAACGGGCCTCAGAAATTCCAGATTCACCTCCATTGGGTCCATCAAACCCCCCTGGTTAATTGTTTTTCTTTTTATTTTCTTTTAACTAACTATTTTTTATTATTAATATTACTAACATAATTAATATTAATTTTCATAATAAACTCAGAATTAAATATTTATAATATTTTTATTATGTATTAATTTCATTATTAATTTATTTTGTAAATAAAATACTAACAAATTAATTAGTTTAATTAGTTAATTTTAATCTTTTTTCACAATAAATAAAATAGGTTAGAATTAGGTTTTTTTTTCTTGACTTTTAATTTCTTTTATTTTATTTTCATTAAGACTTAAAAAACACAAAAAAATACTTTTTTTCTTAATTACTTAATTAATTAGTTATTAGGTTTAATATTTAATTAATTGCAAAGGACCAAAATGGCTTTATTTCTCAAAAGGGTCAAAACCCTATGACGTTCCCGATTTAATTTCTTTCGCGCATTATTAATTCCTTTTAATTATATTTGTGTATCTGCTCTGGAAATGTAATAGATAATTAGGATTTTACCGCTTTATTTACTTTCCGCATTTATTTCAAAACGGGTTTTTGTTTTTGGCGATGTATAGACCCGCGCCTTGTAATAGCGTAGCTTCATATTTCCGCACTTTATCTTCCGCACTCTTAACTGTTAATAGGCATGAAAGACTTGTATGAATAATAAAATCAATCCGTAGCTCACAAATAACATGCAAAGACAATTTAACTGAAAAACAACACACATGCACATGCCACTCTTAGGGTACACCTCACTGGTTGCCTCGAACGTGGTCGTCAAGTATAGGGTGTTTTAGAGGTCGCCCTCCTGTCTAAGATCCAGTTGCCTCGAAACGGTTACCTCGGATAAAAAAAGGATCTAGGACATTAGGGTTACTTCTAAGGTGTCCTACTATTGCTTCGGTGACCATATTGTCCCTAATAATCGAATTGACCCGAATACCTCCAACGACGGTGCTACCTACCTCTCAATGGTGGGATAGCACTATCTAAAGGACTCTTACACAGCCTAATTCCTTAGAGTAGGTAGATTCTCCTGGGTACTTGCTCTCTTTCTAAAAACAAAAACATCTTTTCACACCTACACTTTCTAAAAGTTTTCAAACAAATTTTTCATACACTCTTGAGGACAGATACAAGAGTTACTTAGAATTTTTTCAAACGAAACTTTTTCAAAACCCACACTGAAATTCTGGATGCAGATACTCAATGTCACGTTCAATGTTATGACACCGTATCTGACTTTCTATAAGACAGTAAATACAAAAACAGTAAAGAACACAGTCAATTGTTTACCCAGTTTAGTGTGCAACAACACCTACTCTGGGGGCTACCAAGCAAGGGAGGAAATCCACTATAAGAGATATTAATTCAGGAATAAACCAACCAGTTTATCTCCTTCACTTAAGACCTACCCAATGCAACTTCAATCTAAGTACAACTTAAACTTGAGTTCCTACTCACTCCCCCTCAATCACATCAGTGATACATAAAACAATTTGACTAATGAATAGTTGAAGACACTCTTCAAAACATACACTTGATTATGCTTCACAGCTTTTTAATCAAGCAACACAAACACTCTTGCTTCACAGCTTTGAGTGATACACAAACCTAACTTGACTTTGCTTCACAGCTTTAGTCAAGAGACATACAAACACTCTTGCTTCAAAGCTTTGAGTGTTACACAACCCTTACAATTAAAACCTATTCCAAGTCACTTATCACAATGATAATTGCTTGGATTACAATAGTAAAAACTATACAGCTTCTAAATGATCTTCTGTCAAAAAAGGGATTGCATTCAAAACAGCAGCCCTGTTGAATATATAGCAGCTGCAACTTCAGTTAGGGTTTCCACAAAAATATAGGGTTAATTCCGTTTGTCCTTAAGACTAGGTCACAGGACTTTATCAACCAGGTTGGGGTTGAGCTAGGTTAACCCAAAGAAAACGCAGGATTCTGTTCTGGAAAGACTGAGTCATTTTCCTGAAAAAACTTAGAATTAACCAAACTGCATACCTGTTAGTTCAGAACAGGATGTCTTAACATCTGTTATGACATCTGAAAACCTGTCTACTGATTTAGGTAAATGTGATCATTTTGCAAAATGCTCAAATACACACTCATAAACATCAGCACCTGTATGACAAAATTTTTCTGCAAAGGTACCTAATAAATCTGTACCTAATAAACTAGAATGTTATGACATCAGTCATGACATTCATACACTTGGTTTTACCAAAAATGCATGCCAATACCTAAACAACTACAAACTCCCCCTTTGGCAGATTTTTGGCTAAAGTCCCTAAGCAATCAGAGATAGATAGCAGCAACCGAATAAATAAGACTGCAGAAAAATAGAATGTCTAATAAAGTACCAAAATATATCTCCCCCTCTTTAGCCACAAATGGGCCAAAGATACATGTTCTTAAAAGTTATACAGTCATCCAGAAAAAGTAATGAGAGCAGAACTAAAAACTGAACACACTTCCAAACTCTACCAGGTACCAGCATCAACTCCACCAATCAGCAACTCCACCAACCTTTAAGCACTGTCATCAGACTCAGAGGATTCTGGCTTCTTCCTTTTCTTGTGAGCAATGTCAGCATTCTTCTCTTTGTCTGATGTCTCAACATCCTTAGAGACATCTGGATTTGTTTCAACATTTGAACTTTCTTGATTTAAAGGAACAGAAATGCCAGGAACTGAGTGGTTCTCGTTCAGAATTCTTGAAACAATTTTAGCTATTGCTTGACGAACATAGGCTGATCCTTGCCTATTTGCAATTTCAGGGGGAACTGAAGAAGAAGGATGAGATGGATTACCAGAGGCAGAAGCTTGGGACCTTCCTGCATGTCTTGTTCTCAACTCTTTGACCTTGGTGGGGTTAGTTTCCACTTTTCTAAGAGAAGAGATCTCCAGGACTTCAGAGTCCTGACAATAAGAGATTGTCCTAGAATCTTGATCAGAGGAAGAGGTTGAAATCGCCGTATTGGATAATGATGGTGTTTGAGACATTTTGACAGTCTTAGAGGACCAACAACAACTGAAGAGAAAATTCTGATTGAGAGACTGGGTTTTGATGAGGAGACGAGAGGGGAAGGAAGAAAAGGAGTGTCTATTCAACTTCTTAAAAGAATTGAAGGAAATGGGAAAATATAATTTTAATCCAATCAGAACAAACATAACTCCTTTAACCCTTGTTTTAAGCAAAATTAATTGCTACAATTCCTCATGTTGGCAAATACCCAACTTACCCCTCAAGTTTTCAAATTGATTTGCATCAAGAGCCTTGGTAAAAATGTCAGCCAGCTGTAGCTCAGTGGCAACATGTTCCAATTTGATTGTCTTCTCTTCTACAAGATCTCTGATAAAGTGATGTCTTATGTCAATATGTTTGGTCCTACTATGCTGAATGGAATTCTTGGAAATGTTGATTGTACTCAGATTGTCACAGTACAATGTCATAACATCTTGAGTGACATTATACTCAGTAAGCATCTGTTTCATCCAGATCATTTGAGAACAGCTACTACCAGCTGTAATGTATTCAACTTCAGCAGTAGAGAGAGACACACAATTCTGTTTCTTGCTGAACCAAGAAACCAGATTATTTCCCAAGAAGAAACATCCTCCAGAGGTGCTTTTTCTATCATCAGCACTACCAACCCAATCAGCATCACAGTAACCAGTCAGATTTGGTTCACAACCATGAGAATATAGCAACCCATAGTTGTAAGTTCCACTCACATACTTCAAAATTCTCTTCACTTGATTGATATGACTGACTTTGGGATCAGCTTGGTATCTTGCACAAACTCCAACTGCAAAGGCAATATCAGGTCTGCTGGCAGTTAAGTACAACAAGCTTCCTATCATGCTTCTGTACAGACTTTGATCCACCTTAACCCCACTTGAATCTTTGGAAACCTTTAAATGAGTAGGAGCAAGAGTCCTTTTGTGACTGGCATTCTCCATACCAAACTTCTTTACAATGTTCTTAGCATACTTGCTTTGAGATAAGAAGATTGAGTCCTCCATCTGTGAGACTTGCAGTCCAAGAAAATAAGTTAGTTCTCCCATGAGACTCATTTCGAATTCAGCCTGCATCTGTTCAGCAAAATATTTAACCATAGGTTCTGACATTCCTCCAAACACTATGTCATCAACATATATTTGGGCAACCATCAACTTCCCTCCTTCAGTTTTGACAAAGAGTGTTTTGTCCAAGCCTCCTTTTCTGTATCCTTTGTCTGAGAGAAACTTTGTTAACCTGTCATACCATGCTCTAGGAGCTTGTTTCAGGCCATATAGAGCTTTTCTCAATTTGTAGACATGATCAGGGTGGTTTGGATCCACAAAGCCTTTAGGCTGTTCCACATAAGCTTCCTCATTCAAGTACCCATTTAAAAAGGCACTTTTCACATCCATCTGAAATAGCTTGAACTTCAGAAGACAAGCAATTGACAATAGGAGTCTGATTGATTCCAGCCTGGCTACAGGTGCAAAGGTTTCATCAAAATCAACCCCTTCAACCTGAGTGTATCCTTGAGCAACAAGTCTTGCCTTATTCCTGGTGACAACTCCTTCAGCATCTGATTTGTTCTTGAAAATCCATTTTGTGCCAATGATGTTAGTTCCTTCAGGTCTAGGAACCAGTTCCCAAACTTCATGTTGCTTGAATTGGTTCAGTTCATCTTGCATTGCACCAATCCAGTATTCATCAGTTAAAGCTTCCTTGACATTTCTTGGTTCCATTTTGGACACAAAACAAGAGGTTGAGATGATTTCTCTAGATCTTGTAATGACTCTACTGTTGGGATCTCCTATGATGAGTTCTTTTGGATGATCCTTCTGAATTCTGATGGAAGGGATCTTGCTAGCTTCCTTTGATTCAGATTCTGTTGTGGTGGTGTTGGGTAGATCATTCTGTTGGGTTGGAGTCTCAAAGAATGTCTCAACATTACAAGGGACATCTATTTCTTCATGATAATCATCAATTATAACATTTATTGATTCCATCATGGCTTTGGTCCTGGAATTGAATACTCTATAAGCTCTGCTGGTTGAGGAGTATCCTAGAAATATGCCTTCATCACTTTTAGGGTCCAGTTTTCTTCTTTGTTCACGATCTGCCAGAATATAGCATTTGCTGCCAAACACATGGAAGTACTTCACAGTTGGTTTTCTTCCTTTCCAGAGTTCATATATGGTGGATGAGGTTCCCTTTCTCAAGGTGACCCTGTTATGGACATAGCAGGCTGTATTCATAGATTCAGCCCAAAAATACATAGGAAGTCTTTTGGCATGTATCATTGCTCTGGCAGATTCCTGTATGGTCCTGTTTTTTCTTTCCACAACTCCATTTTGCTGAGGAGTTATAGGAGAAGAAAATTCATGACTAATTCCTTCTGAGGAACAGAAATCATCAAACTTGCTGTTTTCAAATTTCTTGCCATGATCACTTCTGATTCTGACAATACACCCTTCCTTTTCTCTTTGAATTTTTTCGCACAATTCTTTAAAAACTTCAAATACATCAGATTTTTCCCTAATGAAGTTAATCCAGGTGAATCTGGAAAAATCATCCACAACCACATAGGCATATCTTTTTCCACCAAGACTCTCCACTTGCATTGGTCCCATCAGATCCATATGAAGAAGTTCTAGAACCTTAGATGTGGTCAGATGTCTTGACTTTGGATGTGACATCCTAGTCTGCTTACCAACCTGACATTCACCACAAACTCTTCCTTCATCAATTTGCAGTCTTGGAATCCCTCTGACTGCCTCCATGGAGATAATCCTTTTCATACCTCTTAGATGAAGATGGCCAAGTTTTTGGTGCCACAGTTTCACCTCTTTTTCTTCTTTTGCAATGGAACACACAGAGGAGAAATTAGTGTTCTCAGGCTTCCACAAGTAACAGTTGTCTTTAGATCTGACTCCTTTCATTACAGTTTCTTGTTTTTCATTAATTATAAGACATTCAGATTTTGAGAAATTGACCTTGAATCCTAGATCACACAATTGACTGATACTAATGAGATTAGCAGTCAGCCCTTTTACCAGCAGTACTTCATTCAGACTTGGAACTCCAGGGCAGTCCAAATCACCAACTCCTTTGATTTCACCTTTAGCACCATCTCCAAAGGTCACAAAACTGGTGGTGTGAGGTTTAAAATTATTGAGGAGGTTCTTGATTCCAGTCATGTGTCTGGAACATCCACTGTCAAAGTACCAGTCTTCCTTTGCAGAGACCCTCAGGGAAGTGTGGGCTATCAGGGAAGTAGCCTTTTTCTTCCATTTAGGAGCATGTGGTACCTTTTTAGACTTAGGTTTGACACCTGAGTTCTGATTAGGGTATCCATGCAATCTGAAGCAGAAGGGCTTTATGTGGCCATATCTCCCACAATGATGACATCTCCATCTTTGGTACCTTTTCTTCATATGTCTCTGTTCCTGGTGTTGAGAGTTGTGTTGAGACATCTGTTTTGACATTTGCTTATCAGGCCCGATCTTCTTATCTGTACCAGATTTCTTTGCTTCCATAAATCCTAGTCCAGATTTATTTCCCACATTTTGTCCAACCTGAAGGATCTCTTCCAATTTGTCTGTTCCATTAGTCAGCATCTTGACAGATTTGGTCATTTGATTCAGTTGTGAGTTCAGCAATTGAACTTCCCCTTCTAGATGACTTATAGTTTCAAGGTTTGCCCTTTTTTCAGCCTCCAGCTTTATGATGAGTTTTGATTGTTTCTCATTCTGCACACAGACTTCAGTACTTCTGATACACAATTTCTTGTAAGTATCAGCCAGTTCTTCAAAAGTCACCTCTTCATCACTAATGTCACTTTCAGAGGTACAAACACCAGTTAGAGTAGTAACTCGTTTGGCAGACTCTTCTTCAGAATTACTTTCTGAATCACAGTCAGACCAAGTAACAGTCATTCCTTTCTTTTGTTTCTTAAGAAAGGTAGGACATTCAGCTCGAATATGCCCATATCCTTCACAACCATGGCATTGAATTCCTCTTCCTTGATTTCCCTTCTCTTCTGTCCTTGGTCTTCTGCTGGAACTGTCAATGTCAGAGGGAATGTTATGAACATTAGACCTTGACTTTGGATCTATTCTTTTGATGAGTTTGTTGAACTGTCTTCCAAGCATGGCTATAGCTTCTGAAATATTTTCTTCAACATCAGTGTTGGAAACAAGTTCTATGCTCTTGTTCTTCTTGTCACCATTTTCAGTGATCCCCATCTCAAAAGTCTGAAGAGACCCAATAAGTTCATCCACTTTCAACTTGCTGATGTCCTGGGCTTCCTCTATGGCAGTTACCTTCATTGCAAATCTTTTAGGCAAGGATCTGAGAATCTTTCTCACCAATTTTTCTTCTGACATCTTTTCTCCCAGTGCTCCTGAGGTGTTGGCAATCTCTAAGATGTTCATGTGAAACTCATGAATGGTTTCATCTTCCATCATTTTTAGATTCTCAAACTTGGTAGTCAACATCTGAAGCCTTGACATTTTTACTTTGGAAGTGCCCTCATGGGTAGTTTTGAGAGTGTCCCAAACTTCCTTGGCCAGTTCATATTGATGTACTAGTCTGAAAATGTTTCTATCAATTCCATTGAATAAGGCATTTAAAGCTTTGGAATTTCCCAGGGCTAACTCATCTTCTTCTTTACTCCAATCTTCCCCAGGCTTCAAACTGATTGTCCCATCTTTCTCAGTTATGGTGGGAAGGATCCATCCTTTGTCAGCAGCTCTCCAAGCCTTTTTGTCCAGAGATTTTAAGAAGGCAATCATACGAGGTTTCCAGTAGTCATAATTTGTTCCATCCAGAATGGGTGGTCTATTTCCAAAAACTCCTTCTTTGTCCATAGTGCTAGAAAGTGATATCCCTAGATCTCACCCAGTAATACAGGCAGGGTGCCTGCTCTGATGCCAATTGAAATTCTGGCTGCAGATACTCAATGTCACGTTCAATGTTATGACACCGTATCTGACTTTCTATAAGACAGTAAATACAAAAACAGTAAAGAACACAGTCAATTGTTTACCCAGTTTAGTGTGCAACAACACCTACTCTGGGGGCTACCAAGCCAGGGAGGAAATCCACTATAAGAGATATTAATTCAGGAATAAACCAACCAGTTTATCTCCTTCACTTAAGACCTACCCAATGCAACTTCAATCTAAGTACAACTTAAACCTGAGTTCCTACTCACTCCCCCTCAATCACAGCAGTGATACATAAAACAATTTGACTAATGAATAGTTGAAGACACTCTTCAAAACATACACTTGATTATGCTTCACAACTTTTTAATCAAGCAACACAAACACTCTTGCTTCACAGCTTTGAGTGATACACAAACCTAACTTGACTTTGCTTCACAGCTTTAGTCAAGAGACATACAAACACTCTTGCTTCAAAGCTTTGAGTGTTACACAACCCTTACAATTAAAACCTATTCCAAGTCACTTATCACAATGATAATTGCTTGGATTACAATAGTAAAAACTATACAGCTTCTAAATGATCTTCTGTCAAAAAAGGGATTGCATTCAAAACAGCAGCCCTGTTAAATATATAGCAGCTGCAACTTCAGTTAGGGTTTCCACAAAAAGCTAGGGTTAATTCTGTTTGTCCTTAAGACTAGGTCACAGGACCTTATCAACCAGGTTGGGGTTGAGCTAGGTTAACCCAAAGAAAATGCAGGATTCTGTTCTGGAAAGACTGAGTCATTTTCCTGAAAAAACTTAGAATTAACCAAACTGCATACCTGTTAGTTCAGAACAGAATGTCTTAACATCTGTTATGACATCTGAAAACCTGTCTACTGATTTAGGTAAATGTGATCATTTTGCAAAATGCTCAGATACACACTCATAAACATCAGCACCTGTATGACAATATTTTTCTACAAAGGTACCTAATAAATCTGTACCTAATAAACTAGAATGTTATGACATCAGTCATGACATTCATACACCTGGTTTTACCAAAAATGCATGCCAATACCTAAACAACTACACACACACACACTTGAAAAGCAAACAAATTTTGAAAACATAAGAGCAAGTACCTAAGCCCGTGGATAACCACAGATAGAAAGGGTGCTAACACCTTTCCTTTCTATAAATCTACCTCTCGAACCGAGAAACATTCTCAAAGAAGGAATTTTGCTGTGCTTTTGTCCTTTCCATGTTGGAGAACATAAAAGACGGTGGCGACTCTTGCTTACCGCGACATTTCGCGAACCAGCTTAAAAAACAGTCAGTTCTATTTCCACCGATCACAGAACTGGCGACTCTGCTGGGGACATTGATAAAAGTGAGGTGTACCTTAGGATTAGATCATACTTATGTTTTCAATTGCTTGCTTTGATTGCTTTAATTTTTGTGGGCTTGCATCGGAGTTTCATAGATCCTAACCCGGATCTGGGGAATACCCTATTAGGTAGCATAAGCTGTGAGGGACCTGTTCGGCATAGACCGACACAGGTGAAGCAGTGGCTACGTTGGTGTGACACCTTGGTCTGTACCGATATCGCTTGTGTTGCAACGAGGAGAATATGGGTCTTCTGAGGAGTCATTAAGCACCAACCGACCTTAGAACCCTAAATTGACCCAACTTGACCATAGAACAGTAGCGGTATGCTACACTCATTGAGGCTAAACTCTCACGATGGTTCTGGCCGCAAGAAAAGATTGCGATGCTGGAGTTATGACCGATTGAGGGTAGTCGATGATATTGAGATCCTCTAGAACCCGATTACTATTTTCTAGGAAAGGTCTTAACCAACGAAACTGAAAGAGGGTAGTACCTAAACTTCATGCTGGCCTAAACTCTAAGGGCTGTCTTGTGTGAATTGTGTGCCGTCAAACTTGACTACTTGCATGTTTGTTATCTGACACATGAGTTCCTTGCAGGTTTTGTTTACAGTCCTTAATTGGGACTCATTGTAGGGCCTACTTACATCACTCTATGCATAACATAACATCATACCATTGCATACATCCTGCATAAGGACTAATCCATTTCAAGGATCTCGAGGGTCTGTGATGCAGGTCAGGATGAACCAGCTGTCTAGCAAGAGGCAAAGGGGATTTATTTTCCTCTAGCCAAGGTTGATAACTTGAGTCACGGGCTATGACCCACTCGATATGGTGAGCTTTGACTCTTGAAGAAGGACTCTCAACAACATGAAGTTCCTTCAATCAAGCTACCAAATTCTAACAATTTTTCTTGTTTACCCCGCGAGATCCTTGAAAACATTGCATGCATACATACATGTCATTGCATTACAGGTACCCTTTTGACAGGTCACTTATATTCTTCACTGTTTATTTCAGCAATCATCATGAATCCTGAATCATCCAACGAACAAGCTATCAAGGCCCTCCAGGCCCAGAACGCCCAGTTTCAAGAGCTGGTCATGAGCTTAGCCCAGGGTCAACAGGAATTGAAGACTCTGCTGTTGAAAAAGAAGAAGAAGAGGACTGTGCTGTTTAACACTGGACGGAGGTTTGGGAATACACTGCAAAATGAGGCTGATCAGGCTACTTCCTCTGTAGGAAAAGACAATCCCCAAGGGGGAAGGGTTCCTAGTCCTGTGGTCTCTGACAACGAGACAGATTTCAATGATGAACAATACCCTCCTGCTGAGGATAGGTACAAGCAATTAGAGGATTGACTGAGTGCTATAGAGATTCAGCATGTGCCTGGGTTGGATTTTGGAGATCTAGGTTTATCTTCTGGGGTGGTGATCCCACACAAGTTCAAAGCACCTTCTTTTGCGAAGTATGATGGAGCTTCCTGCCCTAAGTTGCACCTCTGTTCTTATGTAAGGAAGATCCAACCGTATAATGCAGACAAGAATTTATGGATCCATTTCTTCCAGGATAGCCTTTCAGGGGCTCAACTTGAGTGGTTCTATCAGCTGGATGGAACCAGTATTCGTAACTGGGAGGACTTGGCTACTGCATTTTACAGGCAGTATCAGTATAATTCCGACCTCGCTCCTACGCGTACCCAACTCCAGGGTATGTCACTTGGGACGGGTGAAGGTTTTAAGGAGTACGCGCAAAAGTGGAGAGACCTGGCTGGCAGGGTGCGGCCACCTTTGACTGACCGAGAGCTCGTTGATATGTTCCTAGGGACCCTGTCTGGTCCTTTCTTCAACCACATGATTGGGAATTCTTTTGCTGGGTTTATAGATCTGATCTTGATTAGTGAGAGGATCGAAGCTGGTATCAAGTCTGGGAAGATACAGAATGGTGACTCCTCGAACACTGAGAAGAAACCATCCAAGAAAGAATCTAGTGTTGTCTATGGTTCCAGAGGGCAGAATAGGTTTGAACACCGCCAAGATGTCAACGCGGTAGTTATTTCAAAACCGGCTAGTGGTCCTCAACATCGCAACCAACAAAGGGAAGAGAGACCTAAAAGGCAATTCACTCCCCTCGGCATGACCTTGTCCCATATATTGCCACAGTTGCTGGAGACCAAGTTGGTAACTCTAAGGGACCCTCCTAAGAATCCCAGCAGGACACCTTCGAGGTATAACCCCAATGTTCGCTGCGCTTATCATTCTGACAGCCCGGGGCATGCTACAGATGATTGTTGGACTTTGAGAAACAAGGTTCAGGATCTGATCGACGCAAAGGAAGTCCAGTTCGACTCTCCAGAGACTCCCAATGTGATCACTGCTCCCTTGCCAAAACATGGCTAGGATTGGAAATTTTTTTGTTCATCCGAATGTTCAAGTTGTATTTTTCTATGCTTATTCAAACAACAATTATCATGTCAAACTCTATTATTTCATTAATGCATTACACGTGTCTGTTTTGAAGTAATTATGTTTACTATGCTTAAAATTGCTCTCATTTTTTGATGTTCAACTCTCGGTTAATAATTCTAAGCCTCTTGAGGGAGGATGACAAAAACGATACCACAATCTACAGTATGCTTTTGAACAGACCCCGCTGATGAGGTACAGGCATTGTTTCAATTCCTAAACACTGGAGTTATAAGGAAGATAATCCCTCGTCAACCCCTTCGAGCCAAAGAAGTAGGAGTTTTTCTTTTTGAAAATTAAAACCCTTAATCATGACCTGGGGCAGGGTAGTTCTCTCAGTTGATCCAAGTGCACAACGAATGGCACCAAAGAGGTCCTTACAAAACAAAAGACAGTGATGGTTCCGTATAATCATAAGGACATGCAGTCATTATCTCTCAAAATAAAAGCCCAATAAGTCAAAACCTATGAAGGAGACTTACAAAAACTGGGGCATCCCGCTGACTGTAATCACAAAAAGAAACAGTTCAGGCAAGAAACAGGGATAATGAAATCAAAAAGAAAAGAGGTCCTACAAACCCTCAATCAAAAAAGAAATGACTGCCTATTCAAAATAAATTGTCAATATCCGAACCATCACCGGAATATCAGAGCAAAGACTCAAACAAGGTCTAACGCACGATCAGCTGAGTTTAGGTTTGAAGAACATCACGATGAACGGATGGGTACAAATAAAATTTGAGCCTTTATCCTTTGTTTCTTAAACCGTGAACCAGGCCACGTTATAACCTTTAAAAGTCCTAGCTGAAGCATGGGTTAGTTCGAAAGCATACTGTTACGAAAGGTATCCTGACTCCTTAAGGCTTGCGGTAAAATAACGAGTTGACATCACAGTTTACAAAAAATTCACTTGTTTTATGAAAAATGCATTTTCAAAAAAATCCAAGACAGACATAAGCTTTGCATTTTTAAATAACATTGTTTGCATATGACTTTTTGTTCGAATAGCAAAGAAATTCACACGAAGAATATCTGATGAACAAAAGCACTCCCAACCAAGGGGCAGACATGATCATGGTCTATCATCTGGGGCAGTCCAGTCAATATTCGGAGAATCTCTCAAAAGGCCAACCAACTTGGGGAAAATCTCCATCTGGATCACTTGGGGCATCGAATGATCAAACAAAGATCTTCTGGTATTATGGCAACACAGCATTACTGACAGTGACAACTCCCTGCATCCTGAGAGAACAGACATAGTCGGAAAAAAATACTACGCAAAATCAAGGACCCGCTAGGTTGACACACCTAGGCAAAAATAAGGGCTTCCCGGCGAACCAAAAGGGTTCGGGCAAAAATAAGGGATGAAAATGAAAAATTTGTACACCCGGCAAGTCGAAAACCTGAAAAGGCGGCTTGGGCAAAAATGGGTATCCCGGTGGACTGAAAACCCGCAAGGGCGGTCCAGGAAAAAATTAGGGATCAAAGCGTACGACTATGTCCCGGCATCGCGTCACTTTCATACCAGAAGAAGATTTGTCAAATCGGCAGTCATCAAGCACCTCTACAGGCACCTTCTCCCGCAGAAACTGGGGCAATAAAAAATTGTCTAAGCGGTCTAGTTGCTCTGTCCACCAAGGTACCAAGGTAGGCTGAAGAATGTAACCAGGATACCTTCACTCCTTTTAGAGTAAGACAAGATTCAGCAACACTCTCCCCCGAGCAGAGTTGGTCTCCAATCAGCCCCGAAAAGGCACAGTATCTCCAGCAAGTCAGCGATACTCTCCCCAAGCAGAGTTAGTCTACTGTCAGCCTTAAGGAAGTTGGGTATCCCCAGCAAATCTCAACATTCTCCAGCGGAGTATGCAGATGTTCCTAAGCAAGCATCCCCGGCAGTCTTAATATAAGATTGTTCCCCGGCGGAATATCAGACACCCCAGTGGAGCCACTTCCCCAGTACAGTTCAAAAGTTTCCCAGGAGAGTTGAATCCATATCCCCAGTAGATTCTGGAAGCTTATCACCAATAGATTCTGGAAGCTTATCCCCAGTAGATTCTGGAAGCTTACCCCTTGCAGGGTACATATCTCTCCCCGACCAGGTTCAAAGGTTATTCCCCACCAGAGCTTATAACTGGGTTATCCTCAGCTAATTACCACGGAAAGATCGTCCTCGACGAAGTTCTTCCTGTCCCCCAGCGGAGTTCATCAAATCCTCAACAAAACATATCAACGGAATCCCCAGCAGAGTCATCATCAAAATCTCAGCAGAATATCTCTTTCCCACAGAGTATTTCCCCGCAGAGTAATCTCTCCAACAAGTTTATTCCCCAACGGAGTCATCTTCTCCTACCGGTTTATTCTTGCAATCATCATCCCCAGCGGAAACGAAGAACTCTACTCTTCAACATCAAGCCCATGATTCAACAATTTCCCGGCATTCGTCAAGGATTTATTTTCCCCAGACGAAAATACATTCATAAACATCACATCTTCATACATTATAGCATGCATACGCATCATACAACACAAATCTCATTTATTTTTGAGAACTTCTTAAAATCATGCAGTTCATGCATCATGACATTGCATACAACTGATGTTTTTCCTTTTCAGGAAAAAGGTAAATCCAAAGATGATTACTATCAATTGTCGCAATTCCAAATTCGATACTTGTATCTAGCCAGGGTATATCTGTGAGCGATTGATTGTGGATTCGATACCTATATCTAGCCAGGGCATATCTACATTAAAGAGATTAAAGAGATAGCTGGGAAATGCTCCAGATATGGATGTTGTTCTTTTTCTTATTCAGATTTTCTCTTCAGAGATAGCTTGGAAATGCGCCAGACATGGATGTTATTCTATTGCTTATTCAGATGTCCTTATAGAGATGGTTCAGATGCGACCCAGATATGGCCACATTCTGATACTTATTCAGATTCCCTTTCAGAGATAGCTTGGAAATGCTCCAGATATGGGTGCTATTCTTTTGCTTATTCAGAGTTTCTCCTCAGAGATGGCTTAGAGATGCTCCCGACGCGGATGTTATTCTATTGCTTATTCAGACTTCCTTCTAGAGATAGCTTAGAGATGCTCCGGACACGGATGCTGTTCTATTGCTTATTCAGATGTCCTTCTAGAGATGGTTCAGATGCGACCCAGATATGGCTACATTCTGATACTTATTCCAGATTTATTCTCAGAAATGGCTTAGAGATGCTCCAGATATGGATGCTATTCTTTTGCTTATTTAGAGTTTCCTTTCGGAGATAGCTTGGAAATGCTCCAGATATGGATGCTATTCTTTTGCTTATTCACAGTTTCTTTTCAGAGATAACTTAGTGATGCTCCAACCACTGATGCTATTCTATTGTTTATTCAGAGATTCCTTCTAGATATAGTTCAGATGCGATCCAGACATGGCTACATTCTGATACTTATTCCAGATTCCCTTCTAGAGATAGTTCAGTTGCGACCCAGGTATGGCGACTTTCTGATACTTATTCCAGAGTTCCTTTCAGATATAGCTTAGAGATGCTCCTGACCCGAATGTTATTCTATTGCTTATTCAGATTTCTCTTCAGAGATAGCTTAGAGATGCTCCTGACCCGGATGTTATTCTATTGCTTATTCAGATTCACACTTCTAAAGACAACTTAGAGATGCTCAAGACCCGGATGCTATTCTATTGTTTAGTCCAGATTCATTCAAAAGACAGTCCAGATACGATCCAGATTCGGATGACATTCTATCACTCATTCAGATGCAGTATGGATATACCCCAGACACGGCGGTCGTTCTACTACTCGTTCAGACGTCAGGAATTAGACACAGACTAGATATGCTCCAGACATGGAAGCTATTCTATTTCTTACTCAGATTCAACTATCCATTACTCTCCAAATGGCATCTATAAGCCCATTCCCGAAAAGGTTCTGTCACATCCAGATGGCATCTATAGGCCCATCCTCCCATCCCTCATATTTCCAAATGGCATCTGTAAGCCCATTCCCGCCATCACACTGCTGATACTCCATTATGCGAGTGCAAATTTCTGGGCACTCTAGTGTTCAATCATCTTCCACCTTCGGATCACGAAAGGCACGCAAGCCAATCTACATCCTCAGGTCTAAGATTGAACAGGGGCAACTTTTGTACCCAAAAATTTGCCCTCCCACATTCTTCAAGATTTAACAAGAATCACATTCAAATGGCTCAAGATTTCTCAAGGGGTTGCACAGTCAAAATCCTCCTAAGCCAGTCAAAATTCGGCTTTTGGTTCTTGCAAGGAATTTGAGGTTTTCAGTGGTCCTATCAAGTCCCATAGGCCTATATACATTTTCAAGCACCTACATGTCAAGTTTCAAGACTCACAACATCAAAGTCCACAATCAAAAGCCCTATTTGGTTCACAGTCAACTGCAGGGGTAAAATGGTCATTTGGCAGTCAAAAGTCAAAATTTTTGGTCAACATCTTATTTTGAAGCCACAATCATCATTTGATCAAGTATTGATCATGATTCCACAAGCATGGCTCAAAAATCATCAAGGATCCAAAAGTTGCTATTTTTGGACAGTTGAAAAGTCAACAGTAACTTGACCAAGGCATAACTTTTTCATGGTTCATCAGAAAAATACCATCCAATGCTCATTTTGAAGGGGATGACATTTCCTACAACTCATATTCACATTACAAGTCCAAGAAATGCTCTCACAAAAAGTTATCAATTTCTACATTATAGGTCAATTTCAAAAGTCAACAAAAAGGCATTTTAAGTCAAAGACCATAACTTGAGATTGGTAAATCCAAATGACATGGGACCAAAGGAATTGGTTAGAGGACTTCAAGACCTTTCCAAAATGTCCAAGAAAATGTTCATATGATAAAAATAGAGCAAGATATGAATTGGAGAAGTTGGGAAATTTTTGGGAATTTGCAAAAGTCAACTTTGCCCAAAACACCTCATTTTTGCTAATGGGCCTCAAATTATTTCTTGAAACATTGTCCAAGGCCTATGCACGACCCAATGAGCTTAAATTTATTTATTTTCTTATTTTTAATTAATTAATTGAATTTTTTATTAATATTAATTCATTTAATTGATTTTAAATGTAGGAAATTCAAATATATGGTTTTCAAATCTTTTTGTGATGCAAAAGAGGTCAACACATGCTGAAGATTTCGTGTACACATCAAGGAGACAAAATCATCCAATTTTGGCAAGTTTTATCAATCAAAAAGGTTGAAAAAGATTTGATTGAAATCAAATATTGAAATCATAAAGCCATGGATTTTTGGACAAAGTTTTACCCTAATTCCTTTCCACTACATATACTAAAGCTAACCCTAATGCTGTGAAGGTACAAACTGCTGCAGAAAACCATATGCCATATTGAAAAAAAACCAAGAAAACTCAAAACTGTTTTCAGTGTTCTAGGGCAAACTAAGGACTTTTGTGGATCCAGATACATTGCTGGGAGTCTCCAGAACGCATTGCAATCAAAACCAAGCTTCAAAGCTCAAGAAACTGCCCAGAACAGATTCACGGTTTAGCTTTCTTTCTCATAATCGAAACTCATAATTCCTGCATATTTAATGTGATTTTTTGTATGCTTTGCATTGCTAGAACTCAGGTGAAGCTTTTGGTGTGATTCAATTGGATTAAGATGCCCTGAAACGTAAACCACCATTGTTGAATTCTAGGGTTTCCAAGCTCTCGAATTAGGGCTTTACAGCATAAGCAAAATTGGACCTTGAGACGCATATGGTTGAATTCGTCAAGGCCAGACGATTCAAACCCAACCCTCGCGAACAATTTCTGATCATCACACGCCTGTTTTCTATTTTTTGTCATGCTATATTGTGGGGGTTAAAAACCCCCGCTATTTGATATGTTTTATGCAGGTTTCATGAAGAAGACGAAGACGTGGTAATACATCATTGGCCAATTCAAAAAAAGGCGCGCTCGTTTCTCTTTCCAGCATAAGCGTTATGTTTTTTTATATTATATTTATTGATCATTGTGATAACGATTGAAGCGTGCAGCTGGAATGGTTAAGGTAAACGTGCAAAGTGCCTTGGGACCTGGGTTCGATTCCCAGGTCCCCCAAAATTTCCATATTGGTTTTCTTTACCTAATCCTATGCAGGCTTCCAAATAGTGATCATCATACATCTCAAGCAATCAGCCTGCCAAGTGTCCACTAACGCCAATCTGATGGCCATGAGGCGTGGACCATGGTGTTCCCAGTCAATGCAACATGCAAATAATTCCAAAAGTCAAACAGGCTTGCTTCTTAATGGGCCTCAGAAATTCTAGATTCACCTCCATTGGGTCCATCAAACCCCCCTGGTTAATTGTTTTTCTTTTTATTTTCTTTTAACTAACTATTTTTTATTATTAATATTACTAACATAATTAATATTAATTTTCATAATAAACTCAGAATTAAATATTTATAATATTTTTATTATGTATTAATTTCATTATTAATTTATTTTGTAAATAAAATACTAACAAATTAATTAGTTTAATTAGTTAATTTTAATCTTTTTTCACAATAAATAAAATAGGTTAGAATTAGGTTTTTTTTTTTCTTGACTTTTAATTTCTTTTATTTTATTTTCATTAAGACTTAAAAAACACAAAAAATACTTTTTTTCTTAATTACTTAATTAATTAGTTATTAGGTTTAATATTTAATTAATTGCAAAGGACCAAAATGCCTTTATTTATCAAAAGGGTCAAAACCCTAAGACGTTCCCGATTTAATTTCTTTCGCGCATTATTAATTCCTTTTAATTATATTTATGTATCTGCTCCGGAAATGTAATAGATAATTAGGATTTTACCGCTTTATTTACTTTCCGCATTTATTTCAAAATGGGTTTTTGTTTTTGGCGATGTATAGACCCGCGCCTTGTAATAGCGTAGATTCATATTTCCGCACTTTATTTTCCGCACTCTTAACTGTTAATAGGCATGAAAGACTTGTATGAATAATAAAATCAATCCGTAGCTCACAAATAACATGCAAAGACAATTTAATTGAAAAACAATACACATGCACATGCCACTCTTAGGGTACGCCTCACTGGTTGCCTCGAACGTGGTCGTCAAGTATAGGGTGTTTTAGAGGTCGCCCTCCTGTCTAAGATCCAGTTGCCTCGAAACGGTTACCTTGGATAAAAAAAGGATCTAGGACATTAGGGTTACTTCTAAGGTGTCCTACTATTGCTTCGATGACCACATTGTCCCTAATAATCGAATTGACCCGAATACCTCCAACGACGGTGCTACCTACCTCTCAATGGTGGGATAGCACTATCTAAAGGACTCTTACACAGCCTAATTCCTTAGAGTAGGTAGATTCTCCTGGGTACTTGCTCTCTTTCTAAAAACAAAAACATCTTTTCCCACCTACACTTTCTAAAAGTTTTCAAACAAATTTTTCATACACTCTTAAGGACAGATACAAGAGTTACTTAGAAATTTTTCAAACGAAACTTTTTCAAAACCCACACACACTTGAAAAGCAAACAAATTTTGAAAACATAAGAGCAAGTACCTAAGAGCCCGTGGATAACCACGGATAGAAAGGGTGCTAACACCTTCCCTTTCTATAAATCTACCTCCCGAACCGAAAAACATTCTCAAAGAAGGAATTTTGCTGTGCTTTTGTCCTTTCCATGTTGGAGAACATAAAAGATGGTGGCGACTCTTGCTTACCGCGACATTTCGTGAACCAGCTTAAAAAACAGTCAGTTCTATTTCCACCGATCACACCATCCACTCTGGATTCTATGGGTGACTATTCTGCTATGTCCTTCAATAACTCTGAAGATCTGGTCAATCAGGCTGAGTATGAAGATGACGAAGATTGTGAAGTACCAGGAGAGCTAGCCAGACTTCTACAACAAGAAGAGAGGGCCATCTTGCCTCATGAAGAGTTGTTGGAAACTGTCAACTTAGGAACAGAGGAAGACCGGAAGGAAGTACAAGTGGGTGCCAATCTGGAGCCAAGTGTCAAGGAACGCTTGATACAGCTGTTGAGTGAATACGTTGAAATCTTCGCCTGGTCTTATGAAGACATGTCAGGTTTAGACACATATATAATGGTTCACCGTCTCCCTACAAGAGAGGATTGTCCACCGATCAAGCAAAAAGTCCACCGAATGAGGCCCGACATGTCTGAGAAGATTAAAGCAGAAGTAATGAAGCAATTCAACGCTGGCTTTCTGGCTGTTACATCCTATCCACAATGGGTTGATAACATTGTGCCAGTACCCAAAAAAGACGGCAAGGTCAGGATGTGTGTGGACTACCGGGATTTGAATAGGGCTAGTCCTAAAGATGATTTTCGGCTACCGCACATCGACATTTTGATTGACAACACGGCTTAGCACAAGGTGTTTTCCTTCATGGATGGATTCTCGGGCTACAACCAAATCAAAATGGCCCCCGAGGATATGGAGAAAACCACCTTTGTTACACAATGGGGTACTTTCTGCTACAAGGTGATGCCGTTCGGACTGAAGAATGCAGGGGCAACTTATCAACGCGCCATGGTAGCTTTGTTTCATGATATGATACATCATGAGATCGAAGTTTACATAGACGACATGATAGCTCGATCACAAACATAGGAGGAACACCTTGAACATCTGGAAAAGCTGTTTTCCAGGTTGAAAGAGTACAAGCTCAGGCTGAATCCAAGTAAGTGTACTTTTGGAGTTAGGTCTGGTAAACTTCTAGGATTTATTGTCAGCAACAAAGGCATTGAGGTCGATCCAGCAAAAGTGAAAGCAATACAAGAAATGCCTTCCCCCCGTACTGAAAAGGAGGTTAGAGGGTTCTTGGGGCGCTTGAACTATATTTCCAGATTCATCTCTCATCTGACTTCTAACTGTGTGCCAATTTTCAAACTATTGAAGAAAGATCAGGTAGTCGAATGGAACGATGATTGCCAAGCTGCTTTTGATAAAATCAAGGAGTATTTGCTAGAACCTCTTATTCTGATGCCACCCGTCGAAGGAAGACCGCTGATCATGTATCTGACCGTTTTGGATAACTCAATGGGGTGCGTGTTGGGCCAGCATGACGAGTCTGGTCGAAAAGAGCATGCCATTTATTACCTTAGCAAAAAGTTTACCGACTGTGAGACTCGCTACTCACTGCTCGAGAAAACTTGCTGCGATTTGGTATGGGCTGCTCGCCGACTAAGGCAGTATATGCTGACTCATACCACTTTGTTGATTTCCAAAATGGATCCTATCAAGTATATCTTCGAGAAGCCAGCTTTATCTGGAAGAATAGCTAGATGGCAAATGATCCTAACTGAGTATGACATCTAGTATACTAACCAAAAAGCTATAAAAGGGAGTGTACTAGCTGATCATCTAGCTCATCAAGCTATCGAAGATTATCAACCCATGAGATTTGACTTCCCAGACGAGGACATCATGAATTTGGACAACATTGAAGGTAACGGACCGTATGACGGACCTGAAAAAGGATCCCGATGGACCCTGTACTTTGATGGTGCTTCAAATGCACTTGGAAACAGTATCAGTGCGGTGCTCATTTCCCCGGAAGGTTGTCACACGCCTTTCACGGCCCGACTTTGCTTCAGCTGTACCAACAACATGGCTGAATATGAAGCTTGCATTTTTGGTCTCAAGGCTGCTATAGACTTGGGGATCAAATCTTTGATTGTATTTGGGGACTCGGCTTTGGTTATCAGTCAAATCAAAGGAGAGTGGGATACCAAACATCCTAATATTATCCCATACAAAGAACATGTCCTGACATTGTTGCCTAATTTCGAGCAAATTACCTTCGAGTATTTCCTGCAAGAAGAGAATCAGCTAGCAGATGCTCTGGCTACAATGTCTTCCATGTTTAAACTCAACTGGGATAACGAGGCTCCCCAAATCACCATCGAGCGAATGGATGAACCTGTGCATTGTCATGAGATTAATACCGAAGAAGTAGTGGAACAACCTTGGTTTCACGAAATCAAAAGGTATCTCCAGACTAGAGAATATCCGGAAGGAGCTTCCGTAAATGACAAGAAGTTCCTAAGGAAATTTGCTGCCAAGTTCTTCCTGAGCAACGACATCCTCTATAAACGCAGCCATGATTGTGTTTTACTCCTATGTGTGGACAAAGCTGAAGCAGAGTTAATCATGACTGAGATACACAACGGTACATTTGGCACCCACTTGAGCGGGCATACGATGGCTAAGAAGATTCTAAGGGCAGGCTATTACTGGTTTACCATGGAAGCAGACATCCATCAACATTCCCGTACTTTCCACAAATGTCAAGTCTACGCTGACAAGATTCATATTCCTCTGGTTCCTCTCAACGTGCTGACAGCTCCTTGGCCATTTGCAATGTGGGGCATTTACATGATTGGAGAGATCAAGCCCACGACATCCAATGGACATCGCTTCATCCTGGTTGCTATTGATTATTTCACCAAATGGGTCGAAGCAGCTTCCTTCGCCTCTGTTACTAAAAATGTGGTTGCCCGCTTCATCAAGCAAAACCTCATATGCCGGTATGGTGTTCCCGACAGGATCATCACAGACAACGGTACAAATCTGAATAATACTATGATCACCGCTGTATGCGAACTGTTCAAGATTTATCATCACAATTCATCTCCCTATCGGCCGAAGATGAATGGTGTTGTTGAAGCTGCGAACAAAAACATCAAGAAGATCATTCAGAAAATGACAGTCACCTACAAGGACTGGCATAAAATGTTACCGTTTGCTCTGCATGGATACCGTACCACGACACGTACTTCAACAGGGGCAACCCCATTTTCTTTGGTATATGGCATGGAAGCTGTCTTACCCATGGAAGTTCAGATTCCTTCCTTAAGGATTATGAAAGACGCAGGTTTGAATGAAGATGATTGGATTCAGACCCGACTTGATCAACTCAATTTGATCGACGAGAAGCGACTCGCTGCTGTTTTCCATGGTCAGACGTATCAAAAACGGATGATCAAGGCTTTCAACAAAAAAGTCAGACGTCAAGTATATCAAGTCGGAGATCTCGTAATCAAGCGGATTATCTTACCGCAAAGTGATCCCATGGGCAAATAGACTCCTACTTACGAAGGACCATTTGTGATCAAAAGCATATTTTCTAGTGGTGCAATGATTCTGACCACCATGGACGGCGACGATTTGCCGCACCCTGCGAACGCAGACATAGTCAAAAGATACTACGCATAAATAACCCGACAAGTCGAAAACCCGAAAGGGAGGCTTGGGCAAAAATGGGCATCCCAGTGAACCGAAAACCCGAAAGGACGGTTCAGGCAAAAATTAGGGATAAAACAAAAAAAAAATTGTACACCCGGCAAGTCGAAAACCCGAAAGGGCGGCTTGGGCAAAAAGGGGTTTCCCGGTGGATCGAAAACCCGAAAGGGCGATTCAGGCAAAAGTTAGGGAATTAAAGCGTATGACTATGTCTCGTCGGATCACTTTAAGAGCAATCTCTTCATCAACCAGCTCCAAGCTTCTGATCAATCCAGTCACTGGCGGACGAAGCATTGAATGAACAGATATTCAGAGTTGTGAAGGCTATAGCAGAATGGAATCCCATGGAATTGTTTCACATAGCCATCTTTCTTTTGTATAAATTTTTCAATTTTTACGACGACATCCTCTTACTAGGATGAGTGTCTCCTTTGTACAAATATACTCATAGAAAGTTAATATAAATACTTTTCCAAATACAAAAATTTGCTTTGTCTTCCTTTTTCTTTTTCTACACTTATGTTTTGTTTGAGAAACGTCCAATGTTTTGTTAAAAAGGCATATGCATTTGAACGTAATCATTTTCCTTACAAATCAAGAAAGAGGTGATTACTGATAGGTTGAAGGTACAGGTAGATATCTCGATACCCTTTTAGAAGGAATTCCCGCCAGATTTAAACTCCAAATTCCTCAATCCAGAATTTAATTCCCCAAACAGAATTAAACTTCAAGGTCTCCAGAAGAGCAGAAGCTTTCTCAAAACTGATTTCCCCAGCCAGAGAGCCTTCCCGAATTCAATTCCCCTCAGAGTTAAGTTTCAGTATGTTAGAACAATGTTTGAATCTAGTACCCTATATTTAAGTTTTGATGATAACAAAGTGAAAAGATATAGTATTTATATGTTTCATGTTTGAACTATATGCTGCCTAAAATTACTATGCTCTGACTTGCAGATACGCTGATTAAAATAAGCAAGATCACTTCCTCAGCATCAGAACTTGATTTGATACACCGGCATCAGAAGTTGCTGAATCAGAACGTGAAGATCAGATGATCAACTCACGCACATGCTGAAGCTTGATGAACAGAACTGCGCGTAAACACTCTGATACAGAATCAATAGTTCATCAGCAGCGAAGCAGAATCAGAATGAGCCAAGCCAGAACGTGCATTGAAGAAGCAACGGTACTGTGCATTGAACGCTAATTAATTCCAACGGCATCATTCTAGACAAGATCTGCTCAAAAAGGAAAGCTTGTTATTAGCATTGAATCAAGAATATTGCATTCAACGTTCATCTTCTCAAGTGCTATATAAACAAGGCTTCGAAGATTATAATGGCTAATGCTTCCAAACTCTCTACACGCACAAAGCTGAACAATAATCTTCATCTACCAGTTTTGCTAAACCAACAAACTCTGATACTCCATTAGTGTTTAGCAATCTAAGTTTCTAAGCTTAATTTGTGTATACATCACAGTTGTGATAAAGTTTTGTAGAAAACATTCACACACATTTGTTTTATACCTTTGTAAGAAAGTGTTGCCTTGACAAACCGGTTTGTGGTTTGAATCAAGAAGGCTTTAGCAGTTGTTAAAGCAGATTTGTATTCAGTTGAATATAGTGAATTAAGACCTCGTTGGAGAGAGGCGAAATCACCTTGACGGGTGGACTGGAGTAGTTTGAGATCAAACGAACCAGGATAAAAATATCTTGTCAATTGCTTTAAGATTCCAGTTTTACAATTCAACCCCCCCTTCTTGTGTTTTTCACCCCTTCAATTGGCATCAGAGCGCCTGGTTCTGAGCTAAAACACTTAACCGTGTCAGTACAAGATCCAGCGTCAGAAAAACACAATGGCAGGAAACAACTCTCATTTCAGCAATGACAACAATGAGGATAGAGACAGATTCAGCGGCAAACCTCCAGTCTTTGATGGAGAAAACTTTGATTACTGGAAAGACAGAATTGAAAGCTTCTTTCTAGCACATGATGCTGATCTGTGGGATATGGTGACAGATGGATACACGCACCCTGTGAATGCAACTGGTCAGAAGATTGAAAGAAAATCAATGACTGATCAACAAAAGCGTGACTTCAAGAATCACCATAAGGCCAGAACCATCCTCCTCAGTGCCATCTCCTATACTGAGTATGAAAAGATCTCCAACAGAGACACAGCTAAGAACATCTTTGATTCTCTCAGAATGACGCATGAGGGCAACGTTCAAGTCAAAGAAACAAAAGCTCTGGCGCTCATTCAGAAGTATGAGGCGTTCAAAATGGAAGAATCTGAATCCATTGAAACTATGTTCTCTAGATTCCAGATTCTGGTAGCTGGTCTCAAAGTTCTGGACAAAGGATACTCTACTGCTGACCATGTCAAGAAGATAATCAGAAGTTTACCCAAGCAGTGGAGGCCTATGGTTACTGCTCTGAAGCTAGCGAAGGATCTCAACAAAATCACTCTGGAGGAACTTATAATCTCCCTCAGAAGTCATGAGATAGAGCTAGAAGCTGATGAGCCTCAGAAGCAAGGTAAGCCTTTAGCTTTAAAATCTAACAGAAAATCTGAATCTAAAGTTTTGCAGGCAGTTGAAGAAACATCTGATGGATCCTCATCAGAAGAAGACGAACTTTCCCTTCTCTCCAGAAGAGTAAATCAACTGTGGAAGCAAAGACAAAGGAAGTTCAGGAATCCCAGAAGATCTGATCAGAACGAGTCTTCCTCCAGATACAGAAGGACAGATTCTTCCTCTGGATACAGAAGATCTGAAGGCTCCTCCGGTAGCAAGAAGCCAAACACAAAAGACATCATCTGCTACGAGTGCAATGAGCAAGGACACTACAAGAGTGACTGCCCAAAGCTTCAGAGGGAAAAGCCCAAAAAGAAGTTTGGAAGAGAGAAGAAGAAAAGTCTCATGGCCACATGGGATGACTCTGACTCGTCTGAAGCTGACTCAGAATCAGATGATGAAAGGGCAAACATAGCGCTCATGGCTAACATTCCAGATGACAGTGAAGCTTCTGAATCAGACTCAGAATCAGACACAGAAGAGGTATTCCCTAACTTCGCTGTTAATTTTACAAAGGCTGAACTTGCTGAAAGCCTCAATGAAATTCTGGAACGTTATCAGCAGATTAGAGCTAAATTCAGAGACCTGAAAAGGAATCTTGAATCTGACTCTAATAAGTCTGAGAGTCTCAAATTGGAAAACTCTGAGCTGAGAGATAAAATTTCAAAATTAGAAAACTCTTTACAAAACTCTCAGAAGGAACCAATTTCTGAAACTCCCAGCAACGCTGATGAGATCATAAAGGAGTATGATCACAGTTTCCAGAAGTTCCTTGCTAAAAGCATAGATAGAAGCAGAATGGCTTCAATGATCTATGGAGTTAGCAGAAACGGCAGGAAAGGAATAGGATACCAAGGTAAGGTTCCTACACCTAAGAATGTCATGGATTTAGTTATTAAACACACTCCTCTAAATTCACACTTTGTGTATGGTCACACACACGACATCAAATACACTAGCAGTAAGCACTCTGTGAAACCAAAATTCAACCAGAGTTTTGGTAAAACTAACAAGTCAGGACCCAAGAAAATCTGGGTACCTAAGGATAAAATAATACATGTTGCAGATATCTTTAGCAGCAAGTCAGAAACACCAGTCATGGTACCTGGACTCTGGCTGCTCACGACACATGACGGGAAGAAGGCATATGTTCCAAAGCCTGGAACTTAAGCCTGGAGGCCACGTTGGTTTTGGAGGCAATCAGAGGGGAAAGATTATTGGCTCTGGAACTGTAGGTAACGGAAATCTTCCCTCTATTAATAATGTTCTGCTAGTTGATGGATTGATGCATAACCTGTTATCCATAAGTCAATTAAGTGATAACGGTTATGATATAATCTTTAATCAAAAATCATGTAAAGCTGTTAGTCAGAAAGATGGGACTATCCTATTTAATGGAAAGAGGAAAAACAACATTTACAAAATCAAACTTTCTGAACTAAAGAGTCAGAACGTAAAATGTCTTCTGTCTGTTAACAACGAGCAGTGGATCTGGCACAGAAGATTGGGGCATGTTAGTATGAGAAGAATATCTCAGATTAACAAACTCAATCTGGTCAGAGGACTTCCTAATTTGAAGTTCAATTCAGATGCTCTGTGTGAAGCATGTCAGAAAGGCAAATTTGCAAAACCTTCTTTTAAATCCAAAAATGTTGTTTCTACCTCTAAGCCATTAGAACTTCTGCACATTGACTTATTTGGACCAGTTAAAACTGCTTCAGTCAGTGGCAAGAAGTATGGGTTAGTAATCGTAGATGACTATAGCAGATGGACATGGGTAAAGTTCTTAAGACACAAGGACGAGTCACACTCTGTGTTTGTTACCTTCTGTAACCAAGTTCAGAATGAAAAAGATCTTAGAATCGTTAAAGTCAGAAGTGATCATGGTGGAGAATTTGAAAATAAAGATTTTGAGTCATTCTTTAATGACAAAGGCATTCTGCATGATTTCTCTTGTCCTAGAACTCCCCAACAAAATGGAGTTGTAGAACGAAAGAACAGAACATTGCAAGAAATGGCCAGAACCATGATCAACGAGACAAACGTTGCTAAGACTTTCTGGGCAGAGGCAATAAACACAGCGTGCTACATTCAGAATAGAATCTCAATAAGACCTATTCTGGAAAAGACTCCATATGAATTGTGGAAGAACAGAAAGCCCAACATTTCGTATTTTCATCCATTTGGATGTACTTGCTATATGTTAAATACAAAGAATTATTTGAACAAGTTTGATTCTAAGGCACAGAAGTGTATTATGTTAGGATACTCTGAACGCTCAAGAGGGTACAAAGTATACAATACAGAAACACAGATTGTGGAAGAATCAATCAGTGTTCGTTTTGATGACAAGCTTGACTCTGAAAAGTCAAAGAAGAATGAAAATCTTGCAGGTATAGAAATTGAATTTGCAGGTTCTGAAGACAAGTCATCAGAAGCTCTCAACACAGATATTCCTTCAACGTCTGAAAGGAGCAATGCTAGAAATCCTACAACTGCTGCTGATCAACCTCAGAAGAGATTACCCAGAAGCAGTTTGGATCACCCAGAAGAGACTATCCTAGGAAGAAAGGAAGATCCAATCAGAACAAGAGCAAGCTTCAGAAACTCTGAAGAAACTCTTATGGGACTTGTGTCTCTGATTGAACCTTCTTCTATTGATGAAGCACTTCTGGACAATGACTGGATTCTGGCAATGCAAGAAGAGCTGAATCAATTCACCAGAAACGACGTATGGGATCTCGTTCCCAGACCAAAAGGATTCAACGTCATTGGAACAAGATGGGTGTTCAGAAACAAGCTTAATGAACAAGGTGAAGTCGTCAGAAACAAGGCACGACTGGTTGCACAAGGTTATAGTCAGCAAGAGGGGATAGACTATACAGAAACCTTTGCCCCAGTCGCCAGGTTAGAATCTATCAGACTTTTAATTTCATTTGCTGTTAATAGAGGCATCACTCTGTATCATATGGATGTCAAAAGTGCATTCTTAAATGGTTATATAGAAGAAGAAGTTTATGTTCACCAACCCCCAGGTTTTGAAAATACAAAACATCCAGAACATGTTTTCAAACTGAAAAAGTCACTGTATGGTCTGAAACAAGCTCCCAGAGCTTGGTATGAAAGGCTAAGTAACTTTCTGCTTGAAAATGAATTCACCAGAGGGAAAGTGGACACTATTCTATTCTGTAAAACAGTTAAGAGTGACATTTTAGTCTGTCAAATTTATGTTGATGATATTATTTTTGGTTCTACTAATCCTTCTCTTGGAAGAAAATTTGCTAAGTGTATGCAGGCAGAATTTGAGATGAGCCTCATGGGGGAACTAAAATTCTTTCTAGGAATTCAGATCAATCAAACTCCAGAGGGAACTTACATTCATCAGAGCAAATACATCAGAGATCTTCTGAAGAAATTTGACCTCTCAGAATGTAAGCCATCAAAGATTCCAATGCATCCCACGTGCATTCTGGAAAGAGAAGAGGTAAGCAAAAGTGTAGAACAGAAAGTCTACAGAGGTATGATTGGTTCTCTCCTTTATCTGACAGCTTCAAGACCTGATATCTTATTCAGCGTATGTATTTGTGCTAGATTCCAATCAGATCCTAGAGAATCTCACTTAACAGCAGTTAAGCGAATTTTCAAGTATCTGAAAGGTACTACTAATCTGGGTTTGTTTTATAGAAAATCTAGTGATTACAGCTTAGTAGGCTACTGTGATGCTGATTTTGCTGGAGACAGAGTGGAACGTAAAAGTACTTCTGGAAGCTGCCAGTTTCTGGGAGAAAATCTGATCTCGTGGTCCAGCAAAAGGCAGTCAACAATTGCTCTGTCAACAGCAGAAGCTGAGTACATAGCAGCAGCAGGATGTAGCACACAAATGCTCTGGATGAAAAGTCAGCTTGAAGACTTCCAGATTTTTGAGAGTAACATTCCTATTCTTTGTGATAATACCTCTGCTATTTGCTTAAGTAAGAATCCTATTTTACATTCTAGAGCTAAGCATATAGAAATAAAACATCATTTCATTAGGGACTATATTCAGAAAGGTATTTTAAACTTGAAATTTATAGATACAGACCATCAATGGGCTGATATCTTTACTAAACCCCTTTCAGAAGATAGGTTTAATTTCATTCTGAAACATCTCAGCATGAAAGTATGCCCAGAATGAAAATGTTTTAATTCCATGTATTTATCTTCAGAATGTAATTATATTACTGTGAACTTCTGATCAATCTTCTTTCAGAAAGATAGAACATGCAGATTGTATCAGATGCAAGTCTAAAGATCTGAGAGTCTAATCTCAAATACAGACGTGCTGATCACTACATCAAACAAGTGTCATCCAATCATCAGCAAATCCCTGAAGCAGAACGCGTGCACGCTTCTGAGAAGGCAAAGCGCTGATTGGGTGCATTGAGACACATGTCTGGTAACCGTTTTTAAGTATCTTTCTCAAATCCCCCAAAATCAGCAAGCATTTAATGCAGAGTAATCACGCTTGTTAATGGCAATCATTATTTTTTTCTCTCTCTTAAAAACGTTTAATTTTTCAAAATAATTTTTGAAAACTCTATTTAAGCACACTAATTCCTCATTCTTATTCTTTACGCTTTCTCATAATCTTTCAAGTATTCTCTGCATATTTCTGAGTTTATCTCCTTCAAACCTTCTTTTCTCAAATCATTCTCAAAGCTTTGTTGTGTGAGAACAATGGCATCCTCTAGCATTTCTGCAGGAAATCAGAAGAAAGAAACCTCTGAACAATATCAGGTGCCTATCAGAACTCTTCTCACACCGGTAAAGAATCTTGAGGTTCTCTCTGAGTTAATCATCGACTTTGAAAGTTTGAAGGAAAATGGATTTGACCTAACTGAAGAGATTAGGGCTCAAAAGTGGGAGAGGTATTTCGATAGGTTGGTTGGACCAACATTCCCAGAGCTTGTCAAGGAATTTTGGATTCACGCCAAGATTCATAAACATCTAGTCATCTCTTCTGTCATGGGAAAGAAGATAGTAATTTCTGAAGACCTCATTGCTAGGTTAATCGGTCAAAGTGGTGGTGGAGTCCGTTGTGTGGACATGGCTGATAGATGCCCTGATATAGGTGTGGTAGCCAACTGCATTTTCACTCTTGGATTTCCCAGCAGCAAAATTAAGGATCTGAAGGATCACTGCAGAGTATGGGCCAAGATTGTTCTTGGATGCTTCAATCACAGGAAACCAACAAGTTCTCCTGATTATATAAACGTGGATCAGCAATTTCTGATCTACTTTATTGATCAGAGGGTGAAGATCAATCTGGCACACTTTCTGTTCAACCATCTCAAGACTAGTGTGAAAGAGACAAGAGAAGAAGAAAGGACCAAAAGGGACTGGATACCGTTTGGAAGGCTCATATCAGATATTCTGACAGAGAATAAGCTGATAGATTATCTGAGCGAAGCTCAAGTGCTGAGCACACTTGAACCAACTGTTGGAAAACCGCTGAACGCTAAGAACCTGAAAAAGATGAAGCTGATAGAAAATATTAGGAAGGAACCCAGAGCTACTTCAACTGCTGACATCTCCAGCAGAAGAGTGCCTCTGAATGATTTCCCAAAATTTTCTGAAATGGAATCCAAACCTGATATGTTTCTCAAGTATCCAGATTCATACAAGGAAGAAGATACAGGTTCAAAGCTGAAGATCAAAGATCTGAGTCAAGTCCAACCATAAGTGACTCAGAAGAAGACAAAGAAGAGGAAAGCAGAAGGACCATCTCATCAGACTCCAAAGAAACGAGGTAATTCATCTGCTGCCCCTATTTCAATTTCATCTACTATTCCAACATCTGCTGCCCCTCCTAAAACCTCTCACAGAATATCAATCCCAATCCCTACTATTGATGAAACCATACCAGAAGACCCTTCTGAGGCCTTACTACTCAGAAGACCCAGAATCAAAATTACCAAACAACCAACTGTTTCAACAACACCAGCACTTGATAGAGTGCTAGCTGATATTGAGCGTGAACATACTTCTGCTCAACCAAATTCTGAACCACCAAATATTCCTCCTCCACAACCAGAACCACAACCAGAATCACAACCTGAACCAGAACCACAACAACAACAACCACTCACAGAAGAACCTCTGATCCCTGAGCAATCAGAGATTCCACCTCCTCAACCAGAAAATAATCCACCTTCACCTCAAACAGAGTTTCACCGCTATGAAACCCCCTCTCCTCATCATTCTGACCCCCACTCACCTCAACCTTCACCGCTGGCAATCCAGTTGCCATGTGGAACCACCATTGTCAGGCCCCAGTTGCCATCTTCAGAGGAATCAACACCTCCAAAAACTCGAACCACTCCAATAGAAATATCTTCCTCTGACTCTGATAACCCTCCTCCAAAACAAACAACCTCTCAGAAAACCGCTGAAAACCCCAGCAGAACTTTCATTGACTTAACAAGTCTTGAACGTCTTGCTGATCTAAGACACAAAATTGCCATACCCAAACCAAAGCAACCAGATGTTGGCTCTGGTATTTTGAATTTTGAAACAGGTATGCTGCAATGGATTGCTTCTTTGAAGCAAGTCTGTCCCGGGATGATCGACCCAGCTGCTTCTGATCAGCTCTGGTCACAGTTCAGACTATGGGTACGTGCTGAAGCCCTCAAGCTGCAGGACGTCAACTACGAGCAGGCTCAACAGAACTTTAGCAAGCTGATGAAGGAAGTTGAGAGTCAGCTGCCTCAAGAAGTTGTACTCCCTCTGGACAGTGAATCTTGGTCTGAGAAAGAGCAAGCTGCACAGGTGCAACCATCAGAAGAAGACAAGACCCTTCAGGAAGAAAATCCAGCAGAAGATGTAGCTGAAAGTTCTGAGAAGCTTCCTCCTTCTGAAAGTTCTCAAGCTGCCTTGGACAGGCAGGCTCTGGAAGAATTAAGGCTGAATGACTTGCGTCTACAGCAGCGGATGGAAGAGAATGATCAGAAGATGAAAGCAAGAATGGATGTACAGGACAGCAAAATTGACACTGTTGTCAACATGGTTCAGAAGCAGAATGAAACTTCTGAAAAGATTCAAGCAATGCTGGAAAGCCTGTTCTCACGCATGCCCCCTCAACCATAAATCTTTTTCATGCATAATTTTTCATGTTTTCTTCATTTTCTGTTGTGCTGTTTTGACTATGTTTTGTAATGTTCCTTTGCTCTGATTATGAACTATTTCAATATAATTTGTTTTTCTGATCTAAATTGTTTTAGCACATCACCAACACTTTTTGATTGCTGACAAAAAGGGGGAGAACAAGAATGATATTTAAAATCAATAACGGCTAACTAGACAGAAATTCTCAAACATTCTAACTCTATTACTTGAAATGTTTCTCTGTTTTGTTTTTAAGTCTACAGGCACAAGGAAGCTCCTGAACACTATGAAGACTAGAAGCTAGAAGCTCTGATCAAAATGTAGAAGCTCATGTTGCTCTGATCAAATATGAAGTTCTGATCGACATAACACTCTGATCCGAAGCAAAGCTCTGACAGGAAAAACTCTGAAGCTCTGCTCTCTGATAAGTCAAAGATCTAATTCTGAAGAACACGCATATCAAAGGGAAGTAACAAACTCAGGGGGAGTATCTCTTAAACTCTGATTTCTCTTTACTTCTTAACTCTGAAACATTTCCCAGATACCTTTTCACGTTATTTTTTCATTTAAAATATCTAGTTTTTGTCATCATCAAAAAGGGGGAGATTGTTAGAACAATGTTTGAATCTAGTACCCTATATTTAAGTTTTGATGATAACAAAGTGAAAAGATATAGTATTTATATGTTTCATGTTTGAACTATATGCTGCCTAAAATTACTATGCTCTGACTTGCAGATACGCTGATTAAAATAAGCAAGATCACTTCCTCAGCATCAGAACTTGATTTGATACACCAGCATCAGAAGTTGCTGAATCAGAACGTGAAGATCAGATGATCAACTCACGCACATGCTGAAGCTTGATGAACAGAACTGCGCGTAAACACTCTGATACAGAATCAATAGTTCATCAGCAGCGAAGCAGAATCAGAATGAGCCAAGCCAGAACGTGCATTGAAGAAGCAACGGTACTGTGCATTGAACGCTAATTAATTCCAACGGCATCATTCTAGACAAGATCTGCTCAAAAAGGAAAGCTTGTTATTAGCATTGAATCAAGAATATTGCATTCAACGTTCATCTTCTCAAGTGCTATATAAACAAGGCTTCGAAGATTATAATGGCTAATGCTTCCAAACTCTCTACACGCACAAAGCTGAACAATAATCTTCATCTACCAGTTTTGCTAAACCAACAAACTCTGATACTCCATTAGTGTTTAGCAATCTAAGTTTCTAAGCTTAATTTGTGTATACATCACAGTTGTGATAAAGTTTTGTAGAAAACATTCACACACATTTGTTTTATACCTTTGTAAGAAAGTGTTGCCTTGACAAACCGGTTTGTGGTTTGAATCAAGAAGGCTTTAGCAGTTGTTAAAGCAGATTTGTATTCAGTTGAATATAGTGAATTAAGACCTCGTTGGAGAGAGGCGAAATCACCTTGACGGGTGGACTGGAGTAGTTTGAGATCAAACGAACCAGGATAAAAATATCTTGTCAATTGCTTTAAGATTCCAGTTTTACAATTCAACCCCCCCTTCTTGTGTTTTTCACCCCTTCACAGTATCCCCAGTGGAGCCTTAAAAATCTGAAAATCCAATCCCCAGCGGAGCCAAAATTCCAACTATCAATCCTCAATGGAACTAGACTAGTGAGCTTTCTCCCCACAGAGATACTTCCCACCAAACTGAAGATTCTCAGCCATGCCTCTCCAGCATAAGTCTACCAGATTCTGGACTCCCCAGTAGAGATCATTAGAATTCTCTCGCCCTACAAGTCACCAAGGAGTTCCAATCCCCAACAGTGGTCCTAAGATCCCTCAACAATTGAAGATCTTGCATTTCCCAAGCAGAATGAAGACTCTCATTCTCGGTTCCTCACAGGATAATCAGATGTTCCCCAGTGAAGATCTCCTCAGGACAGGAATCCCCATTAGATTGGTATACAACCCAAGCTCCTGATTCTCCAGCAGTAGTCAACAAGGATGTCTCATCTTCAGCAATCAAAGATTCTTGCAATCCCCTGCAGCAGTCAAGGACTCACTTTCCCTGGCAGTAGTCAAGTTTCTTTTATCTCCATCCATCCAGGATTCATCTATCCTCAGCAAGACAGCTCATCAGCTTACATGCGCATTCATCACATTCATATCATAAACATGGATAAGACATATATTGCATCATACATTTCATGCAACATAATTTTGTGTTTAGCTAACATTTTGTCCTTTTCAGGATAAGAATAAAAGGCTATCATTAACAATTATTCAAGATGCAGTTTTACACGAACTCGTCATCAGGAAACCCTACACCGGTTCCTTCTCCACTTCAAGACTTCTGAAAACAGTTCACGGGTTCTCCAGTAACGGATGTTAACCTATCGCTTGTTCAGATTCTTCAACCTCTGAAAACAGTTTACGGATTCTTCCCAACAACGGATGTTAATCTATCGCTTGTTCAGACTCAAGACTTTTGAAAACAATTTACGGATGCTTCCCAACAACGGATGCTGCTCTATTGCTTATTCAACTTCAAGACTTTTGAAAACAGTTCACGGGTTCTCCAGTAACGGATGTTAACCTATCGCTTGTTCAGATTCCAAGACTTCTGAAAACAATTTACGGATTCTCCAGTAACGGATGTTAATCTATCGCTTGTTCAGACTCAACTTTTGAAAACAGTTTACGAATTCTCCAGTAACGGATGTTAATATATCGCTTGTTCAGACTCAACTTTTGAAAACAGTTTACGGACGCTTCCCAACAACGGATGTTGCTCTATTGCTTATTCAACTCCAAGACTTCTGAAAATAGTTCACGGGTTCTCCAGTAACGGATGTTAACCTATCGCTTGTTCAGATTCTTCTCAACCTCTAAAAACAGTTTACAGATTCCTCCCAACAATGGATGTTAATCTATCGCTTGTTCAGACTCAACTTTTGAAAACAGTTTACAGACGCTTCCCAACAACGGATGCTGCTCTATTGCTTATTCAACTTCAAGACTTCTGAAAATAGTTTACGGGTTCTCCAGTAACGGATGTTAACCTATCGCTTGTTCAGATTCTTCAAATTTATGAAAACAGTTTACGTATGCTTCCAGACACGGATATCAATCCATTGCTTATTTAAGATCCCCAGTTCAGAGATGTTCCAAAACATGGACATCTTTCTGATACTCATTTCCAGATGGCATCTATAAGCCCATCCTCCTACCAGCAACTTCCAGATGGCATCTTTAAGCCCATCCCCGACAAGATTTTGTCACCCCTCTAGATGGAATCTTTAAGCCCATCTCTAAATGGCATCTCTAAGCCTATTCCCGCATCCATTGTTTTGACGAGTGCAAATTTAAGGGCACTCTAGTGTCCAATCTCCTTTTACCTTCGAGACGCGAAAGGCAAACTTTCTAATCTAACTTTTTAGGTGCAAGAAGATTGAACAGGGGCAACTGTTGTACCCCAAAATTTTCCCTCCCATTTCATCAATATTTTCTCACCACAAGACCCTTGGAGCTCAAGATCAAGTTAGGGTTTGCTCTGCTCAAGACTCCTCCTTGCATTGTTGACCCAAATTAGGGTTTGAGTTTGCACAAAGATGTTTTGACCTAAAATGCCCAAAGTGACTTTCATGCTTCATATTGGGCTCACAAGTTTATCCATACCAAGTTTCAAGCCTTGATTCCAATCTTTGCCCAGTCAATTGGACAGTTGACCTAAAAATCAGCTGTATTGGGGAAAAAGTCAACTGTAACCAATTGACAGTCAAACCTCATGTTTTTTTGACCCACATCAACATTATGAACTCATATGGACCATTTGATCAAGTTTGGATCACAATTCCACACGAAATTTGACCAGATCACCAAAAGGGCAAAATGGTCATTTTTAGGGTTTTGACTGCACAAAGGCAATTTTTGACTGATTGACCTAGCCAATGTCAAACCAAGCTCACATATGGACTCAAGGACTCAATGGCATTGTCTTGACACATTCAACAAGTTCAAAAAGTCCCAAATGCACAGGATTGACAGATGAATTTTCCAGTCAACTGATCAAAATTTGATTGTACACTGAAAAGTCAAACTTTGACTTTTTGGTCAAAATCAAGTGCCAAGATTAATTTTTCATCAAGACATGTCAAATTATGAAACTTGTTCATCAAGAAACCCAAAATTGTAAATTAGGGTTTAGAATGAGAAAATTCCATAACTTAGAATTTTTCAAAGTTATGAAATTTCCTAATTTTTTCCTAACTTTGTCCCATTTTTTCATTAAGATGTAAATGGATTCAAGCAAAACTAAAAACATTAAAGTTGTAGTCCATTGCAAAATCTACAACTTTGATTCACAAAGATGTTTCAAAAGAAGCTTGTAGCTCAAGTTATGATTTTTGGAATAGGGGTGCAAAACATTCTTAACTTAGAAATTTTTTGACCTATTTTAGGCAGGATTTTTGCCCAACTTCATGGCCACTTTTCACATGCTTCCACTTGGAATTTCAACTTGAATTACAAATATGGATTGTAGTACACATTCCAAGATTTCCAAATTGTCCAAGAACTTCTCAAACACCCTTGTGGTTAGGGAGAATCGAATTTGCAAAGATGGGAAAAAGTCACTTTGTTCATAGCCAAATACATGTTCATATCATTGCCATTTTCAAGTCAGCATGGTTCAAGCTAGATTACAGGCCTCTAATCTTTCTCACACTCAATAATTAAATGCATATCCTTTGTGTTAGAGTGTTATTTTGTTCATTTGGACAATACACACAAAATCAACCCTTAAGTAGAAAAAGCATTTTTGCCATTTTTGAAAAGGTCCACTTTATGTCAAATTCACAAATCAAAGAGGTACAAGCCAGATCTTTTAGGCACAAGTTTATGGACAAATCTCACTGATCAAGAAGAGAAAATGCAGCATGCTTGAGGGGCCTGTATTAGCCTATAACCCAACTTGACAATCTTTGCTTAGATAAGAAGAAAACATTGCAAAGGATATCCAACTTGGATCTCCTGTCAAAACAAGCCTAAACAAACTTCCTAAACACTTTCCATACATCAAACCTGGCCTAAAACACGAATCCACCACAGCTCAAACATTCTCATTCATCAAAAAACCATTTCTCTGCAAGAAATAGGGCATTCTGCATTTTGACTTGGCCAGCATCATTCACTCGTGCGTTTTTGCCCAAACAAGTTCCAATACACTCCATACCATCCATTGAAGTTGTCCCAAGCCTTAGATACAAGCTGTAACATCCATAGCCAAGTTTGCCATTTTCACTTTTCATTGTTGCAGGTTGACTTCCATAGCTTGATTCAGAAGGATTCAAAGCAAACTAAGTGTTGGAGAAGGTTCCTTGGACCTCAGGCAAGCTGTACAAGTCCTCAAACACCATTGAAGTTGGCCATATTACTCTGTCCAAGTCAAGCTGAAGCAGGTAAAATGTGAACTCCTATCTCTCTATCCAAGCATATTTAGGCTTAAGTTTGTGAAGAAAGTATGTTTTACTCATAGCCCTGAAGCCATCCATGTAGTTACTTTTCATTTATATTACGTGTGCTATGAGAATTTTGGACTTGAACATGGAAGAAAACTTAGGTCAGAAATTGGGGGAGAAGAAATTCTCTCTCGTTTCTGAGAGTTAGAACAACCTTTTTATATATTTGAAATCGTGACATGATGCTCTACATTATTGATGTTATAAGTTTTTGTTAAAAGTCAAAGAATCAGGAAGTTTGAATCAAGCATGGAGGGCGCGCGTTTTTGAGACAGAAATGGCTGGAGGTTGAAGACAAACCACTTGGGCTGGGCCTGAGTTGTTTCTGCTTCTTGCACCATCTTTTTCCACTTACACCCCCTTGGCCCATTGTGTGATATTTTGATTATTTTTGACTTTTTATTTTTTCTTCTGACTTATTATTTTTTGTCAAAACATAAAAAATATTAAAAATATTTTTCCACCCATTTTTGCATTTTATTTGGATTTTATTTGTTTTATTTGAACTTATACATGTAAAATAAATATAAATACCTTTTTATTTAAAACATTAAAAATAAAATAAAAAATATATTTTCAGCCATCATTTTTTATTTACTTTTTGAAAACATTTTCTAAGAAATACACTTTTTAAAAAAAAATAATTAATATTTTTATTTTTGTATACATTTAGTATATTTAAATATATATAATATAAATATATATAATATAAATACTTGTATATTTATTAAACATTTAGGACAAAAATATGAAAATAATACATTTTATTTTTATTAATATTTGACATTAAAAAATACTTCTTTACAATATACTTCTTTTTTTATTTTTTATATATAATTAACAAATATTGTATATAATATAATTAATAAATACTATTTATTTAGAAAGCTAGGGTTTTACCCTAAAAACCATAAAAATATCAAAAATTAACCTTTTCATTTTTGTTCATATTTTACATTGAAAAACACTTTTATATACATAAAAAAACATTTTTGTGCATAATACATTTTTGCATATTTATTATATTTGTCTTAATATTGTACAATTTTAAATATTTGTATATTCAATATGGATGTAATAGCTTAGATTTAAATTTCTTGCTAAATATACCCCATTCAAACATTTGTACCCCCTCCCTATATCATGATGTAATAGCTTAGTATTTAAAGTTCCGCATTTTAAAGCTTTCTAATTATGCCATGATAGACCTAGGGTTTGTATGCAAAAATCAACCAACCAATAGCTTGACTAATGCAAAGACAAAAAATGCATGAAAATGGACAATACTAATCACACTTGCACCCTTAGGGTTACTCCACTTGTTGCCTTCAAAAATGGGCCATGCTTGCATGTTGAGTATCTTTGGAAAAACAAAACAAAACAAATCAAATGATCATAGTCCCTCGATGACGCTTTCGAAAGTTGCCTAAAAATGATCAAGTCCCTTAAAGGAAAAATTGCCAAAGACACTTGGCACCATTGCATTCATGGTCTAAACGATGACCCGTGCCCGTCCCGTTAACATCCTAATACAAGATTGTCCACCAAATACAATGGTGGAACAATACTGTTAAAAGGGTTAAAACATAGGAAAGATCTTTGAGAAATTTAGGGTAGATAGCTCTTGGTTACTTGACCAACTTGCAAAACAAATCCTTGCCTTTTTCAAAAACACACATCACTATACAACTTCAAAACCAACTTTCAAAACCTTGAAACATATTTTCAAAAAGACAAACACCTTTTGTAAAACATTCGAGTAAAGAATTGTTACAAGGGTTGCCTAGACAAAGGCATCTTTTTCAAAACATTTTCAAAAATCACACACACAAAGCACCATTTCAAACAATTGAAAATACAAGGCAAGTGATCTAAAACAAGTAACTAAGAGCCCATGGATAACCATGGATGAAAAGGGTGCTAATACCTTCCATTTTCATAATCTACCCCCCGATAAAATAAAAAGTCGGTGGCGACTCTTGCTAAACCGAACAAGTGCGTATACAAACGCAAAACCTCAAGTCAGTTCTCCCACTGTATCACAGACGACGTCTAAAACATCCTATACTTAATGACCACACTCGAGGCAACCAAGTGAGGTGTACCCTAGGAGTGGCATGTGCAAGTGTGTCAATTTTCAGTTATATTATCTTTGCATGTCATGGTGAGCTACTATTGATTTTAAGTTAAAAGTTTAATCTTGTCATGCCTAGCCTAGTTAGCATACATCTAAATAGTTAATATATGTACAGGAATTTAAGGTGCGGAAATTGTAAATCCTACGCTATTACAAGGCTTCGGGGAGGGGGATTATTTACATGTCCAAAAATTGGGGGAATAAAAGCAGTAAAGAAGGTCTTAGTTTAAGCTATTACATCCCAGTAAGCAGTTACAATAAAATAAACGCGCGTGAATCTGAAAAAAATCCTAAGAATAAGAACTTTTGTTGTTTTATTTTATTTTTTGGGAAAATGCTAAATGTTCAATTAAGTCAAATTTAATTAATTAAAAAAATGATTAAAATTAACTCTAAAACAAACCTAATATTTTTTGCATTTTTGTGTTTATGAAAAGGATTGAATTCAAATAAATCCTAAGTCTACTGATTTTAAAATTGAAGAAAATAAGTTAAAATAATTAACTAAATTAAATCCTAATTCTAAATTATTTATTTTTATGATTTTCTTATGTTGATTAAGAAAAAAAAAACTAAAAGAAATAAACAAAAAAAACAAAGTAAACAAAGTACAAATGGGCCAGGCAACAAATCAAGAAAAAATATAGTTCTGGAGGCCTGGGTCGAAAGAGGTGCATGCTGTCTTTCGACCCAGTGAAGAAGTTGGATCGAAGGTGCATGAGGGGCTGCACTCTGATGGTGTTCGATCTGGATATGTCGTCCTTCGATCTGGAAGTCCTGGGTCCAGCTCGAAGCTAAGCTGCTGAGCTTCGAAACTCTGAACAGGATCCTGGGAATATATTTCCTGCAAGAAACGAAACATATATTAAAGGTCCAGGGGGGATTTTACCCCCTGGTTCGAATCTCCCCCTTATTCGCACCTGCTGAATCTGGGTATGGGTTTGTTTTATCCTGGGTTTCGAAGGAGAAACTCAGATTGTGCCCAAGCAATGTCACAATCTCATCTCTGCGCTGTAGCTTATATGTAACACATTAAATTATTAACAAATAACATTAATAATATGAATATGCAATAAAAATGAATTTAAAAATAAGTTTGAGATTAGATTCTTTTTACCAAACAGAGGTGCTTCGATCTGTAGTTCTGAGGGTGGAGGTGTTCGCTGGGCGGCAGCTTTGGCTTGTGCAAGGATTGGGTATGGCTTCCTGGAAGTGCTGATGACTTTTGGCAGCGTATCTCCAAGTTCTCTATTTTTCTGTATATTTTTCCTGTCCCTTTGCAACATTTGTGATTTCTTTATATAGAGGGGGTGGAGGGGACAAGAAGACAAAGGTTTAAATGACTTTGATTATGTGTTTGACAGCCATGAATGAGGATTTGTAACATTAATTAGGTGTTTGAAAGCCATGAATGAGAGTTTGTAACGTTGGCTAAACACATGGGATCCTGTCCCTTTTTGAATTTTGAATGACATGTAACTGGCCTTCGAACGCTCCCTTTCGAATGGGCTGATGGCCTCCTTCGAATGCTCCCCTTCGAATGGGATGATGGCCTCCTTCGAATGCTTTTCGAAAGCTTCTTCGAATGGACCCTTTGAATGCTTCTTCGGATGGACCTTTTTGGAATTCCAATCGAAGGACACTGTTATAATGCCAATCGAAGTACTTGTCCATAATGCCAATCGAAGAGCTTGACAAAATGCCAATCGAAAGGCTCCTTCAGAACACCAATCGAAGGGTCTTTCAGAATGCAAATCGAAGCGCTTATCCAGAATGCCAATCGAAAGAGTTTGATAGAATGCCAATCGAAAGGCTCCTTCAGAACACCAATCGAAGGGTCTTTCAGAATTCCAATCGAAATGTACTTAAAGCACCACTCAAAAATTTTCCTTTTCCTTAGGCAAGAGTTTGTGATCAACCATGCAGGGGGAAGACTTTGGGAAATATGAGAGGGCAAATTTTGGGGTACAACAGTTGCCCCTGTTCAATTTTCTTAAACCTGAGGATTTAGATTGGCTTTCGAGCCTTTCGTAATCCGAGGGTGGAAGATAATTAAACACTAGAGTGCCCAGAAATTTGTACTCGCATGGTGAAGTATCAGCATTGTGATGTCGGGAATGGGCTTACAGATGCCATTTGGAGATTGTTGGTAGGTGGTTCTATCCTTGTTAACGGGTTGTCTCTATTGATGGGGTGTCTCCTTTGACGAGTTGTCTCCATTGACAGGTTATCTCTATTGACAGGTTGTCTCTATTGACGGGTTTGGCCACAGAAAAATCTTTAGGAATCGATTTAACTGATTTTGTCTCCATTGATTGGCTTTGCCTCAGAAAAATCTTAGGAAACGATTTAACTGACTTTGTCTCCATTGACTGGCTTCGCCTCAGAAAAATCTTTAGGAATCGATTTAACTGATCTTGTCTCCATTGACTGGCTTCGCCTCAGAAAAATCTTTAGGAATCGATTTAACTGATTTTGTCTCCATTGACTGGCTTCACCTCAGAAAAATCTTTAGGAATAGATTTAACTGACTTTGTCTCCATTGACTGGCTTCACCTCAGAAAAATCTTTAGGAATCGATTTAACTGACTTTGTCTCCATTGACTGGCTTCACCTCAGAAAAATCTTTAGGAATCGATTTAACTGACTTTGTCTCCATTGACTGGCTTCACCTCAGAAAAATATTTAGGAATCGATTTAACTGACTTTGTCTCCATTGACTGGCTTTACCTCAGAAAAATCTTCAGGAATCGATTTAACTGATCTTGTCTCCATTGACTGGCTTCACCTCAGAAAAATCTTTAGGAATCGATTTAACTGATCTTGTCTCCATTGACTGGCTCCACCTCAGAAAAATCTTTAGGAATCGATTTAGCTGATCTTGTCTCCATTGACTGGCTTCACCTCAGAAAAATCTTTAGGAATCAATTTAACTGATCTTGTCTCTATTGACTGGCTCCACCTCAGAAAAATCTTTAGGAATCGATTTAACTGATTTTGTCTCCATTGACTGGCTTCGCCTTAGAAAAATCTTTAGGAATTGATTTAACTGATCTAGAGAAGGCCTTTGATATGGCTGAGAATTTAACTGTGTCCTTCCTGAAAGGTAAAGGTCAGTCATATGCAATGCATGATATGGATCAAGCAATGATGTTCTCAACATAAATGAGATTGTGTGGTATGATGCGTTTATGCATGTATCATGATGTATGGAAATGTAATGTTTTAGTTGGGGAAAATAAATCCCGGGTAACTTGATGGAGAATAGAGTTGAATTCTTCAGTTCCGCTGGGGATGACGAACGAAGATGATTGCAGGAATAACCCTGCAGGAGAGTATGACTCCGTTGGGGAATTACTCTGTGGGGGAGAGATGTTCTGCTAATGATTTTAACGATAACTCCGCTGGGGATTCCATTGATAAGCTCTGTTGGGGGTTTCAATGATGAACTCTGTTGGGGATGGATTACCATTGCTGGCGATATTGAATCTGTTGAGGATAGAAGTCCTGCTTGGGGAAAGAAAGAACTTCGCTAGGGATGATCTTTCAGTTGCAACTTGCTGAGAATAACCCAGTTAGACTCTTGTGAGGATAACCTTCTGAATTTGGCTGGGGAGATTTAATTTGTACTCTGCAGGGGATGAGCTTCCAGAATCTACTGGGTAAGATGACTTAATCCTGGAGGGGAAGCTTTTTTAGACTGCGCTGGGGAAATGACTCCAATGGGGGTATCTTGTATTCCGCTGGGGAACATTCTTATACTCCGTTAAGGAATATTAAGACTTTCTGGGGATACCAAACCTTTTCGGGCTGAGGGTAGATCAACTCTGCTTGGGAAGAGTCTTGCTGATTTGTTCATGGTTGCAAGTCTCAGTGGGGAGAGCTACCATTACTATTTTTATTTTGCAGGGAGTGAAGGTATCTTAGCCATATTCTTCAGCTGAATATACCTCGGTACCTTGGTGGACAGAGCAACTAGACAGCTCGGACAAATCTTATTGCCCCTGTTTCTGATATCACCCGTAATTAGTCCTTTGTTTCGCATGTAAATATTTATGAGCAGCAATTAATATCAAATGCATATATCAAAAATGAACATTGGACGTTCTTTGCAAAACAAAACAGATAAAGGGAAAACAGTTTGAAATTTGTCTGAAAATGAATTTGTATTGATTTTTGAAGTTTGGCCTGTAAATACGCATTTTGTACAAGAGGCTGGCGTCCTAGTAAGAGAACGCCGCCGATAAAATAGAATTTATACACTTTGTGAAAAGAAAACAAAACAGCTATGTGAATAGTCCCACTGGGTTCCAACTCTGCTATTGCCTTTATATATTCAAGCATCTCGTCACTTTGCTACTTAGTTGAAGATGAATCTGATTGACTGGTGTCGTCTGAGCTTGATAGTTGATACCGAAGTCCGGATGCGAGGTGATCCAATGAGACATAATGTTACGCTTTAATCCCTAACTTTTTCCTGGACCGCCCTTTCGGGTTTTCGGTCCACCGGGATACCCATTTTTGCCCAAGCCGCCTTTTCAGGTTTTCGACTTGCCGGGTGTACAAATTTTTTTTATTTTTCATCCCTTATTTTTGCCCGAACCCTTTTGGTTCGCCGGGAAGCCCTTATTTTTGCCTAGGCCAGTCAACCTAGCGGGTCTTTGATTATGTGTAGTATCTTTTTACTATGTCTGCATTGACGGGGTGAGGAAGGTCGTCACCATCCATGGTGGTTAAAATCATTGCTCCTCCTGAGAAGATGTTCTTAACCACAAATGGCCCTTCATAAGTAGGGGTCCATTTGCCCCTGGGATCACCTTGAGGCAGAATGATGTGCTTGATTACCAGGTTCCCGACTTGATACTCTTGTCGTCTGACTTTCTTGTTAAATGCCTTGATCATTCGTTTTTGGTACGTCTGACCATGACAAATAGCAATAAGTCTCTTTTCGTCGATTAGATTCAATTGATCAAGCCGGGTCTGGATCCAGTCGTCTTCGCTCAAACCTTCATCCTTCATGATCCGAAGAGAGGGTATCTGAACTTCAATGGGCAAGACTGCCTCCATGCCATAAACCAAGGAATAGGGTGTTGCCCCTGTTGACGTCCGTGCTGAGGTACGGTACCCATGAAGAGCAAATGGTAACATCTCGTGCCAGTCTTTGTATGTCACTGTCATCTTCTGCACAATCTTCTTAATGTTTTTATTAGCTACTTCTACAGCCCCATTCATCTTCGGCCGGTAGGGAGAAGAGTTATGATGTTGTATCTTGAATTGCTCGCAGAGCTCAGTGATCATCTTGTTGTTAAGATTGGTACCATTGTCCGTAATAATCCTCTCTGGTACATCGTATCGACATATCAGGTTGTGCCGAATGAACCGTGCCACGATGTTCTTGGTTACCGTAGCAAAGGAAGATGCTTCAACCCACTTCGCAAAGTAATCAATCGCTACCAGGATGAAATGATGCCCGTTGGATGCCGTAGGTCTGATTTCGCCGATCATATCAATGCCCCACATTGCAAAAGGCCAAGGTGATGTCAAGACATTCAGAGGAACTGGAGGTACGTGCACCTTATCAGCATAGACCTGGCACTTGTGACATGTCCGAGAATGCTGATAACAATCAGCTTCCATTGTGGACCAGTAATATCCTGCCCGAAGGATTTTCTTTGCCATGGTATGTCCACTGGAATGAGTTCCGAAAGTACCTTCATGCAGCTCTGCCATGATCCTTTCTGCTTCAATTTTATCCACACAATGCAGTAAGGTTGAATCATGGTTACGTTTGTAAAGAATGCCATTACTAATGAAGAACTTTGCCGCGAACCTTCTCAGAAACTTCTTGTCATTAACAGATGCACCCTCGGGGTATTCTTGAGTTTCAAGGTACCTCTTCACTTCATGATACCAAGGCTTTTTTGTTATCTCTTCGGTCTCAAGATCACAGCAATGTGCAGGTTCATCCAATTTCCAAATAATGATCCGGGGGGCCTCGTTGTCCCATTTGAATTTGAACATAAAAGACATAGTAGCCAACGCGTCTGCCAACTGATTCTCCTCTCTTGGGAAATGTTCAAAGGTTATCTCCTCGAAGTGGGGAAGCAACGTCAATACATACTCCTTGTAAGGAATAAGATTTGGGTGTTTCGTATCCCACTCTCCTTTGATCTGAATGATCACGAGGGCGGAATCTCCGAAGAAACTCAGAAACTTAATCCTTAGGTCAATTGCAGCTCGAAGACCCATGATGCATGCTTTATACTCCGCCATATTGTTGGTGCAGTTGAAACATAGTCGGGCAGTAAGTGGAGTATGTGAGCCTTTAGGAGATATGATCACAGCGCTAATGCCGTTACCCAAAGCGTTTAAACTCCATCAAAGTGCATAGACCATCGGGATCCTTCCTCAGGTCCTTCATCCGGTCCAGGTGTTTCACAATCAGTTATCAACATGATATTCTCGTCCAGGAATTCAAAGTTCATAGACTGGTAATCATCCACTGCCTGATGTGCCAAATGGTCTGCCAATATACTTCCCTTGATTGCTTTTTAAGTTGTGTACTGGATGTCATACTCACTCAAGATCATCTGCCATCTTGCTATTCTTCCGGACAAGGCGGGCTTTTCGAAGATATACTTGATCAGATCCATCTTTGAAATCAATAGAGTAGTGTGAGTCAGCATATACTGTCTCAGCCGGCGAGCAGCCCATGCCAAAGCGCATCAAGTTTTCTCGAGCAGTGAGTATCGGGTCTCACAGTCGGTAAACTTTTTGCTAAGGTAATAAATAGCATGCTCTTTTCGGCCAGACTCGTCATGCTGCCCCAACACACACCCCATTGAGTTGTCAAGTACTGTCAAGTATAAGATTAGAGGTCTCCCTTCCACTGGTGGCATCAGAATGGGTGGCTCCTGGAGATACTCTTTAATCATTTCGAAAGTGGCCTGACATTCATCGTTCCAACCTACCACTTGATCTTTCTTCAGCAGTTTGAAGATTGGCTCACAAGTAGCAGTTAGGTGCGAGATGAATCGGGCAATGTAGTTCAGACGTCCTAGAAAGCCTCTGACCTCTTTCTCTGTCTTGGGAGCTGGAATCTCTTGTATGGCTTTCACCTTGGCAGGGTCCACTTGAATACCTTTGTCGCTCACGACGAATCCTAGCAGTTTGCCAGACCTCACCCCGAAGGTGCACTTGTTCGGGTTCAACCTCAGCTTGTATATCTTCAACCTGTCAAACAGCTTCTGTAGATGGTCAAGGTGTTCTTCCTCAGTTTGGGACCTCGCAATCATATCGTCGACGTATACTTCAATCTCATGATGGATCATGTCATGAAATAAAGCAACCATGGCACGCTGATATGTTGCCCCAGCATTTTTCAACCCAAAAGGCATGACCTTGTAACAAAAGGTGCCCCACTGAGTAACAAAAGTGGTCTTCTCCATGTCTTCAGGAGCCATCTTGATTTGATTATAACCGGAGAAACCATCCATAAAGGAGAATACCTTGTGCTGAGCAGTATTGTCAACCAGAACGTCGATGTGAGGTAGAGGGAAGTCATCCTTAGGGCTTGCCCTGTTCAAATATCTGTAATCAACACACATTCGGACCTTACCATCCTTCTTCGGTACCGGAACCACATTGGCAACCCACTGAGGGTAAGAAGTTACTGCTAGAAAACTGGCGTCAAACTGTTTCATAACTTCGGCCTTGATTTTCTCAGACATCTCTGGACGCATACGGCGAACCTTCTGTTTTACCGGAGGGCAGTCTTCCTTGGTAGGCAGGCGATGAACCACAATGTCGGTATCTAATCCAGGCATATCTTTGTAAGACCAGGCAAAGATTTCCACGTAGTCATGCAGCATCTGAATCAACCGCTGTTTCACACTAAGCTCCAGATTGCACCGATCTTGACTTCCTTTCTGTCTGTCTGAGTACCCAGATTCACTGTTTCTACTAGCTCTTCATGTGGCTGAATGGCCTTCTCTTCCTGGAGTAGCAGTCTTGCAAGTTCACCAGGCACTTCACAATCATCTTCACCTTCGTCTTCGGCTAAGTTGATCGGATTTTCGAAGTCATAACTGGCAGTAGCAGAGTCGTTACCAGTGAGATCCAGAGTGGATTGAGACCTGTATATGTGAGTGTGTGTAAAATAGCTGTTTTGCAATATATAATAAAGAAAGACAAGGAGCGCAAAATTTGAAATGCAAAACGTCCAATGCTTTTATTAATGATATATGAAAGTGGCACACAAAAGCCCTCACAAGTGAAGCCACGGTGCCCCGGGTAAGACACCGGGCCATAAAGTTTTACAATATTATCTGTTACAAATTCAAAACAAAGAGTTCATTACTGGGTAACAAAAGTAATAGGGATGAAATCCTTTGCTGTCCAATTGCTTGGTCCACCATTGGTCGTAGGATAGATCCAGTTGTCGAATTCAGACTCCTCTACGTCATCTTCGATGGCATTTACTCCCGAGTTGCTGATGAACACAAGAGGTCTTCCAATCCTTGCACTTCTAACAACCCTTTGAGCTTCTGCAGTGAAACCCAACCCAAACTTGTTAGTCTTCTGAGTGAAATCAGGAAGTCGGCCCTAGTTTGCAAACTCACCCTTCTCAATAACAGCCCGGGAATCCTTTAAGGAAGCCATCTTCATAGGAGAATCTTCCATCACAGTCTCAGCTGATGCCAATGTTTGAGGAACCTCTTCAAAGTGTTGAAATGGGGTCTCAATGAACTCCCCATCCATCTCTACGTACCAGAACGAGTTGAGGTGGCTGACCATGTATTCCTCCTCCCCTTGTACTGTCACAATATTCCCTCTGACCGGGTACTTCAACTTCTGGTGGAGCGTTGAGGTTACGGCTCCAGCTTTGTGGATCCACGGACGACCCAACAAACAAGAATAGGATGGCCAAATGTCCATTACGTAGAATGTAGAATTGAATACCTGAGAACCAACTTTGATTGGAATATCAACCTCACCATGCACCATCCTCTTAGACCCATCAAAGGCCCGGACAACAATGTTACTTGGCTTTAGCTCCAAACCTTCGCAATCCAGCCTGTCTAGAGCTTTCTTGGGCAAGACGTTCAACGAGGAACCAGTGTCAACCAACACATGTGCAAGAGTAGTGCCCCTGCATTCAATGGAGACATGCAGGGCATCATTATGGTTCTTCCCTTTAGCAGTCAGATCAGCGTCGGAGAAACCCAAACCATTATCAGCAGTTAAATTGGCCACACAATCGGTAAATTGATCAACTGATGTCTCTTGTGGCACGTGGGCCGTCTTTAGGAAGGTAATCAGAGCCTTGGCATGGGCCTCTGAACACAACAGCAGTGATAACATAGAAATCTTGGATGGGGTTTTCCCCAGTTGCTCAACTACATTATAATCACTCTTCTTAATAATCTTCAGAATCTCTTCCATCTCCTGTTTGGAAGCTTCAACACTGATTGTCTTTGGCGCCTCCGTCTGGGCAAGCATATCAGTGGTGATCCCTTTTCCCCGAGCGTTAGATGACTCAGCGATAGGGGTAGGAACAGGGACTTGATCAGGAATGGCAGCAGGTACACTTGCAGGCTTAATGACAACAGGTCTTCGGACGGCTGGTGGAGCAATATCAGGTGAGAAAAGTCTACCGCTGCGGGTGACTTTAGCAGGTCCTGTAACGTTGTTGATGTCGGTATCAGCACCGAACTCTTGCTTAACTCCAAGAACATAAACATCTGCCCCATAGTGCCAAGGGACAGCTTTGTCAGATGTATAGGGGATGGGCCCCGGAATAGTGATGATTATAGGTGCGGTCTTCAGAACAGATGTAATTCTAACAGGCGTCCTCGAGGGAGCCTTGGAAGAATTGTCGAAAATGGTAATGATGGAAACTTCTTCAGAATGAACGGGTGGAACAACAGTCTTCTCAAAAAGAATCTCTTTACTATCCATCAGGTTTTGGATACCTGACTTCAGAGATGAGCAACCAGTAGGTAAAGTAGAACACATGTGGCAGCCTTCACCACATCCCGGAAATAAACCGGGTAGCAACAGGTTCTTCTTGATAGTCATCAGAGGGGTAACAACATCGTCCACAGAAACTACAAACAAGTCTTCCTCTACAACATTCACTCCATGCCTGGGCATGGGAGCAGTCACAACATTAGGCCTCTCGGGCGCCTCAAACTCAATCTCCTTTGTATCGATTAGGTCTTGAAGCTTGTTTTTCAGACTCCAACAATCATCTGTATTATGCCCCGGGCTCTCAGAGTGATAAGCGCAGCGGGCGTTGGGGTTATACTTTGATAACATTGTGTTTGGATTCTTTGGGGTTTCCCTTAGAGTCACCAGATTGGTACTCAGCAACTGTGGCAATATCTGAGACAAAGTCATGCTGAGACGAGTGAATTACCTTCGAGGTATCTCTTCCCTTTGTTGGTTGTGATGCTGAGGAGCACCAGTAGGTTTTGAAATAACAACCGCATTGACAGCTTGGCGGTGTTCAGGTCTACTCTGTCTTCTTGAACTGTAGACAGCACTGGACTCTTTCTTGAATGGTTTCTTCTCGGTGCCCGATGAGGCACCCTTCTGTATCTTCCCAGCTTTAATACCCGCTTCAACCCTCTCACCAGTTAAGATGAGGTCTGTAAATCCGGCTGAGGAGCTTCCAATCAGATGATTAAAGAACGGACCAGACAGGGTCCCCAGAAACATATCAACTAGTTCACGATCAGCCAACGGTGGTTGCACCCTTCCGGCCAAGTCTCTCCATTTTTGAGCATACTCTTTAAATCCTTCACCTGCCCCTATCGACATACCCTGGAGTTGGGTACGCGTAGGAGCAAGGTCGGCGTTATATTGATACTGCCTATAGAACGCAGCAGCCAAATCCTCCCAGCTGCGGATACTGGCTCCGTCCAACTGATAGAACCACTCAAGCTGAGTCCCTGAAAGACTATCTTGAAAGAAATGGATCCACAAGTTCTTATCAGCAGTGTAAGGTTGGATCTTCCTCACATATGACCGGAGGTACAACTTTGGACAGGAAGCTCCGTCATACTTGGAAAAGGCAGGTGCCTTGAACTTATGGGGAATCACCACCCTAGATGATAGACCCAGATCTCTGAAGTCCAGACCGGGCACCTTCTGTACCTCCATAGCGTTCAAACGGTCTTCTAGTTGTTTGTACTTATCCTCAGCAGGAGGATACTGTTCTTCGTCATAGTCCGTCTCATTGTCGGAGACCATAGGGCTAGGAGCCCTCCTTTCTTGTGGATTGTCTTTCTCTCCAGACGGGGTGGCCAGATCAATTTCATTCTGCAGCCCGTTTCTAAACCTGCGTCCGGTGTTGAACATGATGGTCCTCTTCTTCTTCTTCTTCTTCTCTTTCAGAATCAGGGTCTTTAGGTCCTGCTGACCCTTAGCTAGGCTCATGACCAATTCTTGAAATTGGGCATTCTAGGCCTGGAGAGCCTTGATAGCTTGCTCAGTGGAAGTTTCAGTAGACATGATGATTGCTGAAATAAACAGCGAAGAAGATAAGAGACCGGTAAAAGGGTACCTGTTTATGAAGTGCATGAGATGAAATGCGTATGATTTATGATTTCAAAGACAACCAGGATTCAAATTTGTAAACAAGAACGGAAACACACTTTATTAGATTTAACTTCAGAATTTAAATTGTTCAACAAATTGCCCTTAGGCGTTACAAGAATGGAAATACTGAAAAGTAAATAAAAACTGTAAAAGAAATCATCCAAGGTCCATCAATGCTCTTGTGGCCTCTTCTTCTCAGTACAAATATAATCATTCAGGATCCGCTCGTTCTCTAGTTGCTTAGTAAGCTTCTAGATCTTCTGTTCTTGTTCATTGAACCTCTCCCGATAAGAATCCCGTTCTTCCCGCAGTTGCGTCCAAGACCTCTTCAGTGTGCCAATATCAGTGGGCATATGAGGATGGAAAATAGTTGGAACAATCCCGTCTTTATCAGCAACTTCAAGAGTGATAGGCATGACAACTTCGTATGGCATACCTAACTTCTGGGCACGGATGCGGACCCATCTGAGGTATGGCTCCATTGGCAGAGAAGTCTTTGGTCCCAACTCATGTGGGTCAGATTGGTGAACTCTATCCCAAGCCTTGATGAATCTACGACGCAGCTCATCGCTATCTCCCTGGAAATCAAAGATGATATGAGGCATCAACATCTCATGAGGCCCTTCTCTTCTGGCTCTTCCAAACTGGAGGAGAGCTAAACATGGATTATAAGAAATTCCTCCATGGGTTCCGATCAATGGAACATTAGGATACTCTCCACAACGATCAATGACAGTCACCTCATCCAAGCCTTTGAGAGTCCAGATAATGTCATTATTAGTAAGAGACATTACCCTATGAGCCCAGCCTATTCCTTCTTTGTTCTTCAGTACGGACTTAGGGAGGTGCGAAATAAACCAGCTCGACAATAAAGGAGCACAGCACATCAAAGTTCCCCGCTTTCAAGCAGTACGAGCATAAAGCTGATGAAGGATATCACCCAAGAGAGTGGGTACAGGGTTCCGAGAGATGAAGATCTTTATGGAATTAACATTAACAAAAGTGTCAGGATTTGGAAACAATACCAGACCATAGATCAAACGAGCCAGAATGTCCTCGTACGCTTTGAAGTCTAAGTCATCCCAGAAACAATTAGCTATGTCAACCAGAAACTTAGCCAAAAAACCCTTAGCTCCACTTCTAGTCTCCCAGTTAGCCATTACCCCCTCTTTGGTCAAGTGAAGGGCTGCAACAATCTCTTCAGGCTTGAGAGTCTTTTCCCAACCAGTAAATGGAGTCTGCTCCAAAACAGAGATACCACGCAACTCAGAGAACTCTTCCAGGGTAGGAACCAGCTGGAAGTCTTGAAAGGTGAAGCAATGATATAGGGGATCATAAAACTGGACCAAGACGCTCGTCATTTGTTCGTCCAACTTTGAGGTGACTAAACTGAGAAGAGAACCATGCCTCTTGATGAAGGAAGTAGTGTTTGGAATCCTGACAACCAACTCTTTAAGCAAAGTAGGTACTTGAACAAAGTGGATCCGGATAGTATTCCTTCGCATGGGCATCATGATGTCCTACAAAATGGAGCAAAGATGAAACCCTCTTGTCTTTGAAATAGGTTAGTCCTTATGCAATATGTATGCAATGTTATGATGTTATGATGTCATGGTAAAGGCATACCACAGATATTCACAAAAGGAAAACATGGTAAAGGCATACAAGTCACACAAAAGAGCCCTTAGATTTCAGGCTGGCATGAAGTTCAGGTACTACCCTCTTTCAGTTTCAGTTGGTTAAGACCTGTCCTAAAAAATAGTAACCGGGTTCTAGAGGATCTCAATATCACTGACTACCCTCAATCGGTCATAATTCCAGCTTAGCAACCTTTTTTTGCGGCCAGAACCATCGTGAGAGTTTAATCTCAATGAGTGTAGCATACTGCTACTATTTTATGGCTAAGTTGGTCAATTTAAGGTTCTAAGGTCAGTTGGTGCTTAATGACTCCTCAGAAGACCCATATTCTCCTCGTTTCAACACAAGGGATATCGGTACAGACCAAGGTGCCACACCAATGTAGCTACTGCTTCATCCGTGTCGGTCTACGCCGGACAGATCCCTCACAGTTTATTGCTACTTACCTAAAAAAGGGTACCCCAGATCCGGGTTAGGATCTATAGAACTCCAATACAAGCCCACAAAATTAAAAGCATACAAAGCATACAATTAAAAACACAAGTGATCTAATCCTAAGGTACACCTCACTTAATATTCCCCAGCAGAGTCGTCAGTTTTGTGATCAGTGGGAATAGAACTGACTGTTTTTTAATGTTGGTTCGCGTTTGCGTTTGTTTTCGCAAAATGTCGCGGTAAGCAAGAGTCGCCACCGTCTTTTATTTTATCCAACAAGGAAAGGACAAAAGCACAGAATAATTCCTTTTCGAGATTGTTTCTCGGGTTCGGGAGGTAGATTATAGAAAGGGAAGGTATTAGCACCCTTTCTATCCGTGGTTATCCACGGGCTCTTAGGTACTTGCTCACTATGTTTTCAAAAGTTTGCTTTTCTTTGTGTTTGTGGGTTTTGAAAAAAGTTTGTTGTTTTGAAGAGAGTGTAAGTGCGAAAAGTTTTGTTTTGTTTAAAAGAGAGCAAGTACTTAAGAACATCTACCTACTCAAAAAGGAATTAAACTGTGCAACTGTCCTTTAGACAGTGATATCCCACTATTGAGGAGTAGGTAGCACCTTCGTTGGAGTTTTTCGGGTCAATTCGATTTTAGGGACGTGTGGTCACTAAAGCAACGTTAGGACGCTTTAGTGGTAATCCTAATGTCTTAGATCATTTTTATCGAGGCAACCATTTCGAGGCAACTTATGATCTTGGGACAAAAGGATGACCTCTAAAACATCCTATACTTAATGACCACGCTCGAGGCAACCAAGTGAGATGTACCCTAGGAGTGGCATGTGCAAGTGTGTCAATTTTCAGTTATATTATCTTTGCATGTCATAGTGAGCTACTATTGATTTTGTTAAAAGTTTAATCTTGTCATGCATAGCCTAGTTAGCATACATCTAAACAGTTAATATATGTACAGGAATTTAAGGTGCGGAACTTGTAAATCCTACACTATTACAAGGCTTCAGGGAGGGGGATTATTTACATGTCCAAAAATTGGGGGAATAAAAGCAGTAAAGAAGGTCTTAGTTTAAGCTATTACATCCTAGTAAGCAGTTACAATAAAATAAACGCGCGTGAATCTGAAAAAAATCCTAAGAATAAGAACTTTTGTTGTTTTATTTTATTTTTTGGGAAAATGCTAAATGTTCAATTAATTCATATTTAATTAATTAAAAAAATGATTAAAATTAACTCTAAAACAAACCTAATATTTTTTGCATTTTTGTGTTTATGAAAAGGATTGAATTCAAATAAATCCTAAGTCTACTGATTTTAAAATTGAAGAAAATAAGTTAAAATAATTAACTAAATTAAATCCTAATTCTAAATTATTTATTTTTATGATTTTCTTATGTTGATTAAGAAAAAAAAACTAAAAGAAATAAACAAAAAAAAACAAAGTAAATAAAGTACAAATGGGCCAGGCAGCAAATCAAGAAAAAATATAGTTCTGGAGGCCTGGGTCGAAAGAGGTGCAGGCTATCTTTCGACCCAGTGAAGAAGCTGGATCGAAGGTGCATGAGGGGCTGCACTCTGATGGTGTTCGATCTGGATATGTCGTCCTTCGATATGGAAGTCCTGGGTCCAGCTCGAAGCTAAGCTGCTGAGCTTCGAAACTCTGAACAGGATCCTGAGAATATATTTCCTACAAGAAACGAAACACATATTAAAGGTCCAGGGGGGATTTTACCCCCTGGTTCGAATCTCCCCCTAATTCGCACCTGCTGAATCTGGGTCTGGGTTTGTTTTATCCTGGGATTCAAAGGAGAAACTCAGATTGTGCCCAAGCAATGGCACAATCTCATCTCTGCGTTGTAGCTTATATGTAGCACATTAAATTATTCACAAACAGCAGTAATAATATGAATATGCAATCAAAATGAATTTAAAAATAAGTTTGAGATTAGATTTTTTTACCAAACAGAGGTGCTTCGATCTGTAGTTCTGATGGTGGAGGTGTTCGCTGGGCGGCAGCTTTGGCTTGTGCAAGGATTGGGTATGGCTTCCTGGAAGTGCTGATGACTTTTGGCAGCGTATCTCCAAGTTCTCTATTTTTCTGTATATTTTTCCTGTCCCTTTGTAACATTTGTGATTTCTTTATATAGAGGGGGTGGAGGGGACAAGAAGACAAAGGTTTAAATGACTTTGATTATGTGTTTGACAGCCATGAATGAGGATTTGTAACGTTAATTAGGTGTTTGAAAGCCATGAATGAGAGTTTGTAACGTTGGCTAAACACATGGGATCCTGTCCCTTTTTGAATTTTGAATGACATGTAACTGGCCTTCGAACGCTCCCTTTGGAATGGGCTGATGGCCTCCTTCGAATGCTCCCCTTCGAATGGGCTGATGGCCTCCTTCGAATGCTTTTCGAAAGCTTCTTCGAATGGACCCTTTGAATGCTTCTTCGAATGGACCTTTTTGGAATTCCAATCGAAGGACACTGTTATAATGCCAATCGAAGTACTTGTCCATAATGTCAATCGAAGAGCTTGACAAAATGCCAATCGAAAGGCTCCTTCAGAACACCAATCAAAGGGTCTTTCATAATGCAAATCGAAGCGCTTGTCCAGAATGCCAATCGAAAGAGTTTGATAGAATGCCAATCGAAAGGCTCCTTCAGAACACCAATCGAAGGGTCTTTCAGAATGCCAATCGAAATGTACTTAAAGCACCACTCAAAAATTTTCCTTTTCCTTAGGCAAGAGTTTGTGATCAACCATGCAGGGGGAAGACTTTGGGAAACATGAGAGGGCAAATTTTGGGGTACAACACATCCCATTTAATTCCTTAAGTATTGTAGGGTAAGATTGGATCGGTTGCAATGATCCAAAGGGTTTAAAACTCTTGCATATGCCTCGCCGATTTTCGTTTTTGCATAAAATTCATATTGTCATTTTCATTATGTTTTGATGCATACTAACATTACTAACATTCTTCTGAGATATAACTATGTAGGATAGACCCATCGCATGAGTCCCATGACGATCGAATCACACTTTACCATGTTTGAACCGTTTCAGGTTGTTGCGTCGTATATCCTTGTACAAAGAGAATCTTCCAAAACTAATGGCACCAATGGGTTCACAAGGGTCAAATTAGAGGGGTAGGGTCTTCTTTGATCACTAACACGCTTTGTTTTACAGGTTGGAGAAAATGCCTCATCGAAGAAGACGACCGGAGCTAGGGCTCCAGCGCCTCTCCGGTCCATCCATTTATTTTCATTTGTTCCCATTATACAACTGGATGACAAAGCTACCCCAGTGGCAAACTCGCAAATGATAAGGCATTTGTATACTAGGCATGGGTTCGATCCTACCTTTTGACATTTTATTTTACATATTTTCCAGTTTTTGCAGGTTTGATACATAATGTGTTGCTCACATTCTACTAACACTAAAGCGCACCTGGCGCAATGGTAAACCATGCAGCGTAGAAGGCTAAGGGTGTGGGTTCCACACCCACCCCTGACATTTTGTTTGTTTTTATTTCTAACTTATTTCTTTCCCTTATTTTCTCCCTTAAACCCTAAATTCACTTAACCATAAAACCTTTTTACAAACCCTAATTAGGTTTTAGTTTCTTTTAATTATACTTTTTCAATTAACTTTCTTTTTTAAAACCAAAACTAATTTTTAGGTTTTTTATCATTAACTTTTTTAATTTAATTAAATGAAGTATTTTTATTAATTAAAATAAATTATTTATTAGGTTTATTTTAATCATCTTTAAAAAACCTTTTCCTTAAAAAATCATCAAAAATATTTCTTCTTTTCCTTTATTTCGATTTTATTTTATTTTCCTAGGTCAAGTGTATAGGTTGCAACTATCGACTGTAACATCGTAGCTTTATATTTTTCGCCTTTTCCCTATTATGTATCTGCTCATAGTATGTAATAGTTTTAGGTTTTATTTCCCGCATCTTTCATTCTTATGTAACTACCTTGAAGCCTTGTAATAGCTTAGGTTTACATTTTTCACTTTACTTTTCGCACCTATATTTTATACTGCTAGTAACTAGGGGTTGCATGACAAGACTAAAATCAACTGATAGCAAAATCCTAATTGCAAGATAAACAAAACTGAACTAAACACACTTTCACACTTGTACCTCTAGGGTAACCCCCTTGATGCCTTCGGATTACAGAAAAGTCATGTTCCTTGAACGTGGGGACGCTTTAGCATAGTCCCTCGAAAACAAATATCATAGTCCCTTGATGACCCTTTCGACGTTGCCTTCAGTAAATGATCTAGTCCCTTAAACGAAAATTGCTAAAGCATTCTTACCAGTTGCCTTCAATGATTGTACGATGATCCACGCCTGTACTTTCACATCCAACGATAGGGCTTCCTACTAACTAATTGTAGGAATAGAACTATCTAAAGGAGGAGGAAAATACAAGAACGACCTTGAGTATGGTAGAATACTCTTAATCGCTTGCTCACAAAGCTCTTCAAAAATACAAATAATTTCTCACAAACACTTTCAAAATATTAAAAAAAAACACTTTGTAAACATTCTTGAGAACAAATACAAGAGTTATTACAAAGTTTGCCTCACCATTGACACTTTCAAAATATTTTCAAACACCACACAACACAAAGCAAATTCTCAAAAAATAGTGAGTTAGAGATTAATAGCCCGTAGATAACTACGAATGAAAAGGGTGCTAACACCTTCCCTTTTCATAATATACCCCTCAAACTCAAAATCTCAAAGGTCTTTCCTGTTCTTTTCACCCTTTCCTTATTAGATAAAAGAAAAGCCGGTGGCGGCTCTTGCTATCCGCAACATTTCAGATAAAAATGCAAAAAGTCAGTTCTCCCACGGTATTACAGAACTGGCGACTCTGTTGGGGAACTACAAAAAAGAGGGGTTACCTTAGAGTTAGATAACTTTATCTGCTTTGCTTGAATTTTCTGATTTATCTTTAATGGGTTGCTCGGGTTTAATTTTTTGCAAAGATCCTATACCTGAATCTGGGGACATTTTAGGTAAGTAGCTATAGGTCATGAAAATTGTACGGTATAGACCGATATGGTTGAAGTGATGGCTATGTTAATGTGACACCTTGGTTGGTACTGGTGTTCCTTGAGTCAGTCGAGGATAACACTAGGTTGTCGCGGGTGTCATAAGCACTAACTGACTTTAGAACCTTAATTGACCCAACTTGGCCATTAGAAGGTAATGAGATAGCCGACTCTGGTGCAGTCCGAAGTTGGCTGATACTCAATACTACACTCATTGAGATTCGACTCTCGAAATATTTCGGTTGCAAATCAGATGTTGTGCGAAACCATGCAAGCCTTAAACCTAAGACTCTTGTGTGCTTTTTTTGTGTTTGTTATCTGTTTAAACATGACATCATAACATCATTACATCATACCATATCATTTTCACTGATCATTTCAAGGATCTCAAGGGCCTGTGATACATGTTTATCATGAACCGGACATCTAGCAAGGGGCAAGAGGATTTATTTTCCTCTAACCAAATGCCATCAAAGTATCAGGAACCAGACGTCTAGCAAGGGGCAAGGGGACTTATTTTCCTCTAACCCGATACCGTCAAAGACCGAAGTACATTCCTATGAGACAAAAGCTAGGACCCACTTGACATGGTGAGCTTGATTCTCATAGAAGGACGTTCAAAGACGCAAAGTTCTTCAGTCAAAGTTGCAACCAGACTCAACATCTAACATTTTGTTTTTGTTTATCCCATGGGATCCTTGAAAATATTACATCCACATACCATGCATGACATTACATAACAAGTTTTCCAAGACATGCTTTCTCATCTTCTTGTTGTTTATTTCAGTAAAGATAGCTCTAGAACAGACCGTGAAAGAACTTCAAGCTCAAAACACTCAATTCCAAGAGACGCTCCTGAATTTAGCTAAGGGGCAGAATAAACTAATGGTGCTCATCGCCAAAAATAAAAAGACTAGGAAATCAGTTGGTATCCTCAACATGGGAAGGAGATTCAAATGTCCTCCCAAACAAGCTCAGAACTGTGTTATTTCCTCTAATGAAGATGACTATCAGGGTGAGGAAGATAAGCGTGTGAAGGCTGAGAGAGGTAGCAACCTTGGTTCTTGCCAAGATTCTGATGAAGACTATTCTGCTAAACAATATCCCCCCGCTGATGACAGATACAAACAGTTGGAAGATCGACTTAATGCTATGGAAATCCAGAAAGTTCCTGGGCTGGATTTTGAAGAGCTAGGATTAGTCTCGGGAGTTGTCATCCCTCACAAGTTAAATGTTCTCGTCTTTTCCAAATATGATGGTGTTTCTTATCCTAAGTTTCATCTGAGGTCTTATGTTCGGAAGATCCAACCTCATATTGTTGACAGAAAATTATGGGTTCACTTCTTTCAAGAGAGCTTATCTGGGACACAACTAGAATGGTTCTATCAGCTGGAAGGAACCAATATACGTACTTGGGAAGACATGGATGCTTATTTTTACAAACAGTATCTATATAATGCTGACCTTGCACCAACTCGTGTGAAACTACAAAGTATGACTATGGGCTCGAATGAAGGGTTTAAAGAGTATGCCCAAAAGTGGATAGATCTGGCTAGAAGAATGCAACCTCCTTTGTCTGATAGGGAGCTGGTTGATATGTTCATGGGAACTTTGACAAGGCCTTTCTTTAATCACCTGATCAGAAGCTCTTCATCTGGTTTTACCGAGTTGATACTAACAGGGGTACGTGTCGAAGGTGGTATCAGAAGTGGAAAGATTTAAGTGGTTGCGTCTTCGAGTAATTTGAAGAAGACGTTCAACGATAAAAAGGAAACAAATGTAGTTTATGGCCAGAAGGATCATGTTACAAGTGACCGCAACCAATCTGTGGGGGCGGTGCTAATTTCTAATTCTACGCCGGTGCAACAACATCAGTAGAACAATCAGCGTAGGTCAGATGCATTTAGAAGGCAATTTACCAAGATCAGTATGCCATTGTCTCAGGCACTACAACACCTATTGAAGGGAGAGTTGATAACATTGAGAGATCCGCCTCAGCATCTCAACACTTCCTCCCCCAAGTACAATCCAAATGTGAAGTGTGCTTACCATTCCAATAGCCTCAAGCACGACACAAATAGCTGTTGGGCCTTGAAGAATAAAATCCAAGATATGATTGACAACAAAGAGATTAAGTTTGATCCTTCTGAGACTCCAAATGTGATTACAAATCTTATGCCTAAGCACGAAAAGGGTGTTATTTCTATTGATGGATCCAACGTGGTAGAGGATACCGACAGTGATTACGACCTAGACAACTGAATTTTTCTCACCATCAGAAACAAGCTCAACAACTGGAAGACTGAAGACCTTATATCTATCTCCTTTAGTCAGGAGTAAATGCTACTTTCTATTTTATTGCTTTCAAGTTTTGGTTTTGTAATCTTTAGACAATAACTTTAAGCCTTGTGCCTTACCCAGGGCACAACGATCCATTTTTAGGGTTGTCATTTCATTTGCGTATTTTCATTTAATAAATTATTGGACGTTTGCATTCAAATTTTGCACTCTTTGTCTTTCTTTTACTTTATCACTTTCAAAATAGCTATGTGTTCTTACACACACCCATACGATAAATTGTAGATCCACATCCACTCCAGATCCCATTGATAACTTAACAATCATGCTATTGCCACTTATGACTTCAAAAATCTAATCTACCAAGCCGAGGACGAAGGTGAGAAAGATTGTGAAATACCTGGAGAACTTGTTAGATTGTTAATGCAAGAGGAAAAGGCTATACGACCACATGAAGAGCCAGTGGAGGTTGTAAACTTAGATACTGAAGCAGACGGGAAAAAAGTTAAGATAGGTGCCAACCTAGAGGACAATGTCAAGAATAGATTATTCCAGATGTTGCATGACTATGTAAATATCTTTACATGGACGTACGAAGACATGCCAGGGCTCGATACTGATATTATGGTTCACTGTCTACCAATGAAGGTAGGTTATTCTCCAATAAAGTAGAAGGTTCATCGTATGCATCCTGAGATGTCTGAAAAGATCAAGGCCGAGGTTATGAAGCAATTCAACATAGGTTTCTTAGCTGTTACGTCCTATCCTCAATGGGTTGCAAATGTGGTGCCAATACCTAAGAAGGATGGAAAGGTGCGTATGTATGTTGACTACAGCGATTTGAACAGGGCAAGCCCTAAAGATGAATTTCCGCTACCGCATATTGATGTTTTGGTTGACAACACCACTCAACACAAGGTATTTTCCTTCATGGATGGTTTCTCAGGTTATAATTAGATCAAGATGGTACCTGAAGACATGGAAAAAACTACCTTTGTCACACAATGGGGCACTTTCTATTACAAGGTTATGCCTTTTGGATTGAAGAACACCGACGCAACTTATCAACATGCTATGGTAGCTTTGTTCCATGACATGATTCATCACGAGATAGAGGTTTATGTCGACGACATGATAGCCAGGTCTCAGACTGAAGAAGAACATCTTAACCATCTACGCAAATTGTTTGAGAGACTGAAGAAGTATAAGCTGAGGTTAAATCCGAACAAGTGCGCCTTTGGGGTGAGATCAGGTAAACTCCTGGGTTTCGTTGTAAGTGGTAAAGGTATTGAAGTTGATCCTGCCAAGGTTAAATCCATTCAAGAGATTCCATCTCCCCGTACTGAGAAGGAAGTCAGAGGTTTTCTAGGACATTTGAACTATATTGCCTGATTTATTTCCCATTTGACTGCTACTTGGGAGTCAATCTTCAAGTTGCTGAAGAAAGATCAAGTAGTAAAGTGGAACAACGTCTGAAAACTAGATTTTAACAAAATCAAGGAGTACCTCCAGAAACCTCTAATTATGATGCCACCAGTTGAAGGAAGACCTCTGGTCATGTACCTAACAGTGTTAGAGAACACAATGAGGTGTGTACTGGGCCAACATGACGAGTCTGGTAGAAAAGAGCATGCGATATACTACCTTAGCAAAAAGTTTACCGATTGTGAAACAAGATACTCATTGCTCGAGAAAACTTGTTGCACTTTGTCATGGTCTGCTCGCCGACTAAGACAATATATGTTGAGTCATACTACTTTGTTGATCTCTAAAATGGATCCTATAAACTACATATTCGAGAAACCCGCTCTCTCCAGAATAATAACAAGATGGAAAATGGTTTTAACACAATACGACATTTAGTACGCTACTTAGAAGGAAATCAAAGGAAGTGTAATGGAAGATCATTTAGCTTATCAAGCTATAAACGACTATCAGTCTATGAATTGCTGCTGGATATAGATTGTGAAGAGCCTAGACCATATGAAGGACCTGAATCGGGATCCCGATGTACTATGGTTTTTGACGGAGCCTCTAACGCGCTGGGAAATGGAATCAATGTTGTGATTATCTCTCCCAAGGGTTGCCATACACCCTTCACCGCTAGATTATGCTTTGATTGTACCAACAATATGGCTGAATACGAAGTGTGCATCATGGGTATTGTTGTACCCTAAAATTTTCCCTCACTTTTCTCAAGACATTTTCTCACAAGGATTTTCAAAAGTCTAAGTATAATTGGATTTTTGATGCCCCATATAGTTTCCATATAGTCATATTGGGCTCTCAAGCATCAAATCAAAGAAAGAGCAAGTTTTTTTTGATTCCCAAGCTTCCACAAGGAAAAGGATTCCTTCGAAGCAACTTGCTTTCGATTCACAAAGAAAAGGATTCCTCCTTCAACTTGCCTTCCATCCACAAGGCAAAAGCTTCCTCAGGCTTGCCTTTGATTCACTAGGCAAATACTTCCTTCCTTCTTACCTTTGATTCACTAGGAAAATACTTCCTTCATGTCTGCCTTCGATTCACTAGGAAATTACTTCCTTCATGCCCGCCTTCTATTCACAAGGCAAGTACATCCTTCAGGCATGCTTTCGATTCACAAGGCATTGGCTTCCTTTGTGCTAATTTCAACTGGGAAATGGCTCCCTTTGAAACGACTTGCTTTGATTCCACCTTTGAACCCTTCAACACACAATTTCTACATTATTAACAAACATTGGTGGCCCATTCCAAGAACACACAAGGGGTGCATATGGTCCATTCGAAGAAACTCACAAGTGGTGCCTTCGAAGGATATACATTTGGCCTATTCGAAGAACGCACAAAGGGTGCATGTGGTCCATTCAAAGAAATTCATGAGTGGTTCCTTCGAAGGACATACATTTGGCCCGTTCGAAGAAACTCACAAGTTATGCCTTCGAAGGACATTCAATTAGTCCACTCGAAGGACACACAATTGTTGGAAACGAGTTTTGTTTTGTCTTTTGATGAGTCTTGTTCAAGATGCTTGCTGGCCAAAGTCCTACATGCTGCCAAGCCCAAGCCTCCTTCACAATTACATTAGAAGAAATAACAAAAGAATCTTCGACTAGCCAAAAGGAAGTGTTCTATTGGGCTAATAGGAGCATGTTCTAGGTCAAACAACCAACGTAAATGGAATCAATCGAAGGAGCCATGAGGATTAAACTGTGAACAAATCGAATTGAAGCCCAGAGTCATCGAAGGAAGCCACTCAAAGCCAGTCGAAGAATAAGGCTTGAGGGTATTCGAAGGAGTCAAGGATTGAAACCTGCCTATGTTCATTCAAAACCCAAAAGGGTAGAAAATCCTCAAAAATGAAAATTGTTTAAGGCTTTCAATTCCGACTTCAAAGCCTGATTAATGGATGTCTCTTTCCATTTCCATTCACCACTATCCACTATAAATACAGAGCTAAAGACACATTACCAAGGACGAAAAAAAAATAAACATTTTGCTTCCACCCAGACACGAATTCATTGCCCATTGAAACACATTGCCTACACACGCATTGCCCATACACACACACACAAGAAGTTGCCTCAAGAAAAAGGTCAAAAATCTCATAAGTTGCCTAAATACCAAACCAGCTTTGCAAACTCCCAGGAAGTCATCCAGGCCCTTACGCTAGCAATTCCAAGCCCAGGTTCACAGATAGAAGCATCTCTGGTTGATAAGGATTTACAAAGTCAAAACTATATTTCTAGGCCATTTAAATACATATTGTTTGCATATTTGCACTGCTAATGTTGTTTGTGTTTATATGAACATACCACATGTAAGAAAACATGCAGGAATAAGATCGTTCCATCGAATGGCATGATCTGAATTTGCCTTCGAATCTATGGGTTTAGGTTGTTTCGAGCCAAAATAAGCTTAGACCTGAGATCAGAATATTCGAATTAGGGGCAAGAAGGATAAGGTGTTGCGTGTATGCAGAGGTAGAGGTTTCAATCCATGCCTCTTGCGATGATTTTTTCTATTTGTTTTCTTGCAGATCCAGTACCCTCCATAGGAAATTCATCATACGCTTTCAACAACCTCATTGTCTGGATTGAAGGACAACCTCCTTCCCTAGATCAAAAAATAACATCCCTACCTGGATCGAAGGACAACCTCCTTCCCTGGATCGAAAAGCAACCTCCCTCCTTGGATCGAAGGACAATCTCCTTCCCTGAATCGAAGGACAATTTGTATTTTTATTTTGTTTTATTCATTTATTTTATTGGCTTTACTCTTTAAATCAACATTAAATCAAAAAATCACAAAAAAAAACATTAGGTTAGCTTTTTTTTCTTAATTAATATTTATTTAAACTATTTTCTTAGTTTAAAAATTAATAGAATTAGGATTTATTTAAATTCAATTTTTTCATAAAACAAAATGAAACGACAAAAAAAGATTTCTTTTTAACTTAGAAACAGTTTAGGATTAGACGTCATTTCAATTCACGTGCGTTTTTACCTTTCGCATTTTTATTTTCATATTTTTTGTATCTGCCTACTTGATATAATATATTTAAACTAGGATATTTACTCATTTACCCCCCTCAGTTTTGGACATGTAAATAATTGCCCCTCCCCGAAGCCATGTAATAGTTAGACTTAATTTCTTCACTTTTAATTCTTGCACATACATTAACTGTTTAGATGTATGGTAATAAGATTGTATGACAAAAATTTAAAATAAGACGTTAGCAAACTTAACACAAAGGTAAATAACTGAAATAAACGCACTTGCACTTGTACACCTCTAGGGTATCCCACTTTGGTTGCCTTCGGAAAATAGTCACAAACCTCAAAATGTAAGAGATTTTAGTGGCTACCCTCCGGTTTAAAAAGATCACAAGTCCCTCGATGATCCTCTCAATGTTGCCTCAGTAAAAATGACCTTAAAACCCTAGGGTAGTTACTAAGATTTCTTGCCAAGTTTCCTTTGTGACTATAAACGTCCCTTCGAATGTCCCTCAAACATCCAACGATAAGGCTACATACTCAGTAATAGTAGGATAGCACTGTCTAAAAGAAAGGAGGAAAAGAACGACCCTTTCGAGTAAAAGTAGATAGCTATTAGATGCTCGCTCAAAAACAAATTTTTACACATACATAAAATTCTTTCAAAAAACATTTTCAAAAACGCTTTATCAACACTCTTGAGGACTGATACAAGAGTTATCATAAAGCATAATGCCTCACTATTGGAGTTTCAAAATACTTTTAAAAAATACACAAAGCACAAGGCATTTCAAAAATGAGCTAAGCATCTAAGAGTCCGTAGATAACTATGGGTGGAAAGGGTGTTAACACCTTCCCTTTCCATAATCTACCCCTTACTCAGAAAACTCTCGAAAGGTATTTTTCTATTCTTTTCACCCTTTCTTTTGTTGGATAAAAGAAAAGTCGGTGGCGACTCTTGCTTACCGCAACATTTGCGAATACAAATGCAAAACCAGTATAACAATCAGTTCTCCCACCGTATTACAGAACTGGCGACTCTGCTGTGGAATAAAAAAGTGGGGTTACCTTAGGGTTTAGTTCATTTTTCATTTTGATTTACATTGTGTGTTTTGTTTGCTTTATCTTTAAGGGTTTGCTTGGGTTTACTTGTAAGGATCCTACACCCGAATCTGGGGCACATTTTTAGGTAAGCAACAATAGATCGTGGAGACTGTACAACATAAACCGATATGGTTGAAATGATAGCTGCATTAGTGTGACACATTTGTTGGTACCAATATCCCTTGTGTTAAATCGAGGAGAATACAGGGATGTTGTGTGGTGTCATAAAGCACTAACGAAACTTAGAACCTTAGTTGAACAAACTTTGACATTAGAAAGTAGTGAGATAGCCGACCTCGGTATAAAGCTGAGGATTGGTTGATACTCGATGCTACACTCATTGAGATCAGACTTTTGGGATATTTCGGCCGCGAGAAAAGATCGCATGAGCTGAAAGAATTACTGATAAAGAAAGATCAGTGATATTGAGACTCCTTAGAACCCGGTTACTTTTCTAAGATAGGTTGAATCAACTATACTTCAAGAGGGTATTTGCCAATAAACCCCATGCAATCCTAAACCTAAGGTCTTGTGTGTGTGCTTGTATGTGATTAAATTGTTCAAACATACCATCATGCATCATAACATCCATATTCATTTCATTAACCATTTTAAGGATTAGGGGGATTTATCTTTGTTCTATTGTACAGATCATGGCTTCGATTCATATAAATACCATATGAATCAGCTTTGTGAGAATACCTTTCCAACTCAAAGAGCTAGTATCAAGGGTTCTTGAGACTTCCTCATTCACCAAGAAATATGGTCGACTTCTCAACCTGGTTACCTCAAGCTTTGATGAGAAGATGATGGGGTCAAAGCGAGAGGTCATTGCAGCAGCCTTGCATCTGAAACGATCCGACATTATATCCAACTGGGAAACAAGAAGTGGAGTCAAGGGTTTCCGAGTCAAATTCCTTCTAGAAAAGGCTCAATTGTTTTGGGATGATTTGGACTCCCATGATTTCGAAGAAGTCTTAGCTCTTCTAATCTATGGGTTAGTACTGTTCCCTAATCTGTACTTGCTCATAGATGTGAATGTTGTCAAGGTTTTTTATCCCGTAACCCTGTGCTTACTTTACTCGGAGTTATATTGCATTCCCTCCACACTCATACCATGAAGAGAAGAGGGGTTCTTATGTATTGCATACCATTGCTGTCTAGGTGGTTTATTTCACACCTTCCTTAATCAGTGTTGAAGAATGAACAAGGTTTGGGTTGGTCACAAAGGATAATGTCACTTTCTCACTCGGATATTATTTGGTACTCCCGGTCCATGGGAGATATTTCTATCATTGATCGTTGTGGGGAATTCCCTAATGTCCCACTCCTCGGTATTAGGGAGGTATCACTTATAATCCCTCCCTGTCTCTATAACAGTTCGGTTATGCTCGGAGAGATTGTCCCCATGATATGCTTATCCAAGGCATTATGTTCAACTACAAAGATGATGTTCAAGGGTATCATCAAAGGTTTATACGAGCCTGGGGCATGGTAAATAAGGTGGATAGCAATACGTTGGGACACAAGAATTCCATTCCTATGGAGCCTTATCTTAGATGGGTACGAGCTCGTGCCCAAAACCATATGATGCCATATACAACCATCTTACCAGTGATTGTGGAACCTGTCACTGAAGAAGATGTTACTTATACAGTTCTCCATCCTGATATGCCCATTGATCTTGAAGAGCTGCAATGGTCTTGAATTCAGCTAAAGGAAGAACGGGATACCTTTAGAGATCAATTCTACACCAGCGAGAAGAAAGTGTTGGAGCTCACGAAGAAACTTCACAAAGAAGAGAGTCTTAATGTATACCTCGACATGAAGAGGAAGCGCCCATGGGAGATTTGACTTTTATATTTTAAGAGTTCTTAATTTTCAATTGTAAGCCTAAAAGGAAATTGTAATTTGGATCTTATTAATAAAATATTTGTTTCATTCTGGCTCGCAAATTTAAATTTCCCGAAGTCCTTGAAAACATTGCATAAACATTAACATGTATATCATTACATAAGTAGGAATTTCGAGACAGGTTTTTTATTCTTTTATCTGTTTATTTCAGCAAAAGAAATGGCTCTTGAACAAATATTAAAGGACCTTCAAGCTCAAAACATTCAGTTCCAACAAATGTTCCTGGCTTTGGCTAAGGGGAAAGAAGATCTGAAAGCTCTTATCATCAAGGAGAAGGAAAATAAGGCAAAGAAACCAGTTGGTGTATTGAATTTGGGAAGAAGATTCAGAGGACCGGCTAAGCAAGCTCTAGATTTCGCAACCCCGTTAAATGAGGGGGACAATCAAGAAGAGAAGCCAACAGAAGAAAACAACAACCCCGAAACTGATGAAGAAGAGGCTGATTACTCTAAGGAACTGTTGTACCCCAAAATTTTCCATCTCATATTTCTCAAAACATTGCAAGGAAAATTTCCAAGTGGCTCAAGATTGCTCAAGAGTTGGACAATCAAGCTATCTCCTAAGGAATTCAACCCCAAATTAGGGTTTTGTGATGCATCAAGATCCTTGAGTCCAAATGACCTCAAGTGCTCCCCAATGTCCTAATATGTTCTCAAGGCCATCCATGTCAAATTTCAAGCCTTGCAGAGGAAGTTTGTTCAGTCAATTGCTCAAAGGGTCCAAATATCGACTGTGCTAGGGCAAAAGTCAACTGTGACCCAAATACAGTCAAACCTCAATATTTTTTGTAAACATTATAATTTTGAAGGTTATTTCATCATTTTATCAATGGTTGATCATGATTCATCAAGGATTACTCAAAATTCATCAAGACTCAAAAGTTGCTAAATTAGGGTTTTGCACGAAAAGTCAACTCAAATGTGACCAAGCATAACTTTCTCATACTTTATGATAAATGACCCATCCAAATCTCATTTTTAAGAGGATGTAATTCCCTACAATCCATCTTCATACCCCAAGATCAGAAAATGCACTCACAAGAAGTTATGTATTTGGACATTATAGGTCATTTTTGAAAGTCAACAAAAACACCTTTTTTTCCAAAGCTTATAACTTGAGAATGGAACATCAAAATGATATTAGACAAAAAGTGTTGGTTATAGGACATATCAAGCTTTCTAAAAAGTCCAAGAACACCTCAAAAAGTTCAAAATTAAAGAAGTTATGCATTGTTGAAGTTGGACATTTTTGCAAAATTGCCAAAAGTCAACTATCCCCCAAACTTCAAATTTTGTCAAATGGGCCCATTCTTTTCCACTTTATTTGAGCTTGCATCATTGTCCACGTGTCCTAGCTTCATCCATGAGCCCATATCTTATTTTTATTATTTAATTTGATTTTTAATTGAATTTATTCACTTTAAATTAAATAAAATGATATAAAATCAAAAGTATTTATAACTCATGATTTTTTGGTTGATTTAGGATTTGAATACAGCTATTATGTGAATCAAATTTGCATCAAGTGCATTGGTTACAAGAAGATATGATTTAGGCCAAATTTGGAAGGTTGTAATGGTGGAATCAAATCCAATTCATGAGCATTGATATGGAGAGATTTGTACCAACTTTCTTACCCTAATGCAATATACATTACATAAGGAAGGCAAAGGCACAAAAATATGGGTTGGAGGCTTCAAGAATATGCAGAACAGAACTTGAAAAAAGCACCAAAAAGCTTGAATTTGAAACCATACTTAGAGGCAATTTCAGAAGCCTAGACCGGTCCCAATCGTTTCCTGGACGTACACTGAATCTTCCTGGATCAAGAGCAAGCATTCTCACATACCACAAAGCACTGTAAGTGTCACGATAATCACCTTGGTTCTTGAATTCGTGATTCATCATTCTTGCATCATTTGAATAAATCTTTGGCATATTTATACTCCTCACAACATTTGCAAACGTTTGGCATTATCCAATTGCATTTTTCTGGCCTAAATGAAGAACCCCCATAGCTAGGGTTCTTCGTTTGTGTTTTAGGATTTTCTTTTTCAGGGAAAATTGGGACTAAAGAAGGGCATGGTTGCACTCAGGAGAAGAAGACGAACCCAACCATGCCTTTGAAGATCATTTTTGTTGCCTGGAATTGATTTTTGGATCAAGCTGTGTTTTTAGATGCGGATTCAAATCTGCAGGTAAAATTACAGTAGTGGAAGGACAGGGACGAGTGCGTGTCAGCTTCCGTTTGGCCCATTCAAATTGTTTTTCGCGCATTTTTTTTTGTTCTGACCAATAATTGCGTTTTTGTTATATTATTATTATTATTATGTATTACTAATAATGAAAACCAAACAGCCTAGTGGCAAGCGAGCATTGGCCATATCCATCAGGACCTGGGTTCGAATCCCAGGTCCCCCACTTTCTTTGTTATTTTCATTCTTCAGGTAATTACATGCATATTCAAGCGCGCAGAACACCATACGCCTTCACATATTCAGTTGCCAGATGGCCCAAGGCCAAATCTGATGGCCAATAATTGATGGTTCACCATAGACAAAGTCCATGCATGCCTACTGGATCTCAAAAGTCAAACAAGGCCAATACATTTGGGCCTCAGCATTGCTATTCACACCATGGAAACATGCCCATACTCCTTTCTCTCATATTATTTTGCTTAATTGTTTCATTTTATTAATTGCCTAATTATTATTATTTAATTTACTAACCAATTAAAAAATTCTTTTTTTATAAAATAAAAACCACAAAAATATTTTTTATCAAATTAAACTTTAACTTTTATTTTTATTAATAAATATTAATTAAATATAACTTAGGTTTTAATTAGAATAACTTTAATTCCTTTTTTAAATAATTAAAATTAACTAGACTTAATTAGGCTTTTACTAATTCAATTAATTTTTATTTCTTTCTTAAAATACCAAAAATCCAAATATTTATTTTTTTATTAATTCATTTATTAATTAATAATTAATTTAGGATAGTTTCTTTCTTAAAATCAAAAACAACAAAAAATGTTTTCTTTAACAAAAAGGGTCAACACCCTAGAACTTTGCGCTCGATTCAATTTCCCGCACGCGATTTATTTATTTTTATCATATTAATGTACTTGCTCCTGGATTGTAATAGTTTAATAGGACTTTTATTATTTTTATCGCTTTATTTATTCTTTAAGGGTTTGTCTTTGGCGATGTAAATACCTGACGCCTTGTAATTTAAATTCCGCATTTTATTTCCCGCAAATTACAACTGTTAGATGTTTGATAATAGGATGGCATGACAAGACTGAATGTTTTAACCTAAAATCAACGTAGATCACCATTAACATGTACAAAGATAAAAATAACTGAAAACAACACACTCGCACATGCGCACTCTTAGGATACACCCCACTTGGTTGCCTTCGTACGCGGTCATTAAGTATAGGTCGCTTTAGAGGTCGCCCTCTTGTCTAAAAGATCATACTCGCCTCGGAACGGTTGCCTCGGATATTGTTGCCTCAAAACAAATGATCTAAGACATTAGGGTTACCGCTAAGGCGTCCTAACATTGCTTTAGCGACCGCACGTCCCTCATTCGAATTAACCCTTAAACTCCAACGACGATGCTACCTACTCATTCATAGTGGGATAGCATTGTCTAAAGGACATTAGCATAGAACGATTCCTTTTTCGAGTAGATAGATGGTTCTTAAGTACTTTCTCTTTTAAAAAACAAAATATTTTTCACACTTACACTTTTTTCGAACAAAGTTTTCAAAAACACTTCATACGCTCTTGAGGACAGAAGCAAGAGTAAAATCGAAGTTTCAAAACAAAAACTTTTTCAAACCCACAAGCACAAAGAAAGCAATTTTAAAAATAATTGAGCAAGTACCTAAGAACCCGTGGATAACCACGGATAGAAAGGGTGCTAACACCTTCCCTTTCTATAATCTACCCCCCGAACCCGAGAAATATCTCGAAAAAGGAATTTTTCTGTGCTTTTTTCCTTTCCTTGTTGGATAAAATAAAAGTCGGTGGCGACTCTTGATTACCGCGACATTTTGCAAAAACAAACGCAAAACGCAAACCAGCATTCCAAAAAACAGTCAGTTCTTCCCACCGTATCACAGGAACAATATCCTCCTGCTAATGATAAATACAAACAGCTGGAGGATCGTCTCAATGCTATGGAAATTCAGAGGGTACCCGGGCTGGATTTTGAAGAGTTAGGACTAGTCTTAGGGGTGGTGATCCTACAGAAGTTCAAAGTCCCCACATTTGCTAAGTATGACAGTGACTCCTGTCCTAAGCTGCAATTAAGGTCATATGTCAGGAAGATTCAACCCCATACTACTGATAGGTATCTGTGAGTACATTTCTTCCAGGAATGTTTGTTAGGGATGCAGTTGGAATGGTTCTACCAGCTGGAGGGAACCAACATTCGTAATTGAGAAGACCTGACTGCTGCTTTTTACAAGCAGTACCAATATAATGCTGACCTCTCTCCAACCCATACACAATTGCAAAGTATGTATATGGGTTCCGACGAGGGTTTCAAAGATTATGCCTAAAAGTAGAGAGACCTTGCGGGAAGAGTCCAACCTCCTCTGTCTGATAGAGAGCTGGTAGACATGTTCTTGGGCATGTTATCTGGTCCATTTTCAACCATCTGAATGGAAGCTCTTCAGCTGGGTTTATTGAGCTGATTTTGACCGGTGAGCGAGTAGAAGCTGGTATTAAGAGTTGTAAGATTCATAGGGATGCAACCTTAAGTACAATGAAGAAACCTTTCACTAGGAAGAAGGAGGTCAGTGCTGCTTATGGCAAGAGAAATCAAAGCAAGACTGAACGTCGTCCGACGGTAGGGGATGTTATGATCTCCAATCCTGCATTAAATCAACAACGGAACAATCAGCGCAACCGGATGCGCCCAGAAGACAGTTCACCCGGATCAACATGACCTTATCCCAAGTTTTTCCACACTTGTTAAAGTATAATATGGTGACTCTAAAGGAAGCTCCTAATAATCCCAACACTGCATGTCCCCGCTACAACCCATATGCTCGATGTGCCTATCATTCCGAAAGTCTGGGGCATGATACAAACAATTGTTGGGCTCTAAAAAATAAGGTGCAGGTTCTTATCAAGGCGAAGGAGATTGAGTTTGACCCTCCGGAGACCCCTAATGTAATAACTGCACCAATGCCCAAACATGGCCAAGGTGTCAATACCATTGATGACGATCTGTTTGTTTCTTCTGTTGATGAATTAGTTACTCCTCTTCTGATTGTTAATGAGAATTTGTTGCGAGCCAGTTTATTTCTGGGTTGTGGTGAGGATTGCCACTTATGTATGACTCTACCAGATAGTTGTTTATTGTTAAAGATGGGTGTCTAATGCCTGATGCTTAACAAAGAAATCCTGTTTGAGAAAGTTCCCCCTGCAAAAAGTTTGTGTGAAGATGTATCAATAATCACCATTTATGACAATCCTCCCAGGGTCTCCACCAAAAGACCTGCCAGGATTACATCTGTTCCTAAGTTTTCTCCCTTGATTATCACACTTCCTAGGCCAATACCATATTCCTCTGATAAAGCTGTTCCTTGGGATTATGGGGCTGACGTCTACTACCATGGCATCAAGAAAGACCTATTGACTGTTAAAGATAAAGTTGCCAAAGATACTGATCCTGACATCGACAACATCGTCGGGACTAGTAAAATTATGAGAAGCGGAAGGGTTTTCTCTCCCGAAATCTCTTCAAAGACTGTTTATACTCCTTTGATTATTCCTCCTGCTACTCCTGTTAGTACTTCCATTGCTACTCCTATTATTATCCCTGCTGCTATCCCTTCTACTTAGTCAGCTGAGACCCGGGGAGAAGAGGTACTGGTTGAGCCTGTCCAGACGAAGGCACACAAGGAAGTCATTCCTGAGGCTTCTAAAAAAGAAATGGAAGAGATACTGAAGATAATAAAGAAAAGTGATTACAACATTGTGGAGCAGTTGGGGAAGACCCCTTCAAAAATCTCAACGCTGGCCTTACTTTAATGCTCTGAAGCCCATGCTAAGGCTTTGGTAAAATTCCTAAAGTCTTCCCATGTGCCTCAAGATACCTTCGCCAATCAATTCGAGAATTACGTTGCTAGTTTGACAGTTGACAATGGACTGGGTTTCTCTGATGCGAATTTGACATCCAAGGGAAGAAAGCATAATTATGCCCTGCATGTCTCCATTAAGTGCAGGGGCACTACCCTAGCTCATGTCTTGGTAGATATAGGTTCATCCTTGAATGTCTTACCCAAGAATGCTTTGGACAAGTTGGATTGTGAAGGACTCACGCTGAAGCCCAATAATATTGTGGTGAGGGCCTTCGATGGTTCCAAGAGAATGGTGCACGGGGAGGTAGATATCCATATCAAAGTTGGTACTCAGACTTTTGAATCAACTTTCTACGTGATGGACATCTGCTCGTCTTAATCCTGTTTATTGGGTCGACCTTGGATCCATGGGGCCGGTGCTGTTACTTCTACTCTGCATCAGATGTTGAAATACCCAGTTAACAAAAAGATTATTATGGTTCATGGTGAGGAAGAATACATGGTGAGCCACCTAAACTATTTCAGGTATGTTGAAATGGACGGCGAGTTCATTGAGACCCCCTGTCAGAACTTTGAGGAGGTTCCACTGACAGTTGCTGCAACCAAAACTGCTACTAGTGTGCCAAATATTACCAGACCTCCGTTGAAGATGGCTTCTCTGAAGGATGCCAAAGCAATAGTTGAAGAAGGTGGGTGTACCATTTGGGGCCAACTTCCAGATATTCCCTACAAACCTGACAAATTTGGTTTGGGTTTTACTTCAGGGGCCCAAAGAGCTGTTCGTCATGCTCGCACCGGGGGACCACCATTACGCATTAGAAACCATGGAGTCAATGCTCTGGAAGACAGTGATAGCGATTGCGACATGGACAAGTGGATCTTTCCAACTATCGGTGGCGGAGTCAACAATTGGGAGGCCAAGGATTTTGTTCCTATTACTTTTATTCAAGAGTAATTGTCTTTTAAGTTTTTTAAGATATGTAATATTCGAACAATTGAAACACTAAAGCCTTGTGTCTTACCCGAGGCACAATGGTCTATTTGTGAGGGTTATTACTTCATCTTCATATGTCATTAATAAATCACTGGCATTTTGCATGCAAATTTTACGCTCCTTGTTTTTCTTTTCTACTTTTTACTTTATCCAAAAGAGCTATGCTCTCTTACACACACCCACATATCAAACTGCAGATCCACATCCACTCTGGATCCCATTGATAACAGTTCTTCTATTACCAATTATGACTTTGAAAATCCTATCTACCAAGCCGAGGACGAAGGTGAGGAAGATTGTGAAGTACCAGGAGAACTTGCCAGACTGTTACAACAGGAGGAATGGGCAATACAGCCTCATGAAGATCCGGTTGAGACAGTAAACTTGGGTACTGAGGAGGATAAGAAGGAAGTCAAGATAGGTGCCGATCTGGAGCATAGAGTCAAAAAGTGGTTAATTCAGATGTTACATGACTATGTTGAGGTCTTTGACTGGTCATATGAAGACATGCCAGGACTTGACACTAATATTGTGGTTCATCGCCTACCGATAAAAGAAGACTGCCCTCTAGTGAAACAAAAGGTTCGTCGTATGTGTCATGAGATGTCAGAAAAGATCAAGGCTGAAGTTATGAAACAGTTCAATGCAGGTTTCTTAACCGTTACCTCTTATCCACAATGGGTTGCTAATGTTATTCCGGTACCTAAGAAGGACGATAAAGTACGTATGTGTGTGGATTACAGAGACCTGAATATGGAAATCCCCAAGGATGACTTTCCGCTTACCCATATTGATGTTTTGTTCGACAACACCGTACAACATAAGGTATTCTCTTTCATGGATGGTTTCTCCGGGTACAATCAGATCAAAATGGCGTCTGAAGATATAGAGAAAACAACCTTCGTCACATAGTGGGGCACTTTCTGCTACAAAGTTATTCCATTTGGGTTAAAGAATGCCGGGGTAACCTATCAGTGCTTCATGGTAGCTTTGTTTCATGATATGATCCATCACCAGATAGAGGTCTACATTGATGATATGATAGCTAGGTATTAGACTGAAGAGGAACACCTTGATCACCTACAGAAGCTGTTTGAAAGGCTGAAGAAATACAAACTGAGGTTGAACCCAAATAAGTGCACCTTTGGAGTAAGTACCCGTAAGCTCTTAGGCTTCGTTGTCAGTGGCAAAGGTATTGAGGTAGACCCTTCAAAGGTTAAAGCTATATAAGAAATGCCAACTCCTCACACTGAGAAGGAGGTTAGGGGATTATTGGGACGTCTAAACTACATTGCCAGATTCATTACCCATCTAACCGCTACTTGTGAGCCAATCTTCAAATTACTGAAGAAAGATCAAGCAGTGAAATGGAATGATGATTTCCAGACCGCCTTTAACAAAATCAAGGAATATCTTCAAGATCCTCCAATCTTGATTCCTCCAGTTGAAGCAAGACCTCTGATCATGTATTTAACAATGTTAGAGAACTTAGTGGGGTGTGTGTTGGGGCAACATGACGAGTCTGGTCGAAAAGAGCATGCAATATACTACCATAGAAAAAAGTTTACCGACCATGAAACAAGATACTCACTACTCGAGAAAAGTTTTTGCACTTTGTCATGGGCTGCTCACCGACTAAGACAATATATGTTGACTCACACTACCTTGTTGATATCTAAAATGGATCCTATCAAATACATCTTTAAGAAGCCCGCTCTCTCCGGGAGAATAGAAAGATGGAAAATGATTCTGACCGAATATGATATTTAGTACACAACCAAGAAAGCAATTAAGGGGAGTGTATTAGCTGATTATTTAGCTCATCAGGCCGTGGACGACTACCAATCCATGAATTTTGAGTTCCCAGATGAGAACATCATGTTAGTAACTTACTATGAAGAACATGGACCAGATGAAGGACCTGAAAAAGGATCCTGATGGACTATGGTTTTTAATGGAGCTTCCAACGTACTTGGCAATGGCATCGATGTTGTGATCATATCTCCCGAAGGTTGTCATACTCCTTTCATTGCTAGGCTATGTTTCAATTGTACCAACAATATGGTTGAATATGAAGCTTGTATTATGGGTCTCAAGGCTGCTATCGACATGAGGATCAAATTCTTGAGTGTATTTGGAGACTCGGCCTTAGTAATCAGTCAAATCAAAGGAGAATATGACACGAAGCATCCTAATCTCATCCCTTACAGAGAGCATGTGTTGACACTGATTCCACACTTTGAAGAAGTTACTTTTGAGCATTTTCCACGAGAGGGAAATCAACTAGAGGACGCGCTAGCTAATATGTCATCCATGTTCAAGTTCAGGTGGGATGATGAAGATCCTCATATCACTATTGAGGGAATGGACGAACAAGCATACTGTCATAAGATTGGTACTGTAGAAGTAGTGGGTAAACCTTGGTTCCATGAAGTCAAAAGATATCTCAAAGCCGAAGAGTATCCCGAGGGAGCTTCACTCAATGATAAGATGTTCCTAAGAAGGTTATCTGCCAAGTTTTTCCTTAGTAACAAAATCCTCTATAAGCACAACCATGATTCTACTTTGTTTCAGTGTGTAGACAAGAGTGAAGCAGAGAAGATTATGGAATATTTGCACGAAGGTACTTTTGGCACCCATTCTAGTGGGCACACAATGGTTAAAAAGATCCTACGGGAAGGATACTATTGGTCCACTATGGAATCAGTCTCTTATCAGCATTCACGAACTTGTCACAAATGCCAGATCTATGTTGATAAAGTACATGTGCCTCCGGTTCTTCTAAACATCTTGACTGCTCCCTGGCCATTCGCAATGTGGAGCATCAATATAATTAGGGAAATTAGACCAACAACTTCTAATGGGCACCATTTCATCCTCGTAGCCATTGATTACTTCACAAAGTGGGTTGAGGCAACCTCATTTGCTTCTGCTACCAAGAATGTTGTGGCCTAATTAATCAGACATAACCTTATTTGTTGGTATGGTATTCCAGAAAGAATCATCATGGATAATGGTACCAATCTTAATAATAAAATGATCACCGAGCTCTGCACGCAATTCAAGATCCAGTATCATAACTCTTCTCCTTACCGGTCGAAGATGAATGGCGCTGCAGAAGCTGCTAATAAAAATATCAAAAATATTATACAGAAGATGACAGTGACATATAAATATTGGTATGAGATGTTACCATTTTCTCTTCATTGTTACCGTACCATAATGTGCACTTCAACATGGGTAACTCCTTTCTCTTTGGTATACAGGATGGAAGTTGTCCTACCCATTGAAGTCCAGATCCCTTCCTTGAGAATCATGAAAGACGCAGGTTTGAATAAAGACGAATGGGTTCAGACTCTACTTGACTAATTAAATCTTATTGACGAGAAGAGGCTCGTGGTTGTCTGCCTTGGTCAGATGTACCAAAAACGTATGATTAGAGCTTTTAACAAGAAGGTCAGACGTCAGGTATACCAGGATGCTGACTTAGTAATCAAGCGCATCATACTGCCGCAAGGTGTGTTTGTTTTCTTCTAAGGGTGTGTTTATTTATAACTATACTTACTAAGGGGAAATAAAGAGTTTTTTATTAGTGTGTTCGTGAGGGTCTCGCCGCCCTTTTCCTACGTATCCCATAAAGGAATCAGAACACCGTAGTTCTTCTAAAAAATGTTCGTTTGTTGATGTTTTTTAGTGGACGACGTTAGCACACACATTCTAGCAATAGGCACGGCATGTATCATGGTACAACGTAGATAACATGCTCTTTTGGGGAGATTTTGATGGGTTGAGTGTTTTTGTTAGTTTTAATGAGTTTGAATAGCGATTAAATGTTTTTGGATTTTTGATTTGTGAATGAGAAGTTTTAATTTTAATTAGGAAATATGCGATGCAAAAGAAAAGTCAAAGGGGAAATTCTACCCTAATATTGTTATGAAATTGAAGAACTAAAAGTCTACCACAACATAAGACGATCGAAACGGGATTTAATCACCTCATGGAGTTACCTAAGGGAATATGGTATCAAGATTTGAACAAGCAAACGAATAAAGAAAATTAAATTCTAAATATTTTTATGGTTTTTATCAAGTTAAATAAATAATGAATTTTTTGTTGTTTTTTTAGGAAACAATTAAACTAAATTAAAATAAATTGTAACAATTAAAAAAAAATATAAAGTTAAAAAAGAAACAAGAAAGATGGGGAAAAGGGGGAAAATGGTCAAAGCGGGTGTTGAACCCGTGACCACTAGTTTAACCTCTCAAAGCTCTTACCAATGCACCAAGCTTATTCATCTGTTATTTTAACAACTCAAAAAATATAAAAACCAAAACTCAGAAAATGGGTCGGGATAGGCCCAAACCCGGATCCATCTGAGATAATAGAGAGGGATTTGGATTTTTTGGAACCCTAATCCTTGCAAAGGGGGCGCCGCGGATGCTTTCATGGGGAAAGGAAAAGAATTAATTTTAATCAATTTTCAAAAGCATAATTAAACAGAAACCAAATTATCCTTTTCCCTCAACCTCACACGTCTTTCATCTCTCTGTTTCATGATCATTTCTCTCTCCCAGTCTCAATCTCCACAGTTCCTCAAACCCTTTTCCGATTCAAAACTCTTCGCCTCCCTCTCCCAATTCTCGTTCTGTTCTCCTGCTATTCGCAGTTCTTTCGCTCAAAACAAAATCAACATTTGAGAGCCAAATTTACAATACACAGAAGAAATAACCTCCTATGGTAAGATTTAGACATGTAAAGCATATAACATCAATAAATATTGGACAAAGATGAACAAAAATTGACGCGCAAACAAAAGGGGAAGAACAACAAACCGAGTCCAAATTTCGACAAATTAGTAGCATTTTCTGTCGATTTTCCGTGAATTAATGAAACCAGGTATACTTAAAATATTCTCCTTCTTAGTATTCTTATGATTATGCTTACTGCATTGTGATTTGTTGTTGGTGGTGAGTTGTTAGGAGATACGAGTGTGTTACACCGTTATGTTGTAGTTTTGAGTGCGTCTGTTAAGGGAGAAAGAAGGTTGTTCTATATGAGTTTTTTTAGTAGAACTTTTTTGTTTGAAATTTTCCTCTGTGTTTCTGTGTATTCTCTTTGTTTTGTGTTGAGTTACAATGAGCTCAAATTTGTTGAATGGTTTTGACTATGGTTTTGTTTGAATGATTTTGTGAGTTACAGGTTGAGGTGAATGGAATTATGCAAATGATAGGCTTGGTAGAAAGAAGTTTGCAGAGTAGTTTATGGTGTGGTGTTTGAAGGTTGTATGATTGAAGGCATAATGATGAGGTTAGCTGCGATTTACAGGGTGAAGTAGAAGGTTTGTAATGATTTTCCGATAGAGTTTTAGGGAGAGTGAAAAGGTTTGTGTTTTTGACAGAGTTTTCAACTCTCTATTTTTTTTTGCGTCCCCTTCTTGCTGTCATTGTTGATTTTTTTATAGTGAGATGATGGTGGAAATTGGGGGGAAAGGTTATAGGGTTTAAACATAATTGGTTTACTATTTTGATGCTTTAGAATGCAGGTTGTGTTTGGTTAATCTTTGTGTAATGTTACAAATTTTTGGAGGCTTGTGGCAGCATAATAGGCTGTTGTTGGACAAGTTTGGAGCTGGTTTTTTTGGACTGTTTTGCAGCAGGCTTTTGCAGGTTTAAGGGGATGGCTTTTGACAACACTATTCTTGCTATTTCGTAAAGTTTTGGACAATGTTTATAGATCTCTTTTGACAAAGTTGGTGACTACAAAATGCGCATAGAAAACAAAGTTTGACATAGGCTTAGGAAATTGTTAATAGGATAATGTAACTTCTTTAGAACTCTTTGTAATCCAAACTCAAAAGACATGTAATTCCTTCTTGAACATTGTTGGTCAATCTTTCTTATTTGAATGACAATAAAATGCTTGTATCTTTGTAAATCTTGAAACCATGGAATGACGACCGACGTTTGAATATTTGGTGAATCTTGCTTAAAATTTCTAATTTTCTAGCTTCCTTCAATTTAAACCTCAATTGAATTATCCGTGTTTCTTCAATCTTTATTAAGTATAAAGGCCCATATTGTGAGATGGATTAGAACTTCAAATGTCACATAGGTTAAAAGATGTTGTCCTAACAACTTAAACTCAATCCATGACCGTTCCCATCTTGTATCATAACTTCCAACCCAAGTAGTGTACATGACACACTTTGAATAATGTCACACTCAATGCACTTCTAGATATGAAATCCTTTAAAACATCTTGCGGCCGAAGCAAACTTTTCACAATGCCTTGCATCCCAAGAATTTCTTCACTAATCAGATAAAACCTTGATTCCTAATGTACAAACCCAAACTGGTGGGATGAGAACAAGTGAGTTTGCATCTTTTCCTTCATGAATTTTATGGCCAGATAACTTGCAGTTCCAGTAATTAACTCTTTTCATTGACAATAGGGAAGCTCAAGCAAGATCCTAACCACGAGGGCGCCATATGATCACAGTTAACCCCAACCAATTGATAAATGCAAGAATAAGAAAATGCATCTCTCAATCATGGTTCACAAGACACTTTATCTTTGAATTCAAACCCTTTGAATAAAGTAAATAAGATAGTTTGTATCACAAGTAACAATGCAAGCCATTCCTCATAGGACAGACACACTAAAGTGTCGAGGAGAGAAACTCGTGACAGTCAAGGTCAATGCCCTAGTACATATCCTTGAGATATATTCAAATAGGATGAAAGAATAGTTGCACAAACATGGATCCAAAACTCTAATCTCTTGACAAACAAAAGGGGAATAAACCCTAATCCAAGATCTGGTGAATTCGACAGAGAATTTGCCTCATAACTTGAAGAGAACGAAATCCATGATAGCCAAACTTAAAAAAAAACTAATTCCACATAGTCCACAGCTCAATATCCAGATGAAACTACCTTTAACTGATGAAGGAACCTCAAAACCAACATGAAACCCTAGTCTTGCACAAATACCGCTTCTTGAACCAAAGTGCTTTATTCAATGAAATGCATGATATGCAAATGAACTAGTGAAGATGATGTAGATGAAATGCGAAGTCTAAGCCAGAAAAAAGTAAAAGGTAGGACAAGTTTGGGGTTTGACACATAATGATAAAGAACACAATCAACTATTAATGTAGTTCAGTGCAAATCACCTACTATGGGGGCATCCAAGACAGAAAGGAAGTTCACTATGTTAATATTAGTTCAAAGCTAAACAACCCTAGTTTATAACTGATCACCTAGTCACTACCTTGTGAAACTTCTACCTTGAAACCATCTATATATGAGATCCCCTTCTCACTTCCCATAATCACCTCAGTGATAAAAACAGTCACAAACTCGTGACAAAACCAAAACCAAAAGATTACACTTCCACTAAACAATACTCAACTCCTTGCTTAAAATCTCCTGAGTGAGAACAATAACTTGATACACAATTAACTCTTTGTTTAAAATCTCATGAGTGATTTCTAAGCAACAATGAATGACCAATCTACCTTAATGTATCAAAAGATACATGGGTGAGACACAAACAAACAAGTAAAATGGCTCTCAAACTTAAGACTCTAAGCTCCTCCTTTTTTTTTAAATTATTAAAGCCAAATTACATTAGGTTTAGGTTTCTCTTTATATACTCCTCAGCAGTCCACGGGCTTCGAAATATTCACCCAGATATTTCTTGATCCTCAAGCTGAGGGATGAACCAATTATGCAGAAAAATCTCCTTATATCTTGGAACAAAACATCAAGTTTTCTAAATTGTCTCAACATTCAATTTTAGAAACTTATGTATAGTTGGAGATCAATAATTGTTCTAGATTAAATCTTCTTGACCTGCACAAATAATTGATATATATCCAAAAGGAATCTCACAGAATCAAATAAATTTTGTCAAAAATAATAACAACTTGTACTGATGTTCTGGTACAACTTGTCATAACATTTGTCAGAACATCTGTCTTCAATATAGAGTGACCAACATGTTAGGACATCTCACACAACATCTTGTTGTGAACCATGTTTTAACAAAATTGCTTCCAATCCTAAAACCATGGATCTAACGAGTTATTTCTGAAATAAAACATAAAAAGTGTTAGATAAATAAATAATTTTTGGATCAAATAAATATATAAGAACACAAACGTTAAACCCAGATAATTTTATGCTCTTCAAATCCATCGTAGAGATCTTTTCATGGTAAACCTTAAAGTGGTGGATGTAGATAGTTTCAAGTGTTTCATAATGTTTCACAATGGTATTCAAAATTGTCTTTTGGATATTCATAATGCTTTTTATAATGGAAGTATTTATGTTTCGCGTAGATCACTATGGTAGTGTCTTGAGCGTTGATAGTGCGAGTACAAACTTCGTCGTCAAATGTTTTGAATGATGTCAAAATTGGGAAAAGCTTTCACTTATGAGTATTGGATGGTATCCTTATATCTTGTGTCACTCCTCTACATTAGAGGTTTTAGGAATCATTAAAATATATTTCAAAATTGATCCAAGTCATTAAAAATGGTTTTCTGCATGATTTTTTACTGCATGTGTCGACACATCCATATTTCCGGTCGACACATGTAATGCATTTTTAAATCCGGTGGCTTCTGTAAGACTTAGGCCGACACATGCATATTTCAGGTTGACACATATTGAAGCTTTTCTCAAATTGTAGAAATTCTTATTTTATATGTCGACACATCCACTTTTCAGGTTGACACATTTGCTATCATTTTAAAGCATGTAGCTTATGTAAATTTTCGGTCGACACATGGCTCTTTATAGGCCGACACAGTCTATTTAAAAAATCACGTATGTGTCAACACATACGACACACATACTATTTTAGTTGGTCAATTTTTTAAATTATTTTATTCCGAATTTATCCCTCTTTGCCCTAAAAATTCTAAAACTATAAATACTCTATCATGCATCATTTCAACTTGTTGAAAACCATAAAAAGCATCATATTTATCTCGCCATCTTCAACTTCCAATCTATGCATACACACTGACATTACATTGTAGTGATGTTCTGTTGGGGTGTCATCTAGACGAGGATTGCTAGTGTCCAATTGTGTATTGGGTTGAGTTTTGAAGGGGTTTTCATCTAAGCAAAGACATCGGGTTTTTCCTCCAAGATCATCGGTTGATTTTGGGGTTTTCGTGCAATATCGTTTGATAAGGAATTGTCCATGCGAATCACCTTGGAGTGTTTGAAATCTTTGCAAGGAACCTTGGAGTGTTTGAAATCTTTTCAAGGAAGTATCAAGTATCAGAAGATTGAATTGAAGGTCTTGTGTTTGATAGAGTGCAATCGGATTTACTCGAATGAAATCCCTTGGAGTGTTTGAAATCTTTGCAAGGAAGTAGCTTAAGTGGAGAATAGGTTGCATCTATCGGTTCTTGGTCTTGCTCAATATTAAAAGAGGAAAATGGGTTCAATAAAAAACAAGCTTAGGGTTTGTGGAGTTTCTATTTAACACTTCTCTTGTATCAACAATTTTGCATAGTAAGAATTATCCTAACTCCATTAGAATTAGGCGCATACATACCCACACGCGAGGAAGACAGTGGGGAACTGTGGAGATAAATTCTTCGTGTCTCTTTTATTTTTGATTTTACTTGCTTTGATTTTTGTTGATCAATTTATCGAATAACATTGCATTATCAATTGAATTGTAAGAATGTTCCTAATCAACTTTTGATTTTAAATCTAGTGTTGATATAGCTTATAATCACTTTTGATTATAAGTGGTTTTGTGCATCAACACAACCAAAGCAAAAATTCTGAAAATTCACTTGCATACCAAGTATTTGATAAATTGATTCAACTAAGTCTTTTAATATTGCCATTGGAAATAGACTTGCAAGTAATCTTCATTGAACGATAAATAAGTTGCAAAGTGATTCAAAGTTATTAATTCATATTATCATTCGTGTTCCATATTATTTTTGTTCTACAGTTTGCATATATGAGCTTCCCAATAAGTGTTTTATAGACGACAATTTGAAAAAACTTTTGCGTCGTACTTTGATAAAACTTTTTCAAAACCAAATTTTATTTGGATATTTTTAAAGAGGTGTCTACTCACCCCCATCTAGATACCGTTGTCGTCGTCTAACAGATAGTCATGAAATGAACGACACAGATTTGATTAAGGATGGTGAATTATATCCTCAATAATCACACCAAAATTATTCCCCCAGTTTTGACATAAACCAAGGTAAAATATGTCTACCCCTCAGTTTTAGAAGAAAACTGAGGTGAATAATATTTTTTAAACATTACATTATTTATAAAAAATATTAAAAAAAATTCACATTCATCATCGTCGTTGCAATTGCATATTTTCTTGCATATATGTTTTCAAAGGTTGAACAACCTTCTTTGCTTAACCTGAAGCAATAATGATTTTTTGCACTTGAAATCAATCATAGGGAACTTTTCCAACATTCTTTAACTAACCATTATGTTGTACCCCAAAAATTTCCCTCCCATATTTCTCAATACATTCCAAGTAAGGTCCTCAAATTGCTCAAGGAAGTCCAAGGGTTGACCAGACAAACTCTCTCCTAAGGCAGTCTACCTCAAATTAGGGTTTCAGTTTGCATCAAGATGTTTGAGTCCAAAGGATCCCAAATTCTAACCATTTTCCTAATATTTTCACAATATCATCCATGTCAAGTTTCAAGCCTTATAGAGAAAGTTTGCTCAGTCAATTGCTTAAAGGCCTGAAAATCGACTGTGTTAGGGCAAAAGTCAATTGTGTCCTACATACAGTCAAACTTCAAGATTTTTGGTAAACATCCTCATTTTGAAGTATTATTCATCATTTTATAAGGGGTTGATCATGATTCATCAAGGATTGCTCACAATTCATCAAAACCCAAAAGTTGCTAAATTAGGGTTTTGTAGGAAAAGTCAACTCAACTTTTACCAAGCATAACTTTCTCATACTTTATCAAAATGGACCCATCCAAAGCTCATTTTTAAGAGGATGCAATTTCCTACAATCCATATCCAGCTCCCAAGTTCAAAATATGCACTCACAAGAAGATATGAATTTGGACATTATAGGTAATTTTGAAAAGTCCACAAAAACACCTTTTTTGTAAAAGCTTCATACATGAACATGGAAGAATCAATTGAGATTAGACCAAAAGGTTTGCTTAGAGGACATCTTAAGCTTTCTAAAAAGTCGAAGAACACATCTCTAGGGTCAAAATTGAAGGAGTTATGGATTGGTGAAGTTGATCCTTTTTGCAAAATTGCCAAAAGTCAAATGTACCCAAAATTGCATTTTTTGTCAAATGGGCCCAACTTTTTATGCTTGCATTGAGTTTGTTACATGATCCACGACCCATGATCCTTACCACTTGTCATTATTTTATTTTTGTCATTTATTTTGATTTTGATTTCAATTAAATCAAATAAAATCAAAATAAAATCATGAAAATATCAAAACTAATCAAAGCTTGAGATTTTGTGCATGTTTAGGCCTCTTATTCAGCTGGAAAGGAAATCAAATCGTGCAAGCTTCATTTGGACACAAAAATATTGGATTTTCTCAAATTGGAAAGATTTGCACAAAGGATCAAATCTTAAATCAATGATCATTATTGGAGAAGATTTGAAACCAAATTGCAACCCTAATTCATTCTAGGGTACATATAGAACAAGTGCGGACCAAAAGAAAGAGGATGGGAGGCGTGAAAACAAGAAAGAAAGTTTCAAAAAGTTGGAAAAAAGTGGCACACTAATTTCTAAGTTTCAGACCAATTCAAAGCATCCTAAGCATCCCAAACATTTGCTGGACATCCCAAGAACGTATTGCAATCATTATCAAGCCTCATAACGTCCAAAATTACACTGTAAGCATCTCACGATATCCATGCTTTCTTGAAATCAAATATCCCAATTCTGGCACTTTTAGCATAATTTATTTGCATATTCTGAATCCTTGAATCATTTGCAAGCTAATGGTAATACTTAATTGCATTTTCGTTAACCATACAGCAAGTTGCCATGTTTAGGGTTTTAGTTTTGTTTTTAGGGATTTTGCTTGCAGGAACAATTAGCCATGGATAGTGGTACCATGATGCTTGTGAGGTTGCAACGAGTTGATTGGTACCACTGGAATTGATTTATCATGCTTGCATAGAATTTTGGAGGATCACAGGGCCGTACCTACGCCCATTTGTCCGTAGGTAAAAGTTAAGAGACTTTTAGCAACGGTGGGAGGAAGGAGATGATAAAGTGGCCTTCCCTGACTGGCCAATTCAAAAATTCGCGCGTTTGTAATATATCATTTTGTTTTTCCAATATAATTTTTATTTATTGATCTTTGTACAAATAAGCAAGTTAGCTCAGATGGGCAGCGTGCAATGGAAAATGCCAAAGGGCCTGGGTTCGATCCCTAGGTCCCCAAACATGCTTTCTATTATTTTCTTTTACATGATCAGGTGTACAAGCATCCAAGGCATCCACCGTGCATCATCAATATCTCATCATCCAGGTCATCAACAAGCTAGATCCAAGGGCCATTCTTTGGAGGTCCACCATAGGCCTAGTCAAGCTTGCAACATGGGATCTGGAAAGTCAACATGGGCTAGGCGCATTTGGGCTTGAATTTGCAATTCAGACCCCCCCCTTTTTGCTCAAACACCAGGCCCATCTTCCTATTTCTTTCCTTTTATATTTATCTTTTTTTATTTAATTTCTTTTATTTATTTACTTTCTAACACAAAATTAATTTCTTTTTTACAAAAAAAATCATAAAATTAATTTTTCACAAATTTAGAATTAGTTTTTATTTTTCTCAAATTTAATTTAATATTAGTTAAGTTTAATTTTAGGGTAATTCTAACCTTTTTTGTAAATATTTAAAATCAATTAGAAAAATTAGGGTTGCCTTTGATTTAATTTTATTTCTTTTCACAAAACAAAAAAATACAAAAAATAGTTGATTTAATTATTTTTCTTAAATAAAATTAATTAGTCATTAGGCTTTTTTATTTATTCAATTAAACCCTATTTTTCTCAAAGTAACACAAAAACCACAAAAATATGATTTTTTCTTTCAATTAGGTTTAGACGGGGTCAAAACCCTAATTTTTCTCGTTCTCGATTAATCGCGCGCATTTATTATTTTTACGATATTAATGTAACTGCTCATGGTATGTAATATTTTAATTAGGATTTTTCTTTTATTTATCGTTTTGCGGGTTTTTGGCTATGTAACTAATCCCCCACCCCGAAGCCTTGTAATAGCGTAGGTTTTATTTTTCGTATTTTAATTCTCGCAAATATTAATTGTTAGATGTATGATAATAGGATTGCATGACAAGACTGTATGTTCATTTAAAATGACTAGCAAACCCTAATGTGCAAAGGTAATAACTGAAATCAAATCACTCGCACATGCACACTCCTAGGGTATACTCTCACTTCGGTTGCCTTCGGTAAGAGATTATTAAGTATAGGGTGTTTTAGTGGTCGCCCTCCTGTCTAAACAAAGATCAAAAGTCGCGTTCGAAAATGTTTCCTCGGAAAGGTCGCCTCGGAAATATTGCCTCGAATATGATCTTAAGACACTAGGGTTATTACTAAGACATCCTAACATTGCTTTGGTGATTGTACGCCCCTTTCGAATTGACCCTTACAACTCCAACGATGGTGCTACCTACTCTTTAATAGTGGGATAGCGCTGTCTAAAGGAAACATGAACAAAAACATTCTTTTTTCGAGTAGGTAGATGCTAGTAGGTTCTTGCTCAAAAATCAAACTCTTCACACTTACACTCTTTTCAAACAAAGTTTTCAAAAACACTTCGTAACACTCTTGAAGACAGAAGCAAGGGTTAAAACGAAGTAAAACAAAAACTTTTCAAAACACACAAACACGGAAGCAATTTTTAAAATGATGAGCAAGTACCTAAGAGCCCGTAGATAACTAGGGATAGAAAGGGTGCTAACACCTTCCCTTTCTATAATCCACCCCCCGTACTCAAAATCTCGAAAAAGGAATTTTTATATGCTTTTTTCCTTTCCAGTTAGATAAAATAAAATTCGGTGGCGACTCTTGCTTACCGCGACATTTTGCAAACACAAACACAAAACGCAAACCAGCATTTTCCAAAATAGTCCGGTTCTGCCACCGTATAACAGAACTGACGACTCTGCTGGGGATTAATAAGTGGGGTATACCTTAGGATTAGTTCATCATAAATTTCTTCTCTTGTTTGTTTTGGTTGCTTTAATTTTAAGGGTTTTGTATTGGGAGTTACTATAGATCCTAACCCGGATCTGGGGGACACCTTTTAGGTAAGTAGCAATAAACTGTGAGGGAACTGTACAACGTAGACCTAAACGGTTGAAGCAGTAGCTATGTTGATGTGGCACATTGGTTGGTACCGGTATCCCTTGTGGAGAAACGAGGAGAATGCGGGGCTGCTATGTGTGTCATTAAGCATCAACTGACCTTAGAACCCTTAATAGATCAACTTGGCAAATAGGAAGTAGTGAGATAGCCGGTCTCGGTATAAAGCTGGGAACTGGTTGATACTCGATGCTACACTAATTGAGACCATACTCTCGAGATAGTTCCAGCCGCAAGAAAATATTGCGTGAGCTGAAACCATGACCGATGGAGGATGGTCAGTGATATTGAGAACCTCTAGAACCCAGTTACTATTGCTAGGACAGGTTGAAACCAACTGAACTTCAAGAGGGTAGTATCTAGACCTCATGCAAGCCTTAAACTTAAGGGTTATGGTGTGACTTGTTTGCCTTTGCCATGTCTGTTATCTGCTATACCTATTGTTTATTTTACCATGACATCATGCATCATAACATAGCATGCATACTTCATTATACTAACCATTTCAAAGATCGAGGGGATTTATCTTTGTTCTGTTTTGCAGATTATGGCTTCCATGCGCAGAAACACCATCCGAGTTAACTTTGTGCAAATACCTGTTTAACTCAAAGAGTTAGCCTCAAGAGTTTCTGAGACTTCTTCATTCATTAAAAGACATGGTCAGCTTCTTAGCTTGGTTACCTCAAAGTTTGATGAGCAGATGATGAGTGTGCTTTTCCAATTCTTTGATCCTGTGCATCATTGCTTTACTTTCCCAAATTATCAGTTGGTTCCCACTTTGGAGGAGTTTTCTCACTTATTGGGCATATCCATCCTTGAGCAGATGCCCTTCACAGGTTTGGAAGAGACTCCTAGACCAGAAGACATTGCTTCAGCTCTACATTTGAAACGGGCTGATGTAGTATCTAATTGGGAGACACGAAGCGGGGTTGAAGGTTTCTTAGCCAAGTTTCTGATGGATCAAGCTCAGTTATTCTGGGATAACTTGGATTTCCAGGCTTTCGAAGAAATCTTGGCTCTCCTTATCTACGGTTTGGTTCTCTTCCCAAATCTGGATTCTTTTGTGGATGTGAATGTGGTTAAGATCTTCCTGTCTCGCAATCCCGTGCCTACTCTATTGGGTGATATCTTGCATGCCCTCTACACTCGTACTGTATGAAGAAGAGGGACTCTCATGTGTTGCATGCCGCTGCTGGAGAGGTGGTTTATTTCGCACCTTCCCAAGCCCGTGCTGAAAAATGAAGAAGGTTTAGGGTGGTCTTATAGGATAATGTCCCTTGCCCATACAGACATTCTTTAGAGTTCCAAGGCTACGGAAAGCACTGTTGTCATTGATCGTTGTGGGGGATACCCTAATGTCCCTTTGCTTGGAATCAGAGGGGGTATAACCTACAATCTATGTCTAGCTTTGCGACAGTTTGGTCGCGCTCAGAGAGACGGTCCTCATGAGCTACTTCTTACAGATATTGCATTTGACTACAAGGAGGACGTTGATGAGCACCGCCGAAGGTTTATACGAGCTTGAGGCATGGTGAACAGATCTTATCCCCAAGAGCTAGGACCAAGGACTTCTCTCCCTATGCAGCCTTACCTCCAGTGAGTCCGAGCTCGCACTCAGAAGCTTGGAATGCCTTATGAAGCTGTGTTGCCATTGATTATGGAGCCCACCAATGAAGAGGGCATTCCTTATACAATCCTTTATCCCTACATGCCCACTGATCTTAGTGCATTGAAGAGATCCTGGATTCAGCTAAAAGAGGAGAGGGATACCTACCGGGAAAAGTATCACGAGCAAGAAAGGAAGATCTTAAAGCTCTCCAGGAAACTCGACAATGAAAGAACGATCAATGACTACGTCAGCATGAAGGGGAAGCGTCCATGGGATTTCTGATTTTTACTTTGTTTTTCTAGTTTAAATTTGCTTTCCATTTATTTCTTTGTAACACCTCAAAGGCATTGTTGAACATTTTTACAAGTTAATCTAATAAAGTTTTGTTTTATTTTTGTTTTGCAAATTTAAATCTCCCAAAGTCTTTGAAATCATTACATACGTATCCCATTATCATGCACGCCATTACAGGTACCATTACAGGTTTCTCATCTTCTTCGCTGTTTATTTCAGCGCTAAATGTATTCCGATCAAGCTATCAAAGATCTTCAGGCACAAAATGCCCAATTCCAAGAGATATTCTTGAGCTTGGCTAAAGGGCAGGAGGATTTGAAGACCCTGATTCTGAAAGAGATCAAGAAGAAGAAAAGGTCCCCAGTCTTGCCATTTCTGATGATGACACTGATTATGATGAAGAGCAATATCCTCCTGCTGAGGATAGGTACAAACAACTAGAAGACCGTTTGAGTGCTATGGAGATTCAGATGATCCCTTGTCTAGATTTTGGAGAGCTGGGATTGATATCAGGAGTGGTGATTCCTCATAAGTTCAAAGCTCTGGTTTTTCCTAAATACGACGGGGTATCCTGTCCAAAACTCCATCTCCGCTCGTATGTCCGGAAAATTCAACCCCACACTGCTGATAGAAATTTGTGGGTACATTTCTTTCAAGATAGTCTATCAGGGACCCAGCTTGAATGGTTTTATCAATTGGAAGGAGATAACGTCCGAAACTGGGAAGACCTTGTTGCTGCTTTTTACAAGCAGTATCAGTACAACGCCGACCTTGCTCCCACTCGTACTCAACTCCATGGTATGTCTATGGGTACAAGTGAAGGTTTTAAGGACTATGCTCAGAAGTGGAGAGATTTGGCTGGAAGAGTCCAACCCCCTTTGTCTGATAGGGAGTTGGTTGACATGTTTCTGGGGACGCTATCTGGTCCATTTTTCAATCATCTGATCGGCAGTTCATTATCTGGGTTTACTGAGTTGATCTTGACTGGAGAGAGAGTAGAAGCTGGTATCCGAAGTGGTAAGATACAGAAGGATACTTCATCAAGTGAAGTGAAGAAGCCTTTCACCAGTAAGAAAGAAGTTAGTGCAGTCTACGGCCCGAGGGGCCAAAGCAGACCTGAACACCGTCAAGCAGTAAATGCGGTGGTAATATCAAGACCCACAGTTGCCCTACAATGCAACAATCAGCAAAGAATGGAGAGACGACAGAGGCAGTATACTCGGCTCAATATGACCTTGTCTCAAATTCTACCACAATTATTAAAGACCAAACTAGTAACTCTGAGGGAAGCCCCGAAGAATCCCAACACTATATCTCCGCTATATAACCCGAATGCTCGTTGTGCCTATCACTCCGATGGCCCAGGTCATGATACAAATAATTGTTGGGCCTTGAAGAATAAGGTGCAAGATTTGATCGAAGCTAAAGAGACTGAGTTTGACGCTCCAGAGAAGCCTAACGTCATAACTGCTCCCATGCCCAAACATGGTCATGGAGTGAATGCCATGGATGATGATTTATTTGTGACCTCTGTGAAAGAAGTTTCTACTCCTTTAATGACAGTTAAGAAGAATCTATTGTTGACCGGTTTATTTCCGGGATATGGTGAAGGTTTCCACATATGTTCAATTCTGCCTGCTGGTTGCCACTTATTAAAATCAGGTGTTCAGCGCCTGATGGATAACAAAGAGATCATGTTCGAGAAAACTATAATTTCGTCGGTTCCGGTTCAAGATGTTGCCATCATAACCATATCCGCCAATCCTGCCAAGGCTTCCTCGAGAAAGCCTGTTAGGATTACATTCGTCCCAAGAGTTACTCCGTTAGTAATTACTGTCCCTGGTCCTTTCCCATACACTTCGGATAAGGCTGTCCCTTGGCACTATGGTGCAGATGTGTATTACCATGGAGTTAAGCAAGACTTAAAAATTGAGGAAGTTGACGTTGGTGTCAGCAACATTTTCGGGGCTAGCAAGGTCACCAGAAGTGGAAGACTCTTTTCTCCCGAGATTTCCCCTCCGACTGTCCATAAACCTATTGTCATTCCATCTTCTAGTACATCAACTACCATCCCAGTGCCTATTCCAGTTTTCACCCCTATCGCCGAGCCATCTGGCACTCGGGGCAAAGAAATCATAGGTGAGCCTGACCGGATGGAGGCACCTAAAAAGATCATTGTAGAAACCTCTAAGCAGGAGATAGAGGAAATTTTAAAGATTATCAAGAAGAGCGACTACAACGTAGTCGAGCAGATGGGGCAGACCCCGTCTAAAATCTCCATGGTGTCCTTGTTATTATATTCTGAAGCCCATGCAAAGGCTTTAATCGCTTTCCTCAAAACTACGCATGTGCCGCAGGAAACTTTTGCCGGTCAATTCAAAGACTGTGTGGCTAGTTTGACTGCCGACAATGGGTTGGGTTTCTCAGACGCAGATCTGACTGTTAAAGGAAGAAATCACAATGATGTTCTACACGTATTGATCGAGTGCAAAGGCACTACTATGGCCCATGTAATGGTAGATACTGGGTCCTCATTGAATGTTTTTCCAAAAAAAGCATTAGACTGTCTGGATTGTGAAGGTTTGATTCTAAAGCCGAGCAATATTATGGTCAGGGCTTTCGACGGGTGAAAAAGGATGGTGCACGGGGAGGTGGACGTCCCGGTTAAAGTTAGCTCTCAGACTTTCGCATCTACTTTATATGTGATGGATATCCGACCATCATATTCTTGCTTGCTGGGTCGCCCTTGGATTCATAAGGCTGGGGCAGTGACTTCTACGCTCCATCAGATGTTGAAATAACCAGTAAAGGGGAATATTGTCACGGTACAAGGTGCAGAGGAGTATATGGTGAGTCATCTTAATTCTTTTCGCTATATGGAGATGGATGGGGAATTCATCGAAACCCCTTGTCAGAACTTTGAAGAAGTCCCTCAGACTTTGGCGTCAACTGAAGTGGTTGCCGACAAACCTCCGATGAAGATGGCTTCCCTCACAGATGCCAGGGCTGTAATTGAAAAAGGTGGGTGTGCAAATTGGGGTCAGCTCCCTGATTTCACACACAAAACTGACAAATTTGGTTTGGGCTTCACTACAGGGGCACAAAGGGCTGTTAGGAGCGCGCAGATTGGAAGACCTCCTTTGCATATCAGTAATCCAGGAGTTAATGCGATTGAAGATGGTGAAGAAGATTCAGACATTGACAACTTGATCCACCCTACAACCAATGGAGGATTAAACAACTGGACGACAAAAGACTTCATACATGTTTCCTTTATTTCACAGTAATTGACTTTTGTTTTGAAGTTTGTAATAAAAAGTTTGAAACTTTATGGCCCAGTGGCTTGCCCGAGGCACCTTGGATTTGCTTGTGAGGGCTTATTACTTTTCATTTCATATATCATCAATAAAACGTTGGACGTTTCTTGCATTACAAATTTTGCGCTCATTGTTTTTCTTTTCTGTCTCTCACTTTATCAAAACAACTATGCTCTTACACACACTCACGTATCATAATGCAGATCCATATCCACTCTGGATCCCATTGATAAAAACTCTGCTACTGCCAGTTATGACTTCGAAAATCCGATCAACCAAGCCAGGGACGAAGGTGAGGATGATTGTGAGGTTCCTGGAGAACTTGCTAGACTGTTACTGCAGGAAGAAAGGGTCATACAGCCTCATGAAGAGCCAGTGGAATCAGTGAATTTGGGTACCGAGGGAGACAGGAAAGAGGTCAAGATAGGTGCGAATCTGGAGCCCAGTGTCAAACAACGATTGATACAGATGCTACGTGACTATGTTGAGATCTTCGCCCGGTCCTATGAAGACGTGCCCGGTTTGGACACTGATATTGTTGTACACTGCCTGCCAACTAAAGAAGACTGTCCTCCGGTAAAATAGAAGGTTCGTCGTATGCGCCCTGAGATGTCTGAGAAAATTAAAGCTGAAGTAATGAAACAGTTTGACGCCGGATTTCTAGCAGTTACTTCTTACCCGCAGTGGGTCGCCAACATTGTTCCAGTTCCCAAGAAGGATGGTAAGGTACGGATGTGCGTAGACTATAGAGATCTGAACAGGGCGAGCCCCAAAGATGATTTCTCACTTATTCACATTGATGTTCTGGTCGACAACACTGCGCAGCACAAGGTCTTCTCCTTCATGGATGGTTTTCTGGCTACAACCAGATCAAGATGGCTCCCGAGGACATGGAGAAGACAACCTTCGTTACACAGTGGGGCACCTTCTATTACAAGGTAATGCCTTTCGGGTTGAAGAATGTTGGGGCAACTTATCAGTGCGCCATGGTTGCTTTGTTCCATGACATGATTCACCATGAGATTGAGGTTTACGTTGAGGACATGATCGCAAGGTCCCATACTTAGGAAGAGCACCTTGACCATCTCCAGAAACTGTTTGACAGGTTGAAGATGTACAAGCTAAGGTTGAACTCGAACAAGTGTACCTTCGGGGTAAGGTCTGGTAAGTTGTTGGGTTTCGTAGTCAGTGATAAAGGTATTCAGGTGGACCCTGCCAAGGTAAAGGCTATACAGGAGATGCCGGCTCCCCGCACAGAAAAGGAAGTCAGAGGCTTTTTGGGACGTCTGAACTATATCGCCCGATTCATTTCACATCTGACTGCTACTTGTGAGCCAATCTTCAAGCTGCTGAAGAAAGATTAAGTGGTAAGATGGAATGATGAATGTTAGACCGCTTTTGAAAGAATCAAAGAATACCTCAAAGAACCGCCAATTCTAATGCCTCCAGTTGAAGGAAGACCTTTGATATTATACTTAACAGTGCTGGATAATTCAATGGGGTGCGTGCTGGGGTAGCATGACGAGACTGGCCGAAAAGAGCATGCTTTTTACTACCTTAGCAAAAAGTTTACTAACTGTGAGACCCGATACTCACTGCTCAAGAAAACTTGCTGCACTTTGTCATGGGCTGCTCGCTGGCTAAGACAGTATATGCTGACTCACACAACTTTATAGTATGTTGAGTGGATGTGTCTGTGATGGACTTATCCATATCATTGTTTAAACCAACTCTCGCATCCAACGATACATAGACAATAACACACCATAATATGATTGCGTTCCCTTTTAAGGAAAGTTTTTATCAAAGCCTTTTGATATATGAGGTGGTATTTAATACCCTGATTTTTGATATTTTATTTTTAATAGAGTTTTGAAGTACTTTTAATTTAATTATTCAAGCTGGTGGATTTTTGGTAGAGTTTTGTGGTATTAAACTTAGTGTAGAGGTGAGCAATTATGGTTTAGTTTTAGATTATAATTTAATTAGACTTTTATTTATTTAAATAATAGAGAGTTATGAGAATATGGAGTTTGGGGCAATAAATATAGATTTTTATGGAAATTAGGGAGGTGGATGGAATTAATGGGAGTTGAGGGGAGTTTTTGGGATTAATTAAAATAAAAGAGAATTAGGTTTAATTTATTTAAGAAAGAATAATCGGGAGAGTTTTTTAGTACGTGAAAAGGGTGGAAAGAGGCAAGGGAGAGAAGAGGCAAAACCCTAGGAGAACAAAGGTTAGAGAAGAACTCCATAGCCAAAGCTTAGGATCTTGCTGCAAATTTAAGGTAAGGGAGAAAATGATTCATCCATGAGTGTTTATTGTATAAAGGATAGAGAGGTGTCATTATGCTCCTCCTTTTTCCATATTATTGTTCTTCCATTTATGAGGTTGGATCATGAGATGGTTGTGCAAACCTCTCAAGATTATTATGTTATAAATTAGTTATTATATTGTGATTGGTTGTTGAAATTAGTGTGAATTAACATGCCTAAATATGAGTATAATTATTGAATTGATAAAACATGTTGATGTCTTGTGATAAGGCAAAAACATAAATGCTGAATCTGTCTTAGTGGGTGTTTTGTTGTTTGTTTTGGGGCGATTGAGTTTCAAAGTAGAAGAGTCTTGGATCAATTCAATAGAGAGAAAAATTATAAAATCACAAAATGCCGAAAAATTCAAAAAGTTAGGAAAAAGTCAAAAAAATAAAACTGCGATCAGAGCTGCAGCGACGAGGCCGCGTTGGAAAATTGGGGGCAACTGAGTCACTACAAATGATCCAAAGATCGAAGCCACGATGGCGAATCGTATCAGAACAACGACGGTAGATCAGATCCGCAAGGCGGAGCTGTAGGTCATGCCTGAACAAAGACGGCTGCAGGATACATACGGTGGGGTAGGCATGATCGGCATCGTCGAGTTTCACTGTCCTATTTGGCGAGTTTCTATTCGTTTTTTATTTCATTTCTTATGTATTATTTTCTGTGTTTTTGATGTTTCCGGTGTATTTGTAAACCTTTGGAGGTTGTTAGAGTTAAGACGAGGGCTTTGGGAAACCCTTGCCAATTATAGTAAGAGAATTTTAGAGTCAAGGCTAGAGTTATGAAAAGCCCTTAGAGTGATTTAAAGGGTTTTGATTTATTTGATATATTAGAGTTATGTTTGAGAATCAAATGAGTTGAATTTGAGTTATTGATGTGTTTTGAGTTATTTGATATATTAGAGTTATGTTTGAGAGTCAAATGAGTTGAATTTGATTTATTGATGTGTTTATATTTAAAGTTGATATGTTTAGAGTTGAGTGTTCGGATCAAATGAGTTAGTTAGGGTTGTTTTGAGATCTTAAAGGATATGCATGTAACCCTTAACCTTTGAATAAAAGTTGTTAGAGTTAATGGTGAGTTTTATTGTTGTTATCAGCATGCATTGTTAAATATTGATGGTTGTTTGATGTTTTTTATGAGTATTGATGAAAAATTAAATGATTATTTTAACTATTATGCTGAGTTAGGATGTTTGGTTCTGAGAGGAACTGTTGTGGTGGCCTTGTATTGGCAATATTCATTCTTAGCTTTCAGTTCATAGAGGAACCAATTACGAGTAATGCATGTGGAGATTGAGATGAACCTTGTGTGATCTTGTATGAAATAGTGACGAGTTGTCAGTTTCAGAGATAGAACCAGTGACGAGTGGATAATTCAATAACATACCTTTGACATCCAAAACCTTTGTGCCACATACATATGGAGTAGAGGGGATGAATAATTGCATAAGAATTGCATTTGTGATTGATGATTGATGTGAATGACTAGAGTGATTAAATATATATGTTATTTGATCTATCCTTTATTGTTTTATGCATCGCTAACATTTATGAATGTATTCTCACCTATAATTTGTTTCTATGTTAGACTTTACGCTTGCGGTGTAGGTACTCAAGTAGATACTGAGGAGTCTTAGATACTGCTTCTATAGAAGATGGCTAGTGGTCTTCTTCATTTATTGTTTTTCTGTGTCATTTAGTTACCTTGTGTTGCATTGATAGTGTAACACTTGGGTTGCAATCATTTAATTATTTTATTCTGCGAGTTGTTTAGTTTACCCAAACTGATATTTCATTGAGTTAAAATGATTTATATTTTGATGAGACAATGAAATGTTTTTTAATTGTTTAATTTTCGTTTCCATTAATTATAATTTGAGGAAGATGTTTATGTAGAGAAAATGTGACACCCTTTTTGAGAAAATTACTCTGATAATTTTATAAATTGTATGTTGGGGTGTTTAGGGTGTTACATGGTACACTATTTAAGGTTGAAATGAACAGAAAACTCATATTAATCCTTTAAAGTAGTGGTTTTAAGTTTACTCATCTCAATAAATTATGTTTATCATCCAAAAAGACGAGTCTCTAAGTTTTTTTACAGAAAGGAGGTGAAAATAAAACTGAACACATGTGCATAAAGTTAACAAAATCTAGAATAAGGCTCAAAATCCACCAAGGAGGCTGACTGACGTAAGCGCAAATAATTGACATCTGATGGAAATCGATTGAAAGATCTTAGCATGCATATTTTTAGATCAATTCCAAATTAAATGTGTGCTCCAAGGCACTCAAATCCAAACATCGATAATGAATGCCCAAAATCTAGAAAGATTTAATTAACTAATCGGTTGGGGCCATTAACCAATCAATTGGCACACTCAATTTGGAATGATTTCGATATGATTTTAAATCAACACAATGTTCATTGATTTCTTACTAGAAATACATGATCAAACCATCATAAGATGCAATATAGATAAGTATTCATCTCTCATTCTTTTTCATTGCATATTCCTCTTTCAAAGTTTGTAAGTGTGAGATTGTTCTCTCAAAATCATCATGAATCCTAAAAGGCCAAGCTTTTTCTCCAGCCCTCTCTATAATTCCTTCACCACCCAATAACAAGAGAATTCACACCTTATATTCAGAAGCCTTCAAAGAATGAAAATACTTTAAAACTTTTGAAGAGCTAAACATGTCCATCTTCCTCTGCAACACCTCAAAAAGAGTGTACCATTCGTTAGTGAAGATGTTCTTCTCAAATATTTAAAATCAATTAGAAAATTAGGTTATGTTCTTGATTATATTTTTATTTCTTTTCATAAAATAACAAGAATGAAAAAAATAGTTAAATTTTTCTTAAATAAAATTAATTAGACCTTAGGTCTTCTGTATTTATTTAATTAAAACCTTATTTTTCTCAAAATAACACAAAAACCACAAAAATATGATTTTTCTTTCAATTAGGTATAGACGGGGTCAAAACCCTAATTTTTCTCGTTCTCGATTCATTGCGTGCATTTATTATTTTTTTACGATATTAATGTAACTGCTCATGGGATGTAATAGTTTAATTAGGATTTTTCGTTTATTTATCGTTTTACGGATTTTTGGCTATGTAATTAATATCTCTCCCCGTAGCCTTGTAATAGCTTAGTTTTATTTCTCGAATTTTAATTTTCGCAAATATTAACTGTTAAATGTATGATAATAGGATTGCATGACAAGAATGTATGTTAATTTTGAAATGGCTAGCAAACCCTAAATGTGCAAAGATAATAATTGAAATCAAATCACTCGCACATGCGCACTCCTAGGGTATACTCTCACTTCGGTTGCCTTCGGTAAACGATCATTAAGTATAGGGTGTCTTAGTGGTTTCCCTCTTGTCTACACAAAGATCAAATGTCCCATTCGGAAATGTTGCCTAGGAAAGGTTGCCTTAGAAATGTTGCCTCGAATATGATCTTAAGACACTAAGGTTATTACTAAGACGTCCTAACATTGCTTTAGTGATCGTACGTCCCTTTCGATAGTCCCTCAAACTCCAACGACGGTGCTACCTACTCATTAATAGTGGGATAACGTTGTTTAAAGGAAACAAGAACATAAACATTCTTTTTTTGAGTAGGTAGATAACTGTTAGGTACTTGCTCAAAATAAATAAACTTTTTTCACACTTACCCTTTGTTTACCGTTGTTTTTGGTAAACAACCGCTGGTCTCCAGAAAAGGTAAGTTTTTGGTTTACTTGCGGGATCGACCAAACTAATCCCAGAACATATGCTAATCTCTATGTAAAATGAGTAAGAAGGAAGAACGCACGTTCGACCCAGGGAAGAGATGTTTAAGATTGTAGAACAGTAAATAAAAGCATGAAAATGCAAGTAAAGAAGTAAAAAGGTAACTTTGCAGGATAATGGTAAAGTGAAGTAAAAAGACTTTTATTAAGTAAAAAAAGTGTTTCTAACGTACATTGCTCTGCTTTTTATCCTTTCTCACGCAGTAGTTACTTGGATAATATTTGAGAGGTTTAGTACCATAAGTTGAACACACTTAAAAATTACACAAACTTCTTAATTTATACTAAAAGTAGGTAACCATCGAGGGGACATTCTGCGCTAGGATGAAGACAAGTGTCTTTTGCATGCCTCTCGACCCATATCTTTTTGCCACGTTCTCTTCCCTTAGACGCTGATGAAAACCACATTTCTCTCCAATAATTCAAATTTCAAAATGGTCTTCGTCCCATGTGCCAAGGCGCGAACACTTCCCTTCAGTCGAACAACCTACATCTGCTTCAGTCGAATGAACCTTTGGTTGAAGCTTCTTATCATACCTTGGATCCTTTTCCTTAAGTTATCTCATGCGTCGAATTATACTTCCTGGCTTAGTTCATTTCTAGTTGTTTGGTCAAATAGACCAAATATAGTAGGTGTCAAATTTGGGAGCCAACAAATTTCCCCCCAAGAATATCTATTTCGACACTCAAAGAAATATCCATTCTTTGAACTTCCCATTCCACACCTGTCTTCCCAGTTGTCCACTGAGCTTTGACGTGTGCTTTTTGCCTTCCGACAGCTGCTACACCTGGTAAAACCATCATCACTTTTTTCCAAAATGTCTCTTCAAAACTGTCGTTACCACGCTTTCCATGATGGCCTCATTCCTATAATCTAGGCAAGCATGTCCCAACGTTTCCCAATGCCTGCACGGTAATCGTTTCCTGCCTTTCCACGTTCCCCACTACCTGCGAAACATTAAATGCCTTTGACGAGACATTTCGCACTTCTGAAGGCTATAAATACTTCCAAGCTTCTCTATTTAGAACTTTCATCATCTTCAGCTTTTCCAAACCCCTTGCATTCTCACAACACTGTACTGTCACCTTCGCTCTTTCTCTTAAGTCTTTAACAATGGCCTTTTTCTCTAATGCCCCAAACAATCCACAACCAAAGAATGCTAATGATGTTCAGAAACCACCAGATATTTTCTCTACCAACCCTCCTTCTTCCTCGACTAACAGGTACATTGCTGAACCTATGAGAGAATGGCGAGAAGCCTATGATTCTCAACTCCTTATTCCTGTCAGATATGGCGGAAAGATGTATGCTATGTCCGGCCCATTATCCTCATGTGTCGAAAATCCCTTAAAAAACTGTGCCTTCTTTCCTACAAACCCAAGGCTTAAACCCATAGGTTATGCCAAAAAACCTAGGGCAGATTCTGAAGATGCTACACTAGCTAACCAGCAACATCCTCAAACTACTGATGATATCAACCTCCAGTTCATGAACAAAGGGAATCGAATCTTTCAATCAAGCCCTAACCTTTCTTCTGAATACTTCGACTGGTTGAATAAAATGGAGAGGGTGCAAGCTTCTGTCTGGAAGGAGATGGGCATCTATGACTTAGTGATGTTGTCGAAGACAGGGTTACCTTATTGCCCTCTTATGCTGGTATCCTCATTGTACTTTTGGGATAGTACGCATTTCACTTTTCATCTTCCTTGTGGGATGACGACTCCTACTTTGTTCGACATAGCTTCCATCACTGGTCTTCGACCCACTGGTGACTATTTCGACCTTGAAGACTTGTCTGAGGATCCTATTGGGTTTGCTGATACCAAACCCACTTATACCACCTTCATAATCCACTTTCATGACAAGGCTTCAAATACTGTGTCGGAGGTGGAGCACATAGCCTTCTTGGCCATGTGGCTGTCTCGATTTGTTTTCTGCACTAAATCACTGCAGGTGACAAAAAATATGCTGACGCTTGCAACACAGCTCCATCACAAATACCCTCTTTGCTTGGCCGAATTGATTCTGGCCAACTTATATGAGTCCATCATCAATGGTGTGACTCAACTTAAGGTTCTAGGAGATAGAGGAAGTTTGCTGCTATCTGGTCCCTTCTGGCTTCTGCAACTGTGGCTTAACGCCACCTTCAAATCCTTCCTCCCTCAAAAGAACAAGATCAATGAATAAGCTCCTGAAATCTTAAACAAGAGAGTCGAAGGAACCAGGTTGGCATTGCTAACTCCACTGACGAAGGCCAACAGTTTCAAAAGGCCTTTACAAGCTTCGTAATGATGTTTGTGGAGCGAAAAAGCTTTGTTTCGACTATGGATCCCTTTGCCAGGCGAAAATTTGGCCCAGAATGGTTCACTAGACAATATCCTGCAGAAGAAGATGATGTGGTTGATGAGTTTGTGGGCATGTGGGAAGCGTTTCTCCGCCCCAGGATCACGCCTTTAAGATTTAAGAGCTCTAAGAACCAATTGAGCTTAATTGCTTATCAACCCAATCTTGTCTCTCGACAGTTTGGCATTGCTCAATCGCTTCCTTCACCTATATACCCTCGGGAGAAACTGATACTCTTTTATAATCAGATTACTCAGAGGATACCGCTACCAAGCATATTGGTAGGTATTTTGGTCGAACTACACTGACCCTGTTTGACTTTAACCTTCATGTTTTGAACTCTACCACTTCTGAGATGTGGTGGAGACATTATTATGAGGAAGAGTTCTTCAACGAGAAGGACTTCGCCCACCATCTGCGTGAGGCGTTCAAACTGGTTCTTGACAGAGTCAAAAAAGGTATTCCTTTTCCCATTCCTTCGTCTTAGATTTGATTTCCAACATCTAATTAACTATAGCTGTTTTGCCTTCCGTTCAGCTGTCAAGAGGGTTGCTTCGAAGAAAACCGCTGAGAGTACAAAAGGGGGAGACTCTATTGTCAATCCCTCTCCTAAGGTACTTACCTTTCCTTTTTACCCTTAGTTTTATCTGATGTAGTTATTGATCTTCTCGACTTGGTTTTCTATATTCTTAGAAATCAACCCCCAAAAAGCGAAAGGTTCAAGAGATCCAAATCTCTAGCGATAAGGAAGAGCAGTCTCCACCTATTCCTTTGCAGAGACGAAGATTGAAAAAACCAACTCCTGACGTCGAAACCCACCCAAAAATCAGGATTAAAACTACGGCTGGGAGGCTACCTCCTGTCATCATCAATGAACCCACTGAACATGAGGTAATCGCCAAATTAAACAATCCTAGTGAAAGTGACAACTCTAGTCCTGGTGCTGAAATCCCAGTACAGGTATCTACTTCGACTGCTTGTTATGTACTTCTCTCACTTTCTTTTATTTCGTGACGCTTTTAAAAGCAATAAACTCTTTCTATTTTCCAGGACACTGCTGGAACTTCGACACGAAATCTCACTCAGGTTAAGGATTCAACCACTTGCTTGAATAGTGACGGGATTCCTACCTATAGACCCTCTTCAGCGAAAGACTCCTTTATGAGTTCAGCTGACGAAGTAAATCAGACTTCTGAACCCTAGCACGAAACCATAGAAGAAGCTGATGAAGAGGAAGCTGAAGGAAATCAAGAGGAGGTTAGGATTCCTATGGTTGAAGTGAAAGAGACTGAGGAGGAAGGTATCCCTGGCGTCGAAACTGAAACAGAGAGGGAACATGTGGAGATCCCAGAAGCTGGGGGTGAAGAAGTTTTTGCTGAATGAAATTAAAACCCTCCAGGTACTGAGACAATTCCTACTCAAGTACCTAACGTGGCTACTACAGCCAACGCAAGCATCCTTTCGAAGGGATCTATAACCAAAGAGGATTTGGCTTTACTGAAGCAACAAAATCCATTAGGTTATCTGACTGCAATCTTGGAGGGTCGAGAGAGCTCCTTTGATCGTAGTGCCTCGACTGCATTTGGCAGATCTACCTCGACTTCCCCTCTCGGCGAGGCTCTTCAAAAGGTTAAAGCACAAATCTTTAAAAGAGATTTGATGTTAACATTAGAGGGGGAACCAGCAGCGCCTTCTTATCTGAAGACTATCTTGAAAGCTGTCGACCTTCTTGTTGCCCCTCCAGATGTAGCCAATATAATCCTGGATTTACTCTCTATTGTCGAGCAAGTATCAGCAGATTTCAATCGTCAAAGAATCATTAATCGTGATATTGAGGAATCCAATGGCCAAGTGGATGCTTCCTGGCATGCTGCCACTGAATCCACTTCTAGAGTAAAGGACTTGTCGAAGGCCCAAGAGGCTAGGCAAAAGGAAGTCGAGGAGATTGATCAAAACAATGTTCAGTTGAGGGCACAAATTGTAGAGTTGGAAGCAAAACTCGTTGCCAACAACAAAAAGAAAGGGGAGCTTCTTGTTGTGAACAATGAGTTAGAAAGCCAAGAAGAATTAGCTGAAGGGCTAAGACATGTCGATCGAGCTCAATCTCTGGATGCTAAGCTCGAAACCCTTCACCAATCAAAAGCTTTATGTGATCGAAGTCTAGAATTGCAAAGGATCAAGTACCTCCAGATTAAAGCCAATCTTCCCTTCTGAATCTTGTTTCTCTCTATTATGTAATCACTTTTTGTAACAATTCCAAAGCCATTTTGGCACCTTTAACGAAATCATTTAAGTTTCCATTTTGGCATTCTTTATAATTAGTGATTATATATTATTTATTTTTACCTCTTGAAGCATAGGTTTATACATTTTCAAGTATTTTCCATTTACCTTCAAGAGTCGTCGATCTTCGCTTAACTCTTCGATCTCATAGGCTCCGCCTGAGAAAGCTTGCACAATCTTAAAAGGTCTTTCCCACTTAGGGGACCATTTTCCCAAGCTTCGGTCCTTTCGATCCATTAGGAGTATTACTTTCCAAACTAGATCTTCAGGATGAAACGTCTTGGACTTTACCCTTCGATTATAGGATTTCTCGACTCGCTTCTTTTGTAGTCTCAAAAGATCCAAAGCTTTCAACCTTTCTTCGTCTAAGTCTACTTGTTCATCCAACATCATGTTCCAATAGACTTTGGAAGGGATCTCGTGATGTATTTGAATCCTTGTTACTTGCAAGTGGATTTCCACTGGTAACACTACATCATGACCATAGGTTAGGCGAAATGGTGTTGTCCCTGTAGCTTCTTTTGGACACGTTCAACATGCCCACGGGACTTGATCCAGTGTTTTGTGCCAGTTTATGGGTTTCTTTCCCACATGTTTCTTTATTAAACTGATCACCACTTTGTTTGCTGCTTCAACCTGACCATTAGCTTGTGCATAATAAGGCGTAGATGTTAACAGTTTAAACCCCACTTCTACAGCGAAATCTTGCATTTTTCGACTAGTGAAGACTGATCCTTGGTCTGTAGTTATTGTTTCAGGGATCCCAAACCTGTATATGATTTACTTTTGAATGAATTCAATGACATTTTCCTGGTCTACATTGACTAAAGGAATTGCTTCGATCCATTTAGTAAAATAATCAATGCCCACCAATATATACTTCTGACCTTTAGAAGATGCTGGTCGAATTTCTCTAATGAGATCCAAAGCCCATCCTCTAAATGGCCAAGGTTTCACAATCGAGTGAAGTTCATTCGCTGGCACATGTTGAATGCATGTATGTTTTTGGCATCCTTTAGCAAACTCAACACAATCTTTTAGCATAGTGGGCCAATATAAGCCTTGTCGAAATAATAACCATTTCATTTTTTGGCCTACTTTTATGTGCTCCACATGCCCCAGCGTGTGTGGTAGAAAGGGCCATGTATGGTTCTGTTTCACTTAAGCATTTCAAAAGTACACCTTCTGGTGTTTTCTTAAATAGTTTGTTTCCCATCAACACGTAACTCAGCGCTCTGTATTTTATCTTTCGTTCTGTCGAAGCTGTTGGATTTTGTAAATAGTCCACTACAGGCTTTCTCCAATCCTGCTCTGTTAGATTGTCTATGAACGATATTTCAAAATTTTCATGATCAGTATATCCTAACTTTGTGGTCTTTAAATCTGATGGAAATAATTTTGTGGCAGTTACTCTTCCCCTAACTTCGATTGCCTGTTTCAGCCTCTCTTTCGAAACTTTATACCCATAAGCAATTTGTGCCAAATCGTTGGCTGCTTGATTTTCTAATCTGGGTATGTGTCGAATGCTAACTGCCTCGAAATTTTTTAACAACCGTCTGGCTATTACGAAATACATAATAAGGTTTTCTTTTATGCATTTATATTCTTTCATAATTTGTTTTAGGACTAACTCCGAGTCTCCCATTATTTCGACTTGAGTTGCCCCCAATTCCAACAAGATTTCAAGGCCTATAATTAATGCTTCATATTCAGCCTCATTATTCGAACAATCTCCATCTATTTTGTACTTAAATGTTGTTGCAATTTTATTTGGAGAAATAATAAGGACTCCGACCCCAACTCCATCTTTATAACGAGATCCATCGAAGTAAAGTTTCCATGGTTCGATCTCCAAATAATTTAGTGATCTTTCTTGTACAGAGTGGTCGACTATAAAGTCTGCAACCACTTGGCCTTTTACATCCTTAAGAGGCGTGAAAGTTAATGAATATTCAGTCAATGCAAGTGCCCATTTGCCAACTCTACTATGCAGAATGGGTTTTGACAACATATACTTGAAAACGTCAAAATGAGACGAAGCATAAACATTAACTGGCTTTATATATTGCTTAAGTTTTGTACATGAAAAATACAGACATAAACACAGTTTTTCAACTTCGTTATATCTAGTTTCTGCATCATTTAAAACTCTACTGAGGTAGTATATGGGCCTTTTGACACCATATTCGTCCTCTTGAGCCAGCATGCTCCCTAAAGTCTTATCTGACGCAGCTATGTACAGTCTCATACTTCTACTTCGACATGGAGGCACCAGAATAGGTGGTTTAATGAGGTATTCTTTGATTTTGTCGAAGGCCTCTTGATGTTCTTCATTCCATTCAAATCCTCCTTTGTTGAGTCGAAGTAATGGTGAAAAGGATTGCGTTTTCCCACTAAGGTTGGATATAAATCTCCTTAGGAAATTTATTTTACCAAGCAAGGATTGCAATTCCTTTTTGTTAGTTGGCACTTTGGCTTGCAGGATAGCTTTGGTCTTGTTTTGGTTTATCTTGATACCCTTCTTGTGGACCACAAAACCCAAGAAATCTCATGCTTTCACACCAAAAGCACATTTCAGAGGATTCATCTTCAAGCCATAACGTCTCATCCTCTCAAAGGATTGTCGAAGATGATCCATATGAGTCTTCTCTGAAACAGCTTTGACAACAATATCATCAATATAAATTTGCATGAAAGTGTCAATAAAATCATGGAAGATCGAATTCATGGCTCTTTGGTACGTTGCCCCTGCATTTTTTAGGCCAAAAGTCGTCACTACCCATTCATAGGTGCCTAAAGCCCCAGGGCAACAAAAAGCCGTTTTCGACACATCTTCTTCAGCAATGAAGATTTGATTGTATCCAGAGTAGACATCCAGCATACTCATATATTCGAAACCAGCGGTAGAATCCACAAGCATTTCTGCCACTGGCATTGGATATTCGTCTTTGGGTGTCGCAGCATTGTGATCTCTGAAATCGATGCACACCCTCAAGGTACCATTTTTATTTATAACAGGCACAATATTTGCAATCCATTCGACATACCTGGTCGTTCTAATGAACTTGCACTTCAGTAGCCTTTCGACTTCCGTTTTGATTTTTGACAAAATCTCTGGTGCAAACCGTCTTGGAGTCTGCTTAACGGGTTTCTTCCCAGACTTTATTGGTAACTGAAGCTCGACCAATCCTCTGTCGAGACCAGGCATCTCGTCATAGTCCCACGCGAAGCAGTCCTTGAACTCTTTCAGTAATTTGATCATTTCGACTCTGAGTCCTGGATCTATTTTGGCGCTTATGTATGTGGGCATGTTCACAGGACCTTCGCCTAGATTTACCTCTTCTAGAGGATCTTGTGCCAACATTCTGACATTGTTCGCCAGCAGGTCCTTTTCGAAACCAAGAGGTTCGTCGTCATAGATGGCGTCTAACCTCTGGTCTATAGAGTATTTCGTTCCCAAGTCGGGAGGCTCAGGGTCAAAATCTTTCCCAGGTCCTGTCTTCGACAGAACTTGTTCATTGGCCTTGGAAGCCACATATTTAACTTTAGCCTCTAAGGCCGCTATCATCCTATTTTCAGCCATATAAGCCGAAATCTTTTGGAGAATTGATGACTCAGTCATCATCATGAAATTCACTGCCCCAGCCTGTTGGCCGTATATCACTGACTCCTTCAAAGTCTATGTTGGATAAATCTTCTCTATCCCACTGGAAACCATAATCGGAGTGTAGGTATAGAGAGCGGAACACATTTGGAGTTGGATTCAAATCAAACTCTGGTGGGTTACAAGGCCCTATGTGAGCCAAATTCATGTCGAAATCATTCTTTCCGACACTATTTATTTCACCCAGGTAATAACTCTGGTCTGCTTCAATGTTCTCCACAATGCCATCTGGGCGCCACATTATGACACTTTGGTGCATCGAAGATGGCACTGCTCCAATGCCATGTATTCACTCTCGACCAAGGAGTAGATTGTAGTTGGGCTTTGCTGAAATAACTATGAACATGGTGGGTCGAAGGATTGAACCCACTTTGAGGTCGAGTTGAATGACACCCATTGTGGTGCCAATGCCTCCTTCATAGTTGGATAAAACCATGTTGTGTGGCTTTATGTCAGCATCTCCTTTGCCTAACTTTTCCAGCATGAATTGTGGTATGATATTAATGGTTTCCCCACAATCAACCAGAATTTTATTTATGGTTACTTCCCCAACTTTTGCTCTAATGAACAGTGGTTTCAAATGGCTCTTCATTGCCTCTGTTGGGGGTTCAAAGAATGCGTTTTATTCTTCCACGCATCCATTGTTCATTATGTAATAACATACTGGCTTGTGTCTAGCCAGTTCCTGTTCAAACATTAGGTCAGTCTCTTCGACTTCGACCTCTCGGTTATATTCTTTGGGCAGCACATATATGACATTCACCATGATGTCCAAACTGCCACTAGAGTCGGAGTCATCATCATTCGACCCACACTCTTCCGCCCAGGGCACATGATTTCTTTCCAGAGGTTTCCTTTTCCTTTTCTGCACATTAGTGCTAACTTCTGGGTGAGGCCCAGTTGCCTCTTTTTCAGCCTTTCGCCGTCTCTGATACCTCCTCCACTATGAACGAGACATAGGATTCTTTCCTTTATAGTTGCTCGACACATGGGTCATTTTGTTCGACGCGGAAGCATGGTATTCCTTCCTGTAATCTAGAGAGGAACCTCTTGGTACGTCGAATGTTTGCCACCTTTATTCATTTGGTCGTTTCCTTCCCATGGTATTCAGCCAGGTATCAGTAGGCACATTAGTTGGAGGACTAAAAGTTGGTGGCCTCCTTTCCTGAGTCATGGGTCTTTGTTGAGGTCCCCTTCTGCGGTCAAATCGAATTTTTGGACCCACTCTTTGTTGGGCATTGGTGCCCTGTTTTGCTTTTATAGTCTGCATCCCCTGTATGTGTTCAGCGGCCTTTTTATCAAAAATAGAGCTACACCTAGGGCATAACATAACTTCTGATTTCTTCTTTTGGCATCTATGCAAAAAATCTACCAAATTTTCAGCCTCTTTTGGGAACGCAGTTTTGTTTACTTCCTCTTGTCGAAGGGTTTCTTCTGAAACTCTGGCTCCAGAGACTTCGAACACATTAACCTGCATGTTGCTTTTGGCAGTCAGGTTCATCTTCTGCATTTTGGCCTCCAAGGCTTCTGTCGAACCCTTTGCAGCAGCCAAATAAGAACCTGTGGTGGTTCTTTTGCTGGAGCTTTCAGCAACTCCTTTGATCAGTTTCAGGCCAACATCAGCCTTGTTGTTTGACGCTTGGTCAACTTCTTTTTTCGAATCCAGGCCTTCAGTAGCCTTTCTCACCCCTTCGATTGTTTTCCTGGAGATGTTACCAGTGAAACTCCCGAAGATGGGTTTTGTTATGAAATCTTCAGACACTTCTACCATATGAATGCCAACCGGTTTGGCATAATGAGCCTCTGCTTGCAGTGGGTTTGTGTCGATTTTCATTGCTGGTTTATCAGCAAATTTCAGCCTTCCTTCATTCAGTGCATGTTAAACGAGATCCCTGAAAAGGAAACATTGTGAGGTTTTATGTCCCAAAAAATTATGATATTTACAAAAACCTCTTTTCTTTCTCTGTTCTAAAGGAGGAAATTTGGCCCCTGGGGGCACTATCATCTGTCCATCTTTAACTAATATATCGAATATTTTGTCACACTTGGATATGTCAAAACTATAAGTTTTCTTGGGAAATTTATCATTGTTTTTCTCAGGTTCCACAGGATTTTTCCCATTTGACGGCACCAACAATTTACAAGAATATGGTGGTCCATGTTTTAGTTCAGCTAAATCAATTTCGCCTTCTTCGATATCTATAGGATCGTTGTATGTCTCTGGATCGTCATCGTCCATTTCGACCTAAGTTACCCTTTCTCGTCGAAGAGTTTTAGCAGTTTTAGCCTTTTCAGCTTTAAGGCGCTCTACTTGTCGAACCCTATCAGTAAGTTGGGCCATATCCCTCAGGTATTGTGTATCCAATTTTTTCCTAATCGAATAATCCAGGCCACCTGCTGTTATTTCAACTAATTCATGCTCAGGCACTTGGGTAAAGCATCTGGCTTTGAGTAGTCGAAATATATTTAGATGTTCATCGATTGGCTCTGTGAAGCTTCTTTTTACACTAGCCAATTCTTTTAGACTTATCTTGGTTTGACCCATGTAAAATTGTTCATGGAACAATCTCTCTAACTGGTTCCAATTGTGGATCGAATTCGCTGGGAGGGTAGTGAACCAAGTAAAGGCATTTTTCATTAAGGAACTTGGGAAGTATTTGATTCTAAGGTTTTCATTATTTTCTATTTCTCCTGCCTCTATCAAACATCTAGCCACATGTTCGACAGTCGACTCTGTCGTATCCCATGAGAATTTAGTGAATTTTGGGACTTTTCCCCTATGTGGTAAGTCCGTTTGTAGAATATATTCTAACAATGGGGATGTAAAGTTTGGTATATGGAAACCAACATTCATCCCGTTTTGAAGCATTATTCTCTCGATCATAGCGGTTAAATTATCATCCGCCCCATAGTTCTGGTGTCGAACTTGTTGTATTAATTTGTCTGCATTTTGGTTTCTATTAGCCAGAATAACGCCCTGATCGATTTCTCGATGGTTTCGAGGTATCTCTATTCTTGGTTGTTCTACTTCGACCCTTGGAACTTGGGGGTTTGGATTAATGGTTAAATATTTTTCCATGATTACCCCTTGATTTAACCTTATTGGTACCCTCTGGGGTTGTCGAACAACTTGGGGTAGTTGAGCAACTTGAGGCACCCCAAAGAATTCAGCCATGCGCGTTATTTGCACTGTCATCTGTTGATTCGATTGTGTGGCAGTCTGAATGAGGGGATTTAGTACTGTACTTAGAGTTTGTGCTAACATTTGTACCATTTCATGGTTACTTTCGTCCATTTGTTGTCTCAAAATTGCTGTCGAAGCATTTGTGAGACTTGGTATCATATGAGATGGCCCTCCCAAAAATTGGTTTCTACTGGCATGAGATCCCTGTAATGGTGATGTTGTATTTACCAAAGGTTCTGAAAAAGTAGACGCAGCATTCATAAGGCTAGCCATTTCAGTAGTTGGCATGCCATATGACTGTTCTCGACCCATCCAGGTCGTCGAAAAGCCTGGGGGTACAGTTGATCGAGACCCTAGGTTCATCCTTGGCGGGGGTGTTCCTAAAGGACCTCTTGGACCCATATACGTAAGTAAGGGTCCAGTTTGATTCATGGTTAACGCTGGTATGGATCCAACAGAAGTTGGGATATTCCCTTCGACAACAGTGTTAACTTCAGTTCCTGTGATCGGTGGAGGTATTTCTCCATGGTTTGGCTCGTTAGCCATACTACTTTCTCCGTTTTCTTTCCTAATAGTATATTTGTTGGTTATTCTACCACTTCGTAATAACATACAATGTTATAACTGTACAGGAAAAACACAGTAATATAGACGATTAGCAACGTCCCACCAGGTGTGCCAATTTGTTTACCGTTGTTTTTGGTAAACAACCGCTGGTCTCCAAAAAAGGTAAGTTTTTGGTTTACTTGCGGGATCGACCAAACTAATCCCAGAACATATGCTAATCTCTATGTAAAATGAGTAAGAAGGAAGAATGCACGTTCGACCCAAGGAAGAGATGTTTAAGATTGTAGAACAGTAAATAAAAGCATAAAAATGCAAGTAAAGAAGTAAAAAGGTAACTTTGCAGGATAATGGTAAAGTGAAGTAAAAAGACTTTTATTAAGTAAAAAAGGTGTTTCTAACGTACATTGCTCTGCTATTTATCCTTTCTCACGCAGTAGTTACTTGGATAATATTTGAGAGGTTTAGTACCATAAGTTGAACACACTTAAAAATTACACAAACTTCTTAATTTATACTAAAAGTAGGTAACCGTCGAGGGGACATTCTGCGCTAGGATGAAGACAAGTGTCTTCTGCACGCCTCTCGAACCATAGCTTTTTGCCACGTTCTCTTCCCTTATACGCTGATGAAAACCACCTTTCCCTCCAATAATTCAAATTTCAAAATGGTCTTCGTCCCATGTGCCAAGGTGCGAACACTTCCCTTCAGTCGAACAACCTACATCTGCTTCAATCGAATGAAACTTTGGTCGAAGTTTCTTATCATACCTTGGATCCTTTTCCTTAAGTTATCTCATGCGTCGAATTATACTTCCTGGCTTAGTTCATTTCCAGTTGTTTGGTCAAAAAGGCCAAATATAGTAGGTGTCGAATTTGGGAGCCAACACCCTTTTTCAAACAAAGTTTTCAAAAACACTTCGTAACAATCTTGAGGACTGATACAAGGGTTAAAACAAAGTAAAACAAAAACTTTTCAAAACAAACACACACAAGCAATTTTAAAATGATGAGCAAGTACCTAAGAGCCCGTAGAAAACTACGGATGGATGGGGTGCTAATACCTTTCCTTTCTATAATCTACCCCCCGTACTCAAAATCTCGAAAAAGGAATTTTTCTGTGCTTTTTTCCTTTCCAGTTGGATAAAATAAAAGTCGGTGGAGGCTCTTGCTTACCGCGACATTTTGCAAACACAAATGCAAAACACAAACCAGCATTTTCCTAAAAAAAGTCTGGTTCTGCCACCGTATCACAGAACTGGCGACTCTACTAGGAAGAAATAAGTGGGGTATACCTTAGGAATAGTTGATCATAAATTGCTTCTCTTGTTTGTTTTGGTTTCTTTACTGTTAAAGGGTTTTGTATTGGGAGTTACTATATATCCTAACCCGGATCTGAGGAATACCTTTTAGGTAAGTAGTAATAAACTGTGAGGGAACTGTACGGCGTAAACCGATATGGTTGAAGTAGTAGCTACATTGATGTGGCACATTGGTTGGTATCGGTATCCCTTGTGGAGAAACAAGGAGAATACGGGGCTGCTATGTGTGTCGTTAAGCATCAACTGACCTTAGAACCTATAACTGACCAACTTGGCCATTAGGAAGTAGTGAGATAGTCGGTCTCGGTGTAAAGCTGGGAACTGGTTGATACTCGATGCTACACTCATTAAGACCATACTCTCGAGATAGTTCCGGCCGCAAGAAAAGATTGCGTGAGCTGAAACCATGACCGATGGAGGATGGTTAGTGATATTGAGAACCTCTAGAACCCGGTTACTATTATTAGGACAGGTTGAAACCAACTGAACTTCAAGAGGGTAGTACCTAGACCTCATGCAAGCCTTAAACTTAAGGGTTATTGTGTGACTTGTTTGCCTTTGTCATGTCTGTTATCTGCTATACCTGTTGTGATACGGTGGGAGAACTGACTAGTGTTTTGCGTTCGTATTCGCACTTGTGCGGTTGAGCAAGAGTCGCCACCGACTTTTTATTTTATCCTAAAGGAAAGGTTAAAAAAGCACAGCAAAAACCTTTTGAGATATTTCGTGGGTTCGGGGGGTAGATTATGAAAAGGGAAGGTGTTAGCACCCTTTTCATCCATGGTTATCCATGGGCTCTTAGTTACTTGGTTTTTTAGATCACTTGCCTTGTTTTTCGATTGCTTTGAAAATGGTGTGTGTGGGTGCTTTTTGAAAATGTTTTGGAAAAAGATGCCTTGTCTTAGGCTAACCTTGTAACAATTCTTTACTCGAATATTTTACAAAGGCGTGTATCTTTTCGAAAAGATGTTTCAAAATGTTTTTAAGAGTTTGTTTGGAAGTGTCGTGGATTGTGGTTTTTGAAAAGAAGGCAAGTGTTTTTGCAAGTTGATCTCAAGTAACTAAGAGTTTTGTCTACCCTATTGTACTCAAAGGTTTTTGTTATGTTTTAACCCCTTTTAACAATTTTGTTCTACCATTGAAATTGGTAGACAATCTTGCATTTAGGAAGTTTATTCGGGACGGGCGCGGGTCATCGTATGGACCATGAATGCAATGATGCCAAGTGTCTTTGGCAATTTGCTTTGAAGGGACTATGATCATTCCGTTTAGGCAACTTTCGAAAGCGTCATCGAGGGACTTATGATCATTTGATTTTGTTTTGCCAAAGATACTCGACGTGCAAGCATGGCCTATTTTGGAAGGTAACATGTGAGATTACCCTAGGGGGTGCAAGTGTGATTGTGTATTGATTACATGTATTTGTCTTGTATTAGGTTATCTAGCGTTTGATTTTATGTACATACAAACCCTAGGTCTAACCATGGTATAATTGGAAAACTGTAAATTGCGGAATGTAAATCTACGCTATTACAAAATAGTGTCCGGGAGTGGGGGTATAAATGTACAAGGGGACGAGACTTATAGTATCCAATAAGTTACAACCAAATCGAATGTGCGATCAAAATGTAAATATCGAATATACAGATATAAGATAAAAATGTGTATAGGGCAATGTGAATACATTGTGTAAGTGTAAGTGTGAGATGTATATGTATTGTGTAATTATGTACAAGTGCGAAATGTGAGATCAAAGCGTATTAGGGTTTGACCTAGACATATATTTTAATCTTGTATTTTTGATTTATATGTTAATTATGTATAAAAGAAAAAGAAAGTGATTTGATTTAAATGGTATGTTCAAATTTTAATTAAATTGTATTATGTATAAAAAAAAGGAAATATTTTAATCACATATTTATGAATTTTAATATTAGAGAAATGAAAATGTATTTAAATTATTATGTACAAATATGTACTTAAAAAGGATATTTTAACTATGTGATAAAAAATGCATAATATTATAAAATTAATGTTTTAAAATGTATGTATAAGTATATTTTAAATGAAAGAGTAAATAAATAAAAGGAGATAAGTATTTTCAATTTCAATATGGGATAAAAATGTTATAGTTTAGTAAAAAAAAGAAGAAAAAAGGATTAATGTTTGTTATAAAAAAGAGTTAGTGATACTGTTGGGCTTTGGAGAAAGTCAGAAACGGGTCAAGCCCATGGATCTTGAAACAAATTTAGGGTTAGGCATTTTGTCATTCAGAACGAAGGTTAGGGTTTGAGCGGCGCCGTTCGCTGGGTTTTGTCTTCTTCGTCCGATTTCGAGTGTCCATCATGAGCTTCTCGCCTCAGCCACCGGCAACCTCTGTTTCCCCTTCCCTCCAGCGATATTGTTGAGGCAGCAGAACTTGGTAATCGCTTTGATTCGTTTTGTTTTAGTTCTTGCACATTTTGTGATTTTCTGCGTATTATTGATTAACTGTGTGTTTGATGTCTCATGTGGTATGTTATTGATTTTTTACTGGAGGTACATGAGGAGAGAAAAGAGACGCCTTACCTCTACTAGAGAAGGGAAGGAAGGAGATGAAGATGCCTGGGAGGCTTTGATGGCAAAGAGGGAAGAAACGTGATGCTAATGAACTCGATGTCCCCGGTATTTCTGTATTAATCCTCTTGCTTAGGTTTTATGATGCTTTACACTGAAAACCTTTTCCCTTCTTTCTTCTTCTTCTATGTCACTGATGCTTTGAATTGCTGCCTGAGTATCTGTATGCTTCTTGTTTGACTGCCTTATTGCCCAGTGATGTGTACACTGAGGGCCTAGGTTACCTTGCACTTGCCTCTCCTGTATGTTTGCTTGCCTTTGGACCTTTGAATGCTTTCTGAGATTGATGCCCTTGACGCTTTTGTTGAGTTGGATGTCTTGAATATTTATTGCCTATGATGAAGAAATTCTGAGGCTTAGAGGTTGGATAGTTTTAGGGATGGTTGAGGTTTGGTTATGGTAGTGCAGGTCCATAGTTTGAAGCTTGGCTTTGTGACTTTTGGCTTAAGCTGGTTTAGCTTGACAGTATGGTGGTTTAGTTCACATGTTTTTGGGTTTGTGAGGCTAATGCTGGTTTAGTTTGACAGTATAGTTGAGGGATTTGGATTTTGTTTATCAGGTTTGAAAGCTAGGCCATGTTTTGATGGTTAGGCTTTTGAGATTAAGGCAGGGTGTTGGTAGTTCTGTGTATGTGTTTGGATGATGCAGGCAGGTTAAGGCATTAGGAGGTTTTGCAGATTGTATATTTTTCTCTTCTAGCCTTGAACTGCTTTGTATTGGCTTGTGGATTTTTGTATTGAGGCAGAGTTGTATGATATTGTAAGGGTGATGCAGGTTCTTTGCTTTGACCGGAAAAAAATGAGGTTTCAGGCCTTCTGACTTTTTTTTCATGCAGTAGGCTTGAAGTTCTGGTTTTTATGTGTGTAGTTTTTTTTTTTATGGCTCTTGAGACAGGTATCAGTTTTGTATATGTTTTTCTCTTTTGCTATATTGAACTGAGTTCTCTTTTTTTGTCCTCTATCTTTGTTGTCTTCTCTTAAGCCTCAGACCTGGACTTCTGCCTACTACTACTTTATCTCTCTTTTTCTCTCTGCATAGTACAATTAATATTATAATATGATTTATGTGTACTATCCTCTGAAGGGGCCCTACTGGTGGGAAATGATGATTTTAGATTCAAGTTACTTGCATATACTTCTCTGCATCTTTATCCTGCTTTTGACAGCTTTGCTACACTTTTTGCATTTCTCTGATATCTTGGGATTTTATGATATCTCCCATATCTTTCTTTGACAGCTTGGGATTTGACTTTGCAGCAATTGTACTTCCTTGATTTTCTTTGATATCTTTGGCATTTAAGGGGGAATTGGACTTTTCAGTTTAGTTTGAATTGGAAGTTTGCAGTTTGAACTTTTAGAAATCATGCATTTGACATTTGCATCTCATGAATAAAAAAATCTTCCCTCTCTGTGAACCGGGAGAAATCCCGTGATTTGCAGAGAGGGTCAACTGATCCCAGTCAGTGGCCCCTAATGATGAGCAACTTTAACTGTCTTTTTTTATTTCAACTGCTTTCTGACTTTTTTCTTCTCTCTTTGCAGATAAAACATGGAGCACCGGAGCGGAGTGAAGAGTGAAGAATATTAGAAATAGGATAGTTTTTATTTTATGTAATATTTTAAATTAATGTATATTATTGTTCATAATTTAAATTATAAACAACAATTTGTACAAATAATTCAAATATCAATAAAATCTAAATTATCCAATTAATTCTAATTTTCTTTATTGTTTATTTATTTATTCAAAATTCTTAGAATTAAAACAATTGAAAAATAAATTTCAATCATTCAATTTTTTAGAATAATAAATAACTTAAATAAAAACAACATTGATCAATTAAACCTGTCTTATTCAAAATCCAAAGCAAAGCAGCAGTTAACCCAAATGGACTGATCAAACGCATTCCTTCTTCACTGATTTGCCATAAACACTGTGAACCCAATACTGCATACCGTATCTGAATGGCCCAATCAAAACGTACTGAATTCAAACCACTGTCTCTTTTACTGATTAAACCAAGATAACGCGAATTTTAATCCGACTCTTGGAATAAACCGCAAAGTGCTGTGGAATTTAAATTCTTCTGAGAATATGCCCATAAAACCCTAACTCCTGATTAAATGCCAAATAACGCTCGCCTGATCACAATTGAACCAAAAATCATCCAAACCCTAAGCCAACTGTATGAAACAATCCAGAGCTCTGAAAATCAGTAAAAACCCTAATTTTGCTTGACTGTCAAGAAAAGTCCGTTTGTCCGATTCTTGAGCCAGTTTGAAAAGTCAGGAAATGTCTGAAGCTGAGATTTCTTGTGGAAAAGCGCGAGGGCAAATTTTGGGGTACAACAGTTGCCCCTGTTCAATCTTCTTGGACCTGAAGAGTTAGATTGGCAAGTTTGCCTTTCGCGACTTGAAGGTAAAAGGAGATTGGACACTAATGTGCCCAGAAAATTTTCACTCGTCGATGTGATGGTGGAGGTGAATGGGCTTAAAGATTCCATTTGGTGATGGGCTTAAAGATGCCACCTGGTGCGAGATAATTTTGTCAGGGGATGGGCTTAGAGATGCCATCTGAGAATGGGCTTACAGATGCCATTCGGCGACTGCTGGTAGGAGGATGGGCTTATAGATGCCATATGGTGATGTTGAACTGTAGGTCAATGGTGAGTGGACAAGTATCGGAAGGGCATCCATGTTTCGGAACATCTCTGAATCGGGGTCCGAACAAGCCACGGATTGACGTCCATGTCTGGAGAATCTGTAAACTATCTGAGATTGAATAAGCAATAGAGCAGCATCCATTGTTGGGACGTGTCCGTAAACTATTTTCAGAAATTGAGAAGAGTCTGAATCAGTTGGTAGATCGACATCCGTTGTAGGGAAGAATCTGTAAACTGTTTTCAGAAGTTGAGCAGAGTCTGAATAAGTCGATAGATTGGCATCCGTTGTGGGGAAGAATCCGTAAACTATTTTCAGAAGTCTTGAAGAGGGACCGGTGTAGGGCTTCTGCTGATGTGTCTGAATGAATCTAGAATAAGTATCAGAATGTCGCCGTGTCTGGGTCACATCTGAACTATTTCTGGAGGAATCTTGGGAGATGATCTGTGTCTGTCGACTGATCTTACCTGAAAAGGCAAAGGGTTAGTTGTATGCAATGTTATGATGCATGATGCAATGCGTGTGACATCGATGTTTATGACATGAATGCGATGAATGCACATGTAAGCTGATGAGCTAATATCGCCGAGGATATATGAATCCGAGATGGCTGAAGATAAAAGCATCTTGACTGCTACCGGGGAAAATAAATCCTTGGCTATCGCTGGGGAAAAGAATTCCTGATGACCTCTACTGGGGAGTCCCAAACTAATAGACCCATGCTGGGGAGGCCAGATTGAGAATCTCCGGTTTGATGGGAAGTAACTCTGGAGACTTCACTGGGGAACTCAAGATTTCTCCTCCCAAAACTCTGTGGGGAGAAGGTTCAATGGTCTAGCTCCGCTGGGGATACTGAAGCTTAAACTCTGAGGGGGATTGAATTTCGGAGGATTCTCTGGCTAGGGATTTGCAAAGATAAGTCACTGTTGGGATATTTTGATGAACTCCGCTGGGGATAGGAAGAATCTTCTGGTTGCTGTAGGTGTTGGTCTGGGATAAGTTACTGAATGTCGCCATGGCTGGGTCACATCTCGAACTATATCTAGAAGCAACTCTGAATAAGTTATAGAATGTCACCAAGTCTGGGTCACATCTTGAACTATATCTGGAATGAAATTCTGAATGAGTTGCAGAATGTCGCCAAATCTGGGTCACATCTGAACTATATCTGGAAAGTCTGAATGAGTTATAGAATGTCGCCATGTCTGGGTCACATCTTAAACTATATCTAGAATGAAATTCTGAATGAGTTGCAGAATATCGCCAAATCTTGGGTCACATCTGAACTATATCTGGAAGGTCTGAATGAGTTATAGAATGTCGCCATGTCTGGGTCACATCTTAAACTATATCTGGAATGAAATTCTGAATGAGTTACAGAATGTCGCCATGTCTGGGTCACATCTGAACTATATCTGGAATGAAATTCTGAATGAGTTGCAGAATGTCGCCAAATCTTGGGTCACATCTGAACTATATCTGGAAAGTCTGAATGAGTTATAGAATGTCGCCATGTCTGGGTCACATCTTAAACTATATCTAGAATGAAATTCTGAATGAGTTGCAGAATATCGCCAAATCTTGGGTCACATCTGAACTATATCTGGAAGGTCTGAATGAGTTATAGAATGTCGCCATGTCTGGGTCACATCTTAAACTATATCTGGAATGAAATTCTGAATGAGTTGCAGAATGTCGCCATGTCTGGGTCACATCTTAAACTATATCTGGAATGAAATTCTGAATGAGTTGCAGAATGTCGCCATGTCTGGGTCACATCTTAAACTATATCTGGAATGAAATTCTGAATGAGTTGCAGAATGTCGCCAAATCTTGGGTCACATCTGAACTATATCTGGAAAGTCTGAATGAGTTATAGAATGTCGCCATGTCTGGGTCACATCTTAAACTATATCATGTCTTTTGAGGTGATAAGGAACTTGTTGAACACTTTTGACATTCGAATGCCCCAAGTGGTGATGAAGGAGTCTTGAATCAGATTACTCTGCATATTGAGAGATTTCTTGAAATCTTGACTGGACTTCCCCAGGTTAACTGAACTTTGAAAGATCTGTTGGACCTTGACTGGACTGCCCCAGGTTAATTGAATGGTGACATGTCATGCCCCTTGCTGATAGGAGATTTGATGGAAGTGTTATCCTCTTGAAGTGATTTTGACTTACTGAGAGAGTTTTCGTTCCTCCGAACATTCGCTGTATGAATTTCTTCACTGTCAAATAAATAGGGTCAAATGCAGACAATGATATTCGAATAATGCAAAGTTTATATTTGTCTCGAAGTTTTGAAAAATGCGTTTTTAGCAGAAAACTTTTCATAAGACAAGTTAACACAAGATTTAGAGCAAAGCCCTACAGGAGTCAGGATACCTTTTGTAACAGTATGCTTTCGAACTAACCCATGCTTCAATTAGGACTTTTGAAGGGTTATAACGTGGCCTGGTTCACGGTTTAAGAAACAAAGGATAAAGGCTCAAAGTATATTTGTACCCACCCGCTCTTTGTGATGTTCTTCAACCTAAGCTCAGTTAATTGCGTCATACTCTGTTTTGAGTTTTGAACGACTTTTGGGCGATGGTTCACCAGTTGAATTTGGGGAGACAGTCATCATCTCTTTTTTTCTTTTTCAACGTTTTTCATGTTGTTGAGAATTTTGTAATGACCTCACTATTTTGATTTTGATTTGTTATCCCTAACTTTTGCCTGACTGTTACCGTTTTCGGGATTACTATCAGCGGGATGCCCCAGCTTTCTTAAGCCTTCTTGATAGGTTTTGGCTCGACGGGTTCTTTCTCTTTTGAGAGATTGACTGTCTATATGATAGGGAACCACCCTTGTCTTTTGATTCCAAAAGAATGCTTTCTTTTTTGACGTCGTTCGTTGTATTACGAACTGAGAGTTTGCGACTTCAATGCACATTTTCTTTTGAATTAACTGAGATACTACCCTGCCCCAGGTTTATATCAAAGGTTTTGATCGTTTAGAACAGAAAACTCCTACTTCTTTGGCTGAAAGGGGTTGACTAGGGATTAACTTCCTTATAACTCCAGTGTTTGGGAATTGAAAGAAATGCATGTACATCATCAGCACGGTCTGTTCAAAAGCATACTGTATAAGATCACGGCATTGTTTCGTCATCCTCCCTCTAAAGGCTTACAGCTTTTTATCAAGAGTCAAATATCATAAAGAAAAGCATAAGAGTAGTGAAACGAATGGACGAATTCAAGACAAACATATGCAATGCATTAATGAAAACAGAGTTTAACATCAATAGATAATTGTTTGATAGCAAAAGAAATTACAACTTTGAAAATTCAAAATGAAACAAACACAATCTCGATGATTTGGCATAGGAGGAGTGATCATGCTGGAGTCTCTGGGGGACCAAACTCAATCTCCTTGGCATCGATCATGTCCTGGATCTTGTTCTTCAGAGGCCAACAGTTGTTGGTATCATGCCCCGGGCTATCAGAGTGGTATTCACATCTTTCATTGGGGTGATAGGTAGGAGCAGAAGTATTTGGGTTCCGGAGAGGAGCCCTCAAAGTAATCACACCCCTCTTCAACAAGTGTTGCAGTGCCTGAGACAGTGACATGTTGATCTTGGTGAACTGCCTCTTAGGTGCGACCTCCTTATGCTGACGCCCTTGTCTTTGTTGAGCAGGTATAGGATTAGGGATCAGGATTGCCCCTATATGTTGGTCATGACGACCCTTTTGACTGTTCGCAGCAATGGACTCTTTCTTCTCGTTGTAGGGAATTATCTGAGTATCGGAGGTTGTGGATCCCTGGATCTTTCCACTCTTGATGCCAGCCTCGACCCTCTCACCGGTCAGTATTAGCTCGGTGAATCCGGCTGAAGAGCTTCCAATTAAGTGATTAAAGAAAGGCCCTGTCAAAGTTCCCATGAAGATGTCGATCAACTCTCTGTCAGTTAAAGGAGGTTGCACCCTACCAGCCAAATCTCTCCACTTTTGGGCATATCCCTTGAAATTCTCGTCGGAACCCATGGTCATGTTTTGCAACAGCACACGAGTTGGTGCAAGATCAGCATTGTACTGGAAGAGGAGAACCAAGAAGAAGAAAAGGGCCCCAGCCCTGCAGTTTCTGATAATGATACAGATTATGATGAAGAATAGTACCCTCCTGCTGAAAATAGGTACAAACAACTAGAAGACCGTCTAAATGCTATTGAGATTCAAAGGATCCCCGGTCTAGATTTTGGAGAGTTGGGACTGGTATCAGGGGTGGTGATCCCTCATAAGTTCAAAGCTCCGGTTTTTGCTAAGTATGATGGAATGTCCTGCCCTAAACTCCATCTCCGCTCGTATGTCTGAAAAATCCAGCCTTACACTGCTGATAGAAATTTGTAGGTACATTTCTTTCAAGATAGTCTGTCAGGGACTCAGCTTGAATGGTTTTATCAATTGAAAGAAGCTAATGTCTGAAACTGGGAGGACCTTGCTGCTACTTTTTACAAGCAGTATCAGTATAACGCCGACCTTGCTCCCACTCGTACTCAACTTTAGGGTATGTCTATGGGCGCAAGCAAAGGTTTTAAGAACTATGCTCAAAAGTGGAGAGATTTGGCTGGAAGAGTCCAACCCCCTCTGTCTGATAGGGAGTTGGTTGATATATTTCTAGGGACGTTGTCTAGTCCATTTTTCAATTATCTGATCGATAGTTTGTAATCTGGGTTTACTGGATTGATTTTGACTGGGGAAAGAGTAGAAGCTGGTACCCGAAGTGGTAAGATACAGAAAGGCGCTTCATCAAGTGCAGAAAAGAAGCCTTTCACCGGTAAGAAAAAAGCTAGTGCAGTTTACGGCCCAAGGGGCAGAGCAAACCGGAATACCGCCAAGCAGTAAATGCGGTAGTGATATCAAGACCCACAGTTGCCCCATAATGCAACAATCAGTAAATAATGGAGAGACCGCAGAGACAGTACACTCTGCTCAATATGACCTTGTCTCAAATTCTACCACAATTATTGAAGACCAACCTGGTAACTCTGAGGGAAGCCCCAAAGAATCCCAGCACCACATCTCCGCTATATAACCTGAACGCCCGCTGCGCCTATCACTCCGATAGCCCAGGACATGATACAAACAACTATTGGGCCTTAAAGAATAAGGTGCAAGATTTTATCGAAGCCAAAGAGATTGAGTTTGATGCTCCGGAGAAGCCCAACATCATAACTGCACCCATGCCCAAGCATGACTCGGGAATCAATGCTATTGAGATTGTCTCCACCACAGAAGATGCTGATGATGAGGACCCGGATGTCAACAGCTGGATCTACCCGACAACCAACGGTGGATTGAACAACTGGACAACGAAGGACTTCGTACCTGTTTCTTTTATTACACAGTAATTGACTTTTGTTTTGAGATTTGTAACAAACAGTTTGAAACTTTACGGCCTGGTGCCTTGCCTAAGGCACCCTGGCTTTGTTTGTGAGGGCTTATTACTTGTCATTTCATATATCATCAATAAAGCATTGTATGTTTTCTTGCATTACAAATTTTGCGCTCCTTGTTTTTCTTTTCTATCTCGTACTTTATCAAAACATCTATTGTCTTACACACACTCACATATCATAATGCATATCCACATCCACTCTGGATCCCATTGATAACAACTCTGCTACTGCCGGTTATGACTTTGAGAATCCGATCAACCAAGCTGAAGACGAAGGTGAGGATGATTGTGAAGTACCTGGGGAACTTGCTATACTGTTACTACAGGAAGAGAGGGACATACAGCCTCATGAAGAACCAATGGAATCAGTAAATTTGGGAACAGAGGAAGAGAGGAAAGAGGTCAAGATAGCTGCGAATCTGGAGCCTAGTGTCAAGCAACGGTTGATACAGATGCTACGCAACTATGTTGAGATTTTCGCTTGGTCTTATGAAGATATTCCTGGTTTGGACACCGATATTGTGGTTCACTGCTTGCCAACTAAAGAAGACTGTCCTCCGATAAAACAGAAGGTTCGTCGTATGCGCCCAGAGATGTATGAGAAAATCAAAGCTGAGGTCATGAAACAGTTCGACGCGGGATTTTTAGTTGTCACTTCTTACCCACAGTGGGTTGCCAACGTTGTTCTGGTGCCTAAGAAGGATGGTAAGGTGCAGATATATATGGACTATAGAGATCTGAACAGGGCGAGCCCCAAGGATGATTTTCCACTCCCTCACATCGATGTTCTGGTCGACAACACCGTGCAGCATAAGATCTTCTCCTTTATGGATGGTTTTTCTGGTTACAATCAGATTAAGATGGCTCCCGAGGACATGGAGAAGACAACCTTCGTTACACAGTGGGGCACCTTCTGTTATAAGGTGATGTCGTTCGGATTTAAGAATGTTGGGGCAACTTATCAGCGCGCCATGGTCGCTTTGTTCCACGATATGATTCACCATGAGATTGAGGTTTACGTTGATGACATGATCGCAAGGTCCCAGACTGAGGAAGAACACCTTGACCATCTCCAAAAATTGTTCGACAGGTTGAAGATGTATAAGCTAAGGTTAAACCCGAACAAATGCACCTTCGGGGTAAGGTCTGGTAAGCTGTTGGGTTTCGTTGTTAGTGATAAAGGTATTCAAGTGGATCCTGCAAAGGTGAAGGCTATACAGGAGATGCCAGCTCCCCGCACAGAAAAAGAAGTTAGAGGCTTTTTGGGACGTCTGAATTACATTGCCCGATTCATTTCACACCTGACTGCTACTTGTGAGCCAATCTTCAAGCTGCTGAAGAAAGATCAAGTGGTAAAATGGAATGATGAATGTCAGACCGCTTTCGAAAGAATCAAGGAATACCTCCAAGAGCCACCTATTATGATGCCTCCAGTTGAAGGAAGACCTTTGATCTTATACTTGACAGTACTCGACAATTCAATGGGGTGCGTGTTGGGGCAGCATGACGAGTCTGGCCGAAAAGAGCATGCTATTTACTACCTTAGAAAAAAGTTTACCGACTGCGAGACCCGATACTCGTTGCTTGAGAAAACTTGCTGCATTTTGGCATGGGCTGCTCGCTGGCTAAGACAGTAAATGCTGACTCACACTACCTTATTGATATCAAAGATGGATCCAATCAAGTATATCTTCGAAAAGCTTGCCTTGTTCGGAAGAATAGCAAGATGGAAGATAATCTTAACCGAGTATGACATCCAACACAGAACCCAAAAAGCAATCAAGTGGGGTGTGCTGGAAGATCATTTGGTGCATCAGGCCGTGGATGACTACCAGTCTATGAATTTCGAGTTTCCGGATGAGAACATCATGTTGGTGACCGTCTGTGAAAAACCTGGACCGGATGAAGGATCTGAGGAAGGATCCCGATGGTCTATGTATTTTGATGGAGCCTTAAACGCGTTGGGTTATGGTATTGGCGATGTGATTATATCTCCTGAAGGTTGTCATACTCCATTCACCGCCCGATTATGTTTTAACTGCACCAACAATATGGTGGAGTATGAAGCATGTATCCTAGGTCTTCGAGCTGCTATTGACCTAAGGATTAAGTTATTGAGTATGTTCCGAGATTCCGCTCTAGTGATCAGTCAGATCAAAGGCGAGCGGGATATGAAGCACCCAAATCTTATTCCTTACAAGGAGTACGTATTGACGTTGCTCCCACACTTTGAGGAGATAACCTTTAAACATTTCCCCAGAGAGGAGAATCAGCTAGTGGACGCGCTAGCTACCATGTCTTCTATGTTCAAAGTCAGGTGGGACAATGAAGCTCCCCAGATTACCATCGAGAGGTTGGACGAACCCGCACATTGCTGTGACATTGAGACTGAAGAGGTAACAGATAAACCCTGGTTTCACGAGGTAAAGAGGTATCTTGAGGCTCAGGAGTACCCCGAGGGTGCATATATTAATGATAAGAAGTTTCTGAGGAGATTCGCTTTGAAGTTCTTCATCAGAAATGGAATTCTCTATAAGCGTAACCTTGATTCGACCTTACTGCGATGTGTGGAAAAGAGCGAGGCAGAAAGGATTATGACAGAATTACATGAAGGTACCTTCGGAACTCATTCCAGTAGACATACCATGACAAAGAAAATCCTACGGGCAGGATATTATTGGTCTACTATGGAAGCCGATTGTTATCAGCATTCTCGGACCTGTCATAAGTGCCAAGTCTATGCTGATAAGGTGCATGTACCTCCAATTCCTCTGAACGTCTTGACAGCTCCTTGGCCTTTTGCAATGTGGGGCGTTGATATGATAGGCGAGATCAGACCTACAGCGTCTAACGGGCATCATTTCATTCTGGTAGCTATTGATTTTTTCATGAAGTGGGTTGAGGCAGCTTCCTTTGCTACAATAACAAAGAACGTTGTGGCGCGGTTCATCTGACATAATCTGATCTGTCAATACGGTGTACCAGAGAGAATCATTACAGACAACAGTACAAATCTCAACAATACGATGATCACTGAGCTCTATAAACAGTTCAAAATATAACATCACAACTCTTCTCCTTATCGGCCGAAGATGAATGGGGTTGTTGAAGCAGCTAATAAGAACATCAAGAATATTGTGCAGAAGATGACGGTGACATACAAAGACTAGCATGAGATGTTACCATTTGCTCTTCACTGGTATCGCACCTGAGCACGGACATCGACATGGGCAACACCCTACTCTTTGGTGTATGGTATGGAAGCGGTCTTACCCATTTGAGGTCCAGATACCTTCTCTCCGGATTATGAAGGATGCAGGTTTGAGCGAATATGACTGGGTCCAGACCCAGCTTGATTAGCTGAATTTAATCAACGAGAAGAGACTTATTGCTATTTGTCTTGGTCAGACGTATCAAAAGGGAATGATCAAGGCTTTTAACAAGAAAGTCAGACGACAAGAGTATCAAGTTGGGGATCTGGTGATCAAACGCATCATACTCCCGCAAGGTGATCCTAGAGGCAAATGGACCCCTACGTACGAAGGGCCATTTATGGTTAAGAACATTTTCTCAGGAGAAGCTATGATTCTAACCACCATGGATGGTGACGATCTTCCTCACCCTGTCAATGCAGACATAGTGAAAAAATACTACGCATAATCAAAGACTCGCTAGGTTGACTGGTCTAGGAAAAAATAAGGGCTTCCCGGCGAACCAAAAGGGTTCCGGCAAAAGTAAGGGATGAAAATGAAAAAAAACTGTACACCTGGCAAGTCGAAAACCTGAAAAGGCGGCTTGGGCAAAAAAGGGTACCCCGGTGGACTGAAAACCCGAAAGGGCGGTCCAGGAAAAAATTAGGGATCAAAGCGTAACACTATGTCTCATTGGATCATCTTGAAACCAGACTTCGGTATCGACTATCAAGCTCGGACGGTGCTGATCAATCTGATCTACCTTTAACCAAGTAGCAAAGTGATGAGACGCTCGAAGATATAGAGGCAATAGCAAAGGTGGAACCTAATGGGATTGTTCACATAGCTGTTTTTTTCTTTCTTTTTCACAAGTTGTATAATTTATATCTTTCGGCGGTGTTCTCTTATTAGGACGTCAGCCTCTTGTACAAAAACGCCTATTACAGGCCAACTTCAAAAAATCAATACAGTTCATTTTACAAGAAATTTCAAATTGTTCTTTCTTTTTCTGTTTTGTTTTGTAAGAACATCCAATGATTCATTTTTGATATATGCATTTGAAAATAATTGTTTCTCATAAATATTTACATGTGAAACAAAATACAATTACTCGTGATTCCAGGAACAGGAGCAATCAAGAAGTGTCCAAACCTTACTGTTGCTCTACCCACCAGGTACAGAGATAGAGTCAGTTTGAGAAAATGACTAAAAATGCATACACTCCCCGCAGAGTAGGAAGTGTCTGAAGACATTGGTGTTAATTCTCCCCCAAGCAGAGTTCATTTATCGCCAACAATAGAAGACTATCCCCTGTGGAGTTTATTTCTTCCACAGACAGAAACTCAATGCCCAACAGGGTTCATTATCACCAGCAACGGTAATTCATCCCCAGCCGAGGTTATTTCTCCAAATCAGCAGATCTTCTGACAGAGTATCTGTTCCCCACAGAGTCATTCTCTCACCAGTTTATTCTCCAGTAGAGTTATTCTCCCGCCAATTTATTCTCAAATCATCTTTGTTTGTTACCCCAGCGAGAACAAGGAATTCAACTCCTTGTACTCTCCAGCAGAAATCCGGGATTTATTTTCCCCAGCCAAAAAGCATCACGAGAACATTTGCATATCCATACATCACGGCATGCGCATACGCATCATACAGTACAATCTCATTTATTTTGAGAGCATCATTACTCAATACATTTCATACATCATGACATTACATACAACTAACTCTTTATCTTTCAGGGAAAGATACAATCAAATTTTCACAAGTTTCTCTGGTTCAGTCAAACCGATGCTGATATTTCTATTCCAATGCAAGCTATGAAGCCCGGATCCGACCGGATAATATCTTGATTTCTCCATCATACTGCGAAGCCCGGAGAACGACCGGATAACAGTACCAAGACACTACGAAGCCTGGAATCGACCAGATAGTGGTTCATCTTAAATTTAAGCTATGAAGCACGGATTCAACCGGATAATAGTTTAATCCCCAGCAAGTTATTGTGAAGCCTGGAGAATGACCAGATAGCAATGTGAGTTACTGTAAAGCCTGGATTACGGCCATATAGCAGTACAAGACACCATGAAGCCTGGAAGCGACCAGATAGTGGCATGTCATAAACACAAGCCGTGAAGCCTGGAAATCGACCGGATAACAGCTTAACAAGTTATTGTGAAGCCTGGATTACGACCAGATAGCAATACAAGATACCATGAAGCCTGGACTCGACCAAATAATGGTATAAGATGTTGTGAAGCCTGGATTACGACCAGATAGCAGCAAAGAATACTATGAAGCCTGTAGTCGACCAGATAGTGGTATATCTTTAAATTCAAGTTATGAAGCCCAGATTTGACCGGATAATATCTTAATTTCTCCAAACACCATGAAGCCTGGACTCGACAAGATAATGGTATAGGACACCGTGAAGCCTGGATTACAACCAGATAACGAAAAAGGATACTGAATCCTGGACTACAACCAGATAACAGTAAGGGACACTGCGAAGTTTGGATTTCTACCAAACAGCAGTTTACCTGGCCAATTACTAAGAAGCCTGGAATCGACTGGATATTAGTGTTGCCTTAAATACAAGTTGAAGCCCGGGTTTGACCGGATAACAACTTAATGCCTTCTGAAGCCTAGAGCACGGCCAGATAAGAAGTGAGAAATTGCAAAGCCTAGATTACGACCGAATAGCAAGTTTATTTTCATCCCCCAGTAAGTCGCTGTGAAGCCTAGAGCACGACCAGATAGCAGACAGTCTTATTTTCCCCAAGCAAAATCACTGTGAAGCCTGGAGTACGACCAGATAGCGGTTCATTTGCACTTCTCCGACCAAGAGATGGTTCCCCAGTAGAATAATGGACGATCGAAGCTCCTGAAATTCAACTTTACCAAGACAGACCAGCATTCCCCAGCGAAGTCCTCCTCAATAACAGGTATACAAGCTCTCAAAGGAATCTCTTATGCGATCGACACTTCTTCTGATGGCATCTTTAAGCCCATCTTCCGTCATCAATCTCCAAATGGCATCTATAAGCCCATTCCCGATATCATAAGACAAGTACCACTTCATGTAAGTGCAAATTTCTAGGCACTCTAGTGTTCAATCATCTTCCACCCTCGGATCAGGAAAAGCATACAAGCCAATCTACATCCCCAGGTTTAAGAAGATTGAACAGGGGCAGCTGTTGTACCCCAAAATTTGCCCTCCCATATTTCTCAATACATTTCAAGTGAGGTCCTCAAATTGCTCAAGGAAGTCCAAGGGTTGACCAGACAAACTCTCTCCTAAGGCAGTCTATCTCAAATTAGGGTTTCAGTTTGCATCAAGAGGTTTGAGTCCAAAGGATCCCAAATCCTCACCATTGTCCTAATATGTTCACAAGATTATCCATGTCAATTTTCAAGCCCTACAGAGAAAGTTTGTTCAGTCAATTGCTCAAAGGCCTGAAAATCGATTGTGCTAGGGCAGTGTCAATTGTGGCCCACATACAGTCAAACTTCAAGATTCTTGGTAAACATCCTCATTTTGAAGTATTATTCATCATTTGATCAAGGGTTGATCATGATTCCTCAAGGATTGCTCACAATTCATCAAAACCCAAAAGTTGCTAAATTAGGGTTTTGTAGGAAAAGTCAACTCAACTTTGACCAAGCATAACTTTCTCATACTTTATCATAAATGGCCCATCCAAATCTCATTTTGGAGAGGATATGATTCCCTACAATTCATCTTCATCCCCCAAGATCAAAATATGCACTCACAAGGAGTTACAAATTATAGGTCATTTTGAAAAGTCAACAAAAACACCTTCTTTGTAAAAGCTTCATACATGAACATGGAAGAATCAATTAAGATGAGACAAAAAGGGTTGCTTAGAAGACATCTTTAGATTTATAAAAAGTCCAAGAACACATCTCTAGGGTCAAAATTGGAGGAGTTATGCATTGGTGAAGTTGACCTTTTTTGCAAAATTGCCAAAAGTCAAAAGTGGCCAAAATTGAAATTTTTGTCAAATGGGTCCAACGTTTTGTGTTTGTATTGAGTTGGTAACATGATCCACGACCCATGATCCTTCCCACTTGCCTTTATTTTATTTTTGTCATTTATTTTGATTTTTATTTCAATTAAATCAAATTAAATCAAAATAAAATCATGAAAATATCAAAACTAATCAAAGCTTGAGATTTTATGCATGTTTAGGTCTCTCATACAGCTGGGAGGAGAATTAAATCGTGCAACGCTTGTTTGGACAGAAAAAGATTGAATTTTTATTGTTTTGGAAAGATTTGATGCAAGGGAGAATCAATGATAAAATCTTCATAATTGCAAGGATTTGATGCAAACTTATAACCCTAATTCACTCTATGATATATATTGAATAAATCCAAAGCAAAAGAACAAGGATTGGAGGCATGAGAAGCTGAAAGAAAGCTTGCAAAAACTCAACAAAAGTGGTGAATCAAATTCCAATTTCCAGACCTTTTCAAGCCATTCCAAGCATACCATTCGCTTGTTGGGCATCTAAGGACTCTATCCCAATCATCAACAAGCATTTTCGTGCCCAGATACGCACTGTTAGTACCTCACGAATTCCATGTTTTCTTGAGATCACATATCATAATCCTAGCACTCTTAGCATGATTTGTTTATATATTCTGAATCCTTGAAACATTTGCAAGCTAATGATAATGATTAATTTCATTTTGGTTAACCATACAGAAAGTTTCCATGATTAGGGTTTAGGTTTCATTTTGGGGGGTTTTGTATACAGAAGCAATTGGCTCTAATGGAGGAGACCATTGTGATCAGCGGGTCAAACCCAGTTGATCCATAGTCTTGAATCTTATTTATATTGCTTGTATGCAGTTTCTGAACTGTACAGGGTTATAGCCACAACACCATGACTGTAGGTAAAGGTTCAGAGTTTTAAACGACAGATCCAGGGAAGAAGACAATGGCGTGTCATAACTTTACTGGCCCATTTAAATTCTGGCGCATTTATTCTGGCTAGAAGCTTGTAGTTTTGATCTATTTGTTTGTTTCTATTGTATTGATAAACTAACACCCAGTGCAGTTGGTCAGCAGAAGGATGTCAGAAGCTCATAATTCTTGATTCAATCCCAAGCGTGAGCTTTTTCCATGTTTCCCCTTATATTCACCAGATCAAGCACCCTCTGGTCACGATCCGCTGGATCCACCAGCCAGGAGCAGGCCCAGGACTATCATCTTCTGGACCAGCATCCTCTGATCACCATCCTCTGGACCAACATCCTCTGATCACCATCCTCTGGACCAGCATCCTATGATCACCATCCTATGGACCATCGCCCTCTAATCAGAGCCGCTGACAGCAGGCCCTTGGGTTATTTCTTTTTTCTCTAATTTACCTTTCTTTAGTTATTCTTTTCTTTTATTATTTTTATTATCAACACTAAAATCACCTTTTTACCAACAAAATCATAAAATCAATTTCATCAAATTAGAATTTAGGTTTTTATTTATTTTGTCAAATTAATTTAATAATTAGTTTAATTTAATTTTAGGGTAATTTTAACCTTTTTTGTAAATAATTTAAAATCAATTAGAAAATTAGGTTATGTTCTTGATTATATTTTTATTTCTTTTCATAAAATAACAAGAATGCAAAAAATAGTTAAATTTTTCTTAAATAAAATTAATTAGTCCTTAGGTCTTCTGTATTTATTTAATTAAAACCTTATTTTTCTCAAAATAACACAAAAACCACAAAAATATGATTTTTCTTTCAATTAGGTATAGGCAGGGTCAAAACCCTAATTTTTCTCATTCTCGATTCATTGTGCGCATTTATTATTTTTTTACGATATTAATGTAACTGCTCATGGGATGTAATAGTTTAATTAGGATTTTTCGTTTATTTATCGTTTTACGGGTTTTTGGCTATGTAATTAATCCTCATCCTCGAAGCCTTGTAATAGCTTAGTTTTATTTCTCGCATTTTAATTTTCACAAATATTAACTGTTAAATGTATAATAATAGGATTGCATGACAAGAATGTATGTTAATTTTAAAATGGCTAGCAAACCCTAAATGTGCAAAGATAATGATTGAAATTAAATCACTCGCACATGCGCACTCCTAGGGTATACTCTCACTTCGGTTGCCTTCGGTAAACGATCATTAAGTATAGGGTGTCTTAGTGGTTGCCCTCTTGTCTACACAAAGATCAAATGTATCGTTCGAAAATGTTGCCTCGGAAAGGTTGCCTCAGAAATGTTGCCTCGGATATGATCTTAAGACACTAAGGTTATTACTAAGACGTCCTAACATTGCTTTAGTGATCGTACGTCCCTTTTGATAGTCCCTCAAACTCCAACGACGGTGCTACCTACTCATTAATAGTGGGATAGCATTGTCTAAAGGAAACAAGAACATAAACATTTTTTTTCGAGTAGGTAGATAACTGTTAGGTACTTGCTCAAAACAAACAAACTTTTTTCACACTTACCCTTTTTCAAACAAAGTTTTCAAAAACACTTCGTAACACTCTTGAGGACAGATACAAGGGTTAAAAAAAAGTAAAACAAAAACTTTTCAAAACAAACATACACAAGCAATTTTAAAATGATGAGCAAGTACCTAAGAGCCCGTAGAAAACTACAGATGGAAAAGGTGCAAATACCTTCCCTTTCTATAATCTACCCCTCATACTCAAAATCTCGAAAAAGGAATTTTTCTATGCTTTTTTCCATTCCAGTTGGATAAAATAAAAGTCGGTGGCGACTCTTGCTTACCGCGACATTTTGCGAACACAAATGCAAAATGCAAATCAACATTTTCCTAAAAACAGTCTGGTTTTGCCACCGTATCACAGTATGCTTAATCAATCAATCAGTAAATCACTAAACTGCAAGATAAAATATTTGGAAAAAAAAGCACATTGCTACACACTTGCACCCTTAGGGTATACCTCACTCGGTTGCCTTCTAATTACGGTCACAAATCTTGAAACGTGAGAATTCTTAGTGGTTGTCCTTAAGTCTAGAGATCACTAGTCCCTCGATTGTTGCCTCGGTTAAAAAAGTGATCTTAGGGATTTAGAATAATTACTAAGATTTTTTTCCCAGTTGCCTTTAGTGACCGTACGTCCCTTTCGATAGTCCCTCAACATCCAACGACTAGGGTTACCTATTCACTAATAGTAGGATAATACAGTCTAAAGGATAGGAGGAAAAGAACAGTCTTTTTCGAGTGGGTAGATAACAGTTAGGCACTTGCTCAAAAATGCTTTTACACCCTACACTTTCAAATAATTTTCAAACAAAAATTTTCAAAAACGCTTTATCACACTCTTGAGGACTGATACAAGAGTTATCGTAAAGTGAATTGCCGCACTAAGGTATTTTCAAAGCTTTTCAAACCACACCAACACAAGCAGTTTTCAAAAATGAGCAAGTACCTAAGAGCCCGTGGAAAACCACGAATGGAAAGGGTGCTAATACCTTCCCTTTCCATAATCTACCCCCCCTTACTCAGAAATTCTCGAAAAAATGTCTTTTTCTATTCTTTTCACCCTTTCCTTAATTTGGATAAAAGAAAAGTCGGTGGTGACTCTTGATTACCGCGACATTTGAGAATACTAAACACAAACCAGAATTTAACAGTCGGTTCTGCTACCGTATCACAGAACTGACGACTCTGTTGGGGATAATTATAAAGTGGGGTTTACCTAAGGGTCTAAATCATTTTAAAATTGCTTTCTTTGTTTGCCTTGACTGATTTATCTTTGAGGGTATTGTTTGGGTTACTATAGATCCTATACCCGGATCTGAGGCATCATTTTAGGTAAACAACAATAGATCATGGAGATTGTACGGCGTAGACCGATATGGTTGAAGCAATAGATGTATTGGTGTGACACTTTGGTTGGTACCGGTATCCCTTGTGTTGAATCGAGGAGAATACGGGGCCGCCGCATGGTGTCGTAAAGCACTAATGAACCTTAGAACCTTAGTTGAACAAACTTGGCCATTAGAAAGTAGTGAGATAGCCGGCCTCAGTGTAAAGCTGGGAATCAGTTGATACTAGATACTACACTCATTAAGATCAGACTTTTGGGATGTTTCGGTCGTAAGAAAAGATTGCTAAACTGAAATAGTACCGATAAAGAAAGATCAGTAATATTGAGACTCCTTAGAACCCGGTTACTATTTTTAGGACAGGTTTGAAACCAACTAAACTTCAAGAGGGTACTTACCTATGGAATCCATGCAAGCCTAAACCTAAGGCTACTTGTGTGACTTGTTTGCTTTCTTTGCCTAACAATTTGAACTTATTGCAGGGATTTGTTTGTATTCCTTGCAGGACCTTGTTTATATAAATCCAATAAATTGGTTTATTACCCTGCGGTTTTGCTTGATGCATAACATACATATCATAGCATCATAACATGACATATCATACTGATCATTTCAAGGATCTCGAGGGCCTGTGATGCAGGTTATGATGAACCAGACATCTAGCAAGGGGCAAGGGGATTTATTTTCCTCTAGCCAATGTCGTCAAAAGATCAAAACATGATAACTTGAGTCATGGGCTATGACCCACTTGATATGGTGAGCTTTACTCTTGTAGAAGGACCTTAAACGATACGAAGTGCTTCAATCAAAGTTGTAAAGTTCAACGCCTAACATTTTTCTTGTTTACCCCATGAGACCCGTGAAAACATTCGCATATCATACATGTCATTGCATAACAGGTAGTCTCTAGTACAAGTCTCTCATGTTCTCTCTATTTATTTCAGCAATGGCTCTCAAACAAGACAACAGAGATCTCTAAACTCGAGAGGCTCAGTTCATGCAAATGTTCCTAAACCTATCCAAGGGGCAGGAAGAGTTGAAAGCACTCCTCAATGGGAGCTTGACCAAGAAACATCCTGACAACCACAAGGATGACCAGTTGGAACGACTGCAAGCTGAAATAGAAAGGATGAGAGTCCAGATGAGTAGTCAGATGGCCCTTATCCAAAGTTTAGCTCAGGAACAATAAGAATTAAGGATTCTCGTCATCAAGCTTCTTCAAGACAGATACGACAGTCTTGGGGAAACTGCTAGAGCTTAGAGCCTAATCAAGGATCAATCTCTCTTGGCAGATAGGGAATTGGGTGACTTGTTCATACAAGGGCATGTAGAAAATAAACTCGGGAGCGGTGACATTCAAGGGACTGCATCTTCAAGTACGCAAAAGAGACCATACAATGGGAATAAAGAGTCAAATGTCATGTATGACCAGAAGGACCGCAATAAGAGTAATCTCAACCAATCTGTGGGGGTAATGTGGACTTATATTCCGCACCGATACAATCACAATGGGGTAATCAACAAAGGCAAGACAAGCCCAAAAGGCAATTCACCAAAATCAACATGTCCTTGGCTCAGTTATTGCAACACATGTTGAAGATGGAGTTGATTACGTTAAGGGATCCTCATCCAAACCCCAAAACTTATTCCCCTAACTACAATCCTGATGTAATATGCACCTACCATTATGATAGTCCTGGACATGATACGAATGACGGTTGGGCATTGAAAAATAAGATTCAAGACTTGATTAACGAAGGAGTGTTGGAGTTCACACAAGATGGCCAGGCTGAGTTCTTTTGCCATCCCTCCAAGGCACACCATCTGAAGTGACAAGATCAGACAAAGAGGCTTTTGTTCATTAGAATTTTCAACGTAATTTTCTTTTGATTGTTCGAACATTTATTCATATCAAACCTTATTATCCCATTCATGCATCGCATATGTTTGTCTTGAATGATTTCATTTTCATTTTATTTAAAATGTTTTCTTGCTTCCTTTATGTGATATTCGACTCTTGATTAAAAAGCTATAAGCCTTGTTGTACCCCAAAATTTGCCCTCCCATATTCTTCAAAGATTGGCCAAGTCAAGCTTCAAAGTTCCCCAAGGGTTGCACAGTCAAAGATTTCCTATACAGTCAAAACTAGGGTTTGTGTTCTGATCAAGAGATTGAAGTTTTCAAAGGTCCAATCAAGTCTCATATGCCTACAAATATGGTCAAGTATCCTCATATCAAGTTTCAAGACATTCAGCACAAAATTGCACAGTCAAAAACCCTAATTGCACTACAGTCAACTGTAGGGGCAAAATGGTCATTTGGCAGTCAAAAGTTCAAATTTTTGGTCAACATATCATTTTGAAGCCACAAACATCATTTGATCAATGCTTGATCATGATTCTCAAAATTTGGCTCAGAAATCATCAAGATGCAAAAGTTTCCTTATTTGGACAGCTGAAAAAGTCAACTGAAATTGACCAGGGCATAACTTTCACATGGATTATCAGAAAATTTCCATCCAAAGCTCATTTTTAAGATAAAGACATTTCCTACAACTCATCTTCATACTTCAAGTCCAAGAAATTCTCTCACAAAAAGTTATCAATTTCAACATTATAGGTCATTTTCAAAAGTCAACAAAAAGGGACTTTAAGTCAAAGGCCATAACTTGAGATTAGTAAATCAAACTGACATGGTACCAAAGACATTGGTTAGAGGACTCAAAGACCTTTCCAAAATGTCCAAGAACATGAGAAAAGCTTAAAAATTGAGCAAGTTATGCCTTGTGGAAGTTGGGAAATTTTTGGATATTTTGAAAAGTCAACATTGATGCAAATGACCTAAAATTGCTAATGGGCCCATTTTTCTTCCACAATTCATCATTCCAAGCATGTGCACGACCACTTGGCCCAAAGGGAAGTTTTTATTCATTTTTTATTTATTTATTTGAATTTTTATTTATATTAATTCATTTAAATCATTTAAATATGTGAAAAATACTTAACTTAACCTAACAAATCTTTTTGCACATGTCTTAGACTCAATAATTCGTGCACATTCAAATATGGGAAGATTTGGTTTGATTGGATCCTAATTGACACAAAATTGCATGGAAAAAGATATGAAAAAGATCCTTAAAATCAAATTTTCAAAAACCATCATTGCATTGGATTTGTTCTACTTTTCTTGACCTAATTCACTCAATACAAATGCATGATCACAACCCTAATGAGAATACACACTAAGCTGTGCAAAAGAACACAAAGCAAACTTGAAATTTTTCTCCACAAAGTCAAAACTGAAAACACCTTTGCAAGGCGATTCAGGTCTCAATTCTTGTTCCAATAGCTTCCTCAAGCAATATAGGACGTATTCCAATCAAAAACATCAATCAAAACACTGTGAAACGGTATCCAGAAGTTACACTTTTTCCATTTTTTTTTCATTATCGTGTTTTAACATTTACGCACATTCATGGCATTTTGATTGTATATTCATGATCAGGGAAGTGTTTGCAAGCTAACCATATGCCTTAATTTGATTATCATGCGCTATAGGAGAAAATACCATGTTTGTGTTTTAGGGTTTACAGGACCTCCAATTGGGGATTTTAAAACCAAGAAAAATTGGCCTTCAAGAATGCCATGGTTGTAATCAGCAAGTCTGGACGAATCTAAACATACCCTCGCGCCTAATTTATGAGTGACCTAGGCTTATTCGCTATTTTCTCAAAACTGGCCTAAAACAACGCATGAAAAACCGTGGCTTAATGTTGTACGTTTCAGGGATAGTGAAGAAGACGATGTGTTGGCACACGGTGATAGGTTAATTCAAAAATTCGCGCGCGTTGGTGGACCCGGTCATTATTTCTTTTATCATGTTTATTTGCTATTATATGTTAAATGTATTTGGGATGGCTCAGTGGTAGGTAAACGCATTTGCAATGTCCATGACCTGGGTTCGAGCCCCAGGTCTTACATGTTTCATATTATTTTTCAGTAATAATTCCCATGCAGCGCCAGCATCAAGACGCTCCATATGCCCTCAGGAATCCAGCATCCACGTGCCCCTGGAGATCCAATCAAAGGCATAGATCTAAAGAACACGTTGTACCCTAGTCAACATGCCAACACGTGATTCAAAAAGTCCACCAGGCCTTGCTAAATGGGCCAGATTACTAAGGCTAAACCTCCAAATTGGGGTTTGAACCCCCAGGTTTGCACATTCTTTTTTATTTTCTTTATTTATTTTTTTTTGTATTGTTATTTTTTATTCCCTTTTATTATTATTTATCCAATCTAATTAATTATTTTCACAAAATATAAAAAATGCATAAAAATCAGAAAAGATAAAAAATACAATAAATATTTTTGTTTTTAATATTTTCATAAATAAATTGGCATGTAATTAATTAGTTTAAATTAGGTTTTTTTAATTTTAATTCCTTTCATAACAAAAATCAAAAAATATAGAACTAGGTTTAATTAGTGTTTTATTCCTCTTTAATTTTTCTTTTTCACAATAATAATATTTATTTATTTTATTTATTTTTATAATTAAATTTGCATGAAAGTAACTTAGGGTTAATTTAGGTTAAATTCTAATGTTTTCTCAATAAATTAAAATAACTAGAATTAGGGTTTGCGTCGTGTTTTGATTAATTCTTTTTCTATTAAATCTAAAAAACATAAAATACCAAAAAACAAGTTCTTGCCTTCAATTTTAATTTTAATTCCTCATTAATTTTAATTTTGCAAAAGGGTCCAACGCCCTCGTTTCGATTTAATTTCGCATATTTATTTTATTTTGCTTAAATAATTATGTACCTCTCCCGAAGCCATGTAATTACTTCTCGCACTTGTAATACTTTTAATTTCTTTATTTTTCTGTCAAATCGGGTCCTGGTTAATTTTGGCGATGTGGACCCGCGCCATTTGTAATAGCTTTAGATCTTTACTTTCCCGCAAACTTTTAACTGTTAAACAAAGCATGCAAGAATGAATGTCTAAATAAAAGCAATGCGTAGAACACCAATAACCTGACAAGACAAAAATAAATGAATCCGACACACGAATCACACATCACCCCTAGGGTACACCTCACTGTTGCCTTGCCTCGAAAGGTGATCGTCGAGTAGAGGATGTCTTAGTAAGTCCTCATGATCCGGGAACCTGGCATGAGGGTAGCTTCTAAGGTGTCTTCCTATTTCTCCGGTGATCACCATGTCCCGAACCTTCGAATTGACCCGAACACCTCCAACGGTGGTGCTACCTACCTCTCAATGGTGGGATGGCACTACTTTAAAGGACATCTACACAGACGAATTCCTTAGGGTAGGTAGACGACTCTAGATACTTGCTCTAATTTCAAAACAAATAAAAAAAAATACTTTTCACACCGACACCTTTTCAAAAAGCTTTCGAAAGCAATTTTTCAAACACTCTTGAGGACCGATACAAGAGTCGAACTGGAATTTTCAAAGAAACTTTTTAAAACCCACAATTGAAAAGCAAACAAACCATTTTTGAAAACACAAATGAGCAAGTATCTAAGAGCCCATGGATAACCATGGATAGAAAGGGTGCTAACACCTTCCCTTTCTATAACCTACCTCCCGAACCGAGAGCAATCTCTATAAGGAATTTTTCTGTGCTTTTGTCCTTTCCATTTGGAGAAAATAAAAGACGGTGGCGACTCTTGCTTACCGCGACATTTCGCGAACCAGCGTTAAACAGTCAGTTCCAGATCCACCGATCACAGAACTGGCGACTCTGCTGGGGACTTAACTTAAAGTGAGGTGTACCTTAGGGTTAGTTCATAACTATGTTTTCAATTGTATTGCTTTGCTTGCTTTAAATTGTGGGACTGTCTTGGGAGTTCTATAGATCCTAACCTGGATCTGGGGGATACCTTCTTAGAAAGTAGCAATAAGGCTGTGAGGGAACTTTGCGGGGTATACCGACATGGTTGAAACAGTCTGCTACGTTGATGTGGCACTTTGGTGTGTATCGGTAACCCTTGAGTTCAGTCAAGGAGAGTACGGGGCCTCCGCGTGGTGTCATGAAGCATCAACAGACCTTAGGAACCTTAATTGAACTATCTTGGCCTCTTTAGGGTAGTGAGATAACTGACTTTGGTGCAGTCCGAGGTTGGTTAATACTCGATACTACACTCAATTGAGGGTTGCTTTCCTGGAATATTTCGGTCGCCAGTTCAGTGGCTAAATCGAAACGATGAACAATGAAAGCAATCCCGTGATACTGAGACCCTTAGAACCCGGTTACTTCTAATAGGACAGGTTGAGCCCACCAACTTCAAGAGGGTACTACCTAGACCCCATGCTGGCCTAAACTCTAAGGGCTTCTCTTGTGTGACTTGTGTGCATTCGTACTTGACTACTTGTATGCTTGTTATCTGACACATGAACTACTTGCAGGGTTTGTTTTTAGTCCTTAATTGGGACTCATAACAGGGTTTGCTAAGTTTCTTGCAGGTTTCGTTTATAGTCCTTAATTAGGACTCATAACAGGTTTTACTTGAGTTTCTTGCAGGTTTTGGCTTGCAGTCCTTAATTGGGACTCATAACAGAGTTACCTACATTACCCCATGCATACCATAACATCATACCATTGCATACATCCTAACCCATTTCAAGGATCTCAAGGGCTTGTGATGCAGGTCATGGTGAATCAGCTTCCCAACAAGGGGCAAAGAGGATTTATTTTCCTCTAGACAAAGTTGTCAGGGGCTATGACCCACTGGATATGGTGAGCCTTTGACCCTTTGAAGAAGAACTCTCAGCAATATGAAGTGCCTTCAATCAAGTCACCAGTTTCCAATGCTAACAATTTTCTTGTTTACCCCGCGAGGTCCTTGAAAACATTGCATATACATATCATGCACATCTTTGCATTACAGGTATCCCTTTTCGCAGGTCACTTACCTTTGTCGCTGTTTATTTCAGCAATGACTTTCCAACAAGATAACCAGGGACCTCCTGCTCAAGAGACTCAGTTTGGGGAAATCCTTCTGAATCTATCCAAGGGGCAGGAAGAGCTAAGGACACTTCTCATGGGGACCTTTGTCAGGAAGAGTGTTGAGGATGAAAGGCTGAAACACCTACAAGCTGAGATGGATGCTATGAAAGCCCAAATGCTGGGGCAGAGGAATGCCATTCAAGGTTTAGCTCAAAGACAAGATGAGCTCCGGTTTCTCGTCAACCAACTGCTTCAGGGCAACCAACTGGGGCAAACATCTAAGGGTAAAAAGCCAGTCATCGTTTGACCATCTTTGAGACAAAGAGGCAAGGAGAAAGCTCCTCATATGGCTCCATTATCACCAATTCAGTGTCAACCTCACCAGCTTCAACCAGACAAGCCCCAAAGGCAATTCACCGAGCTCAACGTGTCGCTGCCTCAAGCCTTACAACAACTGCTGAGGTTGAACTTGGTAACTCGAAAGGATCCTCCTAAGAATCCCAACAGGACACCTTCAAGGTATAACCCCAACGCTCACTGCGCTTATCATTCTGACAGCCCGGGGCATGCTACAGAGGATTGTTGGACTCTGAAAAATAAGATCCAGGATCTGATCGAGGAGGGAGTTGTGGAATTCACCCGAGATGGCCAGGCTGAGTGCTTCTACCATCCCTACAGGAGGCACCAATTGAAGTGACAAGCCCCGAGATTAGAAAATTTTTGTTCATTCGAATGTTCAAGATTGCAATTTTCTTTTGTTCAAACATTTATTCATGTCAAACATTGTTATCACATTAATGCATCGCTTATGTCTATTTTGAATCAATATATTCGCATTCACTATATGCAAACTGTTTTCATATTTTTTTCTGATGTCAGCTCTTGATCTAAAATTCTAAAGCCTCTTAAGGGAGGATGACGAAAACGATACCACAGTCTACAGTATGCTTTTGAACAGACCCCGCTGATGAGGTACAGGCATTGTTTCAATTCCTAAACACTGGAGTTATAAGGATGATAATCCCTCGTCAACCCCTCTGAGCCAAAGAAGTAGGAGTTTTTCTTTTCGAAAATTGAAACCCTTAATCATAACCTGGGGCAGGGTAGTTTTCTCAGTTGATCCAAGTGCATAACGAATGGCACCGAAGAGGTCCTTGCAAAACAAAGAAGACAGTGATGATTCCGAATAATCAATAAGGATAGGCAGTCATTATATCTCAAAAATGAAAACACAATAAGTCAAAACCTATGAAGGAGACTTACAAAACTGGGGCATCCCGCTGACTGTAATCATAAAACTGTTCAGGCAAAAAAAATAGGGATAACAAAAATCAGAAAAGAAAGAGGTCTTACAAACCCTCAACAAAAAGGAAATGACTGCCTATTCAAAATAAGTTATCAACATCCGAATCATCACCGGAAAATCAGAGCAAAGACTCAAACAAGGTCTAACGTATGATCAACTGAGTTTAGGTGTGGAGAACATCACGAAGAGCGGGTGGGTACAAATAAAATTTGAGCCTTTATCCTTTGTTTCTTAAACCGTGAACCAAGCCACGTTACAACCCTTAAAAGTCCTAGCTGAAGCATGGGTTAGTTCGAAAGCATACTGTTACGAAAGGTATACTGACTCCTTAAGGCTCACGGTAAAATACGGAGTTGACATCACGTTTTACAAACATTCATTTGTTTTATGAAAAAAGAATGCATTTTCAAAATCTTCAAGACAGACATAAGCTTTGCATTTTTAACATAACTTTGTTGGCATATGACCTTTGTTTGAACAGCAGGGAAATTCGCACGATGAATGCCTAATGAACAGAAACACTTCCAATCAAGGGGCATGATATAATCATGGTCTATTATCTGGGGCAGTCCAATCAAGATTCGGAGAATCTCTCAAAGGCCAAAAAGCCTAGGGACAAATCTCCGCCTGAATCGCTCGGGGCATCTCAACAACGAATCTTGCCTGATCAAACACTTTCTGGTGGCATGACAACACAAATTCTAACAGGGGCAACTCCCTACATTCTGAGAAGGCAGACATAGTCGAAAAAATACTACGCATAATCAAAGACCCGCTAGGTTGACACACCTAGGCAAAAATAAGGGCTTCCCGGCGAACCAAAAGGGTTCGGGCAAAATGAAGGGATGAAATGAAAAATCTGTACACCCGGCAAGTCGAAAACCTGAAAAGGCGGCTTGGGCAAAAATGGGTATCCCGGTGGACTGAAAACCCGAAAGGGCGGTCCAGGCAAAAATTAGGGATCAAAGCGTACGACTATGTCCTATCATCTCGTCACTTGCCTACTAGAAGAAGGTTTGTCTATCAACAATTATCAGCACCTCGCAGGTCCTCCTCTCATACCTCAGAAACAGGGGCAATAAAGAGTGGTCTAAGCAATCTGATTGTTTCTGTCCTCCAAGGTACCAAGGTAGGTTCAGCCAAAGAACATGACCAGCACATCTTAATTCCCCAGAGAGTAAGTCAGCAGTCAATACACTCTCCCCAAGCAGAGTTATCAAATCTCAAGGAAGTTGAGTATCCTCCAGTAGATCTCAACACATCCCCAGCAGCATATATACATATATTCTTAACAAGCATCCCCGGCAGTCTTTGGTCTGAAGATTGTTCCCCGGCGGCGTATCAACATTCAAAGGAATCACTTCCCCAGCATAACAAAACTTCCCCATGAGAGTCCAATCCAGTTTCCCCAGGAAAGTTGGAATTCATCTCCCTCAAACAGTAAGCTTATCCCCAGTAAATTCTGGAAGCTTATCCCCTCGCAGAACACGAACGCATCGTCCGGCTTGATTTAAAGAGTTATTTCCTTAACAGGATATAACTGGGTTATCCTCAGCCAAAAGCCACGGAAAGAGCGTCCTCGACGAAGTCTTCTTACCCCAGCGAAGTCCATCAACACTTCCAACAACAAGGGTATCCCCAGCAAATTATTATCAACACTCAGCAAGGCATCCCTCTTCCCACAGAGTATTGCTTCCCAGCATGGTCGCTAGAGTATCTTTTCTCCCCGCAGAATCTTCCATTTGCCAAGTTTATTCCGCGACGGAGTCATCTTCTACCGGTATTCTTGCAGTTATCATCCCTAGCAGGAGTAAAAGCTTATTCTTCAATAGCATCCCAGGAGTGACTCCCCGGCACCCGTCAAGGATTTACTTTCCTAGACGAAAAACACATACATAAACATCACATACATCATTATAGCATGCATAGACGCATCATATCTTACAAATCTCATTTATGTTGAGAACATCATTGCTTGATCCATGTCATGCATTGCATATGACTGACCTTTTACCTTTCAGGAAGGATGCAGTTGAAATTCTCAATCATACTTCAAGACCTAGACCGGTTCAGTTAATCGACTCAAAAGATTTCTTATCCAGTCCCAGGCCTTCTCTAGTCCAGCTAAATCGACTCCCAACAGATTTTTCTGATAAAGACTCAGTAGAAGTTATTTTCCTATTGGTTCTCTCTCCGACGGTGCATGAGATTTTCATTTTAGGTTTTTCTTTAAGATTATAATTTTCCTATTGGTTCTCTCTCCGACGGTGCACGAGATTTCCATTTTAGGTTTTTCTTTAAGATTATAATGTTCCTATTGGTTCTCTCTCCGACGGTGCATGAGATTTCCATTTTAGGTTTTTTCTTTAAGATTATAAATTTTCCTATTGGTTCTCTCTCCGACGGTGCATGAGATTTCCATTTTAGGTTTTTCTTTGAGATTATAATTTTCCTATTGGTTCTCTCTCCGACGGTGCATGAGATTTCCATTTTAGGTTTTTCTTTGAGATTATAATTTTCCTATTGGTTCTCTCTCCGACGGTGCATGAGATTTCCATTTTAGGTTTTTCTTTAAGATTATAAAATTTCCTATTGGTTCTCTCTCCGACGGTGCATGAGATTTCCATTTTAGGTTTTTCTTTGAGATTATATTTTCCTATTGGTTCTCTCTCCGACGGTGCATGAGATTTCCATTTTAGGTTCTTTCCTTTCAGATTATAATTTCCTAGGGTCCCCTCTCCGACGGTGAGTGAGGTGGTAATTCCTTTTCAGATGTTTCCCTCTCCGACGGTGAGTGAGGTGATAATCTCATATGGTCCCCTCTCCGACGGTGAGTGAGGTGGTAATTCCTTTTCAGATGTTTCCCTCTCCGACGGTGAGTGAGGTGATAATCTCCTATGGTCCCCTCTCCGACGGTGAGTGAGGTGGTAATTCCTTTTCAGATGTTTCCCTCTCCGACGGTGAGTGAGGTGATAATCTCATATGGTCCCCTCTCCGACGGTGAGTGAGGTGGTAATTCCTTTTCAGATGTTTCCCTCTCCGACGGTGAGTGAGGTGATAATCTCCTATGGTCCCCTCTCCGACGGTGAGTGAGGTGGTAATTCCTTTTCAGATGTTTCCCTCTCCGACGGTGAGTGAGGTGATAGTCTCCTATGGTCCCCTCTCCGACGGTGAGTGAGGTGGTAATTCCTTTTCAGATGTTTCCCTCTCCGACGGTGAGTGAGGTGATAATCTCCTATGGTCCCCTCTCCGACGGTGAGTGAGGTGGTAATTCCTTTTCAGATGTTTCCCTCTCCGACGGTGAGTGAGGTGATAATCTCCTATGGTCCCCTCTCCGACGGTGAGTGAGGTGGTAATTCCTTTTCAGATGTTTCCCTCTCCGACGGTGAGTGAGGTGATAATCTCATATGGTCCCCTCTCCGACGGTGAGTGAGGTGGTAATTCCTTTTCAGATGTTTCCCTCTCCGACGGTGAGTGAGGTGATAGTCTCCTATGGTCCCCTCTCCGACGGTGAGTGAGGTGGTAATTCCTTTTCATATGTTTCCCTCTCCGACGGTGAGTGAGGTGATAATCTCCTATGGTCCCCTCTCCGACGGTGAGTGAGGTGGTAATTCCTTTTCAGATGTTTCCCTCTCCGACGGTGAGTGAGGTGATAATCTCCTATGGTCCCCTCTCCGACGGTGAGTGAGGTGGTAATTACTTTTCAGATGTTTCCCTCTCCGACGGTGAGTGAGGTGATAATCTCCTATGGTCCCCTCTCCGACGGTGAGTGAGGTGGTAATTCCTTTTCAGATGTTTCCCTCTCCGACGGTGAGTGAGGTGATAATCTCCTATGGTCCCCTCTCCGACGGTGAGTGAGGTGGTAATTCCTTTTCAGATGTTTCCCTCTCCGACGGTGAGTGAGGTGATAATCTCCTATGGTCCCCTCTCCGACGGTGAGTGAGGTGGTAATTCCTTTTCAGATGTTTCCCTCTCCGACGGTGAGTGAGGTGATAGTCTCCTATGGTCCCCTCTCCGACGGTGAGTGAGGTGGTAATTCCTTTTCAGATGTTTCCCTCTCCGACGGTGAGTGAGGTGATAATCTCCTATGGTCCCCTCTCCGACGGTGAGTGAGGTGGTAATTCCTTTTCAGATGTTTCCCTCTCCGACGGTGAGTGAGGTGATAATCTCCTATGGTTCCCTCTCCGACGGTGAGTGAGGTGGTAATTCCTTTTCAGATGTTTCCCTCTCCGACGGTGAGTGAGGTGATAGTCTCCTATGGTCCCCTCTCCGACGGTGAGTGAGGTGGTAATTCCTTTTCAGATGTTTCCCTCTCCGACGGTGAGTGAGGTGATAATCTCCTATGGCCCCCTCTCCGACGGTGAGTGAGGTGGTAATTCCTTTTCAGATGTTTCCCTCTCCGACGGTGAGTGAGGTGATAATCTCCTATGGTCCCCTCTCCGACGGTGAGTGAGGTGGTAATTCCTTTTCAGATGTTTCCCCCTCCGACGGTGAGTGAGGTGATAATCTCCTATGGTCCCCTCTCCGACGGTGAGTGAGGTGGTAATTCCTTTTCAGATGTTTCCCTCTCCGACGGTGAGTGAGGTGATAGTCTCCTATGGTCCCCTCTCCTACGGTGAGTGAGGTGGTAATTCCTTTTCAGATGTTTCCCTCTCCGACGGTGAGTGAGGAGATAATCTCCTATGGTCCCCTCTCCGACGGTGAGTGAGGTGGTAATTCCTTTTCAGATGTTTCCCTCTCCGACGGTGAGTGAGGTGATAATCTCCTATGGTCCCCTCTCCGACGGTGAGTGAGGTGGTAATTCCTTTTCAGATGTTTCCCTCTCCGACGGTGAGTGAGGTGATAGTCTCCTATGGTCCCCTCTCCGACGGTGAGTGAGGTGGTAATTCCTTTTCAGATGTTTCCATCTCCGACGGTGAGTGAGGTGATAATCTCCTATGGTCCCCTCTCCGACGGTGAGTGAGGTGGTAATTCCTTTTCAGATGTTTCCCTCTCCGACGGTGAGTGAGGTGATAATCTCCTATGGTCCCCTCTCCGACGGTGAGTAAGGTGGTAATTCCTTTTCAGATGTTTCCCTCTCCGATGGTGAGTGAGGTGATAGTCTCCTATGGTTCCCTCTCCGACGGTGAGTGAGGTGGTAAGTCCTTTTCAGATGTTTCCCTCTCCGACGGTGAGTGAGGTGATAATCTCCTATGGTCCCCTCTCCGACGGTGAGTGAGGTGGTAATTCCTTTTCAGATGTTTCCCTCTCCGACGGTGAGTGAGGTGATAATCTCCTATGGTCCCCTCTCCGACGGTGAGTGAGGTGGTAATTCCTTTTCAAGATGTTTCCCTCTCCGACGGTGAGTGAGGTGATAGTCTCCTATGGTTCCCTCTCCGACGGTGAGTGAGGTGGTAAGTCCTTTTCAGATGTTTCCCTCTCCGACGGTGAGTGAGGTGATAGTCTCCTATGGTTCCCTCTCCGACGGTGAGTGAGGTGGTAAGTCCTTTTCAAGATGTTTCCCTCTCCGACGGTGAGTGAGGTGATAATTCCTTTCAGATTATAATTGTCTTTGGTCTTCTTCCCGATACTGCAAAGATGGTAGTTCCCACCAAGATTTTCTCAACGAGCGTTGTTGAAATTAAAGTCACCCAAGGTTCTCTTACCATTCACGCTAAGGTAGCAACCATCCCTGGTTCATTCATCATCCTATGAAACTCCAGATTCAACTCCTGTAACCAGTCAGGACACATCTATATCAAGCATCTGAAAACCAGCTCCTGCAACGTGTCAGGTACTCATTTTTTCTATTTTTGCAGGTATACAGGTTCTCGCTAAGGAATCTCTTACGCAATCAACACCCAGATGGCATCGATAAGCCCATCATCCTATTCATCAATCTCCAAATGGCATCTGTAAGCCCATTCCCATCATCACTGCTACTATGTGAGCGCAAATTTCTGGGCACTCTAGTGTTCAATCATCTTCTACCCTCGGATTACGAAAGGCACGTCAGCCAATCTGCATCCTCAGGTCTAAGAAGATTGAACAGGGGCAACTGTTGTACCCCAAAATTTGCCCTCCCATATTCTTCAAAGATTGGCCAAGTCAAGCTTCAAAGTTCCCCAAGGGTTGCACAGTCAAAGATTTCCTATACAGTCAAAACTAGGGTTTGTGTTCTGATCAAGAGATTGAAGTTTTCAAAGGTCCAATCAAGTCTCATATGCATACAAATATGGTCAAGTATCCTCATATCAAGTTTCAAGACATTCAGCACAAAATTGCACAGTCAAAAACCCTAATTGCACTACAGTCAACTGTAGGGGCAAAATGGTCATTTGGCAGTCAAAAGTTCAAATTTTTGGTCAACATATCATTTTGAAGCCACAAACATCATTTGATCAATGCTTGATCATGATTCTCAAAATTTGGCTCAGAAATCATCAAGATGCAAAAGTTTCCTTATTTGGACAGCTGAAAAAGTCAACTGAAATTGACCAGGGCATAACTTTCACATGGATTATCAGAAAATTTCCATCCAAAGCTCATTTTGAAGAGAAAGACATTTCCTACAACTCATCTTCATACTTCAAGTCCAAGAAATGCTCTCACAAAAAGTTATCAATTTCAACATTATAGGTCATTTTCAAAAGTCAACAAAAAGGGACTTTAAGTCAAAGGCCATAACTTGAGATTAGTAAATCAAAATGACATGGGACCAAAGACATTGGTTAGAGGACTCAAAGACCTTTCCAAAATGTCCAAGAACATGAAAAAAGCTTAAAATTTGAGCAAGTTATGCCTTGTGGAACTTGGGAAATTTTTGGATATTTTGAAAAGTCAACATTGATGCAAATGACCTAAAATTGCTAATGGGCCCATTTTTCTTCCACAATTCATCATTCCAAGCATGTGCACGACCACTTGGCCCAAAGGGAAGTTTTTATTCATTTTTTATTTATTTATTTGAATTTTTATTTATATTAATTCATTTAAATCATTTAAATATGTGAAAAATACTTAACTTAACCTAACAAATCTTTTTGCACATGTCTTAGACTCAATAATTCGTGCACATTCAAATATGGGAAGATTTGGTTTGATTGGATCCTAATTGACACAAAATTGCATGGAAAAAGATATGAAAAAGATCCTTAAAATCAAATTTTCAAAAACCATCATTGCATTGGATTTGTTCTACTTTTCTTGACCTAATTCACTCAATACAAATGCCTGATCACAACCCTAATGAGAATACACACTAAGCTGCGCAAAAGAACACAAAGCAAACTTGAAAATTTTCTCCACAAAGTCAAAACTGAAAACACCTTTGCAAGGCGATTCAGGTCTCAATTCTTGTTCCAATAGCTTCCTCAAGCAATATAGGACGTATTCCAATCAAAAACATCAATCAAAACGCTGTGAAACGGTATCCAGAAGTTACACTTTTTCCATTTTTTTTTCATTATCGTGTTTTAACATTTACGCACATTCATGGCATTTTGATTGTATATTCATGATCAGGGAAGTGTTTGCAAGCTAACCATATGCCTTAATTTGATTATCATGCGCTATAGGCGAAAATACCATGTTTGTGTTTTAGGGTTTACAGGACCTCCAATTGGGGATTTTAAAACCAAGAAAAATTGGCCTTCAAGAATGCCATGGTTGTAATCAGCAAGTCTGGACGAATCTAAACATACCCTCGCGCCTAATTTATGAGTGACCTAGGCTTATTCGCTATTTTCTCAAAACTGGCCTAAAACAACGCATGAAAAACCGTGGCTTAATGTTTTACGTTTCAGGGATAGTGAAGAAGACGATGTGTTGGCACACGGTGATAGGTTAATTCAAAAATTCGCGCGCGTTGGTGGACCCGGTCATTATTTCTTTTATCATGTTTATTTGCTATTATATGTTAAATGTATTTGGGATGGCTCAGTGGTAGGTAAACACATTTGCAATGTCCATGACCTGGGTTCGAGCCCCAGGTCTTACATGTTTCATATTATTTTTCAGTAATAATTCCCATGCAGCGCCAGCATCAAGACGCTCCATATGCCCTCAGGAATCCAGCATCCACGTGCCCCTGGAGATCCAATCAAAGGCATAGATCTAAAGAACACGTTGTACCCTAGTCAACATGCCAACACGTGATTCAAAAAGTCCACCAGGCCTTGCTAAATGGGCCAGATTACTAAGGCCAAACCTCCAAATTGGGGTTTGAACCCCCAGGTTTGCACATTCTTTTTTATTTTCTTTATTTCTTTTTTTTGTATTGTTATTTTTTATTCCCTTTTATTATTATTTATCCAATCTAATTAATTATTTTCACAAAATATAAAAAATGCATAAAAATCAGAAAAGATAAAAAATACAATAAATATTTTTGTTTTTAATATTTTCATAAATAAATTGGCATGTAATTAATTAGTTTAAATTAGGTTTTTTTAATTTTAATTCCTTTCATAACAAAAATCAAAAAATATAGAACTAGGTTTAATTAGTGTTTTATTCCTCTTTAATTTTTCTTTTTCACAATAATAATATTTATTTATTTTATTTATTTTTATAATTAAATTTGCATGAAAGTAACTTAGGGTTAATTTAGGTTAAATTCTAATGTTTTCTCAATAAATTAAAATAACTAGAATTAGGGTTTGCGTCGTGTTTTGATTAATTCTTTTTCTATTAAATCTAAAAAACATAAAATACCAAAAAACAAGTTCTTGCCTTCAATTTTAATTTTAATTCCTCATTAATTTTAATTTTGCAAAAGGGTCCAACGCCCTCGTTTCGATTTAATTTCGCATATTTATTTTATTTTGCTTAAATAATTATGTACCTCTCCCGAAGCCATGTAATTACTTCTCGCACTTTTAATACTTTTAATTTCTTTATTTTTCTGTCAAATCGGGTCCTGGTTAATTTTGGCGATGTGGACCCGCGCCATTTGTGATAGCTTTAGATCTTTACTTTCCCGCAAACTTTTAACTGTTAAACAAAGCATGCAAGAATGAATGTCTAAATAAAAGCAATGCGTAGAACACCAATAACCTGACAAGACAAAAATAAATGAATCCGACACACGAATCACACATCACCCCTAGGGTACGCCTCACTGTTGCCTTGCCTCGAAAGGTGATCGTCGAGTAGAGGATGTCTTAGTAAGTCCTCATGATCCGGGAACCTGGCATGAGGGTAGCTTCTAAGGTGTCTTCCTATTGCTCCGGTGATCACCATGTCCCGAACCTTCGAATTGACCCGAACACCTCCAACGGTGGTGCTACCTACCTCTCAATGGTGGGATGGCACTACTTTAAAGGACATCTACACAGACGAATTCCTTAGGGTAGGTAGACGACTCTAGATACTTGCTCTAATTTCAAAACAAATCAAAAAAAATACTTTTCGCACCGACACCTTTTCAAAAAGCTTTCGAAAGCAATTTTTCAAACACTCTTGAGGACCGATACAAGAGTCGAACTGGAATTTTCAAAGAAACTTTTTAAAACCCACAATTGAAAAGCAAACAAACCATTTTTGAAAACACAAATGAGCAAGTATCTAAGAGCCCATGGATAACCATGGATAGAAAGGGTGCTAACACCTTCCCTTTCTATAACCTACCTCCCGAACCGAGAGCAATCTCTATAAGGAATTTTTCTGTGCTTTTGTCCTTTCCATTTGGAGAAAATAAAAGACGGTGGCGACTCTTGCTTACCGCGACATTTCGCGAACCAGCGTTAAACAGTCAGTTCCAGATCCACCGATCACAAGCCTTTTGAGGGAGGATGACGAAAATGATACCATAATCTCTACAGTATGCTTTTGAACAGACCATGCTAACGATGTACAAGTATTGTTTCAAATCCTAAACAGTGGAGTTATAAGGAAGATCCTAAATAGTGGAGTTATAAGGAAGATAATCCCTAGTCAACCCCTTTGAGCCAAAGAAGTAGGAATTTTTCTTTTCACACAAATTAAAACCCTTAATTATAACCTAGGGCAGGGTAGTTTTCTCAGTTAATTCAGAGGCGCATTCAGTTGCAAGCTCATCCTTCATACACGACAAATAGTGTAGAAGATACCTTCCAAAAGATGGTGATGGTTCCGCATAATCATCAAAGCAGGCAGTCATTATCTCTCAAAATAAAAGCCCGCTAAGTGAAAACCTATGAAGGAGACTTAAGAAAAAATTGGGGCATCTTGCTGACTGTAATCACAAAAGAAACAGCTCAGGAAAAAGACAGGGATAGCAAAATCACAAAAAAAGAGGTCCTACAAATCCTCAACAAAAAGGAAAAGGTTAGAAAAATGACTGCCTTCTCAAACAAACTTTCAATCTCTGAACCATCACCAAAATATCAAGGACATTCCAAAACTCAACTGGGATTCAAAATGCACAATTAACTTAGCATAGGACCGAAGAACATCACGAAGAACGGGTGGGTACAAATAAATTTGAGCATTTATCCTTTGTTTCTTAAACTGTGAACCAAGCCACGTTATAACCCTTAAAAGTCCTAGCTGAAGCATGGGTTAGTTCGAAAGCATACTATTACAACAGGTACCCTGACTCTTGTAGGGTTCGCTATAAATCCTGAGCTGGCATCACTCTTTTACAAAATTTGTTTGTTTTAATAAAAAAATGAATTTTCAAACTTCAAGACAGACATAAGCTTTGCATTCTTAAAATACCATTATTTGCATATGACTATTTGTTCAACAGCAGAGAAATTCGCACAACGGATATTCAATGAACAGAAATATTCATCAATAGACAGAATTACCTCAGATGGAAAGACATTCCACTGATAGTCCTTTCATAATAAAGGGGCATAGCATGATGTCTAGCTGATCTGGGGAAGTCAAGTCAAGGTTCAAGGAAACTCTCAAAAATGCCAAATAGCCAGGGACAGATCTCCATCTGAATCACTTGGGGCATTGGACATGAATTCCAGCAACGAATCCTGTACGATCAAACAAACATCTTTTGATAGTGTGGAAACACTTACTACTATGGCCAGCGACAATTCTCTGCACCCGGTGAACGTGGACATAGTCAGAAAATACTACGCATGAACAAAGACCCGCTAGGTTGACTGGCCTAGGAAAAAATAAGGGCATCCCGGTGAACCAAAAGGGTTCAGGCAAAATTAGGGATATACGTATGAAAAAAATTTATGCACCCGGCAAGTCGAAAACCTGAAAAGGCGACTTGAGCAAAAAAGGGTATTTGGTGGACTAAAAATCTGAAAAGACAGTCCAGGAAAAAGTTAGGGATTAAAGCGTATGATGACGTCCTGTAATCTTGTCACTTGTCTAATCAGTAGAAGGTTTATTACCCTGATCTGCATTCACCAAGGACTCCAAAAGTTGGGATAACAGTCAAACCATCTACAAAATCCTCGGTTGATATTTTCTACAATAGGTATCAAGACAGGGGCATTCTACTACAAGGTCACCGCCATATTCTCAGCATGCAGCCTAATGGTGTTAGGTATTCTCATACCCCAGCAGAAACATTCAAAACAAAGCAGATTCTCATCTAGAAACGGTGCAGATACGATCCAGAGACGGATGTCATTCTGACACTTATTCAGATTCTCATATAGAAACGGTGCAGATACGATCCAGAGACGGATGTCATCCTGATACTTATTCAGATTCTCATATAGAAACGGTGCAGATACGATGTAGAGACGGATGTCATTCTGAAACTTACTCCAGATTCTCATCAAAAAACGGTTCAGGTACGATCCAGAGACGGATGTCATCCTGATACTTATTCAGATTCTAATATAAATACAGTTCAGATACGATCCAGAGACGGATGTCATTCTGACACTCATTCAACATATGTTTCAAATACAGTTCAGGTACGACCCAGAGACAGATGTCATTCTGACACTCATTTAACACATATTTCAAATATAGTTCAGATATGATCTAGAGAAGGATGTCATTCTGACACTCATTCAACACATGTTTCAAATATAGTTCAGATACGATCCAGAGAAGGATGTCATTCTGACACTCATTTAACACATGTTTCAAATACAGTTCATATACGATCTAGAGATGGATGTCATTCTGACACTCATTTAACACATGTTTCAAAGTACAGTTCAGATACGATCCAAAGACGAATTTCATTCTGACACTCATTCAACACATGTTTCAAATACAGTTCAGATATGATCTAGAGACGGATTTCATTCTGACATTCATTCAAAACATGTTCCAAATACAGTTCAAATACGATCCAGAGACGGATGTCATTCTGAAACTCATTCCATACATGTTTCAAAGTACAATTCAGATATGATTCAGAGACGAATGTCATTTTGACACTCATTCAACACATATTTCAAATACAGTTCAGATACAATCTATAGATGGATGTCATTCTGAAACTCATTCAACACATGTTTCAAGTACAGTTCAGATACGATCCAGAGACGGATGTCATTCTGACACTCATTCAACACATGTTTCAAATACAATTCTGATACGATCTAGAGACATATGTTATTCTGACACTCATTTAACACATGTTTCAAATACAGTTCAGATACGATCCAGAGACGGATTTCATTCTGACACTCATTTAACACATGTTTCAAATATAATTCAGATACGGTCCAGAGACGGATGTCATTCTGACACTCATTTAACACATGTTTCAAATACAGTTCAGATACGATCCAAAGACGGATGTCATTCTGACACTCATTTAACACATGTTTCAAATACAGTTCAGATACGATCCAGAGACGGATGTCATTCTAACACTCATTCAACACATGTTTCAAATATAATTCAGATACGATCCAAAGACGGATGTCATTCTGACACTCATTCAACACATGTTTCAAGTACAGTTAAGATACGATCCAGAGACATATGTAATTCTGACACTCATTCAATACAAATTCCAAATACAGTTCAGATACGATCCAGAGACGGATGTCATTCTGACACTTATTTCAACACATAGATCCATCCACAAAGCCTCCGCAGGTACTTTCTCCAACAGGTACATGGGCAGAAACGTCTTGAGGAAAAGTCACCATTACATGCGACCCCGTGACAACTACACTCCCCACAGAGTAGAAGCAACCAAAAGTTTTGATCTCTGCTTCCCCAAACATGAGTTAATTTCCCCAGTAAAGTTCATTCAGAGAGCCGATATCTATACTCCCCAGCCGATTTTTATAATCGCAAACAGTTTATAAATCTTTCTCTCGAGCAAAGTTTATTTCTCTGACCGTGGAACCTCCTCCTGAGCAGAGTTTATTTCTTTGAATGCGGAAGCTCAATCCCCAACATAGTTTATTTCTCCAGCTACGGAAGTTCATCCCCCGGCAGAGTTTATTTCTCTGAATTGGCAAAACCTTCCAGCAAAGCATCTCCTCTCTCAAACAGAGTTATTCCCCTGCAGAGTTATTCTCAGGCAGAGTCTCTCACCGGTAGAATATTCACAAACAGAAAGGAGTAAATCCCCAGCATAGTCATCTCTATTCACCATCCCCAGCGGAAATAAAGAATTCAGCTTCCCAATACTCTTCAGCAGCAGTCCGTGATTTATTTTCCACGACTAAGAAATACCGCAATAGCATCCCATATTCATACATCATGGCATGCGCATACATATTGCATACAACACAATCTCATTTATTTTTAGAACATCATCACAATGCATTTCATACATCATGACATTGCATGCAACTAACTCTTTACCTTTCAGGGAAAAGATCAAATCAATAAGCTACGTCTAACAAAGGGCTATTCCAGGATTTTCCTCAGAAAGATGTCCACACAAGATCTTCTCTGGACCAGCCAGATCGACACTAAGATCTCCCTGATTACCATTCCAGTTGAAGAGGTTCCAAGACTTTCGTCTTGGTCAGTTGAATCGATACTAAGATTCTCCTGATTACTATGCCAGTCAAAGTTAACCCAAGATTTCCCTGGGTCAGGAAGGTCGACACTAAGATCTCTTTGATTACCATTCTAGTTGAAGATATTCCAAGACTTTCGCCTGGGTAAGTTGAATCGATACTAAGATTCTCCTGATTACTATGCTATCCAATGTTAATTCGAGGCCTTCCCTGGTTCATTCAAATCGATACTAAGATTTCTATCCCAGTTGAAGACAATTCCAGACCTTTCTCTGGTTCAGTCAAATCGATACTAAGATTTTTATCCCAATTGAAGACAACTCGAGATCTTTCTCTGGTTCAGTCAAATCGATACTGAGATTTCTATTCCAATTAAAGAAGCTATGAAGCCCAGAAACTGACCAGATAGTCAATCAACAATTAATGACACGGTGAAGCCTGGATCCTAACCAGATAAAAGTTTAATCTCATCTCCCCAGTAAGTCGTTGTGAAGCCTATAGCACGACCAGATAACAGTTAGCCTTATTATCCTCAGCAAGCCACTGCAAAGCCTGGATCCTAACCAGATAGTAGTTCACTTCTATCTCTTCAATCAAGTGATGACTCCCAGTAGATTAACGGACAACTGAAGCTCCTAAAACTCTATGTTCCAAGACAGAGACCAACATTCCTCAGCGGAGTCCTCTCTAATAGCAAGAGCGGGAATTCCCACAAAGGAATATCTCATGAAGTCAACATTGTTTTGGATGGAATATTTAAGCCCATCTCCGACGATCTTCCGTCATCTTCTCTAAATGGCATCTATAAGCCCATTCACAATACTATCTACACAGTCAAGTATCATCTCAGACGAGTGCAAATTTATGGGCACTCGAGTGTTCAATAATCTTCCACCTTCCGATCACGAAAGGAAGACAAGCCAATCTATATCCTCAGGTTTAAGAAGATTCAACAGGGGCAGCTGTTGTACCCCAAAATTTGCCCTCTCATGTTTTTCCAAGATTTCCTCTTGCATAAGGTGGTTACAAATCTTTGCCTAAAGAAAAGGAAATTTTTTGAACGATGGTTAAGTATCCTTCGATTAGAATCTGCAAAAGGTTCTTCGATTGGCATCTTCAAAAGGTCCTTCAATTGGCATCTGTAAAAGTTCCTTCGATTGGTGTAGGGGGTTTCGATGGGCACTTCCAACAAGGAAGATTCGACGGGCATCTTAAATAAGGTTGTTCTTCGTTAGAGCGTACAAAATGCCTTTCGACAGGCATGTTAACCAAGGGATGTTTGGATTGGCATATCAATAGGGTGATATTCTGATTGTCCAAGTCAAACAAAATAAGATAAAAAAGAGCAAGAACTGAGAGGGTTCCAGAAGCTCTGATAATGGGCATTTGAATTCATGGAGATTGGAGAGGATAACTCTTAGCCTTTCTATAGACTATGGTTCAAACGTAGAAGCTCTAATGCTGAGAATATGAGCAATTCAAATCAAGATGCAGAGCCATTGAAGGGAGCAAGGCTTAAGATTTAATCGAAGGAGTCATGATAACGAAGTTGGTGTAATTCGAATTCAGAGCCTTTGAAGGAAAATAAATGTTCTGATGAGGGAAGCTCTGGGAAATTCGAATAAGGACTTAGAGCCATCAAGGGGTGTAGAACAACACTTCGATTAGTCAATAAGATAACACTTCAATTGGACCAAGTTCAAAGCAATCAAAGAGAGCAAAACTTGAGACTTAGTCGAAGGAACCATGATGAAAGCCTTAAGAAAATTCGAACAAAACACCTATCCTAACCTGTCCAGGTTCACCCAAAGTTCAAAATGGCATGTTTTCCATGCAAATATGGAAAGAATTCAATATTGATCGTGGATTCAATTCCTGAGTTAAAGGTCAGATTCTTACCTTGTTTGTTCCTAACTCCACAAGAGATGCTTCGACCAGGGTGATTCTCTTTAAATCAAGAAATCGAAGCAGAGGGTGGCTCAATCAAAGGAGATATGACATTGAAGTTGGTGCAATTCGAATTAGAGTTCAGAGCTTTCAAAGGAAACAATGGTCTGATGAGGAAAGCTCTGAGTAATTCGAATTGGAGCTTAGATCCATCGAAGAGAGCAAACTCGAAGGGAAATGGATCTGTAGGGGCAGGTCAGCTTTCGATTTTCATTATATTGGAGGCCTAAACAACTCATAACAGGCTGGCAGTAACGTATGAAAATAGATTGGCACTTGATTGAATCAAATTTAGCAAGTTTTTATGAAGAAATCAAATGAAATCTCTTCATCATAATGGACCAAGATTTGATACAAAAATGATTTCCTAAATTCCCTTGTCTATATAAACCTCATTATCTCAGAGAAAAAACGGACGGAGACACGCGGAGATTGCCTCAAAAGAAAATGCAGCCTGCCCCACGAGGTTCTAGAAAGTTGCACAAAATTTCTAAAGACTGTCAAACTCAAAGCTGATCTTGTAAGCAGCCTCCATCCAGACTAACACCTGAATCGTGTTCCTGGGATCCACGCAGAAGAATCCCTCATACAATCCCCCTGTTGGTAATTTTGTCTTTGATCTCAAACTTAATAAATATGATTTAAATTCATGTCGAATATATATATACATATTGCTGCTAATGTTCATGTTTATTTGAGTGTGTTACATGTTAGTAAAGCAGGATTGAGATCGTGCCATTGTTGGGACACGATCTGAGCTTACCTTCGGTTCTTACATCTTTAGTATATCTTCGATGGGTAAACACCATAGGGTCCCACTGAGCATGCAGATTTGATATTTAAGTTAATACTGTGTTTTTGGTTTCTAACATAATGTTGATGTTTCGTTTGTACCAATGAATGCAAATCTTTCTACCAGGTTGGTGAGGAAGATGTGCTGCAACAAAAAGGACCTAGGTTCGACACCCAGGACATACATTTTTTGTTTTTTCTAACAAACTTCCTTGCAGATCCAGTATCCCAGATCGAAGGATGACACATCCAGATCGAACGCCCCCAAACGTGCAGTCTCTCAGGCACCATCGATCAGCCCTCTGGATCGAAAGGCAACCTAAGCCTCTTCGATCCAGGCCTTACTTCCAAGAATGCACTGCTTTCATTTACTGTTCTTATCTTTCGATTTTGTCCTTTCTTTTGGTTGTTTATCCTTACTTCTTCTAAGCTTTAATTAACATTAAAAAACCACAAAAACATTAGGCTTAGCTTTTTATATTAAATTAATTTTGTAAATTAATTAATTAATTATTTTAATATTTTCTTTAAAAAAACTAAAATTTAATAGACTTATGATTTTTAATTCAATTTCTTTTCATAACAAAAACAAACAAAAAATTCCTTTCACTTAGGATTTTAGACGTATTTTCAATTCATGCGCGCGTTTATTTACTTTAGCATTTTTTTGTTAATTATGTAACTGTGCCCGGTTTGTAATAGCTTAATTAGGGTTTTATTTCCCCATTTTACTTTCAGTCAATTCCTTATGTATCTACACCAAAGCCTTGTAAAAGCGTGGGACCTCTATTTCTCGCTTTTATATTTTATATGCTTGTATATAATTGCTAGTAACCTAGGCGTGTATGCTTAATCAATCAATCAGTAGATCACTAAACTGCAAGATAAAATATCTGAAAAAAGCACATTGTTGCACACTTGCACCCTTAAGGTATACCTCACTCGGTTGCCTTCGAATTACAGTCACAATTCTCGAAACGTGAGAATTCTTAGTGGTTGTCCTTAATCCTAGAGATCACTAGTCCCTTGATGACCCTCTCGACTGTTGCCTCGGTTAAAAAAGTGATCTTAGGGCTTTAGAATAATTACTAAGAGTTTTTGCCCAATTGCCTTTAGTGATCGTATGTCCCTTTGGATAGTCCCTCAATATCCAACGACTAGGGTTACCTACTCACTAGTAGTAGGATAACACGGTCTAAAGGATAGCAGGAAAAGAACAGTCTTTTTCGAGTGGGTAGATAACTGTTAGGTACTTGCTCAAAAATGCTTTTACATCCTACACTTTCAAATACTTAACAAAAATTTTCAAAAACGCTTTATCACACTCTTGAGGACTGATACAAGAGTTACCATAAAGTGAATCGCTATTGTGATACGGTGGCCAGAACTGGGACGTGTTTCCCTTTTTTTAAGGAATTGGTGGTTTGCATTTTGCGTTTGTGTTCCCAAAATGTCTCCGTAAGCAAGAGTTTCCACCGACTTTTATTTTATCCAACAAGGAAAGGAAAAAAGCACAAAAAATTCCTTTTTCGAGATATTTCTAAGTACGGGGGGGTAGATTATAGAAAGGGATGATATTAGCAACCTTTCTATCCGTAGTTATCTACTGGCTCTTAGGTACTTGCTCATCATTTTAAAAATTGTTTTCTTTGTGTTTGCGTGATTTGAAAAGCTTTTGTTTTGACTTCGATTTAACTCTTGCTTCTGTCTTCAAGAGTGTAATGAAGTGTTTTTGAAAACTTTGTTTGTAAAGGAGTGTAAGTGTGAAAAAAATTTATTTTGATTGAGCAAGTACTTAAGAACTAATCTACCTACTCGAAAAAAGAATCGTTCTATGTTCGTTTCCTTTAGAAAGTGCTATCCCACTATTAGTGAGTAGGTAGCACCGTCGTTGGAGTTTTGAGGGTAAATTCGAAAGGGACGTACGGTCACTAAAGCAATGTTAGGACGTCTTAGTAGTAACCCTAATGTCTTAGATCAATTATCTGAGGCGACAATATCTGAGGCAACCTTTCCGAGGCAACTTCGATCTTTGGAAAAAAGGACGACCACTAAAGCATCCTATACTCAATGACCATTTACCGAAGGCAACCAAGTGGGAGTGTACCCTAGGAGTGTGCATGTGCGAGTGATTCAATTTCATATTATTTATCTTTGCACATTTAGGGTGATCTAACTGTTTTAAAATTAATCATACATTCTTGTCATGCATCCTAATATCATACATCTAACAGTTAATGATTTGCGGAATTTAAAATGCGGAAATTAAACTACGCTATTACAAGGCTCCAGGTATTTACATTGCCAAAAACAAACCCTTTGAAAAATAAAGCAATAAAAGTAAAAATCCTAATTAACGATTACAACTTGTGAGCAGATACAATAATTAGAATAAAATAATAATAAAGCGCGCGATGAAAATTAGATCGACGAGAAATCAGGGTTTTGACCCTTCTAACCTAACTTAAGGAAAAATTGTATTTTTTGTTGTTTTTAATTATTTTTTAAGAAAAGAATTCGGTTTTCTAAATAAAATACAAAAAATAGTTAGTTAATTAAATTAATTAATAAAAATAATTATATGGCCTAATTTTTGGTTTTTTTGGTTACTTTAAGAAAAAGAAAAATATAATTAAGTTAGAAATAAAATCCTAATTTTCTAATTAATTTTAAGTTACTTACAAAATAATTAAAATTTTACCTAAAATTAAATCTAATTAAATTAATAAATTTATTGATAAAAAAATATACCTAAGTCTAATTGGTGAAAAATATTTTTTATGATTTTTTTGATAAAAAGAAAATAATTATTTTTGTTAGTAAAATAAATAATTTAAATTAAATTAAATATATGTAAAAAGAAAAGAAATAGAAACTTGGGCCTGATTAGTAGCTTGATGGGGTGTGAAAAACAATTTTCTGGGCCCAGAACAAATAGGTCCACATTGACTTGCATGATCATGTGCTTTGTGTTGACTGGGCTTCATGGTGCACCTTCAGATGATGGCCATCAGATTTGGCCATCTGGAGATCCAAGGGCTAGATCTTGAGAGTCTATGGTAGTCCTTTGGCTTGTAAACACGTTGGATCCTGAAAAGAAAAATAACATGGAGAAATTGGGGGGACCTGGGATTCGAACCCAGGCCCTAGAGCGTTTTGCCTTCTCCCTGTAACCAACTGCGCTGCTTGCTTTTGTTGTCAAATAATACAAAACAATTATTAAGTTATAAACAAGCATAATATGAAAAAACTCGCGCGGAAATTTGAACAAGCAAATGGTTGATTGCCAACTGGTCATCTTCTTCCTTTCTCCGTGGGTAAAAGTCCCAGACTTTTACCTACGGACGTTTGTCTATCGCTATAAACAGAGCTCGTTCCAAAATCTTCCATGAGCAATATAAATGACACCTAATGCCATGGTTGGATTCGTCTTGCCCTCCTGAACATGATGGTACCATTCATGAAGTCTAATTTTACCTGCAAGCAAAAACCCTAAAACGGAACCCAAAAACCTAACAATGGCAGTTCTCGATTCAGTCTATGAAAATGTAATCGAGTATTATAGAGATCTTGAAAATGTAATGGTGAGCAAGAATATATGATCAGAATTTGATGAATGTGCAAGAATTATACAAACAGATTTCAAGAAAAGGTGGGTGTCATGAATGTCTTACAGTACGTTATAGAGGTTGGAAATGCTTGGTTTTGATTGCTTTTGCTTGCTGATGACCTCAGGAAACTATTGGAATGGTCCAAGGGTCTTGAATTGGTCTCTAAGTGTGAATTCGTGTTTACACTTTCTTGGTATTTTTTCAAGTTTTGTGTTGGTTCATACGCCTCTTTTTTTCTAGCCTCTTTTGGTCTGTACACATTCTATATGTATTGAGGAATAGATTAGGATTGAAAACCTGGCCTCAATCTTCCTCCATCAATGTCTTGATTCTTGATTTGATTCACTTTGAATATCATTCCAAAAATAGCCTAATTCAATCTTTTTATCCACACCATGCCTTTACACGAGTTTGATTTGATTTCTTCATAAAGACTTTCTATATTTGATTCAATCACGTGCCAATATGCTTCCATACGTTACTTCCAGCCTATTATGAGTTGTTTGGGCCTCCAACAGGATAAGAATCGAAAGCTGACCTGCCCCTGAAAATCCAACTCCCTTCGAATTTGCTTTCTTCGATGGCTTCAAAGTCCAATTAGAATTACTTCAGCTTCGATTGCATAGCCCCTTCGATTGCCTCCCTCTGCTTTGATTGCTTGATTCGAAAAGAATCCCCTGGTCGAATAAGCTCTTGTGGAGTTGTGAACAAACAAGGAAAGAATCTGGCCTGGACAGGTTAGGATATGTGTTTTTGCTTAGTCATTCCAGCCTACGTCATTTCTTCGAATTTGCCTTCTTTACCAACTTCAAAGTCCCATTCAAGCCAACTTTCCCTAGTAGAACCTTGCTCTCCTTAATGGTTCTGAGTCGAATTGTTCCAGCTTCAATACTAGGGCTCCTTCGATTGAACCGCCCTTTGCTTCGATCTCCTGTCCTTTTGAAGAAAATTCCCTATTAGGCGACTTCGACCAGCTCTTGGCCTTGTGATGAATCTAAGTTCTTATTCGAAGTATTCAGAACTTCCTTCATCAGAGCATCTTAGATTAAGGCAAACTCTATATTGAAATGCCACTCGAAGGTCATTTCATTCAGATGTTCCAATTGAGGGAAACTCTGAAGTTCCAGTCGAAGGACCTTTTGGAATGCTAATCAAAGGGCCTTTGTCCATACCAATCGAAGGATCTTTATTATAATGCCAATCGAAATATACTTGTTAAACTGCCAATCGAAGGACACTGTTACAATGCCAGTCGAAAGGACCTTTGTACATGCCAATCGAAGGGCGCTATGTTGATACCCATTGAAAGGCATTTTGGAGATGCCAATCGAAGGAAACTTAGAAACATCACTCACCAATTTTCCTTTTCTTTAGGCAAAGGTTTGTGACCAACCATGTAGGGGGAAGACCTTTGAAAATATGAGAGGGCAAATTTTGGGGTACAACAGCTGCCCCTGTTCAATCTTCTTAAACCTGAGGATGTAGATTAGCTTGCGTGCCTTTCGTGATCCAAAGGTGGAAGAGGATTGAACACTAGAGTGCCCAGAAATTTGCACTCGCATGAAGTGGTGTCCGTCTTGCGATATCGGGAATGGGCTTATAGATGCCATTTGGAAATTGCTGACGGGAGATGGGCTTAAAGATGCCATTCGAAGGAGTGTCGATCGCATAAGAGATTCCTTAGCAAGAGCTTTTATACCTGTCGTTGAGGGAGATTCCGCTGGGGAATATTGATCTCTGTCTTGAGAGAAATAGAATTTTAGGAGCTTCAGTCATCCGTTATTCTACTGGGGTATCATCTCTGTTGAAATTTAGGAACTTCGATCGTCTGTATTCTACTGAGGAATCATCTTTGTTGAATTTTAGGAACTTCGATCGTCTGTATTCTACTGAGGAATCATCTCTGTTGAATTTTAGGAACTTCGGTCGTCCGTATTCTACTGAGGAAACATCTCTGTTGAATTTTAGGAACTTCAATCGTCTGTATTCTACTGAGGAATCATCTCTGTTGAATTTTAGGAACTTCGGTCGTCCGTATTCTACTGAGGAATCATCTCTGTTGAATTTTAGGAACTTCGGTCGTCTGTATTCTACTGAGGAAACATCTCTGTTGAATTTTAGGAACTTCGGTTGTCCGTATTCTACTGAGGAAACATCTCTGTTAAATTTTAGGAACTTCGATCGTCCGTATTCGACTGAGGAATCATCTCTATTGAATTTTAGGAACTTCGGTCGTCCGTATTCGATTGAGGAATCATCTCTTTTGAATTTTAGGAACTTCTGTCGTCCGTATTCTACTGAGGAATCATCTCTGTTGAATTTTAGGAACTTCGGTCATCCGTATTCTACTGAGGAAACATCTCTGTTGAATTTTAGGAACTTCGGTTGTCCATATTCTACTGAGGAAACATCTCTATTGAATTTTAGGAACTTCGATCGTCCGTATTCGACTGAGGAATCATCTATGTTGAATTTTAGGAACTTCGGTCGTCCGTATTCGACTGAGGAATCATCTCTATTGAAGAGGAAATTTGAATTTTAGGAGCTTCAGTCGTCCGTTATTCAACTGGGGATTAAACTATTTTCTAGTCGTACCCGGGCTTCACAGCTTGAATTTTGTGAGAATTTGATTGTATCTTTCCTGAAAGGTAAAGGTTAGCTGTATGTAATGCATGATATCTATCAGGCAATGATGTTCTCAACATAAATGAGACTGTGTTGTATGATGCGCATGCATGCCATGATGTATGGAAACGTGATGTTTTTAGCTGGGGAAAATAAGTCCCGGATTACTGCTGGAGAAAAGAGTTGAATTCTTCGTTTCCGCTGGGGATAGTGAATGAAGATGATTGTGAGAATAAACCTATAGGAGAGGATAACTCCACTGGGGAATAAACTGATGAGGAAATGACTCTGTGGGGAGGTCATACTTTTGCTAGAGAACTTGTTGATTTGGAGAAATAACCTCGGTTGGGGATGAATCATCATTGTCGGTGATGATAAACTCTGTTAGGGATTGAGTTTCTGTTTGTAAAAAGGAATGAACTCCGTTGGGGATTATTTTCCAGTTGCGACTTCACGGGGAATAACCTTTTAGACTCTACTGGGGATAATCTTCCAGTGCTGGTGGTAGATAAACTCTGCTTGGGGGAGAATATCGCTGACTCATTCGCGATTGTGAGCCCCAGCTGGGGAGAATGGTGTCCTGTTCTGGACCGCTAATGTCACTATCTTTTCCTTACTCTGGAGGGAGTGAATATACCTTTAATGGATTTCTCCAACTAGGTATATCCCTATACCTGGTGAATAAAGCAATTGTACGGTTTGGGCATTTCTTATTTGCCACTGTTTCTGATATTACGAGTAATCGTCTTTTGTTTCGTATGTAAATATTCATGAGCAATAATTATTGTCAAATGCATATATCAAAAAATGAACACTGGACGTTCTTGCAAAACAAAACAGAAAAAGAAAACAATTTGAAATTTCTTTGTGAAAATGAATTGTACTAACTTTGAAGTTGGCGTGTAAATAGGTGTTTTGTACAAGAGGCTGACGTCCTAGTAAGAGAACGCCGCCGAAAAAGCAGAATTTACACAATTTGTGAAAAAATAAAGAAAAACAGTTATGTGAACAATCCCACTGGGTTCCAACTCTGCTATTGCCTTTATATCCTCGAGCATCTCATCACTTCGCTACTTGGTTGAAGGTAGATTAGATCGTTTGGCGTTGTTCGAGCCTGATAGTCGATACAGAAGTTTGGTTGCGGGGTGATCCAATGAGACATAGTGTTACGCTTCGATCCCTAATTTTTTTCCTGGACCGCCCTTTCGGGTTTTCAGTCCACCGGGATACCCTTTTTTGCCCAAGCCGCCTTTTCAGGTTTTCGACTTACCGGGTGTATAGATTTTTTCATTTTCATCCCTTATTTTTGCCCGAACCCTTTTGGTTCGCCGGGAAGCCCTTATTTTTGCCTAGGCCAGTCAACCTAGCGGGTCTTTGATTATGCGTAGTATTTTTCACTATGTATGCATTGACGGGGTGAGGAAGGTCGTCACCATCCATGGTGGTTAGAATCATAGCTCCTCCTGAGAAAATGTTCTTAACCACAAATGGCCCTTCGTAAGTAGGGGTCCATTTTCCCCTGGGATCACTTTATGGTAGGATGATGCGCTTGATCACCAAATCCTCAACTTGATACTCTTGTCGTCTAACTTTCTTGTTAAATGCTTTGATCATCCATTTTTGATACATTTGACCATGAAAAATAGCAGTAAGTCTCTTTTCATCGATTAAGTTCAGCTGATCAAGCCGGGTTTAAATCCAGTCATCTTCGCTCAAACCTGCATCCTTCATAATCCGAAGAGAGGGTATCTGGACTTCAATTGGTAAGACCGCTTCCATGCCATATACCAAAGAATAGGGTGTTGCCCCTGTTGACGTTTGTGCTGAGGTACGGTACCCATGAAGAGCAAACGGTAACATCTTGTGCCAATCTTTGTAGGTCACCGTCATCTTCTGCACAATCTTCTTGATATTCTTATTAGCCGCTTCAACAGCCCCATTCATCTTCGACCGGTAAGGATAAGAGTTGTGATGTTGTATCTCGAAATGCTTGCAGAGCTCGATGATCATTGTATTATTGAGATTTGTACCATTGCCTGTAACGATCCTCTCTGGTACACCGTATCGACAGATTAAATTATGCCGAATAAACCGTGCCATGACGTTCTTGGTCACAGTAGCAAAGGAAGCTGCTTCAACCCACTTTGTAAAGTAATCAATCACTACCAAGATGAAACGATGCCCGTTGGATGCAGTGGGTCTGATCTCGCCGATCATATCGATGCCCCACATTGCGAAAGGCCAAGGAGCTGTCAAGATGTTCAGAGGCACTAAAGGTATGTGCACCTTATCAGCATAGACTTGGCATTTATGGCAGGTCCGAGAATGCTGATAACAGTCGGCTTCCATGGTAGACCAATAATATCCTGCCCGTATGATTTTCTTTGCCATGGCGTGTCCACTGGAATGAGTCCCGAAAGTACCTTCATGTAACTCTACCATAATCCTTTATGCCTCGTTCTTATCCACACAACGTAGTATGGTCGAATCATGGTTACGCTTGTAAAGGATACCATTACTGATGAAGAACTTCGTCGCGAACCTTCTCAGAATCTTCTTATCATTAACATATGCACCCTCTGGATATTCTTGAGCCTCAAGATACCTTTTTACCTCGTGAAACCATGGCTTATCTGCTACCTCTTCAGTCTCAATGTCACAGAAATGTGCAGGTTCGTCCAACCTCTCAATGGTAATCTGGGGAGCCTCATTGTCCCATCTGACCTTGAACATAGAAGACATAGTAGCTAGCGCGTCCGCTTCCTGATTCTCCTCTCTGGGGAAGTGTTCGAAGGTTATCTCCTCGAAGTGTGGAAGCAACGTCAACACATACTCTTTGTAAGGAATAAGATTTGGGTGTTTTGTATCCCACTCGCCTTTGATCTGACTGATCACGAGAGCGGAATCTTCAAATACACTTAAGAACTTAATCCTTAGGTTAATAGCTGCCCGAAGAACCATAATGCATGCTTCATACTCCTCCATGTTGTTGGTGCAATTAAAACATAATCGGGCGGTCAACGGAGTATGACAAACTTCAGGAGATATGATCACGGCGCCAATGCCATTACCCAAAGCGTTTGAAGCTCCATCAAAATACATAGACCATCGGTATCCCTCCTCAGGTCCTTCATCCGGTCCAGGTGTTTCACAGTCAGTCACCAACATGATGTTCTCATCCGGAAACTCAAAGTTCATAGATTGGTAATTGTCCACGTCCTGATGCGCAAAATGATCCGCCAATACACTTCCCTTGATTGCTTTTTGGGTCGTGTATTGGATGTCATACGCAGTCAAGATCATCTGCCATCTTATTATTCTTCCGGATAAGGCAGGCTTTTTGAAAATATACTGTATTGGATCCATCTTCGATATCAATAGAGTAGTGTGAATCAACATATATTGTCTCAGCCGGCGAGCAGCCCATGCCAAAGCGCAGCAAGTTTTCTCAAGCAAAGAGTATCGGGTCTCACAGTCGATAAAATTTTTGGTAAGGTAATAAGTAGCATGCTCTTTTCGGCCAGACTCGTCATGTTTCCCCAGCACACACACCCCATCGAATTATCGAGTACTGTCAAGTATAAGATCAAAGGTCTTCCTTCAACTGGAGGCATCAGAATAGGTGGCTCTTGGAGATATTCCTTGATCCTTTTGAAAGCGGCTTGACATTCATCCTTCCATCTTACCACTTGATCTTTCTTCAGTAACTTGAAGATTGGCTCACAAGTAGCGGTCAGGTGTGAGATGAATCGGGCAATGTAGTTCAGACGTCCCAAAAAGCCTCTGACTTCCTTTTCTGTTCGGGGAGCTGGAATTTCCTGTATAGCCTTCACCTTTGCAGGATCCACTTGAATACCTTTATCACTAACGACAAAACCCAACAGTTTACCAGACCTCACCCCGAAGGTGCACTTGTTCGGATTTAGCCTCAGCTTGTACAACTTTAGCCTGTCAAATAACTTCTGAAGATGGTCGAGGTGTTCTTCCTCAGTCTGGGACCTTGCAATCATGTCGTCAACGTATACCTCAATCTCATGATGAATCATGTCGTGGAATAGAGCGACCATGGCGCGCTGATATGTTGCCCCAGCATTCTTCAATCCGAACGGAATGACCTTGTAGAAAAAGGTACCCCATTGAGTAACGAACGTTGTCTTTTCCATGTCTTCGGGAGCCATATTAATCTGATTGTAACTGGAGAAACCATCCATAAATGAGAAGACCTTATGTTGTGCGGTGTTGTCAACCAGAACATCGATACGAGGCAGAGGGAAATCGTCCCTAGGGCTTGCCCTGTTCAGATCCCTATAATCAACACACATTCGTACTTTACCATCTTTCTTCGGCACTGGAACCACGTTGGCAACCCACTGCGGGTAAGAAGTAACTGCTAGAAAACCGGCATCAAACTGTTTCATCACCTCAGCCTTGATTTTCTCAGACATCTCTGGGCGCATTCGGTAAACTTTATGTTTCACTGGAGGACAGTCTTCTTTAGTTGGCAGGCGGTGAACCACAATATTGGTATCCAACCCAGGCATATCTTCATAAGACCAGGCAAAGATCTCAACATAGTCATGTAGCATCTGAATCAACCATTGCTTGACACTAGACTCCAAATTTGCGTCAATCTTGACCTCTTTCTTGTCTACTTCTGTACCCAGATTTACTGTTTCCACTGGCTCTTCATGCGGCTGTATAGCCCTCTCTTCCTGAAGTAACAGTCTAGCAAGCTCCCCAGACACTTCACAATCATCCTCACCTTCGTCCTCGGCTTGGTTGATCGGAATTTCGAAGTCATAATTGGCAGTAGCATAGTCGTTATCAGTGGGATCCAGAGTGGATGTAGACCGGTATATGTGAGTGTGTGTAAGACAAATAGCTGTTTTGCAAGATAGAAAAGAAAAACAAGGAGCACAAAATTCGTAATGCAAGAAAACGTCCAATGCTTTTATTGATGATATATGGAAATGACACATAATAAGCCCTCAAACAAAGCCACGGTGTCCCGGGCAAGGCACCGGGCCGTAAAGTTTCAAATTGTCTGTTACAAACTCAAAACAAAAGTCTATTATTTTGTAATAAAATAAATGGGCACGAAGTCCTTTGACGTCCAATTGCTTAATCCGCCGTCGGTAGTCGGGTAAATCCAGCTTTCAAACTCAGACTCTTCATCATCATCTTCAATTGCATTCACTTTCGAATTACTGATACGCAGGGGAGGTCTTCCAATCCGTGCATGCCGAACAGCCCTTTGAGCTTCTGCAGTAAAACCCAAACCAAACTTGTCAGTCTTGTGTGCAAAGTCAGGGAGTTGACCCCAATTCGCACACCCACCTTTTTCAATGACAGCCTTGGCATCCTTAAGGGAAGCCATCTTCATTGGAGGATCTTCAGCAACAGTTTCAGTTGACGCCAGAGTCTGGGGGACTTTTTCAAAGTTTTGACACGGGGTTTCAATGAACTCCCCGTCCATCTCTACATACCGAAAATATTTAAAGTGGCTCACCATGTACTCCTCTTCCCCTCGTATTGTAATGATTTTCCCCTTTACTGGATACTTTAACATCTGATGGAGCGTAGAAGTTATTTCCCCAACTTTATGGATCCACGGGCGACCCAGCAAACAAGAATAAGATGGTCGAATTTCCTTGACATAGAATGTAGACGCGAAAGTCTGGGAACCAACCTTAACAGGGACATCCACCTCTCTGTGTACCATCCTTTGGGACCCGTCAAAGGCCCTAACCACAATATTACTCGGCTTCAGCACCAACCTTTCACAGTCCAACCAATCTAATGCTTTCTTGGGTAAAACATTCAACGAGGACCCAGTATCCACCAGCACGTGAGCCAGAGTAGTGCCCCTGCACTCGATTGAAACATGCAGAGCATTGTTGTGATTCTTTCCTTTGGCAGTCAAATCTACATCAGAGAAACCCAACTGTTGTCAGCGGTCAAACTAGCCACACAGTCTTTAAATGGATCAGCAGATGTTTCCTGCGACACATGTGTAGTTTTCAGGAAAGCAATTAAAGCATTTGCGTGGGCTTCTGAGCACAACAATAAAGATAACATAGAGATCTTCGACGGGGTTTTCCCCAGCTGTTCGACTATGTTGTAGTCGCTTTTATTGATGATCTTCAAAATCTCCTCTATCTCCTTCCTAGAGGTTTCAACAGTAATCTTCTTCGGTGCCTTCGTCCGGGTAGGCTCACCGGTGATCCCTTTTCCCCGAGCGTCAGATGACTCAGCGATAGGGGTAATGATTGGAACATGAACAGGGACAGTAGCAGATGTACTGGCAGGTGTAATAGCAACAGGCTTATGAACAGTTGGTGGGGAGATCTCAGGAGAGAAAATTCTTCCGCTGCGGGTGACCTTGCTAGACCAAACGATATTGCTGACATCAGTATCAGCCTCCTCAACCTTCAAGTCTTGTTTAATCCCATGATAATACACATCAGCCCCATAGTGCCACGGGACAGCCTTATCCGACGTGTAAGGGATAGGTCCAGGAATAGTAATGATCAATGGAGCAACTCTCGGAACAGATGTAATCCTAACACGCTTTCTCGAGGAAGCCTTGGAAGAATTGGCGGAAATGGTGATTATGGAAACATCTTCAACAGGAATCAACGGAACCAAAGTTTTCTCGAACAAGATCTCTTTGTCGTCCATCAGGTGCTGAACACCTGATTTCAACAAATGACAACCAGCGGGTAGGATGGAACATAGGTGGCAACCTTCTCTACAGCCCAGAAATAAACCGGCCATCAATAAGTTCTTCTTAACGGTCAACAACGGAGTAGAAATATCTTCCATAGAGGTTACAAATGAATCATCGTCCATAGAATTTACTCCATGCTTGGGCATAGGAGCAGTCATGACATTAGGCTTTTCTGGTGCTTCAAACTCGATCTCCTTAGCATCAATCAAATCCTGCACTTTATTCTTCAAAGCCCAGCAGTTGTTCGTATCGTGCCCCGGGCTATCGGAGTGATAAGCACATCGGGCGTTCGGATTATATAGCGGTGATGTAGTACTAGGATTCTTTGGAGTCTCCTTCAGTGTCACCAAGTTGGTTTTTAACAGTTGCGGCAAAATTTGAGATAGAGTCATAGTGAGTCGAGTATATTGCCTTTGCGGTCTCTCTACTCTTTGCTGATTGTTGCGTTGTGGGGAAAAAATTGGCCTTGATATTACGACCGCATTAACCGCTTGACTGCGCTCGGGTCAGTTTTGGCTCCTCGAGCTGTAAACTGCACTAGCTTCCTTCTTGAAAGGATTCTTCTCTGTACTTGACGAAGCACCTTTATGTATCTTGCCACTTTTATACCAGCTTCAACTCTCTCCCCAATCATAATCAATTCAGTGAACCCAGACGATGAACTACCGATCAAATGATTGAAGTATGGACCAGACAAAGTCCCAAGAAACATATCCACCAACTCCCTATCAGCCAGAGGGGGTTGTACTCTTCCAGCAAGATCTCTCCACTTCTGAGCGTAGTCCTTAAAACCTTCGCTCGCACCCATAGACATACCCTAAAGTTGGGTACGCGTGGGAGCAAGGTCGGTGTTATACTGGTATTGCTTGTAAAAATCAGCAGCAAGGTCCTCCCAGTTATGGACATTAGCTCCTTCCAGTTGATAGAACCATTCAAGTTGAGTCCCTGACAGACTATCTTGAAAGAAATGAACCTATAGGTTCCTATCAGCAGTATATGGTTGAATCTTTCTAACGTACGAGCGGAGGTGTAGCTTTGGGCAGGAGACCCCATTGTACTTAGCAAAGACATGCGCTTTAAACTTGTGTGGGATCACCACCCCAGATGCCAAACCCAAATCTCCAAAGTCCTACCCAGGTATCTTCTGGATCTCCATTGCGCTCAACCGGTCTTCGAGTTGCTTATACCTATCCTCAGTAGGAGGATACTGATCTTCATCAAAGTCAGTGTCATTGTCAGAAACCACGGGGCTAAGATCCTTCCTTTCTTCTTGATTCTCTCCTCCTCCAGATGAATGAGATAAATCAACTTCTTCTCGCAACCTGTTCCCAAACTTGTGACCCATGTTTAGGAGGACCACCTTCTTCTTCTTCTTCTTCTTCTTCTTCTTCTTGTCCTTCAAGATAAGAGTCTTAAAATCTTGTTGACTCTTGGCCAAGTTCATGAACATCTCCTGGAACTGAGCATTCTGAGCTTGCAGACCCTTGATGGCTTGATTAGTAGGTGTTTCAGAAGACATGATTGCTGAAATAAACAGCGAAGAAGATGAGAAACCTGTAAGGGTACTTGTAATGAGGTGCATGGGAATGGAATGCGTATGAAATGATTTCAAAGACTTTGGGAGATTCAAATTTGTAAACCAAAATAAAACACACTTTATTAGATTAAAACTTGAAACAATGTTTAAAAAATTCCTTTAAGGCGTTACAAAATAAATACTGAAAAGAAAATCTAAACTAGAAACAATAAAAGACATCAGAATTCCCATGGTCGTTTTCCTTTCATGCTGACATAATCGTTGATTGTCCTCTCGTTCTCCAGTTTCCTTGTAAGCTTCGGGATCTTTCGTTCCTGCTCATGATATTTCTCTCTGTAAGTATCCCTTTCTTCCCTTAACTGGATCCAAGATCTCTTCAATGCCCCAATATTAGTAGGCATGTAAGGATGGAGGATTATGTAAGGAACCCCTTCTTCATTAGCATGCTCCACAATCACCGGCAAAACGGCTTCATATGGCATCCCCAGCTTTTGAGCACGGGCTCGAACCCACTGGAAGTACGGTTGCATCGGGAGAGAAGTCTTCATTCCTAGCTCATGTGGATCAGACCTGTTCACCCTATCCCAAGTTCGTATAAACCTGCGGCGATGTCCCTCAACATCCCCTTTGAAGTCAAAGACAATGCCTGTAAGCAGCAGCTCATGAGGACCGTCCCTCCGAGCTCGTCCAAACTGTCATAAGGCCAAACAAGGATTATAGGTGTTGTACCACAAAATTTTCCCTCCCATATTTCTTAAGACATTGCAAGAAGAATCTCCAAGTGGCTCAAGGTAGCTCAAGAGTTGGTCAGACAAGCTATCTTCTAAGGCAGTCTACCCCAAATTAGGGTTTTGTGTTGCATCAAGATATTTGAATACAAATGACCTCAAGTTCTCCCCAATGTCCTAATATTTTCTCAAGATCACCCATGTCAAATTTCAAGCCTTGCAGAGGAAGTTTGCTCAGTCAATTGCTCAAGGGTCCAAAAATCGATTGTGCTAGGGCAAAAGTCAACTGTGACCCAAATACAGTCAAACTTCAACATTTTTTTGTCAAAATTCTAATTTTGAAGGATATTTCATCATTTTATCAAGGGTTGATCATGATTCATCAAGGATTGCGCAAGATTCATCAAGATTCAAAAGTTGTTAAATTAGGGTTTTGCAGGAAAAGTCAACTCAACTTTGACCAAGCATAACTTTCTCATACTTTATGCGAAATGACCCATCCAAGGCTCATTTTGAAGAAAATGCAATTTCCTACAATCCATCTTCATATCCCAAGTTCAAAAAATGCACTCACAAAAAGTTATAAATTTGGACATTATAGGTCATTTTTGAAAGTCAACAAAACCACCTTGTTTGCCAAAGCTTATAACTTGAGCATAGAATATAAAAATGCGATGATACCAAACGGTTTGGTTAGAGGACATCTCAAGCTTTCTAAAAAGTCTAAGAACACTTCCAAAAGTTCAAAATTGAAGAAGTTATGCATTGTTGAAGTTGGACTTTTTTTGCAAAATTGCCAAAAGTCAACTATCCCCAAAACTTCAAATTTTGTCAAATGGGCCCAATCTTTTCCACTTGATTTGAGTTTTCATAGTTGCCCACGTGTCCTAGCTTCAGCCATGAGCCCATATTTCATTTTTATTATTTAATTTAATTTTTAATTGAATTTATTTATTTTAAATCAAATAAAATCATAAAAAATCCAAAGCATTGATAATTCATGATCTCTTGGCTATTTCAGGCTCCACATTCAATCATTATCATCATCAAATTTGAATCAAACCAAATCATGTGCAAAAAGATTGAAATGAATCAAATTTGGAAGGTTTTTCATGGAGAATCAAATCAAATTTGCAATCATTATTGGAGCAAGATTTGAACCAAATTTGTTACCCTAATACACTGAGCATTACATAAGCAAACATAATGGACGAAAATCAGGGTTGAAAAGTGCAAGGAGAGGCAGAACAAGAATTGAAAAATTCATAAAAAAGTGAGAGATCAAAGTCCAAGCTAGAGGCCGTTTCAGGACACGAGGGTGGTCTCAATCGCTTCCTGGCCGTTCATACAAGCTACCTGGATCCAAAGAAAGCTTTTTAAGACGTCCAAATGCACTGTAAGTCTCACGTAACCCAGCTCTGCTCTTGAAATCGAAACTCACCATTCTTGCATCCATTGAACAAAATAATTGCATATTTATAATCACAAGAACATTTATAAGCTTTGGGTATTAGCGAATTGCATTTATATGATCTATAGCAAGAATCACCATAGTTAGGGTTCTTGCAGTTTTTTTTTGGGGCTTTCTGTTTCAGGTGCAATTGGTCCATATGAAGGACATGGTTAAGATCAGGAGATCGTGACGAGTTCAACCATGTTCTTGGAAGTTGTTTACATTGCCTGAGGATGATTTTAGGAGTGAGCTGCGTTTTTAGCTACGGATTCTAATCCGCATGTAATATTACAGTAGTGGGAGGACAGGGACGAAGAGCTGTCACTCGCCCATTGGACCATTCAAATGAAACGCGCGTTTTTTTTTGTTTTGCTAGCAATTATTTTGTTTTGGTATATTATTATTAGTATGCGTTATATTAACAATTGAAACATTTTGGCTTAGTGGTGGACAAAGCGCATGTTTTCCCTTCAGGACCTGGGTTCGAATCCCAGGTCCCCCACATTCTCAATATTTTTGTTCTTCAGGTGATTCAATGCATGCTCTATCTTACAACCTACCATGCGCCATCACTCATCCAATTGCCAGAAGGCCAAAAGCCAAATCTGAGGGTCTATGATTGAAGGTCCACCATAGTCCAAGTCAATGCATGCATACTGGATTCCAGAAAGTCAAAAAGGCCAGCACATATTGGGCCACGAAATTGCTACCAGCACCACAAATTCAGGCCCAATACCTCTCTCTTCTATTTATTTATTTTGTTTTATTAATTATTTTATTATTTTTGTTTAATTTCTAACCAATCACAAAATTTCTTTTTTATTAAATAAAATCACAAAAAAATATTTATTTATTTTATTATTTCAAATCAAATTTTAATCTTTTATTTTTCTTAATAAATTTATTAATTAATTAGGTTTTAATTAGAGAACTTTAATTCCTTTTGAAAAAATAATAAAATTAATTAGACTTAACTAGTTTTTAACCATTAATTTAATTATTATAATTTCTTTCCTAAATAATTAAAAACTCCAAAAAATAATTTATTTTTCATTTAATTAATTTATTAATTTAATTTAGTAATTAATTTAGGATTTATTTCTTTCTTAAAATAAAAACAACAAAAAGATTTCTTCTTTAACCAAAAGGGTCAAAACCCTAATCATCCGTCCGATTTAATTTTGCGCCGCGATTTACTTTTTTATCCAATAATGTACCTGCTTCCGAATTGTAATAGTTAAATAGGACTTTTATTTATCTTTATCGCTTTATTTTATTTTTTTAAAGGGTTTGTCTTTGGCGATGTAAATACCCGACGCCTTATAATTTAAATTCTGCATTTTATTTCCGCAAATTATAACTGTTAGATGTTTGATAATAGGGTTTGCATGACAAGAATGAATGCCTAATCTTAAACTCAAATTAGATCACCCTTAACATGTACAAAGATAAAAATAACTGAAAACAACACACTCGCACATGCGCACTCCTAGGGTACACCCCGCTTGGTTGCCTTCGTACACGGTCATTGAGTATAGGTCGTTTTAGAGGTCGTCCTCTTGTCTAAAAGATCATAGTCGCCTCGAAACGGTTGCCTCGAATATTGTTGCCTCAAACAAATGATCTAAGACATTAGGGTTACCGCTAAGGCGTCCTAACATTGCTTTGGTGACCGTATGTCCCTCATTCGAGTTAACCCTTAAACTCCAACGATGGTGCTACCTACTCACTAATAGTGGGATAGCATTGTCTAAAGGAAATTAGCATAGAACTATTCCTTTTTCGAGCAGGTAGATAGTTCTTAGATACTTGCTCATCTAAAACAAAACAAAATTTTCACACTTACACTCCTTTTCAAACAAAGTTTTCAAAAACACTTCATTACACTCTTGAGGACAGAAGCAAGAGTTAAATCGAAGTTAAAACAAAAACTTTTTCAAACCTACAAACACAAAGAAAACAATTTTGAAAATGATGAGCAAGTACCTAAGAGCCCGTAGATAACTACGGATGGAAAGGGTGTTAATACCTTCCCTTTCTATAATCTACCCCCCGTACTCAGAAATAATCTCAAAAAAGGAATTTTTGTGTGCTTTTTTCCTTTCCTTGTTGGATAAAATAAAAGTTGGTGGCGACTCTTGCTTACCGCGACATTTTGCGAAAACGTAAACCAGCATTCCAGAAAACAGTCAGTTCTTCCCACCGTATCACAATAGGTTATTCCTCCTCTAATTCCAAGCAATGGAACATTGAGGTATTCCCCACACTGATCAATGACAACTACCTTTTCCATATCCTTAGTACTCCAAAGGATGTCCGTATGAGCAAGGGACATGATTCTGTAAGCCCAACCCATACATTCCTCATTCTTCAATACAGATTTGGGAAGGTGAGAAATAAACCACCTCACCAGCAGCGGTGCACAACACATGAGAGTTCCCCTTCTCTGAATAGTACGGATATAAAGAGCATGCAGAATATCACCTAAGAGAGTAGGAACTGGGTTACGAGACATGAAAATCTTGACTGCGTTCACGTCTATGAAGGCATCTGAATTCGGGAACAGAACCAGGCCGTAGATGAGGAGAGCCAGGATGTCTTCAAAAGCTTGAAAGTCCAAGTTGTCCCAGAACTGTTGAGCTTGATCAATCAAGAACTTAGCCAAGAAACCTTTAACCCCACTCTGAATCTCCCAGTTAGACACTACATCAACCTTTGTTAGATGTAGGGCTGAAGCAATATCCTCTGGCCTAGGAGATATCTCCAAACCTGTAAAGGGTGTCTGCTCTAGAATAGATATGCCAAGTAAATCAGAAAACTCCTCCAAAGTAGGGACCAACTGATAGTCCAGGAAGGTGAAACAGTGATGTAACGGGTCAAAGAACTGGAACAGGACACTCATCATTTGCTCATCCAACTTAGAAGTGACCAAGCTAAGGAGGTGACCATGTCTTCTAACAAAGGAAGAAGTATCAGGAACTTTTGAAACTAACTCTCTGAGCTGAGCAGGGACTTGCACGAAGCTGATTCGAATGGTATTACTGCACATAGAGGCCATGATCTGCAAAACAGAACAAAGATGAATCCCCTCGGTCTTTGAAATGGTTAGTCTAATGAAATATGTATGCGATGTCATGATGCATGATGTCATGATAAAAACACACCACATGTATCACAGATAACAAACATGGTAAGGGCAAACAAGTCACACAATTTCCCTTAAATTTCAGGCTGGCATGGAGTTTAGGTATTACCCTCTTTCAGTTTAGTTAGTTCAACCTGTCCTAGTAATAGTAACCAGGTTCTAGAGGTTCTCAATATCACTAACCATCCTCCATCGGTCATAATTCCAAACACGCAATCTTTTCTCGCAGCCAGAACCATCTCGAGAGTATGGTCTCAATGAGTGTAGCATACTGCTACTTTCTATGGCCAAGTTTGTCAATTATAGGTTCTAAGGTCAGTTGATGCTTAATGACCCATTAGCAGCCCCATACTCTCCTTATTCCTCCACAAGGGATATCGGTACCAACTAATGTGTCACACCAACGTAGCTACTGCTTCAACCGTATCGGTCTACGCTGTACAGTTCCCTCACAGTCTATTGCTACTTACCTAAAAGGTATCCCCAGATCCGGGTTAGGATCTATAGTAACTCTGATACAAAGCCCACAAAATAAAGCAAACAAATAAAACAATTGAAAACAATATGATGAACTAATCCTAAGGTACACCCCACTTATTAAAGTCCCCAGCAGAGTCTCCAGTTCTGTGATACGGTGGCCAGAACCGGGACGTGTTTCCCTTTTTTTTAAGGAAGTGCTGGTTTGCATTTTGCGTTTGTGTTCGCAAAATATCGCGGTAAGCAAGAGTCGCCACCGACTTTTATTTTATCCAACAAGGAAAGGAAAAAAGCACAGAAAAATTCTTTTTTCGAGATATTTCTGAGTACAGGGGGTAGATTATAGAAAGGGAAGGTATTAGCACCCTTTTTATCCGTAGTTATCTACGGGCACTTAGGTACTTGCTCATCATTTTCAAAATTGTTTTCTTTGTGTTTGTGTGATTTGAAAAGCTTTTGTTTTGACTTCGATTTAACTCTTGCTTCTGTCTTCAAGAGTGTAATGAAGTGTTTTTGAAAACTTTGTTTGTAAAGGAGTGTAAGTGTGAAAAAAGTTTGTTTTGATTGAGCAAGTACTTAAGAACTAATCTACCTACTCGAAAAAAGAATCGTTCTATGTTCGTTTCCTTTAGAAAGCGCTATCCCACTATTAGTGAGTAGGTAGCACCGTCGTTGGAGTTTTGAGGATCAATTCGAAAGGGACGTACGGTCACTAAAGCAATGTTAGGATGTCTTAGTAGTAACCCTAATGTCTTAGATCAATTATCTGAGGCGATAATATCCGAGGAAACCTTTCCGAGGCAACTTTGATCTTTGGACAAAAGGATGACCACTAAAGCATCCTATACTCAATGACCGTTTACCGAAGGCAACCAAGTGGGAGTGTACCCTAGGAGTGCGCATGTGTGAGTGATTCAATTTCAGATTATTTATCTTTCCACATTTAGGGTGATCTAACTGTTTTAAAATTAATCATACATTCTTGTCATGCATCCTAATATCATATATCTAACAGTTAATGATTTGCGGAATTTAAAATGCAGAAATTAAACTACGTTATTACAAGGCTTCAGGTATTTACATAGCCAAAAACAAACCCTTTGAAAAATAAAGCAATAAAAGTAAAAGTCCTAATTAACTATTACAACTTGTGAGCAGATACAATAATTGGATAAAAATAATAATAAAGCGCGCGATGAAAATTAGATCGATGAGAAATCAGGGTTTTGACCCTTCTAACCCAACTTAAGGAAAAAACTTTTTTTTTGTTGTTTTTATTATTTTTTAAGAAAAGAATTAGGTTTTCTAAATAAAATACAAAAATTAATTAGTTAATTAAATTAATTAATAAAAATAATTACATGGCCTAATTTTTGGTTTTTTTGGTTACTTTAAGAAAAAGAAAAATATAATTAAGTTAGCAATAAAATCCTAATTTTCTATTTAATTTTAAGTTACTTACAAAATAATTAAAATTTTACCTAAAATTAAATCTAATTAAATTAATAAATTTATTGATAAAGAAATATACCTAAGTCTAATTGGTGAAAAATATTTTTTATGATTTTTTGATAAAAAGAAAATAATTATTTTTTTTAGTAAAATAAATAAATTAAATTAAATAAAATATATGTAAAAAGAAAAGAAATAGAAACTTGGGCCTGATTAGTAGCTTGAGGGGGTGTGAAAAACAATTTTCTGGGCCCAGAACAAAGAGGTCCACGTTGACTTGCATGATCATGTGCTTTGTGTTGACTAGGCTTCATGGTGCACCTTCAGATGATTGCCATCAGATTTGGCCATCTGGAGATCCAAGGGCTAGATCTTGAGAGTCTATGGTAGTCCTTTGGCTGGAGAAATTGGGGGGACCTGGGATTCGAACCCAGGCCCTGAAGCATTTTGCCTTCGCCCTGTAACCAACTGCGCTGCTTGCTTTTGTTGTCAAATAATACAAAACAATTATTATGTTATAAAAAAACATAATATGAAAAAACTCGCGCGAAAATTTGAACAAGCCAATGGTTGATTGCCAACTGGTCATCTTCTTCCTTTCTTCGTGGGTAAAAGTCCCAGACTTTTACCTACGGACGTTTTCCTATTGCTATAAATAGAGCTCGTTCCAAAATCTTCCATGAGCAATATAAATGACACCTAATGCCATGGTTGGATTCGTCTTGCCCTCCTGAACATGATGGTACCATTCATGAAGGCTAATTTTACCTGCAAGCAAAAACCCTAAAACGGAACCCAAAAACCTAACAATTGCAGTTCTCGATTCAACCTATGAAAATGTAATCGAGTATTATAGAAAGCTTGAAAATGTAATGGGGAATAATAATATATGATTAGAATTTGATGAATGTGCAAGAATTATACAAACAGATTTCAAGAAAAGGTGGGTGTCGTGAATGTCTTACAGTGCGTTATAGAGGCTGGAAATGCTTGGTTTTGATTGTTTTTGCTTGCTGATGACCTCAGGAAAAGATTGGAATGGTCCAAGGGTCTTGAATTGGCCTCTAAGTGTGAATTCGTGTTTACACTTTCTTGGTATTTTTTCAAGTTTTGTGCTGGTTCATACGCCTCTTTTTTTCTAGCCTCTTTTGGTCTGCACACATTCTATATGTATTGAGGAATAGATTAGGGTTGAAAACCTGGCCTCAATCTTCCTCCATCAATGTCTTGATTCTTGATTTGATTCACTTTGAATATCATTCCAAAAATAGCCTAATTCAATCTTTTTGTCCACACCATGCCTTTACACGAGTTTGATTTGATTTCTTCATAAAGACTTACTATATTTGATTCAATCACGTGCCAATCTGCTTCCATGCGTTACTGCCAGCCTGTTATGAGCTGTTTGGGCCTCCAACAGGATGAGAATCGAAAGCTGACCTACCCCTGAAAATCCAACTCCCTTCGAATTTGCTTTCTTCGATGGCTTCAAAGTCCAATTAGAATTACTCCAGCTTCGATTGCATAGCCCTTTTGATTGCCTCCCTCTGATTAGATTGCTTGATTCGAAAAGAATCCCTTGGTCGAATCAGCTCTTGTGGAGTTGTGAACAAACAAGGAAAGAATCTGGCTTGGACAGGTTAGGATATGTCTTTTTGCTTAGTCATGCCAGCCTACTTCATTTCTTCGAATTTGCCTTCTTTGCCAGCTTCAAAGTCCCATTCAAGCCAACTTTCCTCAGTAGAACCTTGCTCTCCTTAATGGTTCTGAGTCGAATTGTTCCATCTTCAATACTAGGGCTCCTTCGACTGAACCACCCTTTGCTTCGATCTCCTATCCTGTTGAAGAAAGTTCCCTATTAGGCGACTTCGACCAGCTCTTGGCCTTATGATGAATCTAAGTTCTGATTCTAAGTATTTAGAACTTCCTTCATCAGAGCATCTTAGATTAAGGCAAACTCTATACTGAAATGTCACTCGAAGGTCATTTCATTCAGATGTTCCGATTGAGAGAAACTCTGAAGTTCCTATCGAAGGACCTTTTGGAATGCTAATCAAAGGGCCTTTGTCCATACCAATCGAAGGATCTTTATTAAAATGCCAATCGAAAGATACTTGTTAAACTGCCAATCGAAGGACACTGTTACAATACCAGTCGAAAGGACCTTTGTCCATGCCAATCGAAGGGCGCTATGTAGATACCCATTGAAAGGCATTTTGGAGATGCCAATCGAAGGAAACTTAGAAACATCACTCACCAATTTTCCTTTTCTTTAGGCAAAGGTTTGTGACCAACCATGTAAGGGGAAGACCTTTGAAAACATGAGAGGGCAAATTTTGGGGTACAACAGCTGTACTAAGGCATTTTCAAAGCTTTTCAAACCACACCGACACAAGTAGTTTTAAAAAATGAGCAAGTACCTAAGAGCCCGTGGAAAACCACGGATGGAAAGGGTGTTAATACCTTCCCTTTCCATAATCTACCCCCGTTACTAAGAAATTATCAAAAAACGGTCTTTTTCTGTTCTTTTCACCCTTTCCTTAATTTGGATAAAATAAAAGTCGGTGGTGACTCTTGCTTACCGCGGCATTTGCAAATACTAAACGCAAACCAATATTTAACAGTCGGTTCTGCCACCGTATCACACCTTGATTATCATACGAGTTCGCAACATCATTAATTGTTTCATGGCTAAACACTTGCAATATTAGTCACAAACCCTTGACCATAATTTTTAAATATTTAACAGGCTCAAATACGATGATGCACACTGATAAAGAAAGATATCGAAGTGTTGAAAATAATCGAAACCCTAATCCAGGACTTTGAAGAATACCCATGTGACTTGACGAAGAAGGAAACCCATGATACCTCATCACTTCATTCCATAATCCACTGCTCAAGGACCAAACGAAACTGCCCTTAACCTGATGAAGAAACTTCAAACCAAAAATTAAACATAAGGATGACACAACCCTAATGCTTTAAACCAAAGTGCATGATTCCCTGAGATGCATGATATGTGGACGACTTAGTGAAAATGATACAAATGGGATGCAAAGTCTAGGCCAGACAAAAGTAAAAGGTAGGAAAATTAAGGGTACGACAAAATCATATTGAGATTCTCATACTGCTTTTGTAGAGATTGAAGCTTCACCTTCTTCACTGATGTGTTACCACCGTAACACCTAACTAGTGTGTCCCACGTAGCCTTCACCGTCGTCGAATCAACGAATTTCTCAAACACGTTCACATCCACACACTAATGAATGTAGAACAACGCTTTCTGATCTTTATTCCTTTCATCTCTCTGCGTGTTTCTCTGCTCCTCCTCCGCATTCGCTGCAACCGGAATGTAACCTTCGGTAACAAGTTCAAGAACATCTTGAGCACCGAACAAAACGCGCATCTGAATCATCCAGTTATTCCAGTTCTTGCCATCAAAAACTGGAAGTTTGGTGCTCAGACTACCGTTTTCGTTCACCTTCAACCTGGTGCAAGTCACTCAGATCTCACCAAACACAGTGTTTCTCAATCCCACAGAATCAGAAAATGTGATTGTGTTACGATTTCGTTCAAGATTCAACACAAATTCATGAAAACGCCTCACTGTTTCACTCGCGTTTCCCGTGTTTCCCGGTGGATCCGATTCGAAGCTCTAGGTACCAATTGTTAGTGCACAAGATGATGAAGACAAAAAAAATGAGAGAATATATTTTATTGCTATACAAAATGACAGCTACAAAAGTGTAAAAGATCAGGTTCAAAAGACAACTATTACTAATCTATTTATACATATAAATTAGGACCACATAAGAAACATACTAAAATACTAAATTATCCTTCAATAGAATATGACATGAAAATCCTGTCAAGAGAATAGATCAAATAGAGAGAAATTAAATAAGTAAAGAAAGAGGAAAATTTAGAACACTTTAAGAGAAATTATTAAAAAAAATCTTAAAATTAACGATTTTGATAGTAACACGATACTTAATAGAACATTATAATAAAAGTTGAACAATATAACCCATCTTATTTAGTGAGAAGATACTTGATTATTATTATCGTTGTTCTTCTTTTAAATAAAAATATATTAAATATTAGTATTACTAATAATAAATAAACTATTATCTTTAATATTCTCTGTCTCATAAAAAAAATTTTATTTATATTTTTTCTTATCTCAAAATAATTATCTATTTATAATATCAATATAATATTTATTATTATTTTTACTATTCTACTACTACATTCTTATTTATTAACTTTTATTTTATTCAAGTATTTATTAACTATAATTAATAACAGTATTTTAATAAATAATATAAATTTAATACTAATATTAACGCATCTAATTTTTTTTTAAATGGCGCTTTGTTCAACTAGTACATTTTTTTATGAAGAAATAGATCTATTACTAAAAAATTGAGAGAAAATGTTGTGGGCCACAATATCATTATATTCATTCACAATACGCGTAATTGTGCTTTTAGGGGTATGGCTTCTCACGTGCGACACAAAACCATATTTATCGTAACACGTGTAAAAAAGCGGTAGGGTCCATAAGTCAAAGGTTTATGGTTCGCTCCTACATGACATGACCGCTTCAGATGTTCTAGGTATTTCTCTTCATACTTTTGTTTTTTACAATGTTTTTGCTTTTTTACAATTGTTTTTTTTCTAAGATTGTAAATTGATTTTCATCCACAATGGTTTTACAACATCAAGTAGGATTATAATTTATACTCATTTCGTCGTTTTAAAAGAAAAGAATTGTTTCAATATAAATTTTCTTTTTATATAATAATGATAATTATTTTTTCAATTATATCCTATAATTATTACTCTACACATTATTTCTAATAAATTAATAAGACTAATTTAATAAAAATACAATGTGTTATGATAATATAATTGTATTTCTTAATATATGTACAAAAATTTTAAACCGACGTTCATTTTAAATTGGAGAGATTATTATGTTGTAAGTCGTAAACAAAACAAACTTTTGTAACGTTAATGCATTTTCAAAATTGAATTCATAATAGTAGATATTTCTAATCACGTGAGGAGTGAAAATTCGGGAGTTTGGAGCCGCCATAGTTGGCATGACATTCCACGTTTCATCAAGGAATCATGCAGGTTGCATAGAAGCTCACCAACTTACAAATTCTTGTCATTTTTTTCTAATCACTTTGCCACATGTTTGTATGATAACAATTGAGTTGGTTCACATCCGCTACCTATATTACTTTGTGTGGAAAATTATATATATATATATATATATATATATATATATATATATATATATATATATATATATATATATATATATATATATATATATATATATATATATATATATATATATATATATATATATATATAATGAGTAAGTTTGAGATGTTAGAGGGAGAGTGTTAGAAATCCATCTGCCTCTTAAACTGTAGGGAATATTTAAAGCTTTTGTCAACCACAATCGTTTGTCATATTGCAGAAAATTATGCGAACATAGATGAACCAATTAATATTTTTTCTACAAAAGCTAATAGAAAATCTTCACATTCATTCCAAAATATGTTGGAACAGCCACACCCGTTGGTGTTAGGGCTATAGGCGTTGTCACAGTTACACTTGCACTATTTCCTTGATGTATGCGACCAAATAACTTCTTTGATGTTGGAAGCTATCAGAGTACATACTCTCACATCAAAGGCCTTGATCAAAACAAAGTTAGATATTGAGATAGAGGAATGATTGACAGTGTTGTTTCATACCATTTTAGTCTGAGTCATAATCCAGTTGTTGGAGTTTTTGCAGGAAGGCTTCAAGTTGTCATGCTTAAGCTTATTTCCGGAGGACTCAATTTAATTGAGAGTGAAAATGATATCCACTTTCAGGATCTGACCTGCTTGGTTAGACTTGTCAAATTTGCATAAGCTTAACCAGTTAATAAGAGAACTAGGGACAATAGAAATCCCCATCTTTCTACTGAGCCACTGTCAAAGAAATCTTGCAAAAGTGCACTAAAAAACAAGTGAGAAACAATCTACATTGCAGAGTTACATAAGCAGCAAACTGAGGCAAAAGAGATGCCTCTAAACATAATCATAATATAAGATGGACTATTGTCATTCATAAGTCTCCAAACAAATATGAACTTGCTAGGGAGAATGTCATTGCTCCTATTAATTCTTTATTTTTGCGGTTGTCATTAATTTTGGTAAAATTAACTTAGCAGCAACATGTTGAACAAGCTGTTTCAACTTGCAGTTTCAACATTTCGAATGTGATGTCCTATCCAGAAGAGTAGGACATCTGGTATGTTACAGTTTTTACAGTTTGGATACAGTTGATTTAAATTACTAAATATTATGTGAATATTAAGTAATCCTATATGGCGTCCAAGACTGAAGAATCAGAGATTGTGTTGGTATTCAAGTTATTCAGTTTTTTTAATGTTGAGACATATTAGGAATGTTGAGACATTTTAGGAAACTCTTGATTGAAGACCTATTTTTTATGCAGAATTTTAGAAGACTCCTTGCTGCATTTTTGAAGCCTAATCCAATCCATGTGTGTGCTTTAAATAGAAGGCTACAAACCTAATTATGAAGATGACAAGTTACCTGAAGGAAACTCTAAAGCATTAAATGCCCTGTTCAATGGAGTGGCCAAAACATCTTCAAAGTGATAAGTAATTGTACTGTTGTTAAAGAAGCTTGGGAGATTTTGAAAACTGCTCATGAAGGAACCTCTAAGGTGAAGATGTCAAGACTTCAACTTCTTACCACCAAGTTTAAGAACTTAAGAACGAAGGAGGATGAGAACATTCATGACTTTCACATGAACTTTATTGAGATAACCAATGCCTCATATGCCCTGGGGAGAAGATGTCTGAAGTCAAGTTGGTCAGGAAAATACTCAAATCTCTTCCAAAGAGATTTGACATCAAGGTGACTGCTATAGAAGAAGCCCAAGATATAGAAAAGATGAAATTGGATGAGCTTATGGGATCCCTTCAAATTTTTGAATTAGGGATTCATGAGAATTATGAGAAGAAGAAAGTCATTGCTCAACTACAAGCTGAAAAAGTGGAGCATCTTTCTACCATTTATGATCTTAAGGATGAAGTTGTATTTCTCAATTCTGTAAGTGTGGAGAGTTGGCTTCATTTGTAAAACAAATAAGAAAGCAAGTTTACCCATATTCTCTCTGTTGTTTTAATATGTTGGGTTGAAGAAGTTCAACATCTGGACCAACATGTTATGTAAGATGTCACAACATCAGCATATGACATCGCGCCTGAAATTAAGTTAATATTAGTTAACTATGTTATATGTTGAATGTTTGTAACAGCTGTGACTTGTAACCTAATTGTTTTAAGTGATCTAATTTATGAAATAGGTTATTTGTTGTATCAGCAAATGAGCGTGGTTCTCCTAAACATGTTGTATTGAAGAAGTTCAACATCTGGGACAACATGTTAGATGTAATGTCATGACATCTGACTAGACATCACGCCAACGGAATTGGTAATTCAGTTACAGTTCTGGTACTTAAATATTCTGAGAATATATGTGGCGTTTCTTATGGAGAATCTGAAGATCAATCAAGAATCAATCAGAATATTTGAAGAAAATGTTGTTTCTAAATATGGAGATATTTTAGGAACTAGAAGATTGAAGACCTTGTTTGTAGCAGAAGTTTGTTGCTGTTTTGTAACAGCAAGGAGAAAAGCTTGCTGCGATTTTGAAGGCCCAAATCCAGTTGGGTAATAGGTTATAAATAGCAGATTGTAACCTAGGGTTTGTAAGGCTCACATAATGTAATATTGGGAGTGTTCTGTTAGGTAAACCTGTCGGTCTGTGGCAAGGTTACCATGTGTATAACTCGATACCTGTAGGTAAGAGTTTGAGTGTTCTTGGACGAAGCTGTGAAGCAAGTCTAAGTATTTTTGCATTACTTCATATTCATTGTAATGTAGGAAACCAAGTGGGAGGGCACTACTTCTTGAGTAGGAGTAAGACTTCTGTTGTTGCGACAATAGGAATGGAAACTGGTAGGTTTCTATCTAGGAGTTCCTAGGTATAGGTTGCACTGGGTAAATGATTAAGTGAGGGATGGGAACTTGTGAAGTTTAGTCCTGAATTAATATTGCTGATAGTGGATCTTCTTCCTGGCTTGGTATGCCCCCAGAGTAGGTGTGTTTCACCGAACTAGGTCAACAACTGATTTGTGTTTTTACCTTCAACACTTTATAATTCTGTCTGTTATATATCAAGGTAAAACTGTAATGTTGTAACAGATGATGTCTCAGAACATGTTAAGACATCATGCTGATATCTGTGCAGGAGAAACAGAACTGTGAAGGTTGTTTGCTCTCTGCTGATCATGTGCAACAGATGAACAGAACTAGGTACATCGTGTGTTCTATCCTCTGCACCTTCAAAGTATATCTGGCGCAGCTTGGATAAAACTGTGCTTCTGTTATTCTTTAGTACTGAATCACGAAAAATTGGGTATCTACCTTGCAGTGTATTTATTATGTCATATCAGATGTCTAGACATTGAGTATAACATCTGAAGACTGGCATACACCAGAAGAAAGTCATTGCTCAACTACAAGCTGAAAAAGTGGAGCATCTTTCTACCATTTATGATCTTAAGGATGAAGTTGTATTTCTCAATTCAAAACTTAACAATATGACTAAGTCTATAAGAATATTGAATAGTAGTTCTGATTTGCCAGATGAGATTCTTCAAACTAGGAAGAATGCTGGAAATGTTAAAGACCTTGGCTATGATAATCAAGTTATGATGAACAAAGGCAAATGGCCTGTAATGAATTTTGTTCAACCTAAAAGAAAACAGGAACAAAAGATGTCTAATCTAATGTCCCGACATCAGCAAAGACATCAGAATGATTACTTGGGAAGCAAGACCCAATGATAGAGATGTCATTATTATGGAAATTTTGGTCACATAAAACCTTACTGTTACAAGTTGTATGGATACCCTAAGCCTGTTGTTCAGCCCATAACCATACATGTTGTTATAAAGAACAAGAAGAAGTGGAGTCCTAAAGTTGGTACATCAGGACTTATAGCTCATACCTCCCTCAGAACTTCTATTTAAGAGGAGTGGTATTTTGATAGTGTTTTTTCTAGACACGCGATTGGTGTCAAGAAATTTTTGGTGGATATTAAATCATATTCCACTAACTATGTCACTTTTGGAGATGGATCAAAAGGAGAAATAAAGGGTGTTGGAAATCTAGACCATACATGACATCCTAATCTTGATGATGTGCTATTTGTTAAGGGGCTGAATGCTAATTTTATAAGTATTAGTCAACTATGTGACCAAGATCTCAAAGTTAACTTTACTAAATCTGAATGTCTGGTAACAAATGAGAAGAATGAAGTTATCATGAAGGGAGACTGATCAAAAGATAATTGTTATTTGTGGATTACTCAAGAAACAAATTGCTCCTCCACATGCTTGATGTTAAAAGAAGTTGAAGTGAATTTATGGCATCAAACACTTGGTCATTTACACCTGAAAGGTATGAAGAAAGTTTTGGCAAAGGAAGCAGTCAGAGGTATTCCCAAGCTGAAAATTGAGGAAGGAAAAATTTGTGGTGAGTGTCAAATAGGAAAGCAAACCAAGATGTCACATCCAAAGTTGCATCATCAAATTACTTCCAAGGGGTTAGAAATTCTTCATATGGCATTAATGGAACCTATTGACGGTTTTGGTAGAAAGAGATATGTCAGTGTGGTTATTGATGATTTTTCAGAATTTGCTTGGATGAACTTTATCAAAGAAAAATCAAATGAAATTAAAGTCTTTAAGGATTTATAACAATTACAGATGGGGAGGAATGCAACAGATTCTCTATCTTTCCTCCATGTTGCTATGGTTATAACTATCAAAGGGTGGAACAAAATATCTCTCTACAAAGGGCTGATTTGAAGAAGACATATTTTGAGGTGATGACAAGGGAGGCCAGTGGTAACACTCCTAAAACATGTGACAGATTCAATGAGTGCAGGAGGTTATTTGACAGGGGCAAGAGGTGGAAGACCACCTGAAGATGATCAAGATTATTTTGTTCCCAATGATATAGTGTGCTTATGCTGCTACTGTTGATGGTGGGATGTGTGTGCATGATGTCTTACCAAATGTTATGACATTTTTCCTGTTGTGTGAACTTGGGTAGTTCATATTGGTTTGATGTTTTGGATTATCTTGTGTCTTAGATTTTCCTCTTAAGGGGGAGAAATTATTGTATAAAACAGGGGGAGTAATAATCATGTTTTTGTAAATGCATATTATCATTGACATGTCATTATGTTTGCAATTTTTTTATCTCCAAGATATTTGTGCACTTGAAGTGTGCTTGTTGTTCTGTGATCTGTCTTTTGTGCTAATTTTTTGTGTGGTTAGCTTTCCTTTGTCATATTATGGCTAAAAAGAGGGAGTGATTATATATGTGGACCATTGAAAATGGTTGTCTTCTTATATGCTAACTACTGTCTTGGAGCTCTTGAAGTATGTTGATCTAAGCATGAGTTAAGGGGGAGTATTCTGATACTGGAGATTGTGAAAATGTCAGACAAGATGACCGACCATTGTTGTGATTGAGAAAAACATAATTTTTTGTGTGGTTTATTTGTGAGGCTGTTATTTATCTTCTACTGATGATTCCTCTGATATTTTTTTTCTTCTGTTGTGCTTCTAATTTGTGTTTGTTTGATTTATTTTCAAACCTATGTGGTTTGATTGACATCTGGATTGTGATGCTTGTGTGCAAGGGTTAGTTGTTTTAGCCAAAATTTGCCAAAGGGGGATATTGTTAATCCTCTATTTTTGTGATTGGCATTAATTTTGGTAAAACTAACTTGGTAGCAACATGTTGAGTACGATGTTTCAACTTGTAGTTTCATAATGTAGAATGCGATATCTTAACCAGAAGAGTAGGGCATTTGTTCTATTTCAGTTTTTACAGTTTGGATAAAGTTGATTTAAATTACTGAATATTCTTTGAATATTAAGTAATACTATGTGGCGTCCAAGACTGTGGAATCAAAGATTGTGTTGGTATTCAAGTTATTCAGTTTTCTAATGTTGAGACATTTTAGGAATGTTGAGACTTTTAAGAAACCATTGATTGAAGACCTATTTTCTATGCAGAATTTTAGCATACTCCTTGCTGCATTTTTGAAGCTCAATCCAGTCCAGATGTGTGCTTTAAATAGAAGGCCTAAACCTAATTAGTGTGTGGAACTTATGTTGTATATGTTAGGGTTTGTGTGTGTTAGTTGTGAGCCTCTCTAATATCATCTTGATATAAGAGTAGGACTATTATTTTGAGTTGTAAGTTATGTCAACCATTCTTAAGCTTCTAAGTATTGAATGATTGTGTGTCTTTGAAGTGTGACTTCTGTTATTTTTCTAAGTGTTTAGGGTTGTTCTTGTTACTGTTTGTGACTGAAAAGGAAGTGAGAGGGGTCTCATACCTAGGTGTATCTTAGGTAGAAGTATAACATGAATAATGATTAAGTGAGAAGTTGTAAATGGGGGATTTTTATTTGAATTGATACTATTTAGTGGACTTCCTTCCTGGTTTGGTAGCCCCTAGAGCAGGTGTTGTTGTACACCAAATTGGGGTAACAATTTTGTGTGATCCTTTACTTTTCTGTTATATTTTAATTGTTATACCTTGTCATTATGTTTTGTTTAGAGATCATTGTCTCGGCATCTCTTAGGACATCTGAGATTTGACTACAAAAATTTCAGCTCCATATGAGATTAGCCCAAGGAGGTTCGTCGAGATTACCTTCTTTAAAGGAATAAGTATCCTAGAGAGAGAAGAGAGAGACAAACACACAAATAGAGACAGAGAGAGAGAGAGAGAGAGAGAGAGAGAGAGAGAGATTATTTGACATACTATGCTTCAAACCAAGATGATCCTTAAGATTTTTGTGCAAAGAGAGGACCTAAGGAATCTTGTTAGACACAAAAGGGAACCACAAATTCCAAAAATCTAGAAACTTCAAATGGCCATCATAGGTGAATTTTAAACCAAAAGAAGTCACATTAATTTCTTTGGTAGCAAGGAAATCTAAGGAAAACTAATTAATAAGGGAATCTCCACACCAAGCGTCAGTCCATAACTTTATATCCTTTCCCGAGTCAATAGACAAAGTTCACTTTTTATGAAGGATTACAATTTCTGAATTAATTCCAATCCATATAGTTGAAAAAATGTGATACTTGATTAGACCATTACCTTTTAGGATTTTGTTCCTGAGGAGGATAGCCCAAGACTCCTGACTATTATTCAAACTCTATAATAGCTTAAGGTTTATGGCCTAATTTAATCTAACCAGAGAGCAGATACTAAGGCCACACTTAAGAAAATATTGGAAAGTCTTCTTCCAGTCTACCATAAACAACTTCCTCTTGTAAATGTCGCCGGTCCGAAGAAAATTTCTATAGGCCCTCTCAACTTTCTTGAGCAGTGTCACTAGCAAGGAGTAAATATTGATAGTATAGTATATCATACCTTGAATTGTGGACTTAACAAAAGTGGTTCTCTGATAAGTTAAAATTATAGCTATTTTTGTATATACTTTTTGTTGCACTTATCGAATTTTTGTTGTTAATATCATTGAATAATTCCCTGCTTTTTGTATAATCATTTATAAATTTTATTTAATAGAGTTTTTGCATATTTGTATATCGTTTGATAGTTTTTCATTCATTTTATAGGTATTGATGCGTATTTGGAGCTTGAGCAATAAAATGTCGAAGACACGGGTTCAAACGCGGGATTTTGAGCAACTCATCAATGAATAAGGCTCAAAATCAAAGAATAATAAATCATCAATTTGGTTGAAATTTAGGCATAATTATATAGATAATTAAATAAGCTTTCCAACACTTCGAACCGGACATAAATCAGAGTTACGATTCTCAAGTTATGACGAAAATAAAAAGCTGATTTTTTTCTCATGACAACCGAGTACGCTTAGCGAGACTATGCCGCTTAGCGCGGTCCCCTGGACAGAAACACATTAAAAGGGCCAAAATATATATTTTTTAGATTATGTTTTGGGGTATTTGTTCCGAACTCATCAAACCTTCATTTTTTGATAGATTAGCTTAGAAAACAACATTAGAGCCTTTCTTATAGATGATTGGAGATGGATTTCTCTTTGACCGACACTGACAAACCGGAAGATTTGTGGTTTATCTCTTCTCCTCTCTTTGTATTTCTCTTTTGTTGGATATCGTATGTATATTTACTTTGAACTCATGTATATTTGTCTCCCGTGGCGTTATATAAAACTTGCTTTACGAATCTTTGTCGATTATTGTCCTGGATTTTTACTCTGTGTTAGGAATTTGGGTTGTTATAGACATATACTGCTCAAATTCTTCTCTAGGATGGTTATATGTTAGTTTCTGGATTCTAGAGATAGATTTAGAGTTGATATTCACTTGGGTATCTATGATTAATGCCTCTATGTTGGTTGTGTCTCTCTGAGAGATCGTCAAAGCGATTAGCACGGTTGACTTCTGTGTTGTTGAGGTGGTTGAGAGATTGCTACCGAGGTGATATAGTACGCCTCTCAATTTGGGTTAGAAATGACTTAGGTTGTGAGTGACACGTGATGACATAGACTAGTATCGTAGGTTGAGTATAACTCGACAATAAATTTATGTTTGTGACGAGTAGTGTACATTCGTATCAGATAAGTTTCCTATCCTTTATAGTTTTTATTTACATTTATTTTCTGTTGATACATTTTCCATACAACCCATTCAACCCCCAAACTCATTAACGATAAATTTATCGACCGACATTTCAATACACCAATCTCTGTGGACACAATACGATATAACCTATATCACCTGGTAAAATAATACTTTACTTTTTGCTTGCCGCTTTACAACTCCAACAAAATGACCGTTGTCGGGGATTGGTTTTTATTGTTTTGCATTGCGATAGTTTCTTTGTTTTTGAATTTTGTAATTAATGTATATGTTGTATAGAATGTGTACATAAACTTGTCTATTTTTACTTGTACATGTTTTGTGTTTACTTTCCATACTTGTGTATATATGTGTTTTTCTTTGTTTTCACGTATTGTTGTGAATTGTCTCATTTTCGTAACGTATGTTGTGTGGATGTTAAGAAACTTTCTTTAGGTTTGCACGGTGTGACAATACTATGGCATGAAGAGAGGAGATTACTATCTCACACAATAAAGGCGTTGAGCTTACAACGTAAAACAAGCATATTTTAGTTGTATTCGTTTATGTATGTGTTGACTTGTGTTTTAACAAGTTGAAATTGGTCCTGTTTTAAATTTTGAAATTTTTACTTTTCAACTTGTTAATTCACATTCATCCGTTAGTTTTGTTATGTCAACTTGTATTTTTCCGCAAGCTTGTCATGTTTAGCTTGTGGAAGTGTGTTTGCATGTTGTAAATATTGTATGTTTGAGATCGTGTAGGTGATTGTTGAGGGTGTTGTTGCACTGCTGTTGTTGTCCTATTTTTCTACAACTGGTAAAGCGCGCTCTTTGCCGCTTAGTGCGCTCTACTGTGTAGAGCCAGTGAATTCTTTTTAATTTTTCCAACTTCACCTAAGGCTTTATAGTACACTAATCAATAGTAATAGTTTTAATTCTTTATTTTATTATTTAGATCAAATCTTGGTTAGATAGCTTAAAGTCGCATTTTATGATTTTTCGATATTCAGTGTGTCAACTTGCGGATGTATGGTAATGATATTTTTTGAAGTTGGTAGTCGCCAGGTACTCGTTTATTGCTTTCTATAGCATAACATGTTTAGGAAATTTTTCATTTGTACAATTACCATGTCATTCATTCTTTTTGCATTACTTGCTCATGACTTGAATCACTTTAGTTCCCTTTTTACCAATAAATGTGAGGAAGCTTTCCATTGTTCATATATGTTGGAGACCACAATTCTTATTTTAATTGAATTTTATTATGTTTAATCTTTTGTTTGTATTGATTTTATGAAAGTATGTACATGATCAAAGCATTTTTTGTTTCATTTTGAGCACAACTACCTTGGCCAAATAATCAATTCACCTTGTGAGTGTGTGGTCATTAGTATCCCCTTTGAGCCTTTTTGTCGATATCCATTTTGTTTTGGCTAAATGCTTGTCTATTAGTGTTGGTTCATCTTTTTGTATAGATATTGATTCTTTGTTTTCTTGAACCCTCAACTATGATTTATGGTTTGAATTTTTACCTTGCCTTAGAAAGTAGGGAGTATTCACATTATGATGTTTGTTGAATTCAAGTTGGGGAGAGAAATGTTTATATGCTTGTGTGTATTACTATGAGGTTGAGAAATAAAGAAAAAGAAAAGAAAAAAAAGTGAAAAAAAATTGAAAAGAAAAAGAAAAAAAATTGAAAAAGCTTTGAAAAAGAAAAACAAAAAGAGTTTCGAATAATGTTGTGTTAATAAGTGATGTGTGTTGGTTTGAAATTTGGAATGAAGAAGAAGTTTGATTGAAATTACTTTGCTTCAGTCTTTGTGAGTTGATCACTCCCTTAGGTTAAGGCAAGTTTTTGTTTTGATTAGATTTAGGACTTATCCCTTGTTTGTTATCCAAGCCACACTACAACCTTAAAAAGCCCTTGTGATTCTTGTCTTTGTATTTTCAATATGAGTTTTTGGATGAATGCATAATTTAGTCTATTTTCGCAAGATTGTGGATAAGTGTTTAATGATCCTCACCTTTGTGTGCTCTTCATCTACCGATGCATTTTTACTAGGTTGATCCATGATTGAGCTTTTTTTTTGTTTTAGAAGGTTTAGTATGATTTTTTTTACTTAAAATTTATTTCGTTTACATGTTGCCGTTGTAGGATTGTGGTAAGTATTTACCCTGTGTGTGCGTTTTTGTTTGAACCATACATTTGTTTTCCGTTTTAAAACTTGTTAATTCATGATATTTTGGTTGATTATTTTTGGTTCTTTGAGTTGTTTGGTTTTGTTTGAGTATAAATAATTTAAAGTTGGGGGGTGTTTGTTAAGTGCAAATTGTAGCTATTTTTGTATATACTTTTTGTTGCACTTATCGACTTTTTGTTGTTAATATCATTGAATAATTCCCTGCTTTTTGTATAATAATTTATAAATTGTATTTAATAGAGTTTTTGCATATTTGTATACTGTTTGATATTTTTTCATTCATTTTATAGGTATTGATGCGTATTTGGAGCTTGAGCAATAAAATGCCGAAGACACGGGTTCAAACGCGAGATTTTGAGAAACTCATCAACGAATAAGGCTCAAAATCAAAGAATAATAAATCATCAATTTGGTTGAAATTTAGGCATAGTTATATAGATAATTGAATAAGCTTTCCAACGCTTCGAACCAGACATGAATCGGAGTTACGATTCTCAAGTTATGATGAAAATAAAAAGTTGATTTTTTTCTCATGAAAACAGAGTACGCTTAGCGGGACTAGGCCGCTTAGCGCGGTCCCCTGGACAGAAACAGATTAAAAGGGCCAAAATACACATCTTTTAGGTTATGTTTTGGGGTATTTGTTCCGAACTCATCAAACCTTTATTTTTTGATAGATTAACTTAGAAAACAACATTAGAGCCTTTCTTATAGATGACTGGAGGTGGATTTGTCTTTGACCGGCACTGACAAACCGGAAGATTTATGGTTTATCTCTTCTCCTCTCTTTGTATTTCTCTTTTGTTGGGTATTATACGTATATTTACTTTGAAATCATATATATTTGTCTCCCATGGCGTTATATAAAACTTGCTTTACGAATCTTTGTCGATTATTGTTCTGGATTTTTATTCTGTGTTAGGGATTTCAGTTGTTATAGACATAAACTGCTCAAATTCTTATCTAGGACGATTATATGTTAGTTTCTGGATTCTAGAGATGGATTTAGAGCTGACATTCACTTGAGTATCTGTTATTAATGCCTATGTGTTGGTTGTGTCGCTCTGAGAGATCGTCGACGCAATTAGCACGATTAACTTCGGTGTTGTTGAGGTGGTTGAGACATTGCTACAAAGGTGATACATTAGGCCTCTCAATTTGGGTTAGAAATGACTTAGGTTGTCAGTGGTACGTGATAACATATAATAGTATTATAGGTTGAGTATAACTCGACGATATATTTAAGTTTGTGACGAGTAGTGTACATTCATAGCGGATAAGTTGTCTATCATTTATAGTTTTTGTTTACATTTATTTTTTGTTGATACATTTTTCATACAACCCATTCAACCCCCAAACACATTAACGATAGATTTATCGGACAACATTTCAATACACCAATCTTTTTAGACACGATACGATATAATCTATATGACCCAGTAAAATAATACTTTACTTTTTGCTTGCCGCTTTACAGCTCCAACAAAATGGCGCCGTTGCCGGGGATTGGTGTTTACTGTTTTGCATTGTGATAGTTTCTTTGTATTTGAATTTTGTAATTAATGTATATTTTGTATAGAATGTGTACATAAAATTGTCTATTTTTAATTGTACATGTTTTGTGTTTACTTTTCATACTTGTGCATATATGTGTTTTTCTTTGTTTTCAAGTATTGTTGTGAATTGTCTCGTTTTCGTAACGTTTGTTGTGTGGATGTTAAGAAACTTTCTTTAGGTTTGCACGGTGTGACAATACTATGGCATAAAGAGAGGAAATTACTAGCTCACACAATAAAGGAGTTGAGCTTAGAACGTAAAACAAGCATGTTTTGTTTGTATTCGTTTATGTATATTTTGACTTGTGTTTTAACAAGTTGAAATTGGTCCTGTTTTAAATTCTCAAATTTTTACTTTTCAACTTGTTAATTCACATTCACCCGTTAGTTTTGTTATGTCAATATGTGTTTTTCCGCAAGCTTGTCGTGTTTAGCTTGTGGAAGTGTGTTTGTATGTTGTCAATATTGTATGTTTGAGATTGTGTATGTGATTGTGGAGGGTGTTGCTGCACTGCTGTTGCTGTCCTATTTTTCTGCAACTGGTGTAGCATGCTTTGTGCCGTTTAGCGCGCCCTACTGTGCAGAGCCAGTGAATTCTTTTTAATTTTTACTCGGCTCTCATTTTTCATACTTCACCCAAGGCTTTATAGTATAGTAATCAATAGTAAAAGTTTTAATTCTTTATTTTGGTTTTTGGACTCAAATTTTGATTAGATAACTTGAAGTCGCATTTGGTGATTTTCCGATATTGAGTGTGTCAACTTCCGGATGTATGGTAATGACAGTTTTTGAAGTCGGTACTCGCCAGGTACTCGTTTATCGCTTTCTATAGCATAACATGTGTAGGAAATTTTTCATATGTACAATTACCATGTCATTCATTCTTTTTGCATTACTTGCTCCTGACTTGAATCACTTTATTTCCCTTTTTACCAATAAATGTCAGGAAGATTTACTTTGTTCATATATGCTGGAGGCCACAATTCTTGTTTTAACTGGATTTTATTATGTTTAATCTTTTGTTTGTATTGATTGTATGAAAGCATGAACATGATCAAGGTATTTTTTTGTTTCATTTTGAGCATAACTACCTTGGTCAAATAGTCAATTCACCTTGTGAGTGTGTGATCATTAGTATCCCCTTTGACCCTTTTTGTCAATATCCATGTTGTTTTTCCTAAATGCTTGTCTATGAGTGTTTGGTTCATCTTTTTGTATAGATATTAATTCTTTATTTTCTTGAACCCTTAACTATGATTTATGGTTTGAATTTTTACCTTGCCTTAGAAAGTATGGAGTATTCGCATTATGATGTTGGTTGAATTCAAGTTGGGGAGATAAATGTTTATATGCTTGTCTGTATTAATATGAGGTTGATAAAGAAAGAAAAAGAAAAGAAAAAACGTGAAAAGAAAAAGAAATAAAAAATTGAACAAGCTTTAAAAAACAAAAACAAAAAGAGTTTTGAATAATGTTGTGTTAATAAATAATGTGTGTTGGTTTGAAATATGGAATGAAGAAGAAGTTTGATTGTAATTATTTTGCTTGAGTCTTTGTGAGTTGATCACTCCCGTAGGTTAAGGCAAGTTTTCATTTCTATTAGCTTTAAGACTTATCCCTTTTTTGGTAACCAAGCCACATTACAACCTTAAAAAGCCCTTGTGATTCTTGCCTTTGTATTTTCAATATGAGTTTTGGATGAATGCATAATTTAGTCTATTGTTTGAAAGATTATGGATGAGTGTTTTTTGTCCCTTACCTTTGTGTGTTCTTCATCTACCGATGAATTTTTACTAGGTGTGATTCATGATTGAGCTCGTTTTATTTTAGAATGTTTAGTATGATTTTTGTACTTAGGATACTTTTCGTTTACATGTTGTCGTTGTAGGATTGTGGTAAGTATTTACCTTGTGTGTGCGTTTTTGTTTGAATCATACATTTGTTTTTTGTTTTAAAACTTGTTGATTCATTAAATTTTGGTTGATTACTTTTGGTTCTTTTAGTTGTTTGCCTTTGTTTGAGGACAAACAATTTCAAGTTAGGGAGAGTTTGATAAGTGCAAATTGTAGCTATTTTTGTATATAAATTTTGTTTCACTTATCAACTTTTTGTTGTTAATATCAACGAATAATTCTGCGCTTTTTGTATAATCATGTATAAATTGTATTTAATATAGTTTTGTGTATTTTTGTACCGTTTAATAGTTCTCCATTCATTCGATAGGTATTGATGCGTATTTGGAGCATGAGTAATAAAGTATCGAAGACAAGGCTTGAAACATGCAATTTTGAGCAACTTATCAACGAATAAGGCTCAAAATCATAGAATAAGAAACCATTAATTTGGTTGAAATTTAGTCATTTTTAGACAGAAAATTGAATTAACTTTCCAACGCTTCGAATTAGACGTAAATCGGAGTTACGGTTCTCAAGTTATGACGAAAACAAAAAGGTGATTTTTTCTCATGACAGTAGAGTGTGCTTAGCGGGACTGTGCCGCTTAGCGCGGTCCCCTGGACAAAAACACATTAAAAGGGCTAAAATACACATTTTTTAGGTTATATTTTAGGGTATTTGTTCCCAACTCATCAAACCTCCATTTTTTGATAGATTAGCTTAGAAAACAACATTAGAGCCTTGTTTATAGATGATTGGAGGTGGATTTTTCTTCGACCGCCGCTGACAAACCAGAAGATTTGTGGTTTATCTCTTCTCCTCTCTTTGTATTTCTCTTTTGTTTGGTATTGTACATATATTTACTTTGAACTCATGTATATTTGTCTCTCATGGAGTTATATAAAACTTGCTTTACGAATCTTTGTCGATTATTTATCCTAGATTTTTATTATGTGTTAGGGATTTGGGTTGTTATAGACATAAACTGCTCGAATTCTTATCTAGGATGATTTATTGTTAGTTTCTGGATTCTAGAGATGGATTTAGAGCTAACATTCACTTGGGTATCTATGATTAATGACTTTGTGTTGGTTGTGTCGCTCTGAGAGATCATCGATGCAATTAGCACGATTGACTTCTGTGTTGTTGAGGTGGTTGAGAGATTGCTACCGAGGTGATACATTAGGCCTCTCAATTTGGGTTAGAAATGACTTAGGTTGTGAGTGGTACATGATAACATAGACTAGTATCGTAGGTTGAGTATAACTCGACGATAGATTTAATTTTGTGACGAGTAGTGTACATTCGTAGCGGATAAGTTGTCTATCATTTATAGTTTTTGTTTACATTTATTTTTTATTGATACATTTTCCATACAACCTATTCAACCCCCAAACTTATTAATGATACATTTATCAAATGACATTTCAATACACCAATCTTTATGGACACGATACTATATAACCTATTGTTTACAGTGATTTCTGGTAAACAACCGCTAGTCCTCCAAACTATCGAATAATCTTACTGACTGTTATTCAATCTCTCTAGTAACTCGTAGGATCGACTAGATTGATCCTAGGACGTGTTGGTCATTAGGGTGACTCTCATGATAGAACTGGTATTCATGGTTGGTATTTAGAATGTTGTGTAGGTGTTTAACTTATTTCGATTTCTCTATTAAAGATCTAAAGGTGTGATCAAATAAATGTGCGCGAAACTAAATTGCATGAATAAAGTTCAATTGTAAAGACATGTAAAAACTGCATAAAAGACAAGTAAATGACTTCGAAGCATAAAAACAGTTAATGTAAAAGATTCTCTGGAATGTAAAAGATTCGAAATATGAAGAAAGCGTTTAAATGCAAGAAAACTGTAAAATGGCTTTAAGTGAAAAAGGTGTTCGAATGATAAAAACTTGAAGATAAAGGCATGCAATGTATAACAGTTTCTGGAATGTAAGGTACTTGCAATAGAAAGAAAGCATTTAAATGTAAGGCATCAGTAAAAAGACTTCGAATGAAAACATTTTAAATGCAAAAGCTTGTGAATGGTATTGACATGAAGATAAAGGAAAGTACTGGAAATGATAAAGAGTTTTCATTAAATCATAAACATGTGGTGTTATCATACGTACATTGCTCGTGCATTCGTTTCCCTAGCCATGTGGTATTTTGAATGTTTAATGAGTTTTTTGTACAATAGATATGACACACGAAATCCTAATGCTAAGACTTCTATTTATACTACTTCGACCATAACGGTCTTGCTATAAGATTCTGCCACGTTCAGAACATGCAGAGCAATGCCTCTCTCTTGCTTCCACGCGTCTTCGAATGCTCCAGCGCATATATTTCAAATTTCGAACATCCCGCTTGCATTTGAATTTCAAATGTTTTGGCACTTCTTCGCTTCGAAGGCATTTCTTAGACACAACCTTGTTATCATTTCGAGACCTTTTTGAATATATTCTCATAACTGTCACTCGAAACCCCAAATTTTGATATGCCCATTCGAAGCACTGCTTCTATCATTTCGAAACATGACATTTTGCTTCATTTCAATCGAAACGTCCAATTCGCTTTGCTTCTAATAATATCATCAAAATCTTCAGCCAACAAAATGCCCCTTTAAAATACGTATTTCGATTCCTTTGAGAAATACTTATTTTAAACACATACACAAGATTTTGATGCGACCTTCGAATCATCGTAACATTTATTGCATGTGACTCCAGTCACGTCAATCACAACGCTTTTCAGATTCCTTAACCGCCTTGAACCATTTCACAGCATGGTGCAGTTACAAACCAATGATTATCTTTAATCACGCCTATTACCAATGTTAACTTTACGCCACCTCTTCATCAAACCAACCCACGATTACCACGTATCACAACCTTACTCAGTGGATGTTTAAACTTCCACATTATAAAACCCATCAACTTAGTCTTTTCTTCTCTTCCCACATTCTGAATCTTTTCTTCCTCTTTTCTCACCGAAACCCTAAACTTCCAACATTCTTCCAACAATGTCTTCTTCAACTTCATCTCAACTAAAAAAGGTTTCCAAAAAGAAAGGAAAGACCACAGGAACCACAATGGAAAGCAAGGTTGGCACCTACCAAGGTCAATCTGTTCTTGTTCCGCAGATGATCTCAAAAGAGAAAGAAATGCTTTATGCATCCCAGGTACTAATTCCTACTAACGCCGCTGACAAGAGGTTAGCTTTAATGGGCCCTCTTACAGTTTTTGAAATTTTAAAAGACACTAGGAAAATTTTCCCAGTTTGCTATAATTTCAAACCTCTGTTTAATAAAATGGATGCCCCTAAGACAATAGAGTCCTCTGATTCAACCACCGTAGAAAATCCAATCGTTCCCCCTAAGGACCCTTTCGTGCTAGATTATGTAAAGAGTAACTTCAAACCGTTTCGATCTTGCCCCACCTCCGACACAGCCTATCACAACTGGTTTAATAAGGTAGAAGCTAAGAAATCCCAGCAATGGGAAGAATTAGGTATCTACAACTTGATTAAACTGTCGAAACCAGGTTTTACTTATAGCCACCCATTGTTATTCGCGTCCCTATATTTCTGGGATAGTACTTACAATACTTTCCATCTCCCTGGTGGAATGATTACACCTACCTTTTTTGACATAACAGCCATTACTGGGTTATCACCCATAGGAGAAACATATATTCCTGACAACGAAGAGCATTCGAGTATCATTGACTTCGAAGTCAAGCTAGCAAGCTTTTCAAAGTTTATCAGCCACTATCACACTGAAGGTGACAGTGTGTCGGATGTAGAACACATTGCTTTCCTTACTTTATGGTTGTCAAGGTATGTCTTTTGCAGCAGATCCCTACAGGTAGCCAGTAGGTTTATTCCTCTAGCTAGAGATTTGCATGAGAATCGGAGGGTGTGCTTAAGTGAACTGCTATTAGTTGATCTTTATGAAAGTCTAGGGTCAGCTGTTTCGAGTCTAAAATCTCACACCTCCAAGAATATCCTGCTAGCTGGCCCTTTCTGGTTACTTCAGTTATGGCTAAATGCCATGTTCGAACCTTCAATATCAACTGCCAATACTATTGCTGAACAAGACCCTGAAATAGCGGATAGAATCATCGAAGGCACTAGGCTGCGAAGACTAACCCCAAACGATGATAAGGATGACTTCAAAGTTCTATTCTCAAAATATATCATGATATTCTCTAAGAGGCATAAGTTCGAAGAGACCATGGCACCTTTTGCTTCAAGGGCTCATGGACCTTCATGGTTCACCATGGCTCTCTCAGAAGCTGTCAAAAGCAAAGAAGTTCAAGATGTATGGAGAGCCTTTTTGCTACCCAGACTAATCTCTTCAAGAATTACTCCTGCTAAGAATCAAGTTTTCCTTTTTGCTTATCAGCCCAACTTCGTTTCGAGACAATTTGGATTGTGCCAACTAATTCCTGAACCCCTATTCCAAACGGAAAATGCCATCACCTCTGGGCGAACCTTCAAGGCACGAGAAGCCAAACTACAGAAGGAACAATACCAAGGCTTCACCCATTTTGAACTAATAACTTTCGAACCTACACACCTTACAGCAAAGGGGTTTCTGGAATGGTGGACAAAGTTCTATCAGACTTATATGTTCGATACTCTTACTATTCAGCAGAAACTAACTGATGCATTCGATGTACAGGTACCATCCAAGAAAGGTATGCTTACTCATGCCAAAGAGATTAAGGCCTTTCAAAATTATTTCGAAACTACTTATGATCCCACACACTTGGAATCCACGGTGCATCAAGCGGCTGAGACCTTGAAGGAAAAATTCAAAGAAAAAGTTTCTAAGTTAAAACTTCCTCCAGGGTTGTCACCTGAGGATATGTATAGGTTGGCATTCGAAATGCATCCACCTAAATTTCCTAGATTACCTACCTCAGAACTGGCTCTGGCTTGGTTTCCTCCATACCCTTGGTGGTTCACTTGCAAAGAAATGTTCAAATATCTTCAAAAGAAACCAAAGCCATCTGAGACTGTGACATGGGCTCGACACTGGCTCCACGATTTCCCAGGACATCTTCGCTATAACCTTTCTGCCATGTCGATTAAATCTGATCAAGGCACAGGTGCGAATGCTTGGGAAAATCCCAAACGTTTCTCATTTTCTATATCTTTAACTTTTGCCTTAATTGTTTCGATTTTCAGCCATCAGGATAAAGACTGCTGCTTCAAAGTCAAAAGAAGGGAGCGCCTCTCAAGCCTCTGTCAAAACCATTGACAATGTGACTCTATCCGAACCAACAACAATTGCTGCAACAACAACAACAACACCAGTAATATCCAGTGCTCCAACTCCACAGGTAATCACTTAGCCTTGATGTTTAGAATTCACTAATGTTTCATGATTTGCATCTAACTTATTGTTTAAATCTTTTCAGACCAACAAACTTCCGCCTACCACTCCAAAGAAGCGAAAAACAAACACTACTGGGGAAGACCCCAAGGCTGGAGGAGATTTACCAGCTGCTTCGAAGAAGAAGCAGAAGAAGGATATTTCAAAAATTGTTGTACCAACTAGTGTCTCTGGACTCGATTCCAGGGACGCTGCTCCCTCACCTAAATCCAAAATTCCATCTTCGACCTCCAACGTAATGTTGGAACGCATAGCTAGCAACCTCTCTTCTGAGAGTCCACAGGTAAATTGAACTTTAAATCTTTGAAAAAAAAGAAAATAATTTCTCATTACCTTGGTGCATGCTTTTAATATTCTTTTGCCTCTTGCAGATATTTTAAATCCAGATTTTACCACTTCGACTTCACCATCAAAAGCTGCTGCTCCGATCAACTCTTCTCCTCAAGGAGATTCCAACAACCTTGTACAGAACAAAGGTTCCTCCAATATGGCGGTTCTGGCTGGGGCTTCTGAGCAGCAAGATGATCAGAGTACTTCTCCTCCTCTCAAAGAAACAAATGAAGCAACGCTTCATGAATCTGCAGAGGCTTTACAAAGAACTTCTCTCCAAAAGTCCCCTCTTGAAACCCTTCAATAGGATCCAAAGGACACTCACGCTGAAGGAGAGAAAGCTGATTCTTGTCAAAGAAACGAAGAATCTGCGGAAGAAGGGTCTGAGGAGGAATATGCCAACGATGGTTCGACTGCTGGGACAGAGTCCAATGCAAATAGCAGCGAGAACGAAGATATCGAAGTGGTGGATTTGGATGACGATGAAGAAGATAATGAGCACGAAACGAATGAAGGGGATGGTGACGCAACCAATAAACCCATGGAAGTCGAAATGGACGTGACCCCCCTGCGCGTGGAACTCCCTCAACCGTCTTTGTCCCGAATGACTGAAGAGGAGCTTGCTCTCCTGAGACGAAATGACCCTATTGGGTACATGAAGGCGAAGCTGGCTCAAAGGGATATTCCACCTGCTAGGGCTGGCACAAGTTCGACTAGCCATCCGCTGCCCACAAATGAAAGAATTGTACTTCTTAACAGGATCAGGAGAACAATTCTAGATGTGGATTTGTTCGAAGTGCTCAAACAAGATAGCAAAACTTGCTACACTATGAAGGAGTTGCTTACAAAAGTCAACCTTGCTACCTGCTCCTTGCCAGTTAGTTCTATCTTGTTCGATCTTCAATCTTTGCTGGACAACGTGACTAGGTACCTTCTCCAAGATGAATTTGCTTCCAGAAAGGTTCAAGAAAAACGAACTGCAATGGATGCTGCTTATGAGCATGCTTCGAAACTCTCTCAAGAAGCTGAGGATCAAGCCATGCATCTAAAGCAAGCAAAAACTGATTATGAGGCTCGAGCTGAGTCCATCCTTCTCTGGGAAAGGAAAATTCAGAAACTTCAACAGAAGGTTAAAGAGGCTCAAGAACAACAATTGGCCTACGAAACCAATACTGCTGGTAACTAATTCGACGAGCTTCTCAACCAGGGGCTTGCAGAAATGGAAACTGCAGAACAACTCAAGGGAGAAGTGGCCACCTTAGAGGGAGCAAGACGTTTTGCTCAACAAAGGCTTGAGTTTTTTCGAAGTACCTTCAACAGATTGAAGAATAATTCCTATTTCTAAATCTCAGAACTCATTTGATTAAAATTTGGTTTTTTATATGTAATATTTGAACAACGCCATTTTGGCATCCCATATTGCCATTTTGGCATTTTTATGAAATTTTGATTACGTTGTTACTATTCGAATCTCCTGCAGGCGTGGCTTATATTTCTTTAAATACTTCCCATTAACCTTTAGGATACGTTTATCATCCATCAGCTCTTCGATTTCATATGCATTGTTTGAGAATACCTTTATTATTCGAAAAGGCCCTTCCCAATGAGGTGACCATTTACCTAATGTTTTATTTTTCTTGTCCATGGGTAATGTGAATTTCCAGACTAAGTCATTAATAGTGAATGCTTTCCTTTTCACCCTTTTGTTATATGTTCTGGCCACTCTTTCTTTTTGTTTCATCAAGATTTCCAATGCATGTAATCTAACTTCGTCCAATTCCACTAACTCATTCATCATCATCTCCCAATATAATGCAGCTGGAATTTCGTTTTGTCTTTGAACTCGAACTGATTGTAGATGAATTTATACTGGCAGAACTGCATCATGACCAAATGTGAGTTGGAAAGGCGTGGTGTTAGTAGCTTCTTTAGGAGATGTTCTACAGGCCCATAGTATTTGGTCCAAAGTTTTGTGCCAGTTCCTTGGTTTTTTGCCAATATGTTTCTTAATTAACCCTATTATCACTTTATTAGCCGCTTCGACATGACCATTTGCTTGAGCATAATATGGCGTTGATGTTAGTAATCTAAACCCCATTTCTTGGGCAAATTCTTGCATCTTTCTACCAGTAAACAGAGCCTTGGTCTGTGGTTATGCTCTCTAGCAATCCGAACCTATAGATAATTTGTTTCTGTATAAACTCAATAATAGCCTCTTGGTCAGCAACTATTAATGGTATTGCTTCGATCCACTTGGTAAAATAATCTATTCCTACCAAGATATATTTATGTCCTTTAGACGAAGCAGGATTTATTTCTCCTATTAAATCCAATGCCCATCCTCTAAATGGCCATGGTTTAATGATTGAATGTAACTCACTTGCAGGGGCATGTTGAATCCCTGCATGTTTCTGACACTCTTCGCAACCTTTAGTAAAGTCTATACAATCTTTGAGCATGCTGGGCCAATACATGCCATATCGAAATAACAACCATTTCATTTTATGACCTGCTTGATGTGCCCCATATGCCCCATTGTGGACTTCTGACAATGCTAAGTATGCCTCACTTTCTCCTAGGCACTTCAGTAATACGCCTTCTTGGGTCTTTTTGAACAATTCGTTTCCCATGAGGACATATGACAATGCTCTATATTTTATCTTCCTATCAACATTCAGAGTTGGGTTTGTTAAATAACTCACCAGTGGACTTCGCCAATCTGCATCTGATAAAGTGTTTATGGCTAATATTTCGAATCCCTGTTTCTCAGCATAACCCAATCTCATACTCTCTAGATCTGATGGTGTGAATCTAGTAGCCATAACTCTACCCCTTAATTCAACTAAATCCTCAAAGTTTCTGGCAGAAACTTTATAACCCGAAGCCAACTGTGCTAAGTCATTTGCTTCTTGGTTTTCTATTCTTGGTATATGTTGAATCTCCATGTATTCGAATTTCCTAAGTAGCCTGTTAACTATGACGAAGTATATCATCAGGTTTTCCTTTATGCATTTATACTCCTTTGTTATTTGCTTGACCACTAATTCTGAGTCTCCTTTAATTTCGACTCTAGTTGCCCCCAATTCCAACAAAGCTTCAAGTCCAACAATGAGCGCTTCATACTCAGCTTCATTGTTCGAGCAGCGAGGACCATCTAATTTATACTTAAATTTTGTTGGAATTCCTTCAGGAGAAATTAGAAGGACTCCAACACCACTTCCATTCCTGTGGGTCGAACCATCAAAGTATAATTTCCATGGTTGCATTTCGACGTAACTCATGACAGTCTGCTCAACCAATGAATGGTCCACAATGAAATCAGAAATCACTTGGCCTTTCACAGCTTTTAAAGGCATAAAAGTCAAAGAATATTCTGTTAAGGCTAAAGCCCATTTACCAACTCTGCTATGCATTATTGGTTTCGAAAGCATGTGTTTAATGACATCGAAATGAGATGAAACATAAACATCAACAGGCTTTATATAATACTTGAGTTTCATACAAGAGAAATACAAACAGAGACATAGCTTTTCTAAATTTCTATATCTGGTCTCTGCATCATTCAATATTCTACTTAAATAGTATATGGCTCTTTCGATGCCATTGCTATCTTCTTGTGCTAACATACTACCTATACTAACTTCAGAGGCAGATATGTACAATCTCATGGGCTTTTCCCATGAAGGTGGAGACAAGATGGGAGGCTGAGAGAGGTATCTTTTTATCTTGTCAAATGCCTCCTGATGGGCTTCGTTCCATTCGAAGGCTTGGCCTTGCTTTAGACGAAGCAACGGAGAGAAAGCTTGGGTTCTTCCACTCAGATTCGAAATGAACCTTCTGAGAAAGTTAATCTTCCCTAGCAAAGATTGCAGCTCCCTTTTTGACGTAGGTGCTTTCGTCTCCATTATGGCTTTGGTTTTGTTCTGGTTGATCTCAATCCCTTTCTTGTGAACCACAAAGCCAAGGAAATCTCCAGCCTGCACAAAAAATGCACATTTAAGGGGATTCATCTTTAAGCCATGTTTTCTCATTCGTTCGAATGATTGGCTCAAGTGATGCAAATGTGTTTCTGCAGATATAGATTTGATGACTATATCATCAATATACACCTGCATAAAGGTTTCAATGAAATCATGGAAAATCGAATTCATTGCCCTTTGATAAGTTTCCCCAGCGTTTTTTAAACCAAAAGGCATCACCACCCATTCGTAAGTGCCTAAGGCTCCTGGGCAACGAAATGCTGTCTTGGCAACATCTTCTTCAGCAATAAAAATCTGATTATACCCAGAGTATCCATCTAACATACTCAAGTATTCGAACCATGCAGCAGAGTCTACTAGCATTTCTGCCACAGGCATGGAGTACTCATCCTTAGGGGTTGCAGTGTTTAAATCTCTAAAGTCTATGCAGATTCTCAAAGAACCATTTTTCTTAATAACAGGTACTATATTTGCTAACCATTCGACATACCTTGTGGTTCTGATGAATTTGCAACGCAGCAACCTTTCGATCTCAACTTTAATCTTTGTGAGAACCGCTGGTGCGAATCTTCTAGGAGTTTGCTTGATGGGCTTCTTGCCATCTTTGATTGGAAGTCTGTGTTCGACTAACCCCCTCTTTAAACCAGGCATTTTGTCATAATCCCATGCGAAGCAGTCTTTGTTTTCCTTGAGGACTTCGATCACTTCCTGCTTGAGGCCTGGGCTAAGTTTTGCACTTATGTAGGTTATTCTCTTCGTGTTTTCATCCCCTAAGTTCACTTCTTCGAGTGGATCCTGTGCCAACATTTTGGCACCTGAATCTATGGGGTCCCTTTCGAAGCCTAAGGGTTATTTATCATAGATGGCGTCCAGCCTTTGATCTATCTCAATTTCTTTAAAGGGTGAGCCTTTCGAGTCATCCCCACTTATTTCGTTCATCTTCACAGCCAGTTTATTCATTTCAGCCTCTAAGGCCGCCTTTGATTCGTTCTCAGCCATATAGGTCGAAATCCTTTCGAAAAAGGAGGACTCAGTCATGAGTAAGGTTATCGAAGTCCCAGCCTGCTGGCCGTCTTTGTATAGTATTTTCGACTCCTTCGTCATCACTGATTATTCTTCTATCCCAGTACAGGCCATCATGGCGAAGGGTCATATAGTAGTGGGCGTTTCTGGTTTCATTTATTTCATCATTTGGGACACAAGGAGCAATCTTTGCCAGATGTTTGTCATAATTCCTCTTGTCAACTAAATTGACTGTTGACATGAAGTAACTCTGGTCTGCTTCAATGTTTTCCACGATCCCATCTTCTCTCCATAGAACTAACCGCTGGTGCATTGACGAAGGAACTGCCCCTACGCCATGGATCCACTCCCTTCCCAGCAACAAGTTGTAGTTGGCCTTGGCTTCGATCACCATGAACATGGTGGGCCTACAGCTTGAGCCTATTGTCAAGTCCAATTGAACCACCCCCAGTGTTTTGCCTACTTTCCCTTCATAATTTGACAGAACCATATTGTGGGGCTTGATGTCTCCTTCGCGTATTTCTAGCCTTTTCAGCATGAAGTGGGGTATCAAATTGACTGCAGCACCCCCATCCACTAGAACCTTATTCACGCCATGGGCACCAACCTTTGCCCGAATAAATAGTGGCTTAAGATGGTTCTTCATAGCTGGTTCTGGACGTTCGAAGAACGCATTCTGCTCCTCGACAGCCCCATTGTCCATCACATAGTAGCACACAGGCCTATGCTTCATCAGGTCTATGGTATCTTCTTCCTCATATTCATAAATTTCAGTTTCCTGTCCAAATTCACAGGGAAGCACAGATACCACGTTGCAGTTGAGGTTGAACGAAGACTCCCCCTCTGATTCGAAGTTGTCTGTTATCATATCTTCGTCTTCTTCTGGACCTGGAGTGTATTCCTTTGGTTCATCTAGTTGTACTTCAGAAAAGAGCCTCCTATTAACTGGGGGTTTGTCTTCAATTTGATTTTTTGGTGTGGGTTTGTTGGTGCTAGATTCACCTTGGTTCTTTGTTGAAGTTGCCCCTTTATTTGCCACAGCTTCCCTCTCAGCTTTTCGAATCCTCTGTTGCCTTCGCCACTGGGATCTTGACATGGGGTTTTTTCCTTTGTAGTTCTCTAATCTTACCTCTTCCCTCTTCGCTATGTTGAATTGCCTTCTGTATGTCATAGCATGGCGTGCATTTCGTTCGGTGTTTCTCCATCTGTCTTTGCCTCTGTCATTTCTGACTTGCAGCCACCTGTCTGTTGGCACTTCAACAGGGAGTTTGAACATCACTCTTCGAGCACCCTTGGGATGAGGACTATCAGGCCTTCGTTGTTTGTATTTGCTATCGAAATGTGGGCCCATCTGAACAGTTTCTTGATGGTTCCAGCAAGGGGCGAAGGGGACTGTTTCGAAGGCTCTGGCCATGCTTTGATCATACACAGCAGAACACCTTGGGCATATCAAGCACTTGGTTTCCCCTTTGTAGCAGCGAAACACAAATTCCAGCAAACTTTCTCCAGCCTTAGGATAACACCTGAATAGCTGGTTATCCTGGCGCCAGTTGTTGCCAGTTCGCGCCCTCTGTACCCTCTCGAAGTTCGCAGCGATTCTCTGATTGCAGAGGATGCTGCACCTAGGGCATAGTATAATTCCTGTATCTCCCTTATGGAACATCATGAGGTAATCCTTGAGACTAGCATCTCCAGCATGATTATCCTCCATTTTATACTTATCTTTTTCTAAGTATCTTTCTACCTCCTCCATCTCAGAGCGAGGCCTCTCCATATCCACCATGTTTACCTCAACATCCTCCCCCTTAGCTTCATCATCTCCCCATCCTGTGGGTTTTATATCTTCAATGTGGACCTTTGAACTCTCTGGGGCAGAATATTTGACCAAATAGTCAAATTTTCCACTGGGTTCCCCTAAAGTGTCCCATATTTCTTTCTGAGGGGAGGTTGGCTTCGTGATTTGGACTTTCTCCAATTCCAGCCTCAGGCCTTCAGTGACCTGTGTCAATTCTTGGTTTTGGTTTTCCTGGCCTTCAGTAGCCTGGATTTCTTTTGCAACAGCTAAAGGTGCTGCTTCAATCGAAGTCTCTGGTTGCTTGTGGACGTCTTCAGTGACCTCCTTATTGACTTCGACTATCACCCAACTTTCGTTTTCAGTACCTTTCTCTCCTATTGGGGCATCACTTTGGTCAGCTTCCACCATGTTAATCTCTCCAATGCATGCAGGCTCGGAGTAATTGGTGTCTGCGACGTCCAAAGGATCTTCGTCCACTTTCATTTTTGCTTTATCAGCAAACTTCAGTCTGCCATCTTTAATTGCATTCTGAATTAGGTCCCTGAAAAGAAAACACTGTGAGGTTTTGTGGCCTAGGAAACTATGATATTTGCAAAATCCTCTTTTCTTTCTTTGATCTAAAGGAGGTATTTTGACATTTGATGGCACAATGAGTTGGCCATCTTTGACAAGTAAATCAAAAATCTCGTCACATTTAGTGACATCGAAGGTATAAACCTTCTTTGGGAATTTGTCACTTTTCTCATTTTCAACAATCTCTTTCCCTTTTGTGGGGACTAATAATTTGCAGGAGTAGGGTGGTGCCTGTTTTAATTCAGCGAGGTCGATTTCGACCTCTTCGAATTCGAATTCAGGGTACTCTTCTGCTTCCTCAGTTCCAACATAGGAGATCCTTTCCTTCTTGTTATTTTTAAAGACTCTGGCCTTTTCGGCCTTTAGCCTTTTGACCTGTCGAACCCTATCGGCTAATTGAGCCATATCCCTCAAATATTGAGTGTCTAGTTTCTTTCGAATAGAGTAATCCAAACCGCCAGCGACCATTTCGACTAACTCATGTTCAGGCACTACTGTGAAACATCTGGATTTCAAAAGTCTGAACCTATTCAGATAATCATCTATGGGTTCAGTGAACTTTCTCTTGACACTGGCTAGTTCCTTCAGACTTATTTTTGATTGTCCCATGTAGAACTGTTCATGGAATAATCTCTCCAAAAGAGCCCAAGTGTCAATGGACCCAGGAGGCAAAGTGGTGAACCATGTGAAAGCGTTCTTAGTCAGGGAACTTGGGAAATATTTGATCCTGAGGTCTTCATTATTGGCTATATCTCCCGCTTCGGTTAGATATCTGGCTATATGTTCGACTGTTGACTCATTGGTATCCCCAACAAACTTTGTAAACTTAGGGACTTTGTATCCCCTTGGTAAATCAGTGTGCATTATGTAATCTAATATAGGGGAAGCATAATTTGGCCTTCTAATTCCTGTGTTAAGGCCATTCTGGGCCATGATTCTCTCTATCATGGTGGTTAAATTATTTTCTGCCAAGATGTTATCGTTTCGAATTCTATGAACGACTGCATCAGCATCTTGATTTCGACCCACCATAACAACCCCTCTAGGTTGTTCTTCTCGAAACTCTGGGACTTCCAGCCTTTCGACCCTTGCCCCTGGTTCCATAATTTCCCTTTGTGGGCCTTGGATCATTGGGGCTTCTAACCTTGGTCCCCTTGCCCCCACATTAACTTCCTCTTTGGCTGGTCTATAGGTTGGTTCGTTAGCAACTTGTTCTATAATAGGTACGTTCGCTCGAACCCCCGCCTGATTCTGCCTACGCCTCTTTGGGGGAGCAAAGAAATCTGCTATTCGACTCATGTTATCTGTGTTTTCTCTGTTTGTCACAGTCACATTTTGTAATATTGGTGCGAATATTTCCTGCATAGTTTGTGCTAATACCTCTATCATATTATGGTTACTGTCATCCATCAATTGCCTAAAAGCCAACTGGTTTTCTGTGGTTAAAATAGGCATTGCGCTATAACCCACTGACCCTTGGTTATTTGTCATAAACTGATTTGCCCCAGACCCAAACCCTAATTGTGGTGATGAATTCGATGTGGAATTGTGTAAGCCTGCCATAAAAGATGTTGGCATTCCATAAGAGGAGTTTCTGGTTCTATTACCATCGAAACCGGGTGGTATAGTTAGTGGGGTGGCGAAATGGGTTTGTGTCCCTGATGGTGGGACGAATCCCCCAGGATAACCAATGGTTCCAGTATTTCCTAGGATTGAACTATTAGTTGATATACCACTTATTCCATTAGTGGCTATATTACTGGTAGAGGATGCAACAGACTGTGCATTCGAAGGGATCACATTAGATGTCCCCATCGAAGCGGACATGTTAGTGCCTGTTGTATGTGGGGCATTTTGTTCCCCTTGTTGATTGTCAGAATTAGACATCTTGTTCAAACGTTTTCTTCTGGATAAGGGTTGGTTGCTATTGGTTATTCTACCACTTCTAAGGTTCATAAAACAACAAACTTAACACTCAGAGTATTCTTACAATGGTTACGTCTCAACAATCTTTATTTCTGTTCTAAATTTCGTAATGGCCAACGATTGGTCCCACCGGGTGTGCCAATTTGTTTACAGTGATTTCTGGTAAACAACCGCTAGTCCTCCAAACTATTGAATAATCTTACTGACTGTTATTCAATCTCTCTAGTAACTCGCAGGATCGACTAGATTGATCCTAGGACGTGTTGGTCATTAGGGTGACTCTCATGATAGAACTGGTATTCATGGTTGGTATTTAGAATGTTGTGTAGGTGTTTAACTTATTTCGATTTCTCTATTAAAGATCTAAAGGTGTGATCAAATAAATGTGCGCGAAACTAAATTGCATGAATAAAGTTCAATTGTAAAGACATGTAAAAACTGCATAAAAGATAAGTAAATGACTTCGAAGCATAAAAACAGTTAATGTAAAAGATTCTCTGGAATGTAAAAGATTCGAAATATGAAGAAAGCGTTTAAATGCAAGAAAACTGTAAAATGGCTTTAAGTGAAAAAGGTGTTCGAATGATAAAAACTTGAAGATAAAGGCATGCAATGTATAACAGTTTCTGGAATGTAAGGTACTTGCAATAGAAAGAAAGCATTTAAATGTAAGGCATCAGTAAAAAGACTTCGAATGAAAACATTTTAAATGCAAAAGCTTGTGAATGGTATTGACATGAAGATAAAGGAAAGTACTGGAAATGATAAAGAGTTTTCATTAAATCATAAACATGTGGTGTTATCATACGTACATTGCTCGTGCATTCGTTTCCCTAGCCATATGGTATTTTGAATGTTTACTGAGTTTTTTGTACAATAGATATGACACACGAAATCCTAATGCTAAGACTTCTATTTATACTACTTCGACCATAACGGTCTTGCTATAAGATTCTGCCACATTCAGAACATGCAGAGCAATGCCTCTCTCTTGCTTCCACGCGTCTTCGAATGCTCCAGCGCATATATTTCAAATTTCGAACATCCCGCTTGCATTTGAATTTCAAATGTTTTGGCACTTCTTCGCTTCGAACGCATTTTTTAGACACAGCCTTGTTATCATTTCGAGACCTTTTTGAATATATTCTCATAACTTTCACTCGAAACCTCAAATTTTGATATGCCCATTCGAAGCACTGCTTCTATCATTTCGAAACATGACATTTTGCTTCATTTCAATCGAAACGTCCAATTCGCTTTGCTTCTAATAATATCATCAAAATCTTCAGCCAACACCTATATGACTCAGTAAAATAATGCTTTACTTTTTGCTTGCCGCTTTACAACTCCAACAAAATGGCGCCGTTGCCAGGGATTGGTATTTGTTGTTTTGCATTGCGATAGTTTCTTTGTTTTTGAGTTTTGTAATTAATGTATATGTTGTATAGAATGTGTACATAAACTTGTCTATTTTTACTTGTACATGTTTTGTGTTTACTTTCCATACTTGTGCATATATGTGTTTTTCTTTGTTTTCACGTATTGTCGTGAATTATCTCGTTTTCGTAACGTTTGTTGTGTGGATGTTAAGAAACTTTCTTTAGGTTTGCACGGTGTGACAATACCATGACATGAAGAGAGGAGATTACTAGCTCACACAATAAAGGCGTTGAGCTTACAACGTAAAATAAGCATGTTTTGTTTGTATTCGTTTATATATGTGTTGACTTGTGTTTTAACAAGTTGAAATTGGTCTTGTTTTAAATTCTGAAATTTTTACTTTTCAACTTGTTAACTCACATTCACCCGTTAGTTTTGTTATGTCAATTTGTGTTTTTCCGCAAGCTTGTCATGTTTAGCTTGTGGAAGTGTGTTTGTATGTTGTAAATATTATATGTTTGAGATTGTGTAGGTGATTGTGGAGGGTCTTGTTGCACTGCTGTTGCTGTCCTATTTTTCTGCAACTGGTAAAGCACACTCTTTGCCGCTTAGTGTGCTCTACTGTGTAGAGCCAATGAATTCTTTTTAATTTTTCCCACTTCACCTAAGGCTTTATAGTATAGTAATCAATAGTAATAGTTTTAGTTCATTATTTTATTGTTTAGATCAAATCTTGATTAGATAGCTTGAAGTCGCATTTGATGATTTTTCGATATTCAGTGTGTCAACTTGTGGATGTATGGTAATGATAGTTTTTGAAGTTGGTAGTCGCCAGGTACTCGTTTATCACTTTCTATAGCATAACGTGTTTAGGAAATTTTTCATTTGTACAATTACCATGTCATTCATTCTTTTTGCATTACTTACTCATGACTTGAATCACTTTAGTTCCCTTTTTACCAATAAATGTGAGGAAGCTTTCCATTGTTCATATATGTTGGAGACCACAATTCTTATTTTAATTGGATTTTATTATGTTTAATCTTTTATTTGTATTGATTGTATGAAAGTATGTACATGATCAAAGCATTTTTTGTTTCATTTTGAGCACAACTACCTTGGCCAAATAGTTAATTCACCTTGTGAGTGTGTGATCATTAGTATTCCATTTGATCCTTTTTATCGATATCCATGTTGTTTTGGCTAAATGCTTGTCTATGAGTGTTTGGTTTATCTTTTTGTATAGATATTGATTCTTTGTTTTCTTGAACCCTCAACTATGATTTATGGTTTGAATTTTTACTTTGCCTTAGAAAGTAGGGAGTATTCACATTATGATGTTTGTTGAATTCAAGTTGGGGAGAGAAATGTTTATATGCTTGTGTGTATTACTACGAGGTAGAGAAATAAAGAAAAAGAAAAGAAGAAAAAAGTGAAAAAAATTGAAAATAAAAAGAAAAAAAATTGAAAAAGCTTTGAAAAACAAAAACAAAAAGAGTTTCGAATAATGTTGTATTAATAAGTGATGTGTGTTGGTTTGAAATTTGGAATGAAGAAGAAGTTTGATTGAAATTACTTTGCTTCAGTCTTTGTGAGTTGATCACTCCCTTTTGTTAAGGCAAGTTTTTGTTTTGATTACCTTTAGGACTTATCTCTTGTTTGTTAACCAAGCCACACTACAACCTTAAAAAGCCCTTGTGATTCATGTCTTTGTATTTTCAATATGAGTTTTTGGATGAATGTATAATTTAGTTTTCGTTCATCTTCTCGTCATACAAAAATCCTATAGCCAGTCGATCTCCGCTTTGTGCTTTGGTGTGAACTGCTGTTTGGAAGAGGTGTTATGGTGATGAATCTACGTCAAATTTCACGGCATTGTGGATCTCATCGATGACCACCACCGAAGGTGGAACAAGATCATAAGATTTGACTGACGTCTTCGATGTGATGTATGGGGTCTCCATCTTGTGGTTTTGGTGGAGCTTTAACTTGGATCAAAGATGATATATTTGTGAAATTTCGTGAGAATTAGGATTTGTTTCTCACAGACTGCACCACTGTTCCATTGTGAAATCAGGATTGGTGTATATCGATGGTGAGGGATCTTGAACTAGTGGTGTTGATCTCCGATGCGGCAATACGAAGTGGACTTGCATGGTTAATATTTCATTGCCCAAGTCAGTTCAGAATTTAAGATGAGTATATCAAAAAATAAAAATCAGAAAAATAAACCTTCAACATCACGTGTGATAATTTTTATATGTTAGATTGTTTGGATTGAACTTACATTTGCATTGGATTGAGTCTTGGATTTGGGCTTATGACCGGCCATATTATATAAGGATAGATATATATATGAAAAGATTGTCGTATAATTAGTCAAAGCTATATCGTAATGATCTGGAGTAATGGTGACTCCACTCTTTGAAAGAAAGTACAAGGAGTACAAGGCATTATTTTTAAATCAAGTAAAGCTATCTCCTTTTGCACACAATCTTTTATAATTGAAACATAAAGTATTCAAGCAAAGAATAATAAGCCATGCATTTCACACTAGGAGACAAATGGTCAGTTGATTATTAAAATTAAAACTATATTAGTTAGACCCTAAATTTAATATATGAAAATGTTAGCATTTGAGGAAATGGAATTGTTGTTCAACTCTTCTAGATATTTTGTATTATTGGGTTGGTAGTTTACATTACATACTTTACTACACATGATAATACAAAACATTCATTCTCATCCAGGAAGATGTGATAGTTGACTGCAATATTGTAGTCGACTGTGATTCTCATGTGTAGAAAGAAACCATATTAGACAAATCAAGAATAATTTTAAATATTAATAAATATTAGCCTTAATAATCAAATATTAGATTGCAATCTAAACGAATACGATCCAACAAGTAAAAAATAATCTAACTCAATACAAAATTAGTCTTATATATTGTTGTTTTTCGGCAACATAAATTTAGTGAGAGGTCTTTAGCAAATCCTTTACAAGAGGTAATTTTGGTTTCTTTTAATTCTCTCCTAGTTTGTTGTAAGGAGTAATGATAGAAATCTTAAAAGAATTTATTATCTATTATCTATTATAATATATAAAAAAAAGGTAAAGTATTTAGATTTTTTATTATTAATTTTTTGATTATAAGTTTAATTTTTTTTTTAATTCAGGACTAATACTATTTAATTACACATGTGTTTAAACTACATGCATTTGACATTTATTACGTTTGATGTGTAACTTTTTATATTTTTGTTTTATTTTTTAACCAATACTCAAATAAAAATTAAATTTTGTCTTGCCTCAATAAACCTTTAAGTATCTTCAATGTATTGTCTAACGAAAGAACACATTGAAATACTCATAAAACTCTAACACCTTCTCTCTCCTATATTCCGAACGAATCCCTCCTCACTCTACTCATAAATCTCTCTCTCTCTCTCTCTCTCTCTCTCTCTCTCTCTCTCTCTCTCTCTCTCTCTCTCTCTCTCTCTCTCTCTCTCTCTCTCTCTCTCTCTCTCTCTCTCTCTCTTCATCAGAACACACAAAACTCTAAGATAAAAGAAACTCCAAGTTTCTCCTTCAAACAACCAAAAGTCACATTTTTCCATTATTGCTATGGACTGGTCCGATGATTAGGATTGGCCCAATCTGCTTAACCCCTAACACGACTCAATAACAGTGACCCGACAACCTAGTCGACCACGCCCCTGGGAGCGCGACCAGCGATGCCCGACACGCGCGCCTAACCCAGGCAACAATTATGTCTCCGTCAACCCGACACGAGTCGAGCAGACAACTAAGAAACGACCAGAATGCCTCTCTATCCGTAATTTGCCTCCTCCTCAGATCCAATGGCTAGTTACGGGCACACCTGTCCGTTTTGATCGAGTCCTGGCAGTTACCTATTTTTGTGGATCTGCATATCTAGGCCCAAAAATAGGAACCAATGGCCAAACGTCGGGGGCATTATATAAACCTCCACACTTGTGATGATCAGGTATCTAATATTCAAACTTTAAACCCTAATATTATGCTTATATCTCTTTGCATCCATTCTTACTTGATTGCCGGAGTGCCTTGCAGGTACAACCCCCCTTTTCTCCTCAACTTTCCAGCAAGCCATATATCATCCTTCGGTCCATTTGCAGGTTCTGATCAACCGGTAAGATCAGTGGCGCCGTCTATGGGAAGTCATCTTCCCCGTCTTCTTTCCCCAGAATCTGAAGACCAAAGATACTCTCAATTCTTCAATCATGGCTGATAAAGATGATCATTACCTCTCTGGAAAGACCGTGCTTTCCCCGGTCCACAAGATCGACGGAAGCTTGGAACATTCTCAACTCGAGGACGATTTCGATGCCAGGGACGGGCATACTGCGTCCCCAGATTCAATCGACACCCAGCGCGACAACAATTAGTTCTTGGACGAGCAACGCCCCAAGGACCTTACCGAGGACTTGCCCTCAACCAGACTAACGCCCTTATCTTGCAACAGAACAAGAGGATGGGAGCCTAGGAGAAGATACAATCGAAGTCCTCTCCTTAGAGGCACCAACGACACGACTCCCCCAGCTTATCACCGTCGAGGCGTGGCTGTCCGCTAAGAAAGGAGAAGCACGGCGTTTCTTTCCTCAAGAAACACGATCACACACCTCCCAAGAAAGATCAAGGCTTTCCATCTTCCAAGAATACAAAGAGAGACCGCTGGGTCGACTGCGGCCGATCACCGTCACCAAGATCTAGGGAGCAACGAAGAGGCCCCTCTCCTCGACGAGACAATGATTACCAACGGGGAAGGGCCCATCACTCCCGACCACCATCCCCCGAAGAAAGCAACGATGATGAGCCCCGTGACCCGTTATCAAGAGAGTTTACAGATACCCCGACTCTCGGCCGGCCTAGAGAAACCACCCCCATTGGGAACATATGACGGTACAACTGACCCTGACAAACACATAGAAAATATTGACGCCTTCCTCAACTACCGAGGAGTAAGGGGCGCCATCAAGTGCAGGATATTCCCGACTACCATGAGGAAAGGTGCCATGTCTTGGTACAAAAGCCTCTCGAACAAGTCCATTACCTCCTGGAAGTAGCTGGGAAAGATGTTCTCCATACATTTCACTGCCTCTTGTCGACATCCTAAGTCGGAATCATCGTTAGAAGCGGTCATCCAAGGAAAAGACAAGTCTCTTCGATCTTACATCGAGTTCTTCAACAAAGAAGCCCTACAGGTCTCGACGACTGGTGCCATGAAAAAATATCTCCTCGAGCGCGAGCTCTGTCCCCGCAGTGACTTTCCAAAAGTTGTAGGCATCGGGACTCCAGCCACACTCGACTCCCTCCTAATTAAAGACCAAGCATACATTCAATACGAGGAGAAGGAGGCGGCCAACAATGCGAGAGACTCATGGCACAGAAAGAGCGCTAAGCCCTCTAAAAGTGATGAGCCCTCGACATCCCGTCAGGAAGGGGAGAAGAAGCGGGAAGACAAGTCTCGAGACTCCAAGGATTACAAGGGGTCAGTCGGTCGTTTTCACGACTACATGCCATCAATACCTCTTGAGAGCGTATCTTACAGAATATGCTAATTTAGAATTCAAGCAAGCCGGGATGCACTTTCCTCTCCAAACACCCTCCAAGCCTGGGACAGATAAGAGAAAGTATTGTGTTCCACAAGAGCCACTGGCACAACACTGACAACTGCATCCATCTCAAAGATGTAATTGAGATACTCATCTGGGACGTGCATCTCAAGCAGTATAAGAAGAAGGACGATGCCCGCGAGGAGGCTCAAGAAACCAAGAATGTCGAAGATAGGAAGGAGTCCCCGAACGTCAACACCATTTCGGTCGCTATGAGCATCACAATACCAAAAGATTTATATTTTCCCGACATAGAAGAAGTCACACTGTAATTTTCCTCGCACAGTCCTTGGGAATGTTTCCCCGTAGCGATGGTCATCTTAGGGGTGGGGGTGGGGATTCAACAAGTGTACGGTAGGTTCTATAAAGAGAAGGTTCAACCAGTTGGTAGAAGCCATCTCTGACATGAACGCAACCCTCGGAAAATTCAAAGGAGGCTTATATCCTCTCGCTTTCTACCGCGAAGAACTGTCGGACAGGGCCCTCAACTCAAGCATCCCATTCCTCGTGCGGGAATGCATGGCAAAATTTAACGTGAGACGCGTCTTGGTGGACCAGGGAAGCTCGATAGACATCGTGTACACCTAGCTATTAAACACTCTGCATTTGAATGAAACTCATCCGACCCCATGCGTAGGCTCGAATTTTCAAGGATTCAATGGATCTGTCACCAAACCCTAGGGATACGTCGAGTTGATTGTTACCTTTGGCAGAGGGGTAATGGCCAGGGCCATCGGGACTCAGTTTCTAGTGGTGGACTGCCCATCACTCTACCAATGTATCTTCGGAAGGACCACTTTATCCGAGCTAATTATGGTGCCCTCCATCGTGCATCTCAAGATGAAGTAGTACACTGCTGAAGGATTGGTCTCCACCCTCCACCTGGATATCCAGGCCATCAGAAGGTGTTTCAAAGCATCATCCAAGGGCCTAAGTTCCATCAATGCTCAACCTTGAATGGTCGGCGGATCCGCCATGCCCTCTAGCTTTGAGGAACCCAGATCACAGTCGTGGGTCTACACCATCGACCTAGACAATCGCTTCTCCAAAGAAGGCCTCACAGAGTAGAAGAGAAAGGGGAAAGAGCCCATGGTCGACGGAGAGAGCATATTCCCAACAATAGATAGCGAGGAGCCTTCGTATCCCATACGACCAATATCAAACAGGGATTTTAAGATCGTCCCCTCGGGAGCGATTCTCTAGAGAAGTGAAGATTGGAACCAACCTCCCCGACCTGGCGAAGAGACAACTGGAAGCATGCTTAAAGGAGAATGATGATCTGTTTTCTTGGAGTACAACTGAAATGCCCGAAATAGATCCAGAAGTAGCTTGTCATCATCTGACAGTAGACCCTGGCCTTAAGTTGGTTGCCCAGCGTAGGCAAAATCAGTCCCCGGAAAAAATGGAGGTTGCTGAGCAGACTGTAAAAGACCTCTTAAAGGAAAATTTTATTTCTCAAGCCAAGTACACAACATGGCTCTCAAATGTAGTCCTCGTGAAAAAATCTAATGGAAAGTGGCGTATGTGTATTGATTATACTGATCTCAAACGAGATTTCCTGAAATATGCTTATCCTCTCCCTAACATCGATAAACTGGTCGATAATTCTGTGGGTTTCAAATTATTGTCTTTCATGGACGCATATTCTGGATACAGCCATATTCCCATGGAAAAGGAGGACAAAAAATATACAGCATTTATGACCGAGTCGGGCAACTATTACTACAATGTAATGCCCTTCGACCTAAAAAACACGGGCGCTACCTATCAGCGCATGATGAACAAAATCTTCCGCGAAGAGATAGGTGACATGCTTGAAGTCTACATGGATGACATGATCATCAAGTCTAAAGAAGAAGTCGACCACTCCCTCCACCTGAATAAAGTCTTCGAACAGGCGAGGAAATGCATAATGCGTTTCAATCCATAAAAATACACCTTCGGCGTACGGGCAGGCAAATTCCTCGACTTATATCTTACAAAGCAAGGAATCAAAGCCAACCCCGAAAAATATAGAGCATTTTCGGAGCTCCCCACTCTGAATTGAAAAAAGTCAATCCCCAAATAGTGAATGAAATGCTCACATCCATATCCCACTTCGTGGCCAAATCTGCCTGTAGCAACTGGATTTAAAATCAGAGCTGCCACTATTAGTTTTTATCCTAAGGGAAGAGAATCTAACAGAAAACCCTAATTCGCAGAGATTCTAGGTTTCAGACTCAATTAGACAAAAGGAAGGTGTTAGGCACCTTTCATATACCTTGTTCACAAGGATACTGGGCTCTAGGTTTAGGTTTGAGGTAAACAGGATTTCAAGTTTTAATTAGAAAGACTCGCCACGATTTTTGACAGTATGCCTACGTATCCTCTTAAGAGGAATCAGAGTCCCAATTCGTAGTTCATATGGGGTTGGTGTTTTTTAGGGGTCGCAAACGTATTTTGAATCACCTCGCATTTTGGTCGGGAGTAGTGATTGCGGAGATTTTGACTAAATATGTGGTAAGTCAAAATTTGTTTAAAACCATTTGCAAAAACTGTTGATTAGCTTAGTTTATTGCGAAAAATAGTTTGTTGTTTGTTGCGTATTTTTTAATCGTGTTAATTGCAAAAAATTCTTGATTAATATATGATTAAAAATATTTTAATGCAATATATAGAAAATAATATATGAGTTTTTACATAAAATAATTTATTTATGATAACAAAAATAATAATATGATAATAAATAAAAACATGTAAAAATAATAATTTAAAAAATAAAGTATAGAAATTAAAATATATAATAATTATAGAAAGAAAATAAATAATAATAATAATAAAGAAAAAAGAAAAATATAATATAAAAAAATAGATATAAAGGAAAAGATAATAATTTAATTAATTTAAAGGGGGTGCAGTTTATGTTAGTAAGTAAATCAGTAATTAGATTGGGTTAGGCCCAAAGGTGCTGGCACGGACAAGGGGTGCATTTTCTTTGATGGCTTAGTAATTAGACAGAAGGGGGGGGGGGGGGGGGGGGTGCAAAAACAATTGGGCCTAAGCCCATGATGCTTAAGGAAGGGATAGATGGGTCTAGTGCAGTGAGGGCGCACGATTACTACGGTGCAGACTTGGCCTCTGGCCGTCTGATGATGATCAAAGGGGTAAAACTAAAGGAACGTGGTATTATAGTGCACTAGCGCGCATGGGATTGAAACGAATTATAATATGTTTTTTTTCCACTTCTTTCAGTTTCATTTATTTTTTGTTTTACAGTCCAAACCCTTCTTCTCTCTCGCCGTACTAGTCTTCAAACCCTTCTATCTTCCTTGCCTTCTTCAACCTTACAACCCTTCTCTCTTCTAATTTGCGGCGGTGTAATCACAAACCCCAACCCAAAACCCCTTAATCGTAACCCCCAAATACAAAACAATAAAAAAGCAAGCTATGTCTATTTACCCATTTAGCGATTGTCATTCTTCAACTTCAAATGTCCGATTCACCGATTCCTCTTCTATTTTGCAGGTGATGGTGGAATGAGGATGGTGACGGTGGCTAGCGATGGATCACGGTTAGGGTTTTTGAAACTGAAACCCCAACCATCCTCTCTCGATTGTGTTCATTCGCGATTCTCCCTCAATGTTCAAGGCTTATTCTCGATAATCTCCGCAATCCGGTTTCCGTTCTTCCTCTCTGTAATCCAAACCCTATTCTGTATATCGTCCTTCTCCCCCGTCCTCTGTATTTTTCTTTTGTTCTTCTCCTTCTGTAAACCCCCCTCCTTTAGGATACATAGTTTTCTGTATTTATAGCTTTAGGGTTAGAATTTACAGTTAGCCTTAGATTTAGGGATTAGGTTAGTGATTTCTGTAATTGATTGAGAGATTGGATTTAATTTGATTCTGTAATGGATACAGTAATTAGATTTTCCATATTTTGTATTATATTAGATTTGTATTCTGATATTGCTTGAATGTTGTAATATGTTGAAGATTTGGTTTGTAATACGCGATTGATTGTAAATGAAGATTTGTTTTAATGTTATTTGATTTGGTTCTGTGAGTACGTTTCTGTGTTGGACTCTGTGCATATTTGGTTTGTTCTATAATCTTATTGATTTAGTAAATTTGATTTAGTTGATTTTGAACAGGATCTGTTAGTAAACAAAACCTTGCGCTTAATTTTGATTTAATTGGAACAGTTGTTGTTATTTCAAATTGGGTCCTGTGTTTACTGTGTTGGGCTTACAATTAGTAACATTTTTTATTACAGCACAAAAAGTATTCTCTTAATGCAACCGGCCCAATTGGCCTTTTTTCCCCAAAAGAAAATTTTAATAAACTAAATATTTAACAAAGGAATATTGTAATAAGAAGCTCATCAACAATAATATATTACGCTTCCTCCTTAAAAAACATTTATTATCTCTTTTATAATAACAAAAGTTTTAACAATAATCCCCCTCTTCCTTTTTTTTAAAAATCAGTAATAACATAAGACAACAAATGCATTAGCTTTATTAAAACCTTAATGGGCCTATAATTTTGTAATCACACCCCTCTCTTAAAAACAACAAAAATCATTGGGTCTTATATTAAGCACAATCAAACAAATGTTTAAATAAGAATGCCCAAGAATTTTGACGGATTTTTAACACCAATACTCCTCTTTTGCTATCAACAAGCTAGAAACGGGCCAACTAAGTAAATAGCTCCCACCCTTCTCACTAAGTTTCCTTAATAAATCAATTATTATTTAATAGAAATTTTAATTTCGCTAATAACAACTATTTAATAGTTATTATCCTGAAATAACTTTACATTCGAATCGCATGGGCCATTGGCCAACATGCCACGCGAATGGGTTCATGGATGCATGAGTCTTTCTGCTTTAGAAAGCTCCCACTTTCGCGAATTAAAATACACCTCTAGTCTTGGATAAAGATGGGCCATCAGATACTGATGTACCATCTTTACTTAAATATTTCTTCTATTTTAATCTCGAAAAAAAATTATCGAGGTAGGACAAATTTAGGGTACAACAACTGCCCCTATTCAATTATCTTTTAGTCGAATAGCGCGAGAAAACTCGAGTTTTGCGCATTATGATTTGAAGTTTATTGAATACTTGAAGTATCCCCAAAATTTGTCCTACAAACATAAGGTTACACTTATATAGCATACCCTTACGAGTCTTTGGGAAAGTAGGCAAAGTTGATGATATAGCGGTTACCAGGGTTTAATAACGAGGCAAATGGTCTTATGAGTGCAATTTCGTATGTCTTGGTTTGGTTTTTGATTACTCATCCATTTGGGGGATGAATACAACAATTATTGATGATGCATGGCTGCTTGAAGACTGAGGCCATGGATTATGCTCGCGAATCGCTGCATGACGTCTGAGGCGGTGGGCTAGAGTTTTATTTCCTTTTGAGCATCGCAACATGAAGTCTGAGGCGATGATAAGTGTTTATGGAATAACGAAACGTATTGCTGCATGAAGTCTGATATAATGGGTTAAAGTGTTTTTCTTCTGAGCATCGCAGCATGAAGTCTAAGGCGACGATCAGTGTTTATGGAATAAAGAAACGTATTGCTGCCTGAAGTCTGATGCAATGGGTTAGATTTGCAAATCATTGTGCGAAGTCTGAGACGGTAAGCTAGATTTGGTTTTCGGACATCGCTGCATGAAGTTTGAGGCGATGGTTAGTGTTACAGAGTAAAGAAATGTACATTACTGCATGAAGTTTGAGGTAATGAGTTTGGTATGCAAATCGCTGCGTGAAGTCTGATGCGATAGGCTGGATTTTATGGAATAAAAAAAATAAATTGCTGCATGAAGACTAAGGAAATAGGTTAGGTTCGTAAATCACTTGCGTGAAGTCTGATGTGATAAGTTAAATTTGGTTTCGAACATCACTGCATGAAGTCTGAGGCGGTGATCTGGAGTTTGGAACAGGTTGCTGCATGAAGTCTGAGGCAATGGGTTAGGTTTGTAAATCAATGCGTGAAGTCTGATGTGATAAGCTAAATTTGTTGTTTCGAACATTGCTGCATGAAGTCTGAGACGAAAATCTGGAACTTGGCATAACGAATCACATTGCTGCATGAAGTCTGAGGCAATGGATTGGGTTCACAAATCGCTGCGTGAAGTCTGAGGCGATAAGCTAAACTTGGTTGTCGCACATCGCTGCATGAAGTCTGAGGCGATAATCTGTATTATGGAATAAAAGAAACACATTGCTGCATGAAGCCTAAGGCAATGGGTTAGGTTCGCAAATCGCTGCGTGAAGTCTGAGGCGATAAGCTAAATTCGATTTTCTAACATCGCTGCCTGAAGTATGAGGCGATGGTCTAGGCTTTGCGAATACATTGCGGCTTAGAACCATGTAATGAGTTTGTGAATGCATTGCGGCTTAGAGGCAATGTGTTGGGTTTGGATAATACATTGCGGCTTAGAGGCAATGTAATGAGTGTTGTTCACTACAGCATGAAGACTTAGGTAATGACCTACTTTGTAAAGAACTCATCACCGCACGGAGACTTAAGTGACGGGTTGAATCGTAGGAGAAGTATTTTGTTGGTTGACCCTTAGATAGCTAGATCGAGGGCGAGACTGTTTGTTTGTTTGCTATGTGATACATGCGTATGTATGCATATGTGAATATTGTATGTTTGATGTGTGGAACCCTGAGTGTATTCACATTGGATGTTGAACTGTATAGGGTATGTATGCTTTAGATATGCAAAATGTGTGTATATATGAAATATGTGTAAGATGCGCGTATGCCTTGAAATGTCATGAAGACTATTTTTGGAATTCTCTCCTTTAAACTATTGGCTTAGAGTTACCAATTCCTGGCGTTGTATGTTGTGTCGTCGTAGCATTGTTGAACTTGATTTGAATGCGGTGAAAAAGTGTTAGCAAAATTTTGAACAATGATTTTGCATTGTGAGCGCGGGTGTAGACGTAGACGTAGACGTAGGTAATGGTACAGGCATAGACGTATGTATTGGCATATGTGTGTCCTTTGTAAGAGCAGGTGTAAGCGTAGACGTATGTAGATTCGTATGTTGTGAGCGCAAGCGTAAGCGTAGACGTATATATAGAATTGGCAGGAGTACACATGTGTGTGGACGCGTGCGAATGTAGTCCTCGTGTTGCAAGTTAGGCGTAGGCGCTGACATGGACGTAGACTTTGTGTGCGGACGCGTAGATGTAGGAATAGACTTTGTATTGTTGAGTGCAAGCATAGGCGCAGATGTACGTGTGGGCGTAGACTTTTCGCATCGTGAGCATAGATTTAGGCGTAGACATGCGTATAGATTTTTGTATTGCAAGATGTAAGAATAGCCATGTGCGTGGACGTAGATGTGGATTTTCTTTCGATATTTTTCTAACCAAAATGCTTTTTCGATGTTTTGTCAAATGCTTTTATTTTGTTAATCCCCCGAAATGATTTCAACATAATATTCGCAAGTAATGATCGTAGTATTTTGTTAAACAAGTTTGAGAAAAATAAAAATGCAATTTGAAAGATGCAAAGAAAGCAAATGTTTTATTGATATGCCTCTGAATAGGCGAGAGTATAAGATGCAATTCCTAGGAAGAGGTAATTACAGAAAGTTTTAAACTGTAAATGGCAATAAAAATGATAATTGTTGTTGCTGTTCCCCAATATCCTTTTAATGATCTTATCTCCTTTACTTGTGAGTTGTATGATTCAGATCTATCTCTCCCTTCATGGTTCGTAGTCGCAATTCTTAGATCGTAGTCTTTTTGTTCTTTATTTTTTGTTTTAAGTCCCTAACTTTTTCCTGGATTGCCCTTTCGGGTTTTCAATCCACCAGGATAATTAATAGTTTTTAATGCCCCTAATTTTTTCCTGGATCACCCTTTAGGGTTTTCGATCCACCGAGACGCTCCTTTTTGCCTAAGTCGCCTGTTTGAGGTTCGAGCTTAGCGAGCTTCTTATACATAGTATTTTTTACTGCGTCTGAGTTTGCCGACTGTGGTAGTTCTTCCCCATCCATTGTTATGAGGATAAGATCACCATCGAAGAATATTGTTTTGACTATGTATGGACCTTCATAGTTGGGGTCCATTTATTGCGTGAGTCGAGGCGAGGTAGCAGAATCTCCTAGAGCACTAGACTATGTCGTGGTCCACCTCGTGCAGTATACTGTTACTCGGGAAGAATTTCGAGGCTAATTTTCGTAGAGTTTGCTTGTCGATGCTACAAGCATTTTCTAGATGTTTTGTTTTTCCAAGTACTTCTTGATGTCGTAAACCTAAGGCTCGTTATATTGTCATTTTTCAAGGTAGTGTGCGGACTCTTCGAAGTGTCTGTTTGTGATGCGTGGTTCGTGATTTGACCAGGTTACTTTGAACGTAGCTGATAGAGTTGCCCGGGCGCCCGCCATTTGATTTTCTTTTCATGGTATGTAACTGAAAGTGATCTTTATGAATTCCGCAGTCAGTTTTCAAAACATGATCCTGATATGGAACCAGTTTTGAATATTTAGTATCCTGTTCACCCTTGACTTGGTATATGGCTTGTGAGCATTCTTTGGAGAAATCAATACTACCCCTCTTTCGTGCTCCAGTGTATTTGAAGCCTCGTCGAACGTGAATACCCAACGTGCCCCTGGCTCGGGTTCTTCGTCAGATCTTGGTATTTCATAGTTGCTTATTTTATAGCACCGTATGTATTTGACCTTGGCCTGTTTCTGTAGATATGCGCAATAACTTGATTAGCTTCTTTGTGGCTCCTTTCTTTCGGATCTTCCCATGTGCTCAGATTAATGGTCTTAATAGCCTCCTGATATGGTTGCGTATTGTTAGATTTTCTTTTTGTTTCCCTCATCATTTTCCCAGAGATTTCAAGATCTTTATCATCTTCCTCTTTAGCTTGGTGGAAAGGAGCATCAAAATTATGAATTTGCACCTTTATCATGTTTTGGTGTGGATTTAGTATATGAATATTTGAAAATGCATGTGCAGAGAAAGTATTGCCATTTTTTAAATTTAAGATATAAATGCAAGAGAAAGACAAGGATCTTGATTGAAAACAAAACATAACTTTTATTAATCATAAATATTGTCTGAAACAAAATAGGGAAACCCTTACAAGCAACCCCTATGCCTCGGGCTTGACATAGGTTCTTTCAAAAACAATAAAAATTAATTAGGAAAGAAAAAAGATCTCAGGAATCTCCACAACCATACATCTTTTGAGTTTTTCTCCTGGGGCGCATTCTCGGATGAATTCAGTTGCCCCTTTGGTGTTGGCCTTGTTGGATATTTTCGCCACATGTCCGCCATGCACTACTCTATTGTTGACAAAGGTCTCTTGGATTGGAAGAAAATGTGCTTCGCCCTTAAGAGCAGCTTTATATTTTTCTTCAAGGTATTGTACGAACTGGACTATCCTCTGGTCCCCAAACCTTTGTAGAGATCTTTCGAAAGCTTCACTGTGTCCTAGCGGGAGTCCGCATCCCAACAGATATTCTTTCAGTGAGTTCGTCGGGGTTGTTTCTTGTCTGCTTGCCCCAGAGTTAGTGACTACTTCAATTTCATTTATTGTTAGCCCATTGTGCAACGACGTAGGGTCTGATGTAATGTTGGGCTTCTCGAAAGTGATGTCTTAAGAATCCAACAAATCCTACACCTTGTGTTTTAAAGGCCAACACTTTCTATGGTATGTCCAGGAGAATTAGCATGATACTCGCATCTGGCGTTGGCATCATATCTTCGTGGGAGTGTCCCGACTGGAGGAGCTAGAGGCTTGAGTTCCACTAAGGATGCCTTAACTAGCTGTTGCAATAAATGGCTTGGTGGCATAGGGAGTGGATCAAATTTCCTGGGTGGCCTTCTGCCTTGCTTCTGCCCTAGTGGAATCACTAATGGTTGTTGTACCCTGGGTTGTGACACTGCAGCATTAATTTCTCCCTCTTTTCCTTTGGTGAAGTTTGAAGCAGACCGTTTTAGATTGTAGGGAGCATTTGATGGTCCCCCTGATATCTTCCCACTTTTTATCCCAGTCTTGATTCTTTCTCCGAAGGTTACTAGGTCTGAGAACCCCGAAGAGATACTTCCAACTATCATCTCATAATATAGCCCGTGCAAAGTTCCCATGAACGTGTCTACTAACTCCTTCTCTAACAGTGGTGGTTGCACACAGGATGCCAACTCCCTCCATCTCTGAGCATACTCCTTGAAGGACTCTTCTTTCTTCTGGGACAAATTCTGGAGTTGCATGCGGGTAGGCGCCATGTCCAGGTTATATTTGTAGTGCTTTATAAAAGCATTAGCAAGATCTGCCCAAGTTCGAACATGTGTTCGCTCCAATTGCATGTACCAGTATGAAGATGCCCCACTCAGGCTATCTTGAAAATAATGAATCATCAGCTTCTGATCATGGGCATGGGCATGCATCTTCCTGCAATACATACGAATATGATTTCTTGGACAAGTGAGCCCCTTGTATTTTTCAAAGTCAAGTACTTTGAACTTCAGTGGAATCACCACATCAGGAACTAGGCCCATTTCGAGAGCGTCTACCTCGAAAGCGTCAAAACCCTCCACAACTTTTAGTCTTTCCTCCAGAGCTTTGTATTGATTCATCACTAGTGGATTATCAACAACACAAGTACTAGTCATCTTTGGGGGTGCTTGGTTGGCATCCTCTAGGTCGTGTTCTTCGTGTTGCATGTCCCAGTAGTTGTTTGCATTATTGGTTGGAATTTGTAGAGTATGAGATGCCCCTGCTTTTGGTGGAGGTGGGACAAACCCTTCAGTTTCAGCTTCTTGTTGGGCCATGATAGACTTTTAGGGTCCTGCTTATGGCTACTTTCCTTGGTTGGTGACCGCTTGATGCACCAATAGTTTGGGATACTTCCTTTAAAGCTTCCCTGGGAATCTGGTCTTGTCTGTCAATAGTGTTCTTCAAAGCTAGGAGAATTTGACTCAGATCTCCTTTCATTAAAGTGACTTCACCTTTTACTTGGTCGAGATCCTCTTTCAACGCAGCCTGAGTTTCCTTGATTTTCTCCATTTCTTTTTGTTGATAAGCCCTGGTTTGATATGGAGGCCAAGGAGGTTGCAATCTTCTTCTACCAATGGTTCAGCTGGAGAGATGTTTATGAAACATGAGTGTTGACATGATATGCAGGTGTTCGTGAATGCATGCGTGCGAATGAATGTGTATGAATACGAAAGGGGTTAACTATCTTATTCACTTGGGTATGTATCCGTCTTTTGCTTATTATTTTACTTAGTGACTATCTTGCAAACGAGATGTGGAAACAAAATTCCTTTATTGAAGGTAACGTAATTCAGATATTGAAAAATATTACAATCTTAAACCAAAACTTTATTTGCGTGAAATCAAGCAAAAAGGAAATAAGTCTTCTAGGTGCGCCTGCGGATATCTGATCTAGAAATCGTCCACCTTGACTTGACAAAGCTTGAGAAAATCTTCAGCACGTTATTTCCCTTTCGTGGCTTTAATTTCAGATACGTTTGGCGCACTGACGTGGACAAGTTGTTTCCTTCGGTATCCATTTTTAAAGACAGTCACCGGGATCTTGAGTTTATTATTATTTTTTGTACCATATGAATAAGACAAATAAACAGGTGACGAATATATGAAATGTATGACGAATACATGAAATGTATGAATGCGTGGGTGTAAGGTTGAGTGACGGAATTTTATGATAAGTACCCCTAGAAGATAGGTTCCTTAATTTTGACATATGGTTGGTTTACCCTCCCAAGAGCTGGCTTCCTTAAGGATATCATGAATAACACCAGGGGAAAAGGCACAAGGGCCTCTCTTAGGTGGAGCCTCTTTACAGACTGAAACTTTCGTCTCAAAGTCGTGAAAGGTCTCTTCATGATATTTTAGGTTAAGGACATTACAAAGAGTCATGGGTGACCTTCCAAAGTCTTACTCGTCAAGAGGATATCTCTCGATAAGTATTCCTTTTTTGGAAGTTCACCGACTCTAGGCGAAGTCATCACATAAACTCGTAGGGATGAAGTACCCCCTAAGCTAATAGATGAACCTTCTTTCTAAGGGTTATATTGGAAAAAAATTTAAGATAGAAAATCCTTCCACGCAGTAAATATATGATGATAAGAGAAATTTACAATAAGTAAATAAATGCGATAAAACATAGATAAATGCAATAAATAAAGCAAATAAAGATATAAACCCAAAAAACCCTAAACCTAGGGTTAAGGAGAGTCCCGAGCAGAGTGGCCAGCTGTAGCAACTGGATTTAAAATCAGAGCCGCCACTATTAGTTTTTATCCTAAGGGAAGGGAATCTAATAGAAAACCCTAATTCGAAGAGATTCTAGGTTTCAGACTCAATTAGACGAAAGGAAGGTGTTAGGAACCTTTCATCTACCTTGTTCATAAGGACACCAGGCTCTAGGTTTAGGTTTGGGGTAAACAGGATTTCAAGTTTTAATTAGAAAGACTTGCCACGATTTTTGATCGTATGTGTAATACGGTGGGAGAAATGACTTGGGATGTTTTACGTTTTATCGCAATTATTACGGTTAGCAAGAGTCACCACCGACTTTTCTTTTATATAAATAAAGGAAAGGGTGAAAAGAACAAGAAAGATCTTTGAGATTATTTCTTGAGTTCGGGGGGTAGATTATGAAAAGGGAAGGTGTTAGCACCCTTTTCATCCATAGTTATCTACGGGCTCTTAGTTGCTTGCTAGATTACTTGCTTTGTTTGAAAATGTGCTTTGTGGTGGCTTTTGAAAGTATTTTTGAAAATGCGCCTTCGTTTAGGAAAACTTTGTAATGGTTCTCGTTTCGTAAGAAGATGTACAAAGTGTTGGACTTTTGAAAATATTTCATGTTTTGAAAGTGTTTGTGTGTTTTGAAAGTGTTTGTTTTGAAAGTGAGCAAGGATGTTTGTTTTGAAAGTGAGCAATCTTGAGGGTTCCTAATGATCCATGAAGGTCATACAAGGCATTAGAAGTTCAATTATCTTTGTACAGACTCAAACCCTAATTTTGAGTTGTCAGTGCTGAGGAGGTGTCTTGAGCTGATCAAACCTTGTATAGTCTTGAATCAATGGAGATCTTATGAGAGATTTCTTGAGAAATGAGAGGGAAATTTTTGGGGTACAACAGCTGCCCCTGTTCAATCTTCTTAAACCTGAAGAGTTAGATTGGGGATCCACCATTCGTGACTTGAAGGTGAAGGATGATTGAACACTAGAGTGCCCAGAAATTTGCACTCGATGATGTGTTAGTTGACTGTGTAGGGAATGGGTTTAAAGATGCCATTTGGAGAAATGATGGAAAGTTGTTGGAGATGGGCTTATAGATTCCATCCAGAGTGACTGTCGAAGGTATCAAGATAAATCTTTTGGTTGATTTATACTAAAATAATAGATGTCCTTTTCCTATTTTGAACTGGAAGAGATAAATCTAACCAGAATAGGCCTTGGATTCTCCTGTTATTAACTGGAAGAGATGAATCTATCCAGAAGAGAAATTTTGGTCTCTGGTGTAAGGCTACTTTATGAGACATATGAGGAGGAAGCCTGGGTAGGGCTGCTTCAGGACGAGCCCGTGTAAAACTAAGTCTGGAAATATAGAGAAGGAACCTGGGTAAGGTTGCTTCATGATGAGTCCGTGTGAAACTATATCTGGAAATGTATGATAAGGAACCTAGGTAGGGTTGCTTCATGATGAGTCAGTGTAAAACTTTATCTGGAAAGGAGAAGGAACTTGGGTAGGGTTGCTTCATGATGAGTCCATGTAAAACTTCATCTGGGAAGGAGAAGGAACCTGGGTAAGGTTGCTTCATGAAGAGTCTGTGTAAAACCTCATTTGGGAATGAGAAGGAACCTGGGTAGGGTTGCTTCATGATGAGTTCGTGTAAAAATTCATCTTGGAATGAGAAGGAACCTGGGTAGGGTTGCTTCATGATGAGTCTGTGTAAAATTGCATCTAGGAATGAGAAGGAACCTGGGTAGGGTTGCTTCAATGATGAGTCTGTGTAAAACTGCATCTAGGAATGAGAAGGAACCTGGGTATGGTTGCTTCAATGATGAGTCCGTGTAAAAATGCATCTAGGAATGAGAAGGAACCTGGGTAGGGTTGCTTCATGATGAGTCTGTAAAACTTCACCTGGGAATGAGAAGGAACCTGGGTAGGGTTGCTTCATGATGAGTCTGTGTAAAACTTCATCTAGGAATAAGAAGGAACCTGGGTAGGGTTGCTTCATGATGAGTCTATGTAAAACTTTATCTGGGTGTATGAGAAGGAACCTGGGTAGGGTAACTTCATAATAAGAAGGAATCCATGTAAGATTGCTTCATGATGAGCCCGTGTAAAGCTGCATTTGAAAGTCAGAAGGAACCCGTGTAAGATTGCTTCATGATGAGAAGAAATCCATGTAAGATTGCTTCATGATGAGCTTGTGTAAAGTTGCATCTGGTCACATAGTAGTTTCTCTTTCTTGCTTCGGAAACTAATCTTGGACCTGTTGAAAATTGTTGATGATAGCCATTTGTTGATTGACCTTTTCCTGAAAAGGAAAAACGTTAGCTGCATGCAATGTCATGGTGTATGAAATGCATGGTGTAATGATGTTCTCAAAGTAAATGAGATGGTGCCGTATGCATTTGTCATGTATGTGATATGATGCATGAAATGCGAAATGTTGTTGGAATGCATTTCTGTCTTGGAAAATAAATGCTTGACAAATGTTGGGGAGCCTTGGGAAATGAAATCCTGGATTGCTGTTGTGGATGAAGAGTAAGCTCCTCTTCAAACCTTACTTTAGAATGTTTCCACTGGGGATTCCTGTTTTGTTGATTGAGGAGAAACTTAGTTGGGGAATACTGGATTTGCTTGAGAAGGCTCTGTGGAGAGTGTTGATTTCTGCTTGGGAGAAAAGAGTTCGGGAGCCTCATTCGTTTGTTGCTTTACTGGCGAGTTATCTTGGGGAAGATTAAATTGACTGTTATCTGGTCGTATTCCAGGCTTCGTAGAAAATTTCTTGGGGAGAGTGAAGTTAGGTTGTTATCTGGTTGGATTCCCAGCTTCATAACAACTTGCTGGGGATAAGGAAGTTAACTGTTATCTGGTCGGATTCCAGGCTTTTCAGTAACTTGCTAGAAATGATGAAGTTGAATTGATATTTGGTCGGGTGCAGGCTTTGTAGTAACTTACTGGGGATTATAGAAAAGTCTACTAGGGAAGATGAGTTGTGGTCCCTTGATTTGTAGCAATCGAAGAGGCAAAATCAAGTTGGCGAATCTGTAGTTTGTTGTAGAAATAAACCTTGTCGCCATTCTGTTGGGGAAAAGTCTTCTTTTGGCGGAAATTCTCGAGGATTCTTGAGGTCGACTCAGTTGGGGAGAAGTTTTCAGAGATTGAAACCCTGGCTGGGGTCACCCTATGAAAAGGAGTTTGTGGGGGATTTGTCATTTCCCCTGGTAGCAAGTGTTTGTGGCACTTCCAGGAAATGTTTGACTGCGTGCAACCCTTTGTTAGGGTTCGCGTTTAATGCCCCGAGTGATTCAGATATAGACCTACCCTTGGTATATTCAGCGTTTCTTGAGAGATTTCTTGGAATATTGATTGGACTTCCTCAGGTGTGTTGGATAGTGACACGTCACGTCCCCTTGCATATAGGAGATCTGTTATTGGAAGTATCTTCCCACTTGAAATGAATTTGCTCATTGAGAGGGTTTTTGTTCACTGGATATTCGTCGTGTGAATTTCTCTGTTATAAAAAAATAGCCATATGCAAACAGCGATATTCAAATAATGCAAAATTTATGCTTGTCTTGATGTTTTGAAATACATTTTTAGCAGATAAAAGAATTTTTGCAGGAAAATTCAAGTCAGGATTTAGAGTAAAGCCTTACAGGAGTCAAGATACCTTTTGTAACAGTATGCTTTCGAATTAATCCATGATTCAATTAGGACTTTTGAAGGGTTGTAACGTGGCTTGGTTCACGGTTTAAGAAACAAAGGATAAAGGCTCAAATTTTATTTGTACCCACCCCTTCTTCATGATGTTCTTCAGTCCTAAACTCAGTTAATTGTACGTTCGAACTCCAATGACATTTTGGTGATGGTCCAGACAAGTTTAGTTAATTTGAAGGCAACCATTTTTTGCAACATTTTTCATTTTGGTCGAGGATATGTAGTGACCTCTTTTTTTGGTTTATTATCCCTGATTTTTTCCTGACTGTTCTTGTTTTGAGATTACAGTCAGCGGGATGCCCTGGTTTTTTCTTAAGTCTCCTTCATAGGTTTTGACTTAGCGGCTTTTCTTTTTTGAGAGACAATGACTGCCTATGTGATAGGGAACCATCACTGTATTTTAATTCCAGAGGAATTTTTTTGACATCATTCGTTGTACTACAAAGTGAAAGTTTGCGACTGAACGCGCATTTGAATTAAGTGAGAGACTACCCTGCCCCGGGTTTTGACTAAAGGTTTCAATTTGTGTGAAAAAGAAAACTTCTACTTCTTTGGATCAAAGGGGTTAACTAGGGATTATCTTCCTTATAACTCAAGTGTTTAGGATTTGAAAGAACGCCTGTACATCGTCAGCAAGGTCTGTCCAAAAGCATATTGTATGGGATTAAGGCATTGTTTTCCTTATCCTCCCTCTAAAGGCTTGTAACTTTTAGCAAGAGTTGAGAGTAAAAATCATAGTTTAAATATAGTGAAAACGAATGGATGAATTCAAGACAAACATATGCAATGCATTAATGAGACATAGTTTAAAATTAATAGATAATTGTTTGAATAACAAAAGAAATTACAATTGGAAATTCAAAAATGAACTAGAACACTCAACGATTTGGAATGGGAGCGGTGATCACGTTGGGAGTCTCTGGAGGATCAAACTCGATCTCCTTGGCGTCAATCATGTTTTAAATCTTGTATTTCAGCGCCCAACAATCGTTAGTATCATACCCGGGACTGCCAGAATGATAAGCACATGTTGCATTAGGGTTGTAGTTTGGAGAAGAAGTTTTAGGGTTTGGATGAGGTCCTATCAACGTAATCAAGTTCATCCTCAACAAGTGGTGTAGTGCTTGAGACAGCGGCATCTTGATGTTGGTAAACTTTCTTTTGGGCTCCTCTGGCCTTTGTTGATTTCCCTTTTGTTCTTGCTGCTGCGACGCATGACCGGAGATCAGGACTGCCCCCACATGTTGGTCATGATTGCTCTTGTTAAGACTCTTTTGACCATACACATCATTGGAATCTTTCTTCCCATTGTATGGCTTTTTCTGAGCATCAGAGGGTGTAGCCCCTTGGATCTTTCCGCTTTTGATGTCATGTTCGGTCCTTTCGCCAGTCAGTATTATCTCGGTGAACCCGGCCGAGGAGCTTCCGATTAGGTGATTGAAGAAAGGTCCTGTCAAAGTTCCCATGAAGATGAAAATCAACTCCCTGTCAGTTAATGGGGGCTGCACCCTACCAGCCAGGTCTCTCCACTTTTGGGCGTATTCTTTGAAGCCTTCATTGAAACGCATGGTCATGTTCTGCAACTGCACACGAGTTGGTGCAAGATCAACGTTGTATTGGTATTGCTTGTAAAAAGCAGCGGCTAGATCTTCCCAAGTGTGAATATGGGAACTCTCCAATTGATATAACCACTCAAGTTGCGTCCCAACTAAACTCTTTTGGAAGAAGTGGATCCAAAGCTTCTGATCAGTTGTGTATGGTTGAATCTTGCGGACATAAGACTTTAGATGCATCTTAGGACAAGAGACTCCATCATACAGGGAAAAGGTAGGGATTTTGAACTTTGGTGGGATGACCACTCCAGAAACCAAGCCCATGTCTCCTAAATCCAAACCAGGCACAACTTAGATCTCCATAACTTTTAGTCTATCTTCAAGCTATTTGTATTTTTCATCCACTGGTGGATACTGCTCCTCAGAAGAGTCTTCATCATCAGAAGCTATATTAGCTCTAATTCTTCCAGCTTTCTCTTCTTTACTGTCTTTAGAAGAAGCATCTTCTCTTTGAGTGAGCTGGGTATGCCCCTTGGACCTTCTTCTCACGTTGAAGATGACAAACTTTTTCATCTTCTTGCTCTCTTTGGTGAAGAGTGTTTTCAGATCTTCCCACCCCTTGGCTAACTTCATGAGTGCTTGCTGGAGATGAGCGTTTTGAGCTTGGATATCTTTAACTGTTTTCTCTAGAGCCATCTCTTACTAAAATAAACAGTAAGCAGATGAGAAAGCATGTATAGGAAAACCTGTTATGATGACATGCATGATATGTGGATGCAATGTTTTCAAGGATCTCACAGGGTAAACACAAAAAGATGTTAGAATTCGAACGTTGATCAACAGCTTTGATTGGAAAACTTTGTATCGGTGGATGTCCTTCCACGAGAATCGAGCTCACCATGGTCATAACCCTTGACTCAAGTTATACATTTACCTTTGACGGTGTTTGATTAGAGAAGAATCATTTTTCCCCTTGATATGCGCCTGGCTCAACATGACCCTGCATCACAGGCCCTTGAGATCCTTGAAATAGTTATTGAAAATGCTATGGTATGATGTTATGATGTTATGTACAAGTATGCAAAGCAAGCAAGTTGTTATGTACAAATAGTCATATACACACAAAGTAGACAAGTCCTTAGGTTTAGGCTTGCATGGAGTTCTTAGGTAAGTACCCTCTTGAAGTTTAGTTGGCTCAAGCTGTCCTAGTAATAGTAATTGGGTTCTAAGGGATCTCAATATCACTGATCTTTCTTGTCGGGCATTGTTTCAGCACAAGCCTCTTTAATGGAGACTGAAATATCCCGAGAAGTTCGATCTCAATGAGCGTAGTATCAAGTATCAACCAACTTCAGACTGCACCAAAGCCGACTATCTCACTACTTCCTAATGGCCAAGTTGGTCAAGTAAAGGTTCTAAAGTCAGTTAGTACTTCATGACACCACACAGCGCCCCCGTATTCTCCTTGACTACTCAAGGGCTACCGATACTTAAAAATGTATCACACTAACGCAGCTATTGCTTACACCATGTTGTTATACCCCACACAGTTTCCATAACGTATTGCTACTTACCTATAAGGTATCCCAGATTCGGGTAGAAGATCAAAACAAGCCCAATCAAGGAACCAAAATATAAAGCAATCAAGTCAAACAATGAAATCAAATATAGGTGATCTAGCCCTAAGGTAACCCCACTTTTATGTTTTCCCCAGCTGAGTCGCCAGTTCTGTGATACGGTGGAAGAACTGACTTAGGATGTTTTGCGTTTTATCGCAATTGTTGCGGTTAGAAAGAGTCACCACCGACTTTTCTTTTATCCAAATAAAGGAAAGGGTGAAAAGAACAGGAAAGACCTTTGAGATTATTTCTTGAGTTCGGGGGGTAGATTATGAAAAGGGAAGGTGTTAGCACCCTTTTCATCCATAGTTATCTATGGGCTCTTAGTTGCTTGCTAGATCACTTGCTTTGTTTGAAAATATGCTTTGTGGTGGCTTTTGAAAGTATTTTTGAAAAGGCGCCTTCGTTTAGGAAAACTTTGTAATGGTTCTCATTTCGTAAGAACGTGTACAAAGTGTTGGACTTTTGAAAATATTTCATGTTTTGAAAGTGTTTATTTTGAAAGTGAGCAATCTTGAGGGTTCCAAATGATTCATGAAGGTCATACAAGGTATTATAAGTTCAATTATCTTTTTACAAACTCAAACCCTAATTTTAAGTTGTCAGTGCTAAGGAGGTGTCTTAAGCTGATCAAACCTTGTATAGTCTTGAATCAATGGAGATCTTATGAGAGATTCCTTGAAAAATGAGAGGGCAAATTTTGGAGTATAACAGTATGTCTATGTATCCTCTTAAGAGGAATTAGAGTCCTAATTCGTAGTTCGTATGGGGTTGGTGTTTTTTAGGGGTCGCAAACGTATTTTGAATCACCTCGCATTTTTGTCGGGAGTAGTGGTTGCGGATATTTTGACTAAATATGCGGTAAGTCAAAATCTATTTGAATCCCTTTACAAAAACTGTTGATTAGCTTAGTCTATTGCGAAAAATAGTTTGTTGTTTGTTGCATGCTTTTTAATCGTGTTAATTGCAAAAAAAATCTTGATTAATGCATGATTAAAATATTTTAATGCAATATATAGAAAATAATATATGAGTTTTTACATAAAATAATTTATTTATGATAACAAAAATAATAATATGATAATAAATAAAAACATGTAAAATATAAGAATTTAAAAAATAAAGTATAAAAACTAAATATATAATAATTATAGAAAGAAAATAAATAATAATAATAAAGAAATAAGAAAAATATAATATAAAAAATAGATATAAAGGAATAGATAATAATTTAATTAATTTAAAGGGAGTGCAGTTTATGTTAGTAAGTAAAACAAGGGGTGTGATAATTAGATTGGGTTAGGCCCAAAGGTGCTTGAACGGACAGGGGGTGCATTTGCTTTGATGGCTTAGTAATTAGGCAGAAGGGGGTGCAAAAATAATTGGGCCTAAGCCCAAGATGCTTAAGGAAGGGCCAGATAGGTCTAGTGTAGTGAGGGCGGATGATTACTACGGTGCAGACTTGGCATCTGACCGTCTGATAATGATCAAAGGGTAAAACTGAAGGAACGTGCTATTATAGTGCACTAGAGCGCATGAGATTGAAAATAATTATAATATGTTTTTTTTCACTTCTTTCAGTTTCATTTCTTTTTTGTTTTACAGTCCAAACCCTTCTTCTCTCTCGTCGTACCATGCTTCAAACCCTTCTCTCTTCCTCGCCTTCTTCAACCTTACAACCCTTCTCTCTTCTAATCCGTGGTGGTGTAATCAAAAACCCCAACCCAAAACCCCTTAATCGTAACCCATAAATACAAAAACAACAAAAAAGCAAGCTATGTCTATTTACCCATTTAGCGATTGTCGTTCTTCCACTTAAAATGTCCGATTCACCAATTCCTCTTATTTTTTGTAGGTGACGGTGGAATGAGGATTGTGACGGTTGCTAGTGGCGGATAGCAGTGGCTCACGATTAGGGTTTCAGAAATTGAAACCCCAACCGTCCTCTCTGGATCGTCTTCCTTCGCGATTTTCCCTCAATGTTCAAGGCTTATTCTCGGTAATCTTCGCGATCCGGTTTCTGTTCTCCTCTCTGTAATCCAAACCCTATTCTGTATATCGTCCTTCTCCCCCGTCCTCTGTATTTTTCTTCTTTTCTTCTCCTTCTGTAAACCCCCCCCCCTTTAGGATACTTAGTTTTCTGTATTTATAGCTTTAGGGTTAGAATTTACAGTTAGCCTTAGATTTAGGGATTAGGTTAGTGATTTATGTAATTGATTTAGAGATTGGATTTAATTTGATTCTGTAATTGATATTGTAATAAGATTTTCTAGATTTTGTATTATATTAGATTTGTATTCTGATATTGCTTGAATGTTGTAATATGTTGAAGATTTGATTTGTAATAGGCGATTGATTGTAAATAAAAATTTGTTTTAATGTTATTTGATTTGGTTCTGTGAGTATGTTTTTGTGATGGACTCTGCAGATTTGGTTTGTTCTGTAATCTTATTGATTTAGTTGAATTTGAACAGGATCTGTTAGTAAACAAAACCATGTGCTTAATTTTGATTTAATTCGAACTGTTGTTGTTTTTTCAAATTGGGCCCTGTGTTTACTGTATTGGGCTTGCAATTAGCAACATATTTTATTACAGCACAGAAAGTATTCTCTTAATGCAACCGTCCCAATTGGCCTTTTTTTCCCAAAAGAAAATTTTAATAAACTAAATATTTAACAAAGCAATATTGTAATAAGAAGCTCATCAACAAAAATATATTACGCTTCCTCCTTAAAAAATATTTATTATCTTTTTTATAATAACAAAAGTTTTAACAATAATCCCCCTCTTCCTTTTTTTCAAATCAGTAATAACATAAGACCACAAATGCATTAGCTTTATTAAAACCTTAATGAGCCTATAATTTTGTAATCACACTCCTCTTTTAAAAACAATAAAAATCATTGGGCCTTATATTAAGCACAATCATACAAATGTTTAATTAAGAATGCCCAAGAATTTTGATGGACTTTTAATATCAATACCCCTCTTTTGCTATCAACGAAAGCTAGAAACGGGCCAACTAAGTAAATAGCTCCCACCCTTCTTACTAAGTTTCCTTAATAAATCAATTATTATTTAATAGCAATTTTAATTTCGCTAATAACAACTATTTAGTAGTTATTATCCTGAAATAACTTTACATTCGAATCGCATGGGCCATTGGCCAACATGCCACGCGAATGGGTTCACAGATGCATTAGTCTTTCTGATTTAGAAAGCTCCCATTTTCGCGAATTAAAATAAACACCTAGTCTTGGATAAAAATGGGCCATCAGATACTGCTGTACCATCTTTACTTAAATATTTCTTCTATTTTAATCTCGAAAAATAAAATTATCGAGGTAGGACAAATTTGGGGTACGACACCGCCCAACACATGCTCCCTTTCTTTAAACTTCTCCATAAAGAGGCTACCTTTGAGTGGACCGGGGAGTGCGAAATCGCCCTCCGCCATCTCAAACAAGTATTATCCGAGTAATTGGTCCTCTCGAGACCTGACAAGGGAGAAATGCTTTATCTTTATCTGGCCGTAGCTTCTGAGGCCATTAGCGTCGCTCTTATTCGGGAAACCCCCGAGGGGAAGAAACCCATCTACTTCACAAGAAAAGCCCTACAAGTCCCGAAGGTAAGGTACCAGCATATAGAGAAAGTAGCCCTAACACTTATCAACGCCGCAAGGAGATTAAGATATTACTTCCTAGCACACACCATTGTAATTTGGACCGACCAACTAGTAAGACAACTACTTGGTCGACCAGATATAGCGGGAAGGATATTTAAATATTCACTGGAGCTCTCCGAGTTTGACATTAAATATGAGAGCAGAAAAGCCGTTAAGGCACAAGTATTGGCAGACTTCGTGGCAGAAATGACTTCCCCAGCTACCACAAGTGTTGCACGCAAGTGGACCATATTCGTGGATGGAGCCTCCAACTCCACTGAGAGTGGAGCAGGCATCGTGCTAGAGAACAAGGAAGGAATACTGGTCGAAGCCTCCCTCAATCTATCTTTCCCAACCTCGAAAAACCAGGAAGAATAAAAAGCTCTCCTCGCGGGACTCCCCTTGATTGAGGACCCAGGGGAAGAGAAGGTAAAGCTCTTCACAGACTCCCAACTCGTCACCTCCCAAGTACAAGGAGAATACCAGGTCAAAAACAACCAACTATCAGAATACTAGACTCTAGTCTGCAAAAAGATGAAGGAATTCAACTCCACAGATGTATAACATGTTCCCCACGAACATAACGCTCGAGCAGATATCTTGTCAAAACTTGCAAGCACAAAAAAGAAAAGGGGGAATAAGTAGGCAATACAGGAGATACTTCCTCGAACGAGCATCGAAAAACCTTCTTCGACTCTAGAAGTGCTCGACATCGGCGATGAAAACTGTTGGATGACTCCCGTATACAACTACCCCACGAACGAGGAGCTGCTACCCGACCAGAAGGAGGTCTCCGTAATAAATAAAAATGCCGACTCCTACGTTCTGGTCGAAGGAAAATTATATAAGAGAGGATTCTCCATCCCTCTCCTCAAGTGCACTGACGAAAGCAAATCCCTCCACATCCTACGTGAAATCCACGATGGACTCAATGTCCAACACATGGGTGGGAAGTCCTTCGCTAGGAAAGAGTTGCAGGCATAATACTACTGGCCTACCATGTAGCACGGCACCAAAGAGCACGTAAAAAAATGCGACAAGTGCCAACATCACAGAGACATGCACTTAGCTCATCCAAGCGAGCTCAAGTCCTTATCATCCCCATGGCCCTTCGCATGGTGGGGCATAGATCTCCTTGTAAATTTTGTGGTAGAAACCCACCAAAAGAAGTATCTCATAGTGGCTGTTGACTACTTCACAAAATGGATAGAGGCAGAAGCACTAGCCTGAATCACAACTCAAAGCATCATTTGTTTCTTCAAAAGAAACATCCTCGCGAAATCCGGCGTGCCCTAAGCCATTGGCACTGACAATGGGTTACAGTTCACGGACCATAAATTCCAAGAATTCATAGCTAAATTAGGCACCATCCAGCACTTAGCCTCCGTCAAGCATCTGCAAAAGAACGGGCATGGCGAAGCTGCAAATAGAGTAATCCTAAGAAGTCTCAAATGAAGACTAGACGAGACTAAGAAAAGATGGGTCGAGGAGCTACATAACATGCTCGGGGGCTATCGAACAACGTCCCATTCATTAACCGGGGAGACTCCTTTCCAACTAACCTACAGAACCAAATTTGTCATCTCCGTCGAAATAAGAGAACCATCTAGACAGTCAGAAGCTCCTCTCGACATCGAAATGAACGACGAGGCCTTACAAGAGGAGCTCGACCTTGTCGAGGAGATCCGCACTGGAGAGACCCTACAAGAAGCCTCTCTCAAACAAAAGATCACCCTACGATATGACGCAAGGGTCATACGACGTGAATTCGAAGTCGGCAGCCTCGTCCTTAAGAGCAATCACAAAGAGTCTCGCGAAGGAATGCTCGCCACGAACTGGGAAGGCCCATATCGCGTCCATGAAAAAATAGGGATCAGGGCCTACTACTTAGAAAATTTAAAGGGGGAATAACTTGCTCGACCTTGGAACACTGAAAAGCTAAAATAATATTACAGCTAAGACGCTGAAGATAGTCGGCGTGTCTCGTCGGTACGACACTTGAAATTAAACAAAGAGGTAAGACTTCGCTAAGTTAATGAGCAGATCCTTAGCCCGACATGGATAACTCGACCGAGCTCCACCATCATTGTACCACTCCGGTAGAACAGCCAGCTCGCAATGGGAAGTTCATGCTGCCGAGCTCGGGTCCTCTAAACGACACTTGAGTTCCGGCCCATGCTCGGTAACTAATCCTGGTTGTTTCGTCTAGTCTCCCCACACTAGCGAACTCAAAAAGTAACAAGCAAAATCCCGAAAAACTCTTTACCAACATAAAGTGTCTCAAACAGACGAGCATATAAAAAACATGCAAACACTTCAAAAAATCAACGCAATCATTCACGAAGTAAATTCATAAACACTTAAGTAGGGAAAATTAAAACAAAACGACCACCACAGTCAGAAAATTAAAGGAAGACCACCAAGGTCGCAATTGTACAAAATTTTACAAAAAGGAGGCCCAAGGCCCCCATCCAACGAAACGATCATGTGGCCATAAGGACAACAGTTGTTCGGAGCTTACATAAAAACGGGGTAAAGCCCGCAAAATAAAATTACATAAAAATAATGTGCAGGCCAAAACAAGATAAAAAGAAGAAACAATCAAGTAGCAGGTTGGGCTCCTCCTCGATGACGGGCTCCTGACAAGACAACTCTCTGACGGGCGCACCCCTAACATATTTGAGATATTTAGGGACCACAATCTTTTTGTCAACCGCATAGTAATAGAGTCCCATCTCGGTCAAATTAAGCTCGACCCCAGGATTCAAGACTCTAAGCTGCTTCACCGTGTTGTCAAAACTCCCATCGGCAGCGGTCAGGACATCATCCATCGCCAGTTGAAGGCAAGCAACCAATTCTGAACGAGTCTTTAAGCCTTAAGCTTCTTCCAGCTCATCTTCGGTAGGAGCAATTCAGTCGTCAGGGATGCCACCTGTTCATCAGAAGCCTTATTCTCGAGCAACAATATCTTATGCTCTTTGGTAAGTTTCTCCAGGATCTCGTTGGTCAACTTTCGAGCATCCCCCTCGTCAGCGTACTCCCTCTCAATCTCAGCCAACTTAGCTCACAATTTTCTCATCTCAACTTCTTAAGAGGAGCCACCCTCGGTGTACGCAACGACCATGTCCAAGAACCTCAGAACGGCCCCAACATCCTATGCTAATGCGGTTCGCTTGGCCAGACGATCTAACCCCTCGAGAAAAAGAGACTCGCCTCTAAGGAGATACAAGGAAGAACCCTCAAAGAAGGAACTATCATTCCAGCAGGGAGTCAGCTCGCATTTCCCTTTCTCTTTTTCCCTGGTCAGATCAACGGTGCCCTTGTTGCGTGCCTTTTGAGCCTCGAAGACACCTGCAAGGGGGAGAGAGCCCCGGTCATTGGCCCTGTCAAGGAAGCACCTGATCCCGACATAGTAGTCTTCCCCGCATCTGACGGAGAGGACTTAGCACCCTTATGCACCTTCTTTAGGTTGGAAGTAGCCGTCTTGGCCTAACATTCTTGAGTAGGATTCATCTTATCTGTGAGGAAACATCAAATTATGGTCGGTAAACAAAAACAATATGTCATGCATACAAAGAAAATCAGATCATAAAGTAACTACCCAGATAAGCCATAAAATCCTCGCTCTCGAGGAGCTCCTTGACAATTATCAAAACAAGGTCGTACACCACCTTTCTGTCCTTGTCGACGACCAACTTTCGCCCTCTGCCTACATGATGGACATAAGGAATCCCCACGAAAAAGTCAGTGAGGCGGTCGAAATTGGCATGGTCCTCGACACCAAGCTGACCCTTCTTCCAGACATAAACCCTCGTCCCATTATCATAGTGCTCCCTGGTCTAGTGGAAGGGGAACTTGGGCACCAGTTTATTCATGTGCTTCCCTTCCTCGTTCAGGACATGAGCCTCATCCTCGCCGTATGCTGTAGCAACCCAAAAGATGTTAAACAATTCCCTCTGTGACACAGGCTGAATAAGCATGTACTTATCCCTGAAGAAACAGAAAGACTCCAAATACGCCTTGAACAATTTTCCTTTCGCCTTTTTTTAGGGAAACCCAACTGAACTGGCCACCAGATGTTTGCCTTTAAAGATGAAAACAGTGTAAGAACAGAAGAACAGTGGCCCCGATGCCCAGATAGTCACACACGATCTCGAAAGCCCGCAAGAAAGCGATCAAATTCGGGTGCAGCTGGGACGGAGGAAGATAGAGATGCCTGGAAACCTCCAACTGGAAATCTAAGAAGGGAAGCCGAAAACCCATCTCCCTGAATAGGATATCGTATATAGGGAACCAACGTGCTTCAAACTTCGAGCAGACACGACTTTTCTTATTGGGGATGTATATCGCCCACTTCTCCTCGGCACCCTCGTGATCCATCTCTGGGTCCACCCATGTAATGATATCATCAGTGTTGTACCCCAAAATTTTCATTCTCATTTTATTTAATATATCCTCATAGGGTTCTTAATTTCTCAAGGTTGCTCAAGAAATGATCAGACAAATTCTTCTCCTAAGCAATTGACCCACAACTAGGGTTTAACTTTTCACAAGAAATATTTATTTTCTAATGGCTCAAGTGGATTTCATGTTTCCTTATATACTTAAAAGAATTCTCATACCAATTTTCAATCATTGCATCATAAGTTTGCTCAGTCAATGGCTCAGATGACTAAAAATCAACTATATTGGACAAAAAGTCAAATATGGTCAACATACAGTCAAACTTCAAGATGTTTGGTCAACATTAAGGTCTTGAAGTAACATTCATAATTTAATCAAGGGTTGATCATTATTCCTCAAGAAAAGCCCTCAAATAATCAAAAGTCAAAAGTTGCTAAATTAGGGTTTCCTTAGGAGAAGTCAACTGACCTTTGACCAAGCATAACTTTCACATGCTTCATCATTTTTCCCCAACCAAGGATCATTTTTAAGGAAATTCAATTATCTACAACGTTGCCTCTCTAAGCTCAAGTCCAAAAAATGCTTTATTTGAGAGATATGGGCCAATACATTATAGGTCATTTAAAAAGTCAACAAAAAGACACTTTTTGTCAAGGCAACTTACATCAAGTTAATATCTCCAAATGCAAAAATGATCAAAAGAGAGATTGAAGATGACATCTTAAGCTTTCCATGAAGTCTAAGATCACCTCCAAAAGATGAAAATTGAGAGAGTTATGGCTAGTGCAAGTTGGGAATTTTTGAGCAAATGCATGAAGTTAAAATTGAGCAAACTTGATATTTGGGGCTATTGGGCCATTGTTTTACAGTCCAAGTGTGTGTTACACTTCTTATACACCTCAAATCTTGTTCATGCACCCCCTTGACCTATTTTATTTTAATTATTTTGATTTATTCATTAATAATTCAAAAATAAATCAGGAAAATACAAAGCCTTCTTACACAAAGACCAAGCCCATATCTTTGACCTAATTTACATCCTATTTAATCACATGCATTCAGACACAAAAGGACACGAAAAACCCTTGCTTCAAAAACTTGTCAAGATATCAAATTTTCCAAAGAACCCTAAAAACTTAAAACCCTTATCACAAGCCCTTTCACTACAAAAAAGTCACTCCATTCATTCCAAGCGATCACACAGAGTAAGAATGGACCAAATTTAATGGTCCAAAGCTCATGAAATGCCATGCATTCATCTCCAATTCTATAATTTTCAGAAAATTTATATCTTGATGTTCATTTTATTTTAAGCCATACTAATGTCATTGACATATTTCTGAAATGTGTTTGAACAAGTTTGGATCATCATAATAACCTTGTGATACGGTGGCAGTACCGACTGTTAATACTGGTTTGCATTTTTTGTTTGCAAAATGTCGCGGTAAGCAAGAGTCGCCATCGACTTTCATTTCATCCAACAAAGGAAAAGGAAAAAGAACAGAAAAAACCTTTTTCGAGATGTTTCTGAGTATAGGGGGTAGATTATAGATAGGGAAGGTGTTAGCACCCTTTCTATATGTGGTTTTCCACGGGCTCTTAGGTACTTGCTCATTTTGAAAACTGCTTGTGTATGCTTGTTTTGAAAAGTTTTGTTTTACTTCGTGTTAACCCTTGTTTCTATCCTCAAGAGTGTTACGAAGTTGTTTTTGAAAACTTTGTTTGAAAAGTGTTTGCGTGAAAAAGTTTTTGTTTGTTTGAGCAAGTACCTAAGAACTAATCTACCTACTCAAAAAAAGTCTGTTCGTTTTCCTTTTAGACAATACTATCCCATTATTGAGAAATAGGTAGCATCATCATTGGAGTTTTTTAGGGACATTCGAAGGCACAAATACGACCACAAAAGCAATGTTAGGAAATGTTAGTAATCATCCTAAAGCCTTAAAGATCTTTTTTAGAGGAAACATCTGAATGGGTCATTTTAGATCTTTCGGGGCTAGAGGACAACCACTAACAAACCCTATACTTCATGACTGTTTATCGAAGGCAACCAGAGTGGAGTAAACCCTAGGAGTGAGCATGTGAGAGTGTATGTTTTCAGTTAATTTATCTTACACATTTAGGGTTTTCTACCGTATTAATTTTCAGTTAGTCTTTCCATACAATCCTATTAACATTCATCTAAGCAGTTTATAGTTTGCACAAGCGAGAAAGTTAAAGGTCCTAGCTATTACAGGGCTTTTGCAAATACATAATTATTTTCGACTGAAAATAAAGATGCGGAATTTAAAACCCTAATTACTATTACAAACTCAGAGAAGTTACAATAATAATAAAAAGGAAATTAAAAAAATGCACGCTGCGAATTAAATGCGAGAATAAATTAGGAAACCTAAAAAATCTAATTGAAAATATTTAGGTTAGTTTTTGAGAAAAAAATAAGTTATGTACAAATTAAACCCTAATTTCTGATTATTGTTAATTATATAAAAAAAGGATTAAGTTGCCGTAAATAATTAAACTAATTAATTAAGGAAATAAAATATTTTTATGAAAAAAAAAAGATTTTTGATATTTTTTGTGATTTTTGATTTTATGATAAAAAATGATTTTGGGTTATTTTTGTAAAAGAAAATAATTAACAAAATAATTAAAATAAAGGAAATAAAAAGAAAAGAAAAGAAATTGGGCCTGTATGGAAGCTGAATGGGTGGGTGTGATGTTGAATCTGTAAGGCCCAATAGCTGGTCAGCCCAGTCAACGCGCTTGATTCTGTGTTGGCCAAGCTTAGAGATGTACCATAGAGATGCATCATGAGGCGTTGGATTGGTGATGGTGATGATCCAATGGCTGGATGGCTGGAGTGTATGGTGAGTGCTTGGAACCGTGGAGCATGGAACCTGCGTGTAAATGTTACGAAAATAGAGAAAATGTTGGGACCTGGGATCGAACCCAGGTCCTCTCTACTTTCCAACGCGCACTTCACCACTGGGCTACGTGTTCTATTTGTTATAATATTGAAACAAGAATGATATAATAAAATATGAGTTAGTATGATAACAAAATGCGCGAAATTTGAATTGCCCACTCACGCCTCGCCATGCAACTGTCTTCTTTGCTGAGACCGTCGTCTTAGGCAAAGACTTTTACCTACAGACAAGCGTCTATAGCCATAACTTGTACACTTCAAAAATAAAAAAAAACACATGATAAATGAAATTAAAGACCATGGTTCAACTTGTCTTGATGCCACGAGCATCATGGTCCCCTTTTCATGGGCCAATTTAACCTGTATAGAAAAACCCTAAAACGGTCACGAAAACCCTAACAATGGCAAACACGTATACATGCATCAAAACTTCAATTAAATCGCCCAAACATGTTGCAAACATGACAACAAACACAGATATACCATTAAAGCATGTTCATGATGCAAGAATCATAGTAATCGAATTTGGAAAAGGAAGCAAACTGCGTGAGTGTTATGTGACGATTCTGGGCTTGTGGAAGCTTGCAAATGATTGGAGAACATTCTGGAGGTGTCCAGGAATCGACTGGCAGCCTTGTAATGCTTTGAATTGTCCTCTAGAGTAGAAACCGATCCACACCTTTTTGCCAAAATTTTGAATTTTTTTTGATGCCTTGCACGACCTCGATCCTTCTTCTTGTGCATTGTTCTTGTTTAGTATATATAATGTGATGAATTAGGGTAACAAAAATGGTTTGAATCTTTGTAAATCATGGAAATTTGATTTGATTTCTTTGCTATATGATATCTTTCCAAAACAAGTATAATCATGCCAATTTTCTCCAATTATCCCTTGATCTGATTTGATATGATTTGGCCAGCCTGATTAGATTGTGATTCCTACAAAATCAGATCAAAAATCAATCTTTTATATTTTTTGCAATTTATTTGATTTAATTTAACTTTTAAATAAATAAAAATCAAAATAAAATAAATAAATAAGCAGATAAAGTGTGGATGCTGATTTGGGTCGTGGACCATGTCACAAACAAGATACAATCATGAAATGCTAGACCCATTTGACAAAAAATGTATTTTTGAGCACATTTGACTTTTGGCAATTTTACAAAAATGGTTAACTTTGACAATGCATATCTCCTCCAATTTTAACCCTAGAGAGGTGTTCTTGGACTTTTTGGAAAGCTTAGGATGTCCCCTAAACAACATTTTTGGTTTCATCTCAATTGGGTCTTCCATGTTCATGTAAGAGGCTTTGACCCAAAAGGTGTCTTTGTTGACTTTTCAAAAGGGCCTATAATGTAGAAATTCATATCTTTTGATGAGTGCATATTTTGAACTTGTGGGCTGAATATGAGTTATAGGGAATTTCATCCACGTCAAAATGAGCCTTGGATGGAAAATTTCTGATAAAGTATGAAGAAGTTATGCCTGGTCAAAATTTGGTTGACTTTTTTCTAAGAAACCCTAATTTAGCAACTTTTGAGTTTTGATGAATTTGGGTGCATTCCTTGTGGAATCATGATCAAACTGAAATTCTGGAAACAGATACTCAATGTCACAGTGAATGTTATGACACCGTATCTGACTTTCTATAAGACAGTAAATAAAAAAACAGTAAAGAACACAGTCAATTGTTTACCCAGTTCAGTGTGAAACAACACCTACTCTGGGGGCTACCAAGCCAGGGAGGAAATCCACTATAAGAGATATTAATTCAGGAATAAACCAACTAGTTTATCTCCTTCACTTAAAACCTACCCAATGCAACTTCAATCTAAGTTTAACTTAAACCTGAGTTCCTACTCACTCCCCCTCAATCACAGCAGTGATACTAAACAATTGACTAATGAAATAATGAAGACACTCTTCAGAACATACACTTGATTATGCTTCACAGCTTTTAATCAAGTAACACAAACACTCGTGCTTCAAAGCTTTGAGTGATACAAAAACCTAACTTGACCTTGCTTCAAAGCTTTAATCAAGTGACACAAACACTCTTGCTTCAAAGCTTTGAGTGATACACAACCCTTACAATCAAAACCTACTCCAAGTCACTTATCACAATGATACTTGCTTGGATTACAGTAGTTAAAACTATATAACCCCTAGTTGATCTTCTGTCAAAGAGTTTATTTTCCCAACAGCCTTCCTGTTGAATATATATGCAGCTATTTCTTCAGTTAGGGCTTCCACGAAAAGCTAGGGTTAATTAGGGTTAACCTTAAGACTTAGTCACAAGACTTTATCAACCAGATTAGGGTTGGGCTCAGATAACCTAAAGTCCACGTGAGATTCTGTTCTGGAATGTATGAACCAAATTCCTGAAAAATCTCAGAATTAACCAAACTGCATAATTGTTAGATCAGTACAGGATGTCTTAACATTGGTTATGACAACAGGAATCCTGTTTACTGATTTTGGTAGAATGTAATAAATGTGATCTTTGCAAAATGCTCAGATACACACTCATAAAGAGCAACTACTGTATGCCATTATTTTTCTGTATAAAGTACCTAAAACCCAGAATGTTATGACATCAGTCATGACATTCACACACCTGGTTTTACCAAAAATATATGCCAATAACTAAACACTTACAAACTCCCCCTTTGGCAAATTTTTGGCTAAAACCCCTAAACAATCAGAGAATAGAGAGCAGCAGAAATAAAAAGTCTGTAGAAAAAAATAATGTCTACCAAGTAATTAACACAAAATCTTCTCCCCCTCTTTAGCCATAAATAGGCCAAAGATACATGTACTTATAGGATATACAGTCATCCAAAATGAGTAATAAAAACAACAAAAAAAACTGAAATCACTTGCAGCAACAGGTACCAACAGCAAGCTTGACAACTCCACTGATCTTCAAATACTGTCATCTTCAGAGGAGGCACTTTATTCAGCATTAAGCTGGTCTTCAGCAGCATCCTCTTCCCTTCTTTGTCCTTCGGTCTCCTCCTTTTCTAGTCTAGCAATTAGGTTCTCAAGAGTCCTTTTCCTTGTCTTCAGCTCTTTGTAGGTTTCCTTCAGCACAACTATAACATCAGATTTCTTGGACTGAGTTTTGACAGTTGATGTCTCAGCTGATGTCATGACAATGTCAGGAACATGAGTTCCCTGAAATAGCTTATAGTGCAACCCAAGAGCAGGGGCTCTTTTGCATACAATATCTCTTTCCACTAGAATGTCAGGATACTGAGCAAGGACAATACCACATAGGAGGGAGGGAAAGGCAATAGGGCCTTTAACAGCATAACTTCCAGCATGTTTTAAAGTTTGATCAAAGATATACCTGCCATAGTCAAATTCTGTCCTGGTTCCAACAACATAAATGAATCTTCCCAATCCTGTGGAGATGGTTGATTTATGGTTGGTAGGAACCCAGTTGGCTGCACCAATCTTGTGCAGGATGGCAAATTTCATGCTTAGCTTGCTTGCCTTCAGCTTGCCTTTTAAGGGCCAGCTCTTTACTTGATTTGCAGTGATGGTTTGGAATATTTGGTTGTCAGTAACCTCTAGTTCAGGGCAATCCTCATCTGGTCTTCCAAGGAATTTGTTTATTTCAGAGGGAGAGAAATTAACCTTTCTTCCTCTCACATAGACACACTTAAAATCAGCTGACATTCCATCAGCACATCCATCAGATAAATTCACTATGAATTCTTTGACAAGGTTTTCATAGCAGTTGGTAAACTTTACCATAGTATTCATTAGTCCAACAGTTTTGATTAGGTCCATGATCTCCTTACATTCCATGGCACCATTGTTCAGTTCTCTTTCCAAGGCTATTCTTTTCAAGCAAACATACTTCCATCTGTTGGCATTTTCAGGGTGGTGAAAAGAAATGTTGTCAGTGGGGACTTCAGGAACTTTAGCCATTTTGCTTGAAGGGAGTTTCCTTCTGAGAGGAATGTCTTCAGCATCAACTTTAAATTTTGATTCCTCATCAGAATCAGAAGGTTCAGGCTCTTTCCTTTTCTTTGCTATTGGTTGTCTCACAGGCTTTGAGAGACTACCAACATGTACTCGGGTTTTCACCTTCCCTTTGGACAATCCAGTCTTCACAGTTTCTACACCAGTCTTGCCTTCAGACCTGGTTTTCTTATGAACAACATCAACAGTCTTCTCTTTGGTCAGACATTTTGCAGCATCCTGCTTACCTTTTCTGTTCATCATCCTCCTAGCTATGCTAGGGTTGATATTTGCAATTAGGTCATTGTCAGAGTAATCTTCATCCACATCAATAACCGGTGGTTCAACATCCTTCTCTGAAGGGTTCTGGATATCATCAAGATTTTCAGATGTTTTCTGAATGTTGTCATCCGGTGTCTCAACATTCTTAGAGACATCTGGATTGATTTCCACATTTGGACTAGCAGATTCTTGATTTAAAGGAACAGAAATGCCAGGTACAGAGTGGTTTTCATTCAGAATTCTTGTAACAAGTCTAGCTATTGCTTGATGAACATAAGCTGTGCCTTCCCTATTTGGAACAGAAGATGATGGTTGAGAGGGATTACCGGATGAAGTAGCTTGAGACCTTCCTGCATGCCTTGTTCTCAGCTTTTTAACCTTAGAGGGGTTTGCTTCCAGTTCTCTAAGAGGAGTAATCTCCAGAACTTCAGAATCCATGCATGTTGTGATTGCCCTAGGTTCTCGATCAGATAAAGCGGATGAAACAGTCGTCTTGGAAGAGGATGATGTCATGGATTGTTGAGACATTTTGATAGTCTTAGAAAACCAGTAACAACAAGATAGAAATCTTTGATTGAGAGAATGGGGATTGTTGCAGAGCCGAGAGAGGAAGGAGGTAAATGAGTGTCTATTCAACTTCTTAACAATTTTGAAAGAAATAGGAAAACATATGATTAACCCAATCAAAATAGACTTAACACAAAAAACCCCTTCATCCCTTGTTTTAAGCAAAATTAATTGCTACATTTCCTCATGCTGGCAAATACCCAACTTGCCCCTCAAATTTTCAAATTGATTTGCATCAAGTGCTTTGGTAAAAATGTTAGCCAGCTGTAGTTCAGTGGCAACATGTTCCAGTTTAATCGCCTTCTCCTCTACAAGATCTCTGATAAAATGATGTATCATGTCAATATGCTTGGTCCTGCTATGCTGAATAGGATTCTTGGAAATGTTGATTGTACTCAGATTGTCACAGTACAATGTCATAACATCTTGTGTGACATTATACTCAATAAGCATCTGTTTCATCCAGATCATTTGAGAACAGCTACTACCAGCTGCAATGTATTCAGCTTCAGCAGTAGAGAGAGACACACAGTTCTGTTTCTTGCTGAACCAGGAGACCAGATTATTTCCTAAGAAGAAACATCCTCCAAAGGTGCTCTTTCTATCATCAGCACTTCCAGCCCAATCAGCATCACAGTAACCAGTCAGAGTTGGTTCACAACCATGAGAGTACAGCAAGCCATAGTTGTAAGTTCCACTTACATACTTCAAAATTCTCTTCACTTGGTTGATATGACTGACTTTGGGATCAGCTTGGTATCTTGCACATACTCCAACTGCAAAAGCAATGTCAAGTATGCTGGCTGTTAAGTATAGCAGGCTTCCTATCATGCTTCTGTACAGGCTTTGGTCCACCTTAACCCCACTTGAATCTTTGGATAGCTTTAAATGAGTAGGTGCAGGAGTCCTTTTGTGACTGGAATTCTCCATTCCAAACTTCTTGACAATGTTCTTTGCATACTTGCTTTAAGACAGAAAAATTGAGTCTTCCATCTGTGTGACTTGTAGTCCAAGAAAGTAGGTCAATTCTCCCATGAGGCTCATTTCGAATTCATCCTGCATTTAGTCAGCAAAATGTTTAACCATTTTATCTGACATTCCCCCAAACACTATGTCATCAACATAGATTTGAGCTACCATTATCTTTCCTCCTTCATTTTTGACAAAGAGGGTTTTATCCAAGCCTCCTTTTCTGTATCCTTTGTCAGAGAGAAATTTTGTCAACCTGTCATACCATGCTCTAGGAGCTTGTTTCAGGCCATATAAAGCTTTCCTCAATTTGTAGACATGATCAGGGTAGTTTGGATCCACAAATTCTTTAGGCTGTTCCACAAAAACTTCCTCATTTAAGTACCCATTTAGGAAGGCACTTTTTACATCCATCTGAATTAACTTGAACTTCAGGAGACAAGCAATTCCCAATAGGAGTCTGATTGATTCCAGTATGGCTACAGGTGCAAAGGTCTCATCAAAATCAACCCCTTCAACTTGAGTGTATCCTTGAGCAACAAGTCTTGCCTTATTCCTGGTGACAACTCCTTCAACATCTGATTTGTTCTTGTAGATCCATTTTGTGCCAATGATGTTTGTTCCTTCTGGTCTAGGAACTAACTCCCATACTTCATGTTGCTTGAATTGGTTTAATTCATCTTGCATTGCTCCAATCCAGTATTCATCAGTTAAAGCCTCCTTAACATTTCTTGGTTCAATTTTAGACACAAAGCAAGAGTTTGAGATGATTTCTCTAGATCTTGTAGTGACTCCACTGTTAGGATCTCCTATGATGAGTTCGTTAGGATGATCTTTCTGAATTCTGATGGAAGGTTTTTGCTAGCTTCCTTTGATTCAGAGTCTTCTGCAGTGGTGTTAGGTAAATCATTCGGTTGAGTTGAAGTCTCAAAGAATGTCTCAACATTACAAGGGACATCTGTTTCCTCATGATAATCATCAACTATGACATTTATTGATTCCATCATGATTTTGGTCCTGGAATTGAATACCCTATAAGCTCTGCTGTTGGTGGAGTATCCTAGAAATATTCCTTCATCACTTTTAGGGTCCAACTTTCTCCTTTGATCACGATCTGCCAGAATATAGAATTTGCTACCAAATACATGTAAGTACTTCACTGTTGGCTTTCTTCCTTTCCAGAGTTCATAAATGGTGGATGAGGTTCCCTTTCTCAAGGTGACCCTGTTATCGACATAACAGGCTGTATTCATAGCTTCAGCCCAAAAATGAATAGGAAGTCTTTTGGCATGTATCATTGCTCTGGCAGATTCCTGTATGGTCCTGTTTTTCCTTTCTACAACTCCATTTTGTTGAGGAGTTATAGGAGAAGAGAATTCATGATTAATTCCTTCTGAGGAACAGAACTCATTAAACTTACTGTTTTCAAATTCCTTGCCATGATCACTTCTGATTCTGACAATGCACCCTTCTTTTTCTCTTTGAATTCTTTTGCACAGTTCTTTAAAAACTTCAAATACATCAGATTTTTCCCTAATGAAGTTAATCCAGGTGAATCTGGAAAAATCATCCACAACAGCATAGGCATATCTTTTTCCACCAAGACTTTCCACCTGTATTGGTCCCATTAGATCCATATGTAGAAGTTCTAGAACCTTAGAGGTGGTCAGATGTCTTGACTTTGGATGTGACATCCTAGTCTGCTTACCAACCTGACATTCACCACATACTCTCCCTTCATCAATTTGCAGTCTTGGAATCCCTCTGGCTCCCTCCATGGATATAATCCTTTTCATTCCTCTTAGATGTAGATGGCCAAGTTTTTGGTGCCACAGTTTCACTTCTTTTTCTTCTTTGGCAATAGAACACACAGTGGAGAAATTAGTGTTCTCAGGCTCCCACAAGTAGCAGTTGTCTTTAGATCTGACTCCTTTCATTACAACTTCTTGTTTCTCATTAGTTACAAGACATTCAGATTTTGAGAAGTTGACCTTGAATCCTAGATCGCATAATTGACTGATACTTATGAGATTAGCATTCAGGCCTTTTACCAGCAATACTTCATTTAGATTTGGAACTCCAGGGCAGTCCAAGTTTCCAACTCCTTTGATTTCTCCTTTAGCACCATCTCCAAAGGTCACATAACTAGTGGTGTGAGTTTTAACATTATTGAGAAGGTTCTTGATTCCAGTCATGTGCTTAGAACATCCACTGTCAAAGTACCAGTCTTCCTTTGCAGAGACTCTAAGGGAAGTGTGGGCTATCAGGGCAGTAGCCTTTTTCTTCCACTGTGGAGTATGTGGTACCTTGTTAGACTTAGGTTTGACACCTGGGTTCTGATTAGGGTATCCATACAATCTGAAGCAGAATGGCTTTATGTGACCAAACCTCCCACAATGATGACATCTCCATCTTTGGTACTTTTTTTTCATATTTCTCTGTTCCCGATGTTGAGTGTTATGTTGTGACATCTGCTTTGACATTTGTTTATCAGGCCTGATCTTCTTGTTTGTACCAGTTTTCTTTGCTGCCACAAATCCTAGACCAGACTTGTTTCCCACATTTTGTCCAACCTGAAGGATTTCTTCCAATTTGTCAGTTCCATTTGTCAGCATCTTGACAGATTTGGTCATCTGATCCAGTTTTGAGTTCAGCATTTGAACTTCCCCTTCTAGATGACTTATAGTTTCAATGTCTGCCCTTTTCTCAGCCTCCAACTTTATTATGAGTTTTGTTTGTCTCTCATTTTGCTGACAGACTTCAGCACTTCTGATACATAATTTCTTGTAGGTATCAGCCAGTTCTTCAAATGTCACTTCCTCATCACTAGTGTCACTATCAGAGGTACAAATACCAGTTAGTGCAATAACTAGTTTGGCAGATTCTTCTTCATAATTACTTTCTGAATCATAGTCAGACCAAGTAACAAACATTCCTTTCTTTTGTTTCTTAAGAAAGGTAGGACATTCAGCTCGAATGTGCCCATATCCTTCACATCCATGGCATTGAATTCCTCTGCTTTGATTTCCCTTCTCTTCAGACTTTGGTCTTCTGCTGGAGTCATAAGATCTGTTAATGTCAGAAGGAATGTTCTTAACATTTGACCTTGACTTTGGATCCATTCTCTTGATGAGTTTATTGAATTGTCTTCCAAGCATGGCTATAGCTTCTGAAATATTTTCTTCTTCATCCTCCTTGTTTTCATCTTCAGTGTTGGATACAAGTGCTATGCTCTTGTTTTTCTTGTCAACATTGTCACTGAATCCCATCTCAAAGGTCTGAAGAGACCCAATGAGTTCATCCACCTTCAACTTGCTGATATCCTGGGCTTCCTCTATAGCAGTTACCTTCATTGCAAATCTTTTATGCAAGGATCTGAGAATCTTTCTCACTAGTTTTTCTTCTGACATCTTTTCTCCCAATGCTCCTGAGGTGTTGGCAATTTCCAAGATGTTCATGTGAAACTCATGAATGGTTTCATCTTCCATCATCCTTAGGTTCTCAAATTTGGTAGTCAGCATCTGAAGCCTTGACATTTTTACTTTGGATGTGCCCTCATGTGTAGTTTTGAGAGTGTCCCAAACTTCCTTGGCCAGTTCACATTGATGTACTAGTCTGAATATGTTTCTATCAATTCCATTGAACAAGGCATTTAATGCTTTGGAATTACCCAGGGCTAACTCATCTTCTTTGCTCTATTCTTCCTCAGGCTTCAGACTGATTGTCCCATCTTTCTCAGTTATGGTGGGATGGTTCCATCCTTTGTCAACAGATCTCCAAGCCTTTTTGTCCAGTGATTTTAAGAAGGCAATCATACGAGATTTCCAGTAGTCATAATTTGATCCATCCAGAATGGGTGGTCTGTTTCCAAAAACTCCTTCTTTGTCCATAGCGCCAGAAAGTGATATCCCTATATCTCACCCAGTAAGACAGGCAGGGTGCCTGCTCTGATGCCAATTGAAATTCTGGCAACAGATACTCAATGTCACAGTGAATGTTATGACACCGTATCTGACTTTCTATAAGACAGTAAATAAAAAACAGTAAAGAACACAGTCAATTGTTTACCCAGTTCAGTGTGAAATAACACCTACTCTGGGGGCTACCAAGCCAGGGAGGAAATCCACTATAAGAGATATTAATTCAGGAATAAACCAACCAGTTTATCTCCTTCACTTAAGACCTACCCAATGCAACTTCAATCTAAGTTCAACTTAAACCTGAGTTCCTACTCACTCCCCCTCAATCACAGCAGTGATACTAAACAATTGACTAATGAAATAATGAAGACATTCTTCAGAACATACACTTGATTATGCTTCATAGCTTTTAATCAAGTAACACAAACACTCGTGCTTCAAATCTTTGAGTGATACAAAAACCTAACTTGACCTTGCTTCAAAGCTTTAATCAAGTGACACAAACACTCTTGCTTCAAAGCTTTGAGTGATACACAACCCTTACAATCAAAACCTACTCCAAGTCACTTATCACAATGATACTTGCTTGGATTACAGTAGTTAAAACTATACAGCCCCTAGTTGATCTTCTGTCAAAGAGTTTATTTTCCCAATAGCCTTCCTGTTGAATATATATGCAGCTGTTTCTTCAGTTAGGGCTTCCACGAAAAGCTAGGGTTAATTAGGGTTAACCTCAAGACTTGGTCACAATACTTTATCAACCAGATTAGGGTTGGGCTCAGATAACCTAAAGTCCATGTGAGATTCTGTTCTTGAATGTATGAACCAAATTCCTGAAAAATCTCAGAATTAACCAAACTGCATAACTGTTAGATCAGTACAGGATGTCTTAACATTGGTTATGACAACAGGAATCCTGTTTACTGATTTTGGTAGAATGTAATAAATGTGATCTTTGCAAAATGCTCAAATACACACTCATAAAGAGCAACTACTGTATGCCATTATTTTTCTGCATAAAGTACCTAAAACCCAGAATGTTATGACATCAGTCATGACATTCACACACCTGGTTTTACCAGAAATATATGCCAATAACTAAACACTTACGCAAACCTTGATCAAATGATGGACATATCTTCAAAATGTTGATGTTGACCAAAAATCTTGAAGTTTGACTGTATGTGGGCCACAATTGACTTTTGACCTAGTATCGTTGATTTTCAGGCATCTGAGCAGTTGATTGAGCAAACTTCTTGTGCAAGGCATGAAACATGACATGGATGATCTTCAGAACATATTGGGACCATGGAAGGAATTTGGGACCTTTGGACTTCAACCATCTTGATGAGGAGTGAAACCCTAGTTTTAAGCTTGTTGCCTTAGGAGGAGGATTTGTCTGGTCAATCCTTAGTCATCCCTGAGCAATTGAGGACCTCTAGAGGCATGTCTTGAGTAAAATGAGAGGGAAAATTTTGGGGTACAACAGTTTCCCCTGTTCAATCTTCCTAAACCTGAGGATGTAGATTGGCTGTCTGCCTTTCGTAATCTGAAGGTGGAAGATGATTGAACACTAGAGTACCCAAAAATTTGCACTCGTCTGAGATGGTGCTGGACTGTTTAGGTAGTATCGAGAATGGGCTTATAGATTCCATTGGGAGGAGATGACGGAAGGTCACCGGAGATGGAATTAAAGATGCCATCCGGAAGATTTGACGGAGAATCTTCGGAGATGGGCTTAAAGATGCCGTATAGAGGATATTGATTTCCCGAGATATTCCTTGGTGGGAATTCTTGTTCCTGTTGTTGAGGAGGAATCTTCTAAGGAATGTTGGTCTCTGTCTTGGGAGAAATATAATTTTAGGAGCTTCAGTTGTCCGTTACTCTACTGGGGAATCATCTCTTAGTCGAGGAGGTGAAAGTGAACTGCTATCTGGTCGTGCTCCAGGCTTTACAGTGATTTGCTGAGGATAATAAGATTAACTTCTATCTGGTTGTGCTCTAGGTTTTACAGTGACTTACTGGGGAGATGAGATTAAACTTGCTATCTGGTCGTGCTCCAGGCTTTGCAATCTCAAAAACTGTTATCTGGTCGTGCTCCAGGCTTCAGAAGGAATTAAGTGGTTATCCGATCGCATCCGGGTTTCAACTTGAATTTAAGGCATACTAATATCCGTCCGTTTCCAGGCTTTATAGTAATTGGCCGAGTAAACTGCTATCTGGTCGAATTCTAAGCTTCGCAGTACCTAATACTGTTATCTGGTCGTGCTCCAGGTTTCACATTGTCTCTTATCGTTATCTGGTCGTGCTCTAGACTTCACAGCGTCTCATACAATTATCTGGTTGTGCTTCAGGCTTCACGGTGTCTTATACCACTATCTGGTCGATTCCAGGCTTTGTAGTATCTCATACTGTTATCTGGTCATGCTCCAGGTTTCACAGTGTCTCTTACCGCTATCTGGTCGTGCTCCAGACTTCACAACGTGTCATACCGTTATCTGGTCGTGTCCCAGGCTTCAGTAATTTGGAGAAGTTAAGATATTATCCGGTCGATTTTCGGGCTTCATAGCTTGACTTTGAGATATACCACTATCTGGTTGACTCCAGGCTTCATAGTATTTTGTACTGTTATCCGGTCGTGCTCCAGGTTTCACAGTGTCTCTTACCGTTATCTGGTCATGCTCCAAGCTTCAATAATTTGGGGAAATCAAGTTATTATCTGGTCAATTTCCGAGCTTCATAGCTTGAATTTGAGATATACCACTATCTGGTCGATTCCAGGCTTCATAGTATTTTGTACTATTATCTGGTCGTGTCCCAGGTTTCACAGTATGATGTATTGTTGGTTGACTATTATGGGTTAGTTTCCGGGCTTTATAGCTTTTGAACTGGGATAGAAATCTTAGTATCGATTTGACTGAACCAGGTAAAGGTCTCGAGTTGTCTTCAACTGGGAGAGAAATCTTAGTATCGATTTGACTGAACCCGGGAGAGGTCTCGGATTAACTTTGACTGGCATAGAAATCAGGGGAATCTTAGCGGTGATTCGGCTGACCCAGACGAAAGTCTTAGAACATCTTCAACTAGAATAGAAACCTTAGTGTCGGTTTGACTGAACTAGAGAAAATCTTGAAAAGTGTTGGAATATATTCAACTGGAATAGAAACCTTGGTGTCGGTTTGACTGAACCAGAGAGAACTTGTGAGAACTTCAATTGGGAGAGAAATCTTAGTATCAAATTGACTGATCTCGAGAGAGGTCTCAGATTAACTTTGACTGGCATATAAATTAGGGGAATCTTAGCGGCGATTCGGTTGACCCATACAAAAGTCTTAGAACATCTTCAACTAGAATAGAAACCTTAGTGTCGGTTTGACTGAACCAAAGAAAATCTTGAAAAGTGTTGGAATATCTTCAACTGGAATAGAAACCTTGGTGTCGGTTTGACTGAACCAGAGAGAACTTGTAAGAACTTCAACTGGGAGAGAAATCTTAGTATCGATTTGAATGATCCCGGGAGAGGTCTCAGATTAACTTTGACTGGCATAGAAATCAGGGGAATCTTAGCAGCGATTCGGATGACCCAGATGAAATTCTTAGAACATCTTCAACTAGAATAGAAACCTTAGTGTCGGTTTAACTGAACCAGAGAAAATCTTGAAAAGTGTTGGAATATCTTCAACTGGAATAGAAACCTTGGTGTCGGTTTGACTGAACCAGAGAGAACTCGAGTTGTCTTCCACTGGGAGAGAAATCTTAGTATCGATTTGACTGAACCCGGGAGAGGACTCGTGAGAGGTTGATTGCATCTTTCTATGAAAGGTAAAGAGTTAGTCGTATGTAATGTCATGATGTATGAAATGTATTGAGTAATGATGTTCTCAAAATAAATGAGATTGTGCTATATAATATGTATGCGCATGCCATGATGTATGGATATGCAATGCTATTGTGATATTCTCTGGCTAGGGAAAATAAATCCTAGACTTCTTCTAGAGAGTATAAAGAGTTGAGTTCTTCGTTACTGCTGGGGTTAGTGACTGGAGATGATTAGCTGGGGATTTACATCCATTCTGCTTGAGAACATTCTGCCGGAGGAGACTCTGTCTGAGAATATTCCTGCGGGTGAATGACTCTGTGGGGAAGAGAGATACTCTGTTGGAAGATCTGCTGATTTGGAGAAATAAACTCAGCTGAGGATGAACTTCCATTGTTGGATAGAAGAGCTCTGTTGGAGATTGAGCTTCCACCGTCAGAGAAATAAACTCTGCTCAGGAGAAAAACTTTATAAACTGTTTATGATTATAAAGCTTGGCTGGGGAATACAGACATTAGCTTTTTGAAAGAGCGTGCTGGGGAAGGAATTCCTGCTTGGGGATACAGAGGTCGGACCTTGGTTGTCTCGGCTCTGTGGGGAATATAGGTATCACTGGCTTGTATGTGATAGTAACTTCGCTTCCAACTATCTCTTCCCCTTGTACCATGCTGGATGAAGTACATGCAGAGATTTTGTGGGTGGATCTATGTCGTGATTGTACTTAAACATGTATTTAATGAGTGTTAGGATGACATCCATCTCTGAGTTGTATCTGAACTGTACTTGAAACATGTGTTGAATGAGTGTCAGAATGACATCCGTCTCTGGATTGTATCTGAACTGTACTTGAAACATGTGTCGAATGAGTGTCAGAATGACATCCGTCTCTGGATCGTATCTGAACCGTACTTGAAACATGTATTGAATGAGTGTCAGAATGAAATCCGTCTATGGATCGTATCTGAACTGTATCTGAAAGTTGAATCTGAATGAGTATCAGAATGGCATCCGTATCTAGAGCGTATCTGAACTGTATCAGAAATCTGAATCTGGATGAGTATCAAAATGGCATCCGTATCTGAAGTGTATCTGAAAGTTGAATCTGAATGAGTATCAGAGTGGAATCTGTATCTGGAGCATATCTGAACTGTATCTGAATGCTGAATCTGAATGAGTATCAGAATGGCATCCGTATCTGGAGCGAATCTGAACTATTTCTCGATTCTGGTGCTCTTGATGAATGTTGATCAAGGTATAAATCTTCCACTGATAGACAGGTGACGGGACATAGTTGTACGTTTTAAATCCCTAACTTTTTCCTGGACCGCCCTTTCGGGTTTTCAGTCCACTGGGATACCTTTTTGCCCAAGCCGCCTTTTCAGGTTTTCGACTTGTCGGGTGTACAAATTTTTATTTTTTAATTTTTTTATGTATATCCCTAACTTTTGCCTGAACCCTTTTGGTTCGTCGGGATTCCCTTATTTTTGCCTAGGTGTGTCAACCTAGAGGGTCTTTTTTTCATGCGTAGTATTTTCCGACTATGTCCACCATTTCAGGATGTAGAGAGTTGTCACTGTCCATAGTGTTGAGTTATAGTACTGTCAAAAATGTTTTCTTGATGGAACATGATTCGTTGCTGGAATGCATGCGTAACGTCCCAAGCGATTCAGATAGAGATCTTCCCCTGGTTATTTGGCACTTTTGGAGAGACTGCCCCAGGTGTGTTTAGACATCATGTCACGCCCCTTGCTTATGGAAGACCTGTTATGGGAAGTGTCTTTCCTGCTGAGGTGATTCTATCTATTGAGAGGATGTATGTTCATTTAATATCCATTGTGCAGATTTCTCTGCTGTCAAACAATTAGTCATATGCAAACAATGTCATTTAAAGAATGCAAAACTCATGTCTCTCTTGAAACTTTTTTGAAAATGTGTTTTGTGTAGTAAAACAAAATTTGCAAGAATGTGATATCAACTCAGGATTCATAACAAAGCCTACAGGAGTCAGAATACCCTTGTAACAGTATGCTCTCAAACTAACCCATGCTTCAACTAGGAATTTTAAGGGTTATAACGTGGTCTGGTTTACGGTTCAAGAAAAAAAGATAAAGGCTCAAACTTTATTTGTACCCAACCCGCTCTTTGTGATGTTCTTCAGTCCTATGCCCAGTTAACTGCGCGTTTAGATCCCGATTGAGTCTGGAATCTTTGCTCTGATACTTGGTGATGATTCAGAAATTGAACATTTGTTTTGAAAAGGCAGTCATTTTTGTAATCCTCTTTTTGTCGAGGATTTTTAGTAACCTCTTTTTTTTTTTTTTGTTATCCCTTCTTTTGCCTGACCTGTTTCTTTTGTGATTACAGCCAGCGGGATGCCCTAGTTTTTCTCTTAAGTCTCCTTCATAGGTTTTGACTTAATGGGCTTTTATTTCGAGAGATAATGACTGCCTGTCTTGATGATTATACGGAACCGTCACCGTCTTTTGTTTTGGAAGGACGTCTTCGATGCCATTCATTGTGTACGAAGCAGCAGATTGTGACTGAATGCGCCTCTGAATTAATTGAGAAAACTACCCCTGCCCCAGGTTATAATTAAGGGTTTTAATTTGTGTGAAAAGAAAAACTCCTACTTCTTTGGCTCGAAGGGGTTGACTAGGGTTATCTTCCTTATAACTCCATTGTTTAGGATTTGAAACAACGCTTGTACATCGTCAGCAGGGTCTATTCAAAAGCATATTGTAGAGATTGTGGTATCATTTCGTCATCCTCCCTCTAAGGCTTAGAGTTTTTTAATCGAGAGTTAAATATCACAAAAGGAAATACGAATGCATTTTTGAAATAGTGAATACAAATAAATTGATTCAAGACAAACATGTGCAATGCATTGATGAAATAACGAGGTTTGATATGAATAAATGTTCAAACAAATCAAAAGAAAATTACACATTGAAAATTCTAATGAACGAAAATTCTTCTTGTGAGCACTTGTCACTTCAGATGGTATGCCTTGAAGGGATGGCAGAAGAACTCAGCCTGACCATCTTGTGTGAATTCTAGCACTCCTTCATCAATCAGGTCTTGAATTTTATTTCTCAATGCCCAACAGTTGTTGGTGTCATGTCCAGGACTGTTGGAGTGGTACGCACATCTTGCATTTGGATTGTACCTTGGGGAGGCTATGTTAGGATTCTGAGGAGGGTCCCTTAACATAACCAACTTGGCCTTCAACATGCGTTGCAATGCTTGAGCCAATGACATGTTGATTTCGGTGAAGCGTCTTTCAGATGTATTCTTCTTATGCCGATTTCCCCGTTGTCGTTGGCGAGGTTATGGTTGATTAATTCCTTGATCCATAATTTTAACTACTTGTTTCATGGATCTGCATCTATCTTGGTGAAGCTTTTTGAGGAAGGCTCTTAGCCCTTCTTGTCCTCGAGCTAAGTTTTGGATAAGAGCCATCTGCCCCAGCATCTGGATTCTCATTGCTTCTACCTCAACTTGCAGTTGTTCCAATTGTTCATCCTTGTTGTTGTCAGGACGTTCCTTGGTCAGATTCTCGGTGAAGAGTGTTTTCAGGTTTTCTTTCCCCTTGGATAGATTCAGGAGAAGTTCCTTTAACCGGGCATCTTGTGCTTGGAGATCTATGTTGTCTTGTTGGAGAGCCATTGCTGAAATAAACAGCGAGAACATGAGAGACCTGCTTTGAAACATGCTTATGCAATGATATGTATTATATATGTATGCAATGTTTTCAAGGATCTCGCGGGGTAAACAAGAAAATGTCAGAAGTTGAATTTTGCAGCTTTGATTGAAGAACTTTGTATTGTTGAGAGTCCTTCTACGAGAGTCAAGCTCACCATATCAAGTGGGTCATAGCCCCTGACTCAAGTTGTTGAGTTTTGATCTTCTGACGACATTGGCTAGAGGAAAATAAATCCCCTTTCCCCTTGCTAGACGTCTGATTTATCATGACCTGCATCACAGGCCCTCGAGATCCTTGAAATGGTTAAGGAAATGTTAAGGCATGATGTTATGATGTGTATGTTATGCGTTTAAGTAAACGTGCGAGGTGGTGTAAGCAAGTAAACCCTGCAAGAAATCCAAGTTATTGGATAATAACTGTAAACAAAACCTGCAAGGAACTCATGTTGTCGGGTAATAAAACTCTGCAAGTAGTTCAAGTTGAAAGCACACAAGTCACGCAAACAACCTTATGTTTAGGCTTTCATGGGTTTTAAGGTCATACCCTCTTGAAGTTGGATTGGTTCAACCTATCCTATAAATAGTAACCGGGTTCTAAGGGATCTCAATATCACCGATCTTTCCCCCCAGCTTCGTTCAATAGGCGATTGACTCGCAACCAAAAAAACTCAAGAGTCAAACTTCAATGAGTGTAGCATCAAGTATCTGTCGACCTTGGGCATACACCAAATCCGGCCATCTCGCTACGTCCTACTGGCCAGGTTGTGCAATTAAAGGTTCTAAGGTCAGTTTATGCTTTATGACACCATGTGGCGGCCCCGTAGGTCTCCCTGATTGACTCAAGGGTTACGGGTACCAACCAAAGTGCCAAATCAACGTAGCTACTGCTTCAACCGTGTCGGTATACCCCAACACAACTCCCTCACAGTTTATTGCTACTTACCTAAAAGGTGTTTCCTGACCCGGGTGTAGGATTAAATAACCCAAACAGTTCCCATAAATATAAAGCAAGCAAGACAATCAAGAGAAAGCAATTAAATATGACCTGGATCCTAAGGTTTACCCCATTTTATATTTTATATCCCCAGCAGAGTCGCCAGTTCTGTGATACGGTGGCAGAACCGACTTTTAATACTGGTTTGCGTTTTTTGTTCGCAAAATGTCGCGGTAAGTAAGAGTCGCTACCGACTTTTATTTCATCCAACAAAGGAAAAGGAAAAAGAACAGAAAAAACCTTTTTCGAGATGGTTCTGAGTACGGGGGGTAGATTATAGAAAGGGAAGGTGTTAGCACCCTTTCTATCCGTGGTTTTCCACGGGCTCTTAGGTACTTGCTCATTTTGAAAACTGCTTGTGTATGCTTGTTTTGAAAAGTTTTGTTTTACTTTGTATTAACCCTCTTTTCTGTCCTCAAGAGTGTTACGAAGTTGTTTTTGAAAACTTTGTTTGAAAAGTGTTTGCCTGAAAAAGTTTTTATTTGTTTGAGCAAGTACCTAGGAACTAATCTACCTACTCGAAAAAAGTTTGTTCGTTTTCCTTTTAGACAATGCTATCCCATTATTGAGAAATAGGTAGCATCATCGTTGGAGTTTTTTAGGGACATTCGAAGGGACAAATACGATCACAAAAGTAATGTTAGGAAATGTTAGTAATCATCCTAAAGCCTTAAAGATCTTTTTCTGAGGCAACATCTGCATGGGTCATTTTAGATCTTTCGGGGCTAGAGGACAACCACTAACAAACCCTATACTTCATGATAGTTTATCGAAGGCAACCGAAGTGGAGTAAACCCTAGGAGTGAGCATGTGCGAGTGTATGTTTTCAGTTAATTTATCTTTGCACATTTAGGGTTTTCTACGGTATTAATTTTCAGTTAGTCCTTCCATACAATCCTATTAACATTCATCTAAGCAGTTTATAGTTTGCGGAAATTAAAGCGAGAAAGTTAAAGGTCCTAGCTATTACAGGGCTTTTGCAGATACATAATTATTTTGGACTGAAAATAAAGATGCGGAATTTAAAACCCTAATTACTATTACAAACTCGGAGCAGTTACAATAATAATAAAAAGGAAATTAAAAAAATGGGTGCGGCGAATTAAATGCGAGAATAAATTAGGAAACCTAAAAAATCTAATTGAAAAATATTTAGGTTAGTTTTTGAGAAAAAATTAAGTTATGTACAAATTAAACCCTAATTTATAATTATTGTTAATTATATAAAAAAAGGATTAAATTTCCCTAAATAATTAAACTAATTAATTAAGGAAATAAAACATTTTTATGAAAAAAATGATTTTTGATGTTTTTTGTGATTTTTGATTTTATGATAAAAAATGATTTTGGGTTATTTTTGTAAAAGAAAATAATTAACAAAATAATTAAAATAAAGGAAATAAAAAAAGAAAAGAAATTGGGTCTGTATGGAAGCTGAATGGGGGGTGTGATGTTGAATCTATAAGGCCTAATAGCTGGTCAGCCCAGTCAACGCGCTTGATTATGTGTTGGCCAAGCTTAGAGATGTATCATAGAGACGCATCATGAGGCGCTGGATTGATGATGGTAATGATCCAATGGCTGGATGGCTGGAGTGTATGGTGAGCGCTTGGAAGCGTGGAGCATGGAACCTGCGTGTAAATGTTAAGAAAATAGAGAAAATACTGGGACCTGGGATCGAAACTAGGTCCTCTCTACTTTCCAACGCGCGCTTCACCACTGGGCTACATGTTCTATTTGTTATAATATTGAAACAAGAATAATATAATAAAATATGAGTTAGTATGATAACAAAACACGTGAAATTTGAATTGCCCACTCATGCCTCGCCACGCAACTGTCTTCTTTGCTGAGACCATCGTCTTAGGCAAAGACTTTTACCTACAGACAAGCGTCTGTAGCCATAACCTGTACACTTCAAAAATCAACAAAAACGCATGATAAATGAAACTAAAGACCATGGTTCAACTTGTCTTGATACCACAAACTTCATGGTCCCCTTTTCTTGGGTCAATTTAACCTGTATAGAAAAACCCTAAAACGGCCATGAAAACCCTAACAATGGCAAACACGTATACAAGCATCAAAACTTCAATTAAATCGTCCAAACATGTTGCAAACATGACAACAAACACATATATACCATTAAGACATGTTCATGATGCAAGAATCATAGTAATCGAATTTGGAAAAGTAAGCAAACCGCGTGAGTGTTATGTGACGATTCTGGACATGTGGAAGCTTGCAAATGATTGGAGAACGTTTTGGAGGTGTCTAGGAATCGATTGACAGCCTCGTAATGCTTTGAATTGTCCTCTAGAGTAGAAACCGATCCACACCTTTTTGCCAAAATTTTGAGTTTTGTTTGATGGCTTGCACGACCTCAATCCTTCTTCTTGCGCATTGTTCTTGTTCAGTATATATAGTGTGATGAATTAGGGCTACAAAAATGGTTTGAATCTTTATAAATCATAGAAATTTGATTTGATTTCTTTGCTATATGATATCTTTCCAAAACAAGTATAATCATTCCAATTTTCTCCAATTATCCCTTGATATGATTTATATGATTTGGCCAGCCTAATTAGATTGTGATTCCTACAAAATCAGATCAAAAATCAATCTTTTATATTTTTTTCAATTTATTTGATTTAATTTAACATTTAAATAAATCAAAATAAAAATCAAAATAAATAAATAAGCAAATAAAGTGTGGATGCTGATTTGGGTCGTGGACCATGTCACAAACAACATACAATCATGAAATGTTAGGCCCATTTGAAAAAAAATGTATTTTTGAGCACATTTGACTTTTGGCAATTTTGCAAAAATGGTCAACTTTGACAATGCATATCTCCTCCAATTTTAACCCTAGAGAGGTGTTCTTTGACTTTTTAGAAATCTTAGGATGTCCTCTAAACAACCCTTTTAGTTTCATCTCAATTGGGTCTTCCATGTTCATGTAAGAGGCTTTGACTTAAAAGGTGTTTTTGTTGACTTTTCAAAAGGGCCTATAATGTAGAAATTCATATCTTTTGATGAGTGAATATTTTGAACTTGTGGGATGAAGATTAGTTGTAGGGAATTTCATCCTCTTCAAAATGAGCCTTGGACGGAAAATTTATGATAAAGTATGAAGAAGTTATGCCTGGTCAAAATTTGGTTGACTTTTCCTAAGAAGCTCTAATTTAGCAACTTTTGAGTTTTGATGAATTTGGGGCCATTCCTTGAAGAATCATGGTCAAACATTTATCAAATGATGGACATATCTTCAAAATGTTAATGTTGACCAAAAATCTTGAAGTTTGACTTATTTGAGCCACAATTGACTTTTGACCTAGTATAGTTGATTTTTAGGCATCTGAGCAGTTGATTGAGCAAACTTCTTGTGCAAGGCATGAAACTTGACATGGATGATCTTGAGAACATATTGGGACAATGGAAGGAATTTGGTACCTTTGTACTTCAACCATCTTGATGAAGAGTGAAACCCTAGTTTGAAGCTTGTTGCCTTAGGAGGAGGATTTGTATGGTCAATCCTTAGTCATCCTTGAGCAATTGAAGACCTCTAGAGGCATGTCTTGAGTAAAATGAGAGGGGAAATTTTGGGTACAACAGACCCCATCCAGGCCAAATCGTAAAACACCATGTTTGCATCGATTTGGGTCATTTTCACCATAACTCAAAATCCCTTGCGATTTAGTCCAAGATAACTATCTCATTAGATTCGCAACCCTCGATTTAGGGGGGTAGGGTCCCTTTGGATTACTAGTTTTGGTTATTTTTCAAGTTTAATAAAAGAAGGTCACCAGAGAAGACGACCGAAGCTAGGGCTCCAACGCTTCTCCGGTTCAGGCAGCTTGTTTATATTATATATGATTCGTTTGCTTTTATATACCTGATGTATCACCCCGCTAGAGGTAGAATCGCGTGCGCAAAGGCATTTGTATCAATGGGAATGGGTTCGATCCAGCCTTTTGCCATTTATTTTCTCATATTTTCATATTTTGCAGGGTAACTTACAAAATGCGCTGAAGCTGTCTCCTATCACCAAGGCGCGCTTGGCCCAATGGTGAAGGTTTTGGATGAATGTTCCAAGGGCATGGGTTCAACACCCACTCCTACCATTTGCTTTATTTTCTTTCAATTCTCTCTTCTTCTTACTGTTAAAACCCTTTTTTTTACAAAAAACCTTTTTTACAAACCCTAACATTTTCACAAACCTTTTTTGGTCATAAACCCTAATTTAATTTTTAGGTTTTTATTTTATTAACCCTAATTAATTTTTTAGGTTTTAATTTAATTAATTAACTTAATTTTTTAGGCTTTTCACTAAACTTTCTTTTTTCGAAATCAATTTAAGGTTTGTTTAAATTAATTAACTTTTTTTCCTAATTAATTAAAATTAACTAGGTTTTAGGTTAATCATCAAATCATTTTAAATCAAAAATCATCAAAACAATTTCCTTTATCTTTTCCTTTTATTTTTGCGTATTTTATTATTTCGCATTTTTTTCGATTATGTAATTGCTTACGGTTTGTAATAGTTTAATTATGGTTTTATGTTTTTTTCTCCGCGGTTTATTACTTGTACCCCCATTCCAAAAGCCTTGTAATAGCGTAGGAATTTTTACTTTCTGCATTTATCGCTTTCCTTATAACTGTTTAGTAATAGGATTGTATGGAAAGACCTAAAAGCGAACGATAGTTAACCTAATTTCAAGATAAATTAATAGAAGTCAAAACACACTTCGCACACCCGCACCTCTAGGGTAATCTCCCTTGTTGCATCGAAAAATAGTTATCTCCTTCGAACGTGGGGACGCTTTAGCAAAGACCCTCGGTTAAAAAGATTGTAGTCCCTTGATGACCCTTTCAATGCTGCCTTCGTTAAACGATCTAGTCCTTTAGCGAAAACTGCTAAAGCGTCTATATGAGTTGCCTTTATGACTGTACGATGATCCACGCCTGTCCCTTCACATTAAACGACAAGGCTTCCTACTAACTAATGGTAGGATAACACTATCTAAAGGAGGAGGAAAATGATAATAAAGACTTTGAGTAGGTTGATAGTTATTAATCTCTTGCTCACGAACATTTCAAAACATCTTTCACACAAAACACTTTCAAAAATATTTTCAAAACAAAACGCTTTTTAAACATTCTTGAGGACTGATACAAGAATTGTTACAAAGTTGCCTGACTATTGGAATTTTCAAAATATTTTTTGAACACAAACACAAAGGATTTTCAAAGTGAGCTAGCGATTAAGAGCTTGTAGATAACTACGAATGAAAAGGGTGCTAACACGTTCCCTTTTCATAACCTACCCCCCGAACTCAAAATCTCAAAGGTTTTTCCCGTTCTTTTCACCCTTTCCTTATTGGATAAAAGAAAATTCGGTGGCGACTCTTGCTATCTACAACATTTGCGATAAAATGCAAAAACAAGTCAGTTCTCCTACCGTATTACAGAACTGGAGACTCTGTTGGGGAGTACTAAAAAGTGGTGTTACCCTTAGAGCTAGATCACATTTAAATGTTTTACTTACTTTCTTTTATTGCTTTATAATTCGGGGTTCGCTTGGGGTTATTTCTTGCAAAGATCCTATACCCAGATCTGGGGACATGTCAGGTAAGTAGCTATAGATCACAGAAACTGTACGGCGTAGACCGATATTGTTGAAGTGATGGCTACGTTAGTGCGACACATTGGTTTGTACTGGTGTCCCTTGAGTCAGTCAAGGAGAATACTAGGCAGTCGCGTGGTGTCATAAGCATTAGCTGACCTTTAGAACCTTAATTGACCCAAGTTAGCCATTAGAAGGTAGTGAGATAGCCGGCTTTGGTGCAGTCTGAAGTTGGTTGATACTCGATACTACACTCATTGAGATTCGACTCTCGGGATATTTTAGTCGCAAATTAGATGTTGTGCTGAAACAACGTCTGGGAGAAAGACCGGTGATATGAGACTCCTAGAACAAGGTTACTATTCTTAGGACAGGTTGAGCCAACTAAAATTCGAAAGGGTACTTACCTACAAACCCCATGCAAGCCTTAAACCTAAGGCTCTTGTGTGTCTTGTTTGTGTTTGTTATCTTTTCAAACATGACATCATAACATCATGACATCATAACATCTTTTTAACCATTTCAAGGATCTCAAGGGCATGTGATGCATGTTTATCATGAACAAGACGTCTAGCAAGGGGCAAGAGGATTTATTTTCCTCTAACCAAATGCCGTCAAAGTATCATGAACCAGATGTCTAGCAAGGGGAAAGGGGATTATTTTCCTTTAACCAATGCCGTCAAAGACCGAAGTACGTTATCTTGAGTCAAAGGCTAAGACCCACTTGACATGGTGAGCTTGATTCCCATAGAAGGACTTCAACAACACAAAGTTCTTCTGTCAAAGCTGTAGCCAGACTCAACTTCTAACATTCTCTTTTGTTTATCCTGTGAGATCCTTGAAAACAATGCATCCACATATCATGCATGTCATTACATAACAGGTTTCCAAAAACAGGTTTCTCATTTGCTTACTGTTTATTTCAGTAAAAGATAGTTCTAGAACAGACTGTGAAGGAACTTCAGGCCCAAAAGCTCAATTTCAGCAAATGTTCCTGGATTTAGCTAAGGGACAAGGCGAGCTGAAAACCCTCATCACAAAAGGGAATAAAAAAAATAAGACTCGGAAACTGGTCGCCATCCTTAACATTGGAAGAAGGTTCAAAGGTCCTCCCAAAATAAGCTCAGAACTGTGAGATTTCCTCTGATGAAGATGACAATCAGGGTGAAGAAGACAAGAGTGTAAGGGCTGAGAGAGGTAACAACATTGGTTCTGACAAAATTCATGAGGATGAAGATTATTCTGATGAGCAGTATCCTCCTGTTGATGACAGATACAAGCAGTTAGAAGACCGTCTGAATGCCATGGAAATCCAGAAAGTGCCTGGACTAGATTTTGAAGAGTTGGGTCTTATTTTAGTGGTGGTTATCCCTCACAAATTCAATACCCCCACTTTTGATAAATATGATGGTGTTTCTTGTCCCAAGCTTCATCTGAGATCTTATGTTCAGAAGATCCAACCCCATACTATTGACAGAAAGTTATGGGTCCACTTCTTTCAGAAAAGTTTGTCTGGTATACAACTCGAGTGGTTCTATCAAGTAGAAGGAACCAACATTCACACATGGGAAGACCTGGCTGCTGCTTTTTACAAGCAGTATCAGTACAATGCTGACCTTGCACCAACTCGTGTGCAGTTACAAAATATGACTATGGGCTCGAATAAAAGATTCAAAGGGTATGCCCAGAAGTGGAGAGATTTAGCTGGAAGAGTGCAACCTCCTTTATCTGATAGGGAGTTGGTTGATATGTTCATGGGCACTTTGACATGGCCTTTCTTTAATCATCTGATCAGAAGTTCTTCCTCTGGTTTTACTGAGTTAATACTAATTGGGGAGCGTGTTGAAAGTGGTATCAAGAATGTAAAGATTCCAGTGGCGGCATCTTCAAGTGTTGTGAAGAAGAAATTTAGTGGTAAGAAGGAAACTAATGTTGTTTATGGCCAGAAGGGCCGTGTTAAAAATGACTACAATCAGTCTGTGGGAGCGGTGTTAATTTCTAATCCTGCGCTTGTTCAACAACAACAACAAGGTAATCAACGTAGGATAAACATTCTAATAAGGAAGTTTACAAAGATCAGTATGCCACTATCTCAGGCATTACAACATTTTCTGAAAGAGGAACTGATTACACTGCAGGATCCTCTTTAGAATCCCAACACCTCTTCTCCCCGCTACAATCCAAATGTGAAGTGTGCCTACCATTCCAATAGTCCTGGGCATGACACCACCAACTGATGGCCCCTGAAAAACAAAATTCAGGATATGATTGACAACAAGGAGATTGAGTTTGATCCTCCCGAGACCCCCAACGTGATTACTGCACCAATGTCGAAGCATGACAAAGGCATACGTGCTATTGATGATGCTCTTTATGTTTCAGCTATAAGTGAATTGGCACCTCCCCTCCAAATTATCAAGAAGAATTTGTTGCAAGCCGATTTATTTTCGGGTTGTGTTGAAATATGTTACTGTTGTGCAGCCCAACCCAATGGATGCAAGTTACGGAAATGAGGCGTTCAGCGCCTGATTGACAATCACATAATCTTGGTCAAGAAGATTATGTCTGCTGAGAATCTATTTCAAGACTTATCTGTAATATCCGACACTCCTATCAGGATCACTTCTAAAGGTCCTGTAAGGATTACTGCCAATCCAAAAGCTGCTCCTCTAATCATCACTACACCTGGACCTATTCCATATTCTTTGGATAAAGCTATCTCGTGGAACTATGGATCCGATGTCTACTACCATGGCATCAAGAAAGAACTATCGATTACTGAAGATGAAGTTATTAAAGCTACTGATTCCAACATTGACAATATTGTTGGAACCAGTAAGGTTACTAGAAGCGGAAGGGTTTTCTCCCTAGAAATCTCTCCAAAGATTAATTCTACACCAGTTAAAGTTACCACTACCGAGTCAATCGCTAAGTCTCGAGGTAAGGAGAAAATAACGAAGCCTTCCCATATGGAGGCGCCTAAAGAAGTTGCAGCTAAAGATACCTCTAGGAAAGAGTTGGAGAAGGTGTTAAAAATTATTCGCAAGAGTGATCATAAGATTGGTTAACAACTAGGGAAGACCCCATCTAAGATCTCCATGTTATCCATGCTACTATGTTCTGAAGCCCATGCACAAGCTTTGGTGAAATTCTTGAAGTCCGCTCACGTGCCACATGAAATTTCTGCTGACAAATTTGGAAGTTATGTTGCTAGCGTGATGATCGATAACTGGCTAGGTTTTTCTGATGCTGACTTGACTCCTGAAGTGAGAAATCACAACAAGGCTCTGTATGTCTCCATCGAATGCAGGGGCACTACTCTGGCTCATGTGTTGATGGATACTGGTTCTTCACTAAATGTTCTACCAAAGGGTGCTCTCGACAGACTTCATTATGAAAGGGTTATACTGAAACCTAGTGATATTATAGTCTGAGCCTTTGACGGGTCAAAGAGGATGGTACACAGAGAAGTGGATCTTTTAATCAAGGTAGGTTTGAAGGTCTTCAAATCTACCTTATAGGTGATGGATATTCAACTGGCTTATTCTTGTTTATTGGGACGCCCTTGGATACACGTGGTAGGTGATGTTACCTCTACATTACATAAAAAGATGAAGTATCCCATAAAAGGAAAGGTTGTTACAGTCTGTGAAGAAAAAGATTATATGGTTAGCCACTTGAACTCGTTCCGGTATGTTGAGATTGATGGCGAATTCATTGAAACCCCTTGCCTGACTTTTGAAGTTATCCCTCCTTCCGCTACTGAAGATGTTTCTTCTATCCCTAAAGTTACCAAGGTTCCACCCAGAATGGCTTCTTTGAAGGATGTTAGAGGTGTTGTAGAAGAAGTTGGTTGTACTATTTGGGCTCAGCTTCCTGACATTTCGTATAAATTTGACAAATTTGGTTTGGGTTTCACTGCAGAGGGTCAGAAGGATGTTCGTCATGCTCGAACTAGAAGACCACCATTCCGTATTAGCAACCATGGAGTCAACACTATAGAAGATACTGACAGTGATGCGACCTTGACGGATGGATCTTTCCCACCATAGGAAACGGGTTTAATAACTGGAATACTGAAGACCTTATCTCAATCTCCTTTAGTCAGGAGTAATTTATACTTTTCTGTTTTTATTTCTTTCAAGTTATGGCTATGTAAGTTTTGAACAATAAGTTTAAGCCTTGTGCCGTACCCGGGGCACAATAATCCATTTGTTAGGGTTGTCAATTTATAAACATATTTTCATTTAATAAAGCATTGGACGTTTTGCATTCAAATTTTGTGCTCTTTGTCTTTCTTTTTACTTTTATCACTTTCAAATATCTATGTGTTCTTACACACACCCATATCACAAATTGCAGATCCACACCCGCTCTAGATCCTGTTGATAACAATTCTACTATTTCCACTTATGACTTTGAAAATCCGATCTACCAAGCTAAGGACGAAGGCAAGGTAGATTGTGAAGTACCGGGAGAACTTGTCAGACTGTTATTGCAAGAGGAAAAAGCTATACAACCTCATGAAGAGCCGATCGAGGTTGTAAACTTGGGTATTGAAGACGACAAGAAAGAAGTCAAGATAGGTGCCAACTTAGAATATAGTGTTAAGAACAGACTAATTCAGATGTTGCGTGATTATGTTAAGATCTCTGCTTGGTCATACGAAGACATGCCAAGGCTCGATATTGATATTATGGTTCCTCGTATACCAATGAAAGAAGACCCTTTTATCATGTACTTGATAGGGTTAGAAGACTAAATAGGGTGTGTACTGGGCCAACATGACGAGTCTGGTCAAAAAGAGCACACAATATACTTCCTTAGCAAAAATTTTACCGACTGTGAAACCAAATACTCGCTGCTCGAGAAAACTTTCCACGCTTTGGCATGGGCTGCTAGCCGACTAAGACAGTATATGTTGAATCATACTACCTTATTGATCTCCAAGATGGGTCTTATACAATGCATATTTGAGAAACCCGCTCTCTAGTAAAAATAGCAAGATGACTACCAATCTTAACACTACCATGATCACAAAACTCTGGATGAAATTCAAGATCAAGCATCACAATTCATCTCCGTATCAATCGAAAATGAATGGCACAGTGGAAGCCGCTAATAAGAACAATAAGAAGATTATGCATAAAATGGTTGTGACCTATAAAGACTGGCACAAGATGTTACCATTCACTCTCCATGGCTATCACACTTCAATACAGACATCAACTGGGGAAACCCCATTCTCTCTATTCTATGGCATGGAATCGTCCTACTTGTCGAAGTTCAGATTCCTTCTCTGAGAATTATGAAAGATGCAGATTTAGACGAAGACGAATGGATTCAGACTAGGTTGGACCAGTTGAATTTGATTAATGAGAAAAGGCTTGCAGCTGTCTGTCATGGTCAGATGTACCAGAAGCGTATGATCAAATCTTTCAACAAGAAGTTCAAACATCGGGTATATCATATTGGTGACTTGGTAATAAAGTGTATCATCCTACCGCAAGGTGATCCCAGGGGAAAATGGACTCCCACCTACAAAGGGCCATTTGTAATCAAGAGAATATTTTTCGAGCGACACTATGATACTTACCACCATGGATGGTGAAGATTTTCCGCACCCTGTAAACGCGAGCATAGTTAAAAGATATTACGCATGAAAACGACCCGCTAGTTTGACTGGCCTAGGAAAAAATAAGGGCATCCCGACGAACCAAAAGAGTTCGAGCAAAAATTAGGGATATATATATATATATATATATATATATATATATATATATATAAAATATTGTACACCTGGCAAGTCAAAAACTTGAAAAGGCGCCTTGGACAAAAAAAGGGTATCCCGGAGGACTGAAAACCCGAAAGGGCCGTCAAGGTAAAAGTTAGGGATTAAAGCGTACGACTATGTACCGTTGGATCACTTACAACCAACTTTATTACCAATATCAAGTTCAAATGGTACAGATCAATTCATTTAACTTTGTTCGACAGCAAGGGAGGAGATGCTCGAAGATATAGAGGCAATATCAGAGTTGAAACCCGACGGGATCATTTACGCATAACTATACGTTTTGTTGTACCTTTTTTCACTTTACGACGATTTCCTCTTACTAGGATTTCTGTCTCTTTGTACAAAATTTTTATGTTTCTAGGCAAATTATCAATACAAATACAATTACAAAATTCAAATTATGTTTTACTTTTTCTGTTTTGTTTGCAAAAACGTCCAATGACTAAATTGAATGAACATATGCATATGAATATGATTAATGTTAACAAATATATGCATAAAAAGGGGAATAAGCATTTAATCATGACTCTAGGAGTTAGGATAGCATTCAAGTCATCCAAAAATTCCTATAGAATAACTTCCATGGGATTGTCCCCGCAGAGTCATCTTTACAAGCTCACTCCCGATGAAGATATTTTTCCCAGAAAGACTAATATGCCTCCAAGACTAGAATTGGGGCATCCTCCATTAGTTAACATGATCACACTCCCCAACAGATCCCTCTAGCAGATAAAAAGAGTATGATCTTTTCCCCGACAATGTTTCCAAACTACGGAATCCCAATTCTCATCAGAGATTATGTCATCATTACAATTCATAGAAATTTTCTTCCCCAACTAAGTTTATTTCTCCAAAACTATAAAATCCTCCGCAGAACTCTCTTCTCCAGTATGGCACATTTCCTCAGTAGAGTATGTTACTCCAGTAAGGTTTATTTCCCCAGCAGGGTTTATTTTGCCAACAGAATTCAGGCTCCCCGACTTAAGTCTATTTCTCTGACTACTGCAAATCACCGGCAAAATTCCTCTCTCCATTAGAGGGAAATCCAGGATGCTATCCCCAGAGAGTTGCTATAGAATCTGAAACCCAACTAGATATTGTTTAACCTTATCCTCCCCAGACGAGTCGGTATCCATATCAGAAACTCGACCAGACAGCACCTCGGAAGGTTATCCATCTCTTATCATCCCCCATTCATGGTATACAAGAATTAAATTCCCTAGTAGAGCGATGAACGACCAATATTCTTGAACTCTTCTCCCCGAGAAGAAGTCAATATTCCCCAACGGAGTTTCCTCAAACAGAAAGCAGGAATGCCCAACGGAGACATTCTAGACAAGATTGACGAATTACTATCTCCATCCCCAGCCGCAACCAGGGATTTATTTTCCCCAGTCAAAGATGTTATACAAAAGCTACCAATGCGCTTCAACGACATCTCACATTTGTACATCATTTGTGAATATCATAGCATATGCATACAAAATGCATATAGCACACTCTCATTTAATTTGAGAACATCATTATGCAATGTATTACATCATGACATTGCATACTGCTAACTTTTATCTTTTCACGTAAAGTCTACATACAGACGAATATCATCAACAATTCTCAAACAGGTCGCAGATTAATTCCTGAAATAAGACGGGGCAACTATTTGTATGGCCAGGTCCAAGATTAATTCTCGAAACAAGATGAGGCAGCTATCTATACGACCAGGCAATATAAATTCCCTAAATAGGACGAGTTTACCAACAGAAACCAGGTTAAAGATTCATTCTTGAAACAAGACGGGAAAACTATCGATACGACCAGGTGGTATGAATTCTCGAAACAGGACGAGTTTACTAGAAAAAAATGGACTCTAGATCAATTCTCAAAACAGGACGAAGTGACTGTCTACACTAGAAACATTTCCCTCATAGACTAAATCTGACAAGCAGTTACTTAAGCACCTCCCCCAGAAGTTCATTCTGGAAAGCATTCTTCAGATACAATCAAGCATAGACTTATTCTGACACTTCTATAAATAGTTACTTTGGATGGAATATGTAATCCCATCTTCGACGACATTCTGTCACCTCTCCGAATGGCATCTTTAAGGCCATTCAAGCAATATTACCAACCAACAGTGTTACTTCATGCACACGCGAGTGCAAATTTCTGGGCACTAAAGTGTTCAATCATCTTCTACCTTCATATCACGAATGGCGGACATGCCAATATAATTCCTCAGGTTTAAGAAGATTGAACATGGGTAGCTGTTGTACCCCCAAATTTTCCCTCTCATTTAATTCAAGATATCCTTATAGGTTTCTCAATTGCTCAATGTTGCTCAAGAAATGATCAGACAAATTCTCCTCCCAAGCAATTGACCCACAACCAGGTTTTCACTTTTCACAAGAAAGATTGATTTTATAATTCCTCGAGTGGATTTCATGTTTCCTCATATACTTAAAAGAATGCTCATACCAAGTTTTAAGCCTTGCATCACAAGTTTGCTCAGTCAATGGATCAGATGACTAAAAATCCACTATATTAGAGAAAAAGTTAATTGTGGTCAACGAACAGTCAAACTTCAAGATTTTTGGTCAACATCTAGGTCTTGAAGTAATATTTGTAATTTAATCAAGGGTTGATCATGATTCCTCAAGAAAATCCCTCAAATAATCAAAAGTCAAAAGTTGCTAAATTAGGGTTTCCTTAGGAGAAATCAAATGAAGTTTGACCAAGCATAACTTTCACATGCTTCATCAGTTTTTCCCTAACCAAGGCCCATTTTAAAGTAAACTCAATTCTCTACAACTTTTTCTCTCTAAGCTCAAGTCCAAAAAATGCTTCATTTGAGAGATACACCCTCTGTCCCAAATTATAAGAGAAATTTACTTTTTAGATTCATTGAATAATTAATGTATCTGGTCTATATATAGACCAAATACATTAATCATTCAATGAATCTAAAAAGTAAATTTCTCTTATAATTTGGGACAGAGGGAGTATAGGCCAATACATTATAGGCCATTTCAAAAGTTAACAAAAAGACACTTTTTGTCAAGGGAACTTGCATCAAGATAAAGTCTCCAAATGCAAAAATGATCAATAGAGAGTTGAAGAGGACATCTTGAGCTTTCCAAGAAGTCCCAGATCACCTCCAAAAGATGAAAATTGAGAGAGTTATGACCAGTTCAAGTTGGGAAATTTTGAGCAAATGCATGAAGTTCAAATTGAGCAAACTTGATATTTTGGGCTATTGGGCCACTGTTTTACAGTACAAGCGTGTGTTACACTTCTTATACACCTCAAATATTGTTCATGCACCCCCTTGAACTATTTTATTTTAATTATTTTGATTTATTCATTAATAATTCAAAAATAAATAAGGAAAATACAAAGCCTTCTTACACAAATACCAAGCCCATATCTTTGACCTAATTTCCATCCTATTTAATCACATGCATCCAGACACAAAAGGACACGAAAAATCCTTGCCCCAAAAACTTGTAAAAATATCAAATTTTCCAAAGAACCCTAAAAACTTGAAACCCTTATCACAAGCCCTTTCACTACAAAAAAGTCACTCCATTCATTCCCAGTGATCGCACAGAGTAAGAATGGACCAAATTTGAGGGTCCAAGGATCATGAAATGCCATGCATTCATCTCCGATTCCATAATTTTCACAAAATTCATATATTGATGTTCGTTTTGTTTTAAGCCATACTAATGTCATTAACATATTTCTGATATGTGTTTGAACAGGTTTGGATCATCATAATGACCCCATGCAGGCCAAATCATAAAATACCATGTTTGCACCGACCCGGGTCGTTTTCACCATAACTCAAAATCCCTTGTGATTCAGGCCAAGATAACCATCTCATTAGATTCACATCCCTCGATTTAGGGGGGTAGGGTACCTTTGGATTACTAATTATAATTATTTTGTAGGTTTGGTAAAAGAAGGTCACCGGAGAAGACGACCGGAGCTAGGGCTCCGACGCCTCTCCAGTTCAGGCAACTTATTTATATTATATATGATTCGTTTGGTTTTATATAAAATATGTATCACCACCCTAGCGGTAGAAGCGCGTGCTTTAAGGCATTTGTATCAAAGGGCATGGGTTCGACCCAGCCTTTTGCCATTTATTTTCTCATATTTTCATATTTTACAGGGTAACTTACACAATTCGCTGAAGCTGTCTCCTACCACTAAGTCGTGCTTGGCCCAGTGGTGAAGGTGTTGGCTGAAGGTTCCAAGGACGTGAGTTCAACACCCACCCCTACCATTTGGTTTATTTTCTTTCAATTCTCTCTTCTTCTTACTCTTAAAGCTTTTCTTTTACAAAAAACCTTTTTTACAAACCCTAACATTTTCACAAACTTTTTTTGCCATAAACCCTAATTTAATTTTTAGATTTTCATTTTATTAACCCTAATTAATTTTTTAGATTTTCATTTAATTAATTAACTTAATTTTTTAGGCTTTTCACTAAACTTTCTTTTTCAAAATCAATTTAGGGTTTGTTTAAATTAATTAACTTTTTTTCCTAGCTAATTAAAATTAACTAGGTTTTAGGTTAATCATCAAATCATTTTCTATCAAAAATCATCAAAAGAGTTTCCTTTTCCTTTTCCTTTTATTTTTGGGTATTTTATTATTTCGCATTTTTTCGATTATGTAATTGCTTACGGTTTGTAATAGTTTAATTAGGGTTTTACTTTTTTTCTCCGCAGTTTATTACTTGTACCCCCCCCCATTCCCAAAACCTTGTAATATCGTAGAAATTTTTACTTTCTGCATTTATCACTTTTCTTATAACTGTTTAGTAATAGGATTATATGGCAAGACCTAAAAGTAAACGATAGTTAACCTAATTTCAAGATAAATTAACTGAAATGAAAACACACTTCACACACCCGCACCCCTAAGGTTATCTCCCTTGTTGCCTCGGAAAACAGTCATGTCCCTCGAACATGGGGACGCTTTAGCAAAGACCCCCAGTTAAAAAGATCGTAGTCCCTCGATAACCCTTTTGATGCTGCCTTCGGTAAATGATCTAGTCCCTTAGCTAAAACTACTAAAGCGTCTCTACGAGTTACCTTTATGACTGTACGATGATCTGCGCCTGTCCTTTCACATCCAATGATAGGGCTTCCTACCAACTAATGGTAGGATAGAACTATCTAAAGGAGAAGGAAAAGAACAATAAAGACTTTGAGTAGGTAGATAGTTCTTAATTTCTAGCTCACGAACATTTCAAAACATCTTTCACATAAAACACTTTCAAAAATATTTTTAAAACAAAACGCTTTGCAAACATTCTTGAGGACTGATACAAAAATCGTTATAAAGTTGTCCGTCTATTGGAATTTTTAAAGTATTTTCAACACAAACACAAAGCATTTTCAAAGTGAGCTAGCGATTAAGAGCTCGTAGATAACTACGGATGAATAAGGTGCTAACACCTTCCCTTTTCATAACCTACCCCCCGAACTCAAAATCTCAAAGGTCTTTCCTGTTCTTTTCACCCTTTCCTTATTGGATAAAAGAAAATTTGGTAGCGACTCTTGCTGTCTGCAAAATTTGCAATAAAACTCAAAAACAAGTTAGTTCTCACACCATATTACAATCATGATACTCGATGAAGTGAGAAATTTACTTTCAGCGAGCCTGGCGCGACCCAAGTCAATGGATCCTCCCTGACCACGGGCTCACTTGGACCTACTCGGTCAGAAGGAGCCATCTCTATGTCCCATCGGTGACTTGTTTCCCAGGAAACCCTGGCTCCCACGCGCTCGGTGCTGACTTGTACGCCCCTGAGGTATCCGTCTCTCTAGACTTACACTCAGTGGAACTTTGAGCAGAATCACTAGCCTCATTCAGAAACTCATTGTCAACTAGTCATTGTACCTGAAAAAAAGAGGATAATAGTGAGTTCGACATCAATGTCAAATCCACCACTAATCAATTGAAAGGGCACTAAAGAACGAGGACCCTGTCCCCGATCAAAGCCCTCACTTAAACAACTACTAGACGGTCATCACTCTCCTCGACTAAACTAGCTGGACTCACCAAAAACGTTTGGTGAACGACGAAAACGACATAAATTCAAAAAAACCATATACATTATTCTAACACCACCGCAGTGTAAGAATAAGATTTGATTGTATGAACATTTTTGTTATACTAATGTTTGTTAATGTTGAGTACTTAACAAACCTGTTTTGCTTCTGATGAATGGCGTGGACAAGACATTAGAAGAGAAATGATTCTGATTCTATGCAACACAAGTTCTGTTGAACAGTAGAAAGACACTCTAGATGGATATGAAGTGTAAACTCTAATATTTATCTGAAGAAACCAGTCAAACGATCTGAAGACAGAAGTTGTTACTTATGTCTAAATGCTAAAGACTCAAGCTTCTAAAGACAACATGTTCTAAGGAAACCAGTCAAGAGATTTGAAGATAAAAGTTGATTACTTACGTCCAGATGCTAAAGGCTTATGTTTCTAAAGATAACATGTTCTAAAGAAACAAAGTTAGAAGATCTGAAGACAAAGTTTATACTGAAGTCCAGATGTTGAAAGCTTATGTTTCTATTTATGAAGTTCTAAAAATAAGGGTTCTGAAGACCAAATGATGAAGACTCTAAAAGATAGGAGGTCTAAAGATTCTAAATACTTTAAGTTCTAAAGAACTTGGTTATACTAATGTTTGTTACTATTGATTACTTAACAAATAGGTTTTACTTCTGATGAATGGAGTGGTCAAGACTATATAAGATAAATGATTCCGCTTCTACGCTACACAAGTTCTGTTGAGTAGTAGTAAGACGCTCCAAAAGGCTCTGAAGTGTAAACTTTGATATTTGTCTGAAGAAACCAGTCAAAAGATGTGAAGATAGAAGTTGTTACTTATGTCCAGATACTGAAGACTCGAGCTTCTAAAAAAACATGTTCTAGGGAAACTAGACAAGAGATTTGAAGATAGAAGTTTATTACTTACGTCCAGATGCTAAAGGATCATGTTTCTAAAGACAACATGTTACAAAGAAACAAATTTAGAAGATCTGAAGACAAAGTTTCTACTGAAGTCCAGATGTTGAAAGCTTGTGTTTCTCTTTATGAAATTCTAAAGATAAGGGTTCTGAAGACCAAGTGATGAAGACTCTAAAAGACAGGAGGTCTAGAGATTCTAAAGACTTGAAGTTTTAAAGACCCAAGGTTAGAAGAAAAGATTCTCATAACCAAGTGTTGAAGACTCTAAAGACACAGTTCTGAAGACTGGTAGTTCTGATGACCTGATGTTATGTTCTCTCTTCTAAACTCATGATAAAAAAAGCCTCTGAAGTGCAGATGGAAAGAAGATAACATTAATGTGGTATAAATAGTACATGGTACAATAAATGTTTAATTCCACTACCATGAAAGGACAGCCGTGTCGCACGATCTTGTCCCCCACATTACTGTTCAAGCTACCAATGTTTCTGAAAATTCCAAGAGTATCTGTCAATGGATACATTATGTTAATGACTATATAAAGGCTTAAAGACTAAGAAAGAAAGAGAGATAACTACTGAATATTCACGTGCAAACGTTGTTCATTTCTTTCACATTTCTAAGTCATTATTCATAAAATAGTTTACATGCTCAACTTTTTAGAAGCAATACTCTTGTAAACAAAACTTGTATTCAAATTGTTGTTTGATATTCCTTAAGGGACCGGGTAGATCTGAATCCTTAAGAAGTCTAGAGCTTGATAGTTCTAGAAGTTGTTAGTCACTTGCGGGTAACATGTGCATTATAATAATCAGGTTGATTGTTAGTTGATATTCCTTAAGGGACCGGGTAGGTATGAATCCTTAAGAAGTCTAAGGCTTGCAAGTCTAGAGATTGTTAGTCACTTGCGGGTAGCTTGTGCAAATTGTAATCATTTTGGTTATAGTGGACTAAGTCCTCGATTGAGTGAGACGAAATCACCTTGGCGAATGGACTAGACTAGCTTGGTAATTTTCAAGTGAACTAGTATAAACATACATTATTCTTTACTTCCCGTTCTTAGTTATAGTTATTATCAAGAGTGAAGGAAAAAGAATTTTAACTTAAAGGGGAATATTTTTAAAATAATAGTTTTGTTTTAAAAACCCAATTCAAATCCCCCTTTCTTGAGTTTTTCACACCTTTTATTGGTATCAGAGCTCAGGTTCTGAGAAGATAAAAAGTTTGAATATTTATCAACACTTAACAGTGTCTAGTACTGATCCAGTTTGTATGAGTAACCAATGGCTACATCTACTTCCACTATTGATAATAGGGATAATGATAGAGGTCACCATAGTTCAAAACCTCCTATTTTTGATGGTGAGAAATTTGAATATTGGAAGCATAGAATAGAAAGTTACTTTCTAGCATATGACTTGGATCTACGGGACTTGGTACTTCATGGCTACACTCACCCAGTAGATGATAAAGGTCATAAGATTTCAAGAAGTGCAATGACTAAAGCATAGAAGAAAGTATGCAAAAATCACTACAAAGCAAGAATCATTCTTCTAAGTGTTATCTCATATAATGAATACGAGAAAATCACAGATAGAGAGACTGCAAAGTCTATTTTTGATTCTCTTTAGATGACACATGAAGGTAACACACAGGTAAAAGAAACAAAGGCTTTAGCCTTAATTCAAAAGTATGAAGCCTTCAAGATGGAAGACGATGAATATGTGGAAACAATGTTTTCAATATTTCAGACTCTTGTGGCAGGACTTAAGGTTCTGAACAAAGATTACTCCACTACAGATCACGTTAAAAAGATTATCAAAAGTCTTCATGTTAAATGGAGACCAACGATAACTGCCTTAAAATTGGCAAAGGATCTGAATAACACCTCTCTTGAAGAGTTGATTAGCTCTTTAAGAAGCCATGAAATAGAGCTGGAACAAGATGAACCTCAGAAGAGGATAAAATCAGTTTCTCTAAAGTCTACTTCTAGGAAAACCAGGGATTACCAAGCTAAGGAAGAATCTGAAGAATCTGAAGAAAATTCAAATAATGATGAACTCTCCTTGATATCCAGAAGAATAAGTCAAATCTGGAAGCACAGATAAAGCAAGTTCAGAGGTCAAAGAATGACTTATTGAAGAGGTGGATCCACTTCCGGTCAGAGAAATGATTTTGGAAAAGAAGTCACTTGTTTTGAATTCAATGAGCCTGGACATTAAAAAAATGATTGTCCAACGCTTAAGAAAGACAAAAAGCCTAAAAAGGCTTACAAATCTAAGAAGGGTCTCATGGCAACATGGGATGATTCAGAAACAGAAGATGAAGATTCTGATGAAGCACAGGAAAACATGGCATTCATGGCCAGGACCAGCAGGGGAGAAACAACATCAAAAGATAAACTGACAATTAATTATGAGTCAGCCTCTGATGACAACAAAGAGGTACTTTCTTCTTTATCTCGTTTTGAACTTGAAATTGGTTTAACTAAATTAATGAAAAGCTATCAATCTCTTCTAAGTAAACACAAAATCTTGATAAAGAGTGTTGTGGCTACTTCAGAGAACACAACTATAGATGAGCAAAGTATTTATGTTTTAAATGAAAATCTATTTGTTTTACAAAAATCAAACATTGCTCTGAAAAGCAAAATGTCTAGATTAGAAGAAGAGATTCTCTCTAACACATCTGTTATTGACGAAGTAATCAGATATGATAGAGAATTTCAAAACTTCCTTGCTAAAAGCATATATAGAAGTAAAATGGATTTGATGATCTATGGTGTTATTAGAAATGGAAGCAAGAGCTTTGGGTATTTAGGACCATCAAAGAAATTTGATGAGACTCTGAATGTCAAACCAAAACCTCTTTCTGAACACTTCGCGCCTGCTGGCACAAATTTGAAATTTCCAGAACAAGGAAGTTTTGATACTTCTGTAGCATGAACATAGACACAGAAGAAAATATTTTAAACCAAAGTATCATGCACAAATTTCACATGATTATTCTGTTGCACCAAAATCCAATGGGGTCAGAACCTCTGGAACTTCTAACAAAAGAGGACCCATAAAGTGGGCACCTAAGGATCAGATAATCTATATTGCATATCTCCTTAATTGAGCCATTGAAACACCGGTCATGGTACCTGGACAATGGATGCTCTCAACACATGAAGGCCGAAAGGCATATGTGTTGTACCCCAATTTTTGCCCCTAAGATCCCTTCATCATACCATATTGTTTCAATCACAACAAAATCATATTAGGGATTTTGGTTCTTCTCCCTATCTTTAGCTTTGCTCTTCTGAGGAATTACCAAGCACCTTAACTTGTTTTCTTTTGTGATCATGGATATTTTGCTTTGATTTTCTCTCTAATTAACAAAATGAAATATTGGTTTATCTTATTTGTTAATAATGTAGGTAAAGGCAATGAGGTTTAGCAAGTTGCTTTGTGGGTTCATGAGTTTATTTCCATGCCCTAGTCAATATCTTGAGAAATTCATACCTCACCATTGAAGTTGTTTTGAAGTTGGTATGGAAGTTTTTTGGTGGCCATGAGTCCTCATCATCATCCTCAACAATTTCTATTCACAAAGGAATAATATTGGCACAAAAAGTTTGTTCAAACTTGGCAAAGTTCAACCAAGCATTCTCTTGATCTAGAGGCTAGGGTTTTGGACTTCAAAGGGGCATATCTTGCTCATCTTTTGGTATTTTATAGTGATTCCAAAAACATTCTTCTCTTCAATGAGTTACCAATAAATCACTTCAAAATTTCCAAGGAGTTTTCATGTGGAAGGAACTTGGTGAAGAGGAAAGATTACAAGTCACCCAGATGAATCCCCAATTCTCCATATGTGACTTAAAATGGTCATAACTTGGTCAATTTTTATCACCTTGAGCCCATTCTTTTTTCATGATTATCTTAAAGATGTTTACTTCATGCCTTATTTTATGTGCATGGTAAAAATGGATGGAAGTTGCCTTAAGAATGTAAAAGATTATAGGTCATTTCATGATTTTTGGCCAACTTCAACAAGTCATAACATGCTCAATTTTTGGATATTTTGAGTGGTTCAAATTGAAAAATGTCATTCATGAGATCTACTTCATTCCATCTTTTTTGGTCAAGAGCAAATTCTAAGTGGAAGGCCATGTTTGGATGCAAAATATTATAGGTCATTTTTAAAGAAGAATTTGAAATATTTCTAAGTATGGAAAGTCAACTCTTTTTCTTCAACTTTGACTCCATGTAACTTTCAGCTCAAGCATCCATTTGATTCCATTATTTTTCCATTGCAAAGCTTGTTTCCTCATCTTTCCAAAGCATCAAGAATTTTTCCCTAAGACCCCTTGAGGTGGAAATTCCATTGGATTGAACTTGGTAATTTGGAACTGAAGTTTCTCCATAAGTCAGAATTTGAAATTCATGTTTTGGCCTTTAAACATCAAATTAGCACGCGTTTGTGAGCTAAACATGTTTAACCAAGTTGCCAAAGTGGATTAGAGCCTTGTAACGCAAGGATTAAATGAGTTTTGATGCAAATCAGATCACACTTTCCTCGTGCATCAAGTTCACACGATTTCCCTCCAAACTTCATCATTTCACATGCTTGAACATTTATTTGATTCCCTATAAATAGAGGGTCATCCCCCATTCAATTTCCAAAGCTTAGATAGCCAGAATCACCCTGCCAAACTTGCTTCACAACTCATAATTCAGCTACTTCGAATCCTATTCTCAAGCCTTTTTCAATCCATTTTTCCATCAATTCACCTTCCTTGATCTTCTCTGAAGCTAACCATATAATTACATTCAAGAATCGTGCCCTATATTGCTCCATAGAAGTCCAATTTCAGAGCTCTGCAACTCAACTTCAATAGTTAAATTCCTTCATCAATTCTTCAAAACTTTGGTATCATTGTGTTGCTCTCATTTCCATGGTTCTAGTTGCAACACTTACTTTCATCTGGAAGCATGTTTTGATCAAGAATTTTCAAATCCCTTTTCAAAACTTTCTTTCTAAATTGCTTGAGCTACAGTTTATATAAATTTGGCGCGAGGGTATGGTTGTCTTCGTCTTGAAGAGACGAAGCGAATGGCATAGGTCTGAGCTTCTGATTTTACAGTTTGAGAGACCTGCAATTCGTGAGGGCTGGAGGTTGAAGAATACCAACGTGTCATCTTCTAACCAATGAAAGCGTGACATTTGCTATTTTCAAATTCTGATTTTATTAATGATTCTGTACATTATTCATTAAAGACCATGATATGCACAACACGCCAAATCCCTTGGATTTGATTACTAACGCGTTTTGACTCTCATCCAATGGTCCATATCTTTTTCTTTTATTTTCTTTTTTTGATTTTTAGATTTTAATTGTTTTAAATTTCAAAAAATCATAGAAAATTCATTTTTAGTCCAAAAAATCTGAAAAAATTATGAAAAATATTTTTGTTTATTCTCTTTCTGATTTTTATTTTTTCACAATTTAATTTTGTGTTTTGGTAGTTTTTATGAATTTTACACTTATTTGATTTTTTTAAAATATTTAAAAATACTTTTACACATTTTTAAATTCTGAAAAAATTATGGAATGATCCAATGATATTGTGACAAATATTGGTGATCTTATTTTTTTTATGACTTTACTATTTTTTACTATGTTTGTTTATTTTACACATTTATTTTAATTTTTAAAAATAGCTTCTGACTTTTAAAAATTCCCAAAAAATTTATAAAATCACTTGGCCTCTTTTCTGATTTTTCTATGGTCTTATTTTCTATTTATTGATTAATTTGAATATAATTGGCATTTTCTTCTTTATTTTCCATGTTTTTAAAACATTTTTAAACCCTTTACTGTATATATTAATTATATTATTATTTTATGAATATTTTATGGCTGTCTTTGGTTGATTTTTTGGTCATGGCTTTATTAACATCATTGGATCCATGGTGTTGAGTATAACTCCACAAAAAATGGATGAATGATTTTAATAATAGTTTGATTAAATATTAATTCAAATGTGGTTTCTCTTTTTACCCTAATTCCTCTTCATCCCATACCCTTCTCATTGCACTAAATGTTGTTGGAGCATGATCTCTATATCATGTCTCAAAACAAATGGTGCATAGATTGCTATTGACCGGCCTCAAAATAGGTGCGACTTCTATATAAGTCCACTTACGATTGCTTAACATAGCGCTAAATTTTGTCTCGATTCGAATAAATGATCATTCGTGGCCAAAACTTATGATTGCAAGCCCAAGTATGTTAATTTGATTTCTTTAATCCAATAACCTTGAGATTCATTGTGTGGAGGCTTTGGTTCTACCAATCCTCTAATGGATCTACAACACCTTTGGTCAACGCGGATCACTTAAACACCGTTGATCATTAAATGGTAGTTTTGAGAATTCCAAATGGATGATATACTTGACCAAAAGAAAATGCAACTTGTTGTGTGGAGGCTTTGGTTCTACCAATCCTCTAATGAGTTCCAAATTCAAGTTTCAAGATGGTCATCCAACTAACCACAAATTATTGACTTGTTTTATTTTATGCTTTTATTTTTTTATGCTTTATGCACTATTTATTTTTTAGCATTTTTCATTTCATGCCATTTTCATCTTTGCTCATTTGAGCATTTATATTCTTTTCATTTTTTATTTGCTCACTTGAGCTTTTCTTTTCTTTTCTTAAGATACTTAATAATCAACATAAACCCTAAAAAACTCTTAATGGCACTTGGACTATTTGGTTACTATCCTTGGCATTATGGAGCATGGGACTTTTTCTTGGACTTAAGATTAGAAACCTTGGCCTATCTTGGAGACCTTGTGATCTTATCTGATTATTTTGTCTGGAGTTCTTGAGGTTTACCTCAAGAAATTGGGTTTCTTGTTTGTTTTTTGTGTGCAGGTTTTTGTGATTACACTCTTTGTTTGTAATCTGGAATTCACCCGCATACAGCCGTTACTCTGCCCAATTTTTGTGAAGACTTAATACACTATGAAGAGGTCTAGTATCTTTGCTTGCTTGGTTTCAATCCAAAGAATGGGAATTCTACCTTGGCTCACAATGTCAACTTTTGGCTTCTTGTTGGTTAGATGGTTCTTATCCTTAGATTTTACCTTATGCTTTAGGATAGCCTCTTCTTCTCCTCCCATCTTCTTTAATTTCAAAAATCTTCTCCCTCTTTTTGAAAACCCTTATTGTTTTGAAACTTAAACACTTTCATAATAAACTTGGACTTATGTCCATGCATTTTCAAAATATTTTTATAAATAAACTTCAATCAATTTAATAATACTTTGACACTTTTTGTGAGAAGACTAAAAGTCAATCAATCTCATTTCAAACCATTTTGCCACTTTGGTTTTTATCTTTAAACTTTTCTTAAAAGATTAGACTCTTGTCAATCCTTGTAGTGATGCAAACAACTATACTTCTACAATATGTAGTGAAGAGAGATATTTTCCACTTGGGTGTTGAGTGAGGTATTGTTGATTTTAAAATCCAAGCCATATCCTCCACTTTGAGATGACGCAAATTCTCCTTTCTCATGATTGTGGGTAGTAAGTATGTTTTCCACACGGACAATGACGATGATGTTTTATCTCTTAAAATTAACCAACACACTTGTGTTTCAAACTTTTAAAAGAGGAACTACGTGTACCATGATCCCCTATTGCATGAAAGGTGGTATGTAGGCACTAAAGGTTCGCAACCGCGGCGGGTGCAAAAATCATAAAAAATATATTTCTTCTCTCACCTCCACCATCCATTTTATATACAACACATTTTATAGCCAAAATATACATATTTTTCAAAGAGGTTCCTGCGGAGTACCGTAGATGTTTAGGGTGCTAATACCTTCCCTTTGCATAACCAACCCCCTTACCTTGAATCTTTCCCCCTTTTTGGGTTATTCTCTCTTTTCCCATTCCTTTGGAAACAATAAAGCGCGGTGACGATTTTTATTTTGATTTGTATAAAGTATAGTCAATCCAATGGCTTAGTCTTGAAATTTCTACCGCTACAATATGTTCCAAGATTTGGAACTTAAGTCTGGAGGCATCGTTGGTTTCAGAGGCAATCATAAGGGAAAAATCATCAACTCTGGAATAATCGGTAATGAAGTTTTTTCTATTAGGATACTCTGAATGCTATAAAGGCTTAAAATCTATAACACAAAATTAAAAATTATGGAGGAATTAATTCATGTCAGATTTGATGATAAGCTTGACCATGAAAAGTCAAATTTGTGTGAAAAGCTTGCAGATGTGACTATCATATTCACTGAACCAAAGGAGAAGATTCAAGAAGATAAAGAATCAGAAGCTCATCTATCTAATGATGTTGATAGTCCTTCTAATCAAACTCAACCAAAGAAGAATAGAATCACATCCTCTCATCCTGAAGATCTTATTCTTGGAAGTAAAGATGCTCCAATCATAGCAAGATCAACTCTCAAACTTTCTGATGAAGTCCTCCTGGGTTTAGTCTCCTTAATAGAACCTACATCAATTGAGGAAGCCCTTCTGGATAAGGTTTGGATTCTGGATATGGAAGTAGAACTGAACCAATTCCCAAAGAATGACGTATGGGATCTTGTTCATAAACCTAAAGGTGTCCATGTCATTGGAACCGAATGGGTGTTTAGAAACAAGCTCAATGATAAGGGTGAAGTGATCATAAACAAAGCTCGACTGGTTTCACATGGTTATAGTCAATAAGAAGGTATAGACTATACAGAAACCTTTGCACTAGTATCCAGGTTAGAAGCTATTTGGTTATTAGTTTCCTTTTCTGTAAATCATAATATCATTCTTTATCAGATGGATGTTAAGAGTTCATTTTTGAATGGTTACATTCAGTAGAAGTGTATGTTAAACAACCTCCTGGATTTGAAAAACTTGAGAAATTAGACTGTGTTTTTAAACTAAAGAAATCTCTTTATGCCTTGAAACAAGCTCCTAGAGCTTGGTATGACAGATTGAGCATTTTTTGCTAGAAAATAAGTTTACTAGTGGAAAGGTTGACACTACACTCTTCTGTCGACATATTATTTTGGGTTCTGCTAATCCATCTCTCTGCGAGGAATTCTCTAAGCTAATGCAGTCTGAGTTCGAAATGAGCATGATGGGGGAACTGAAGTTCTTTCTGGGAATCCAAATATATCAAAAACCAGAGGCTACTTGCATACATCAAAGTAAGTACACCAAAGAACTTCTGAAGAAATTCAACATGACAGACTGCCGTATACTCGAGAGACACCCATGCTTGATCTATTTGTGAAGACCACTCCTCTCTTGTTAGATGATCTAGAAGAGCTGCAGCTTGCTTTGGTTAGGATGCAACAGGAAAGGGATGCTTGGAAGAACAAATTCCATACTTTAGAGAGTTCCTACAAAGCAGACTTGAACGAGAAAAATGATTTGATCGAGATCCTTGAGAGTCGAGCGGTAGAGTCTATGGAGAGGCAAGGGGATTTATTTTCTCCTAGGCCTCAAACAGGTGATGATTACTCATTTCCTAATTCAGATGATTAGAAGAAGGTTGCCATCAGGCATGTAGAAGAAAACCAGAGATTGAGGGCTCAGATTGCCAGGCTCACAGGGAAGCGCCAGCATACAGATTGTTCTCCATCAGTTCTTGTTCTCTGGATTTTAGATTGTATTTTCATCTTGTACTTGGGATCATTGAAACTTGTAATCCATTTTGGAGTTATTATTATAAAAAATTTCAGTATTTCAAATGTGTTATTATTTTGATGTTTGCAATATGTCTATAAACGTTAAATCCCTTGAAATATTAAATAATAAAGTAAAAATAATCATATGCATTGAACATAATGCATCATATTGCACATATTTCTTGCATTTATTATGCATATCCAGGTGCCTTACCCAGCTTTTTGCTTCGTTCAGCAAGCTGACTCATCACTATAACACTCGGGCTAACTTCAAAAAGAAGATGGACAACTTGGAACAGGAGAATCGCGAGCTACGCGAAGAAGTTTATGCTTTGAAGGTTGGCTTGGTAAACTTGACTACTCTTATGGAAGCTCTGGTGGTTGCTCAGAATCAGCCATCGAGTGTTCAACCTCAACCAACAAGGGAAAATGCTGAAGTTCCTGCTGTTCCTGTATCCACTACTCTGACTGTTGTTCAAAACTGCATGGGTTATCCGCGGGGAATGCCATAGAATTTTTCACCTGAGGGTTTCAATTTGGGCCCCCAAGATGCTCCAGTGGTTCCAAATGTTGTTACTCCAGCATCTCCTGTGGTGCATATTATTCCTGCTGCAACTCCTTCAGTGAATTTGGTTCCGTTTGTTAATGAAGACGTGTGTCATCCTTTCCCTCCGTCGAGTGAAGACTTGGGTCTTTATGACAGAATGGATGATTTCCAAGAGCAGTTTGATAGAATGCAAAGAGAGATGAAGGCTCTTAGGGGAAAAGAGTTATTTGGGCAAAATGTGAATGAGTTGTGTTTGGTCCCAAATGTTAAAGTGCCTGCTAAGTTCAAGGTCCCGGAGTTTGAGAAGTGCAAGTGAAACAATTTCCCTCGTGCTCACTTGGTGATGTACGTGAGGAAAATGTCTACTCACAATGATGATCAGCGTCTGCTGATTCACTTTTTCCGGGATAGGCTGACCGACGCAACATTGAAATGGTACATGAGTTTAGACAGCGCCAACATCCATAACTTTAATGATTTGGGAGAAGCGTTCATTAAACAATATAAATACAATGTGGACATGGTGCCCAATCGTGACTAGCTTAGGGCCATGGTTCAGAAAGACAGAGAATCGTTCAAAGAGTATGCACAGAGATGGCGCGAAGTGGCTGCACAAGTGATTCTTCCCATGGAGGAGAAGGAAATGACTATAAATTTTCTAAAGACGCTAGGCGCTTTCTACTACGAAAGAATGGTAGCAAGTTCCCCAAGTGATTTTACAGAGATGGTAGGGATGGGTGTCCGTATAGAAGAGGCAGTAAGAGAAGGCCGTTTGACAAAGGGTGAAGGATCCAGAGGTTTGAAAAAGCCAGCTTATGGGTTTACAAAGAAGAAAGAAGGGGATACCAATGCTGTCATACAAGAGAGGAAAGTGAACGCTCCTAGAAGGAATTATCAGCGTCACCAGTAAGTTACCTCAGTGACTCCTGTTATGAATGTCGCTCCGACTATCGTTTCTTATCAAAGACAGTCCCAACAAGGGAACCAGGGGAATAATCAGAGAAGGGATAACTACGACCCTATTCCAATGAGTTATGCAGAGCTATTACCAGCATTGATTCAGAAGAAGTTGGTCCAGACACGACCACCTCCAGTAGTACCATCACCATTGCCTTGGTATTACAATGCAGACCAGACGTGTGCCTTTCATCAGGGAGCACCAGGGCATAATGTTGAAAATTGTTATCCTTTGAGGACTGAAGTGCAAAGGTTGGTGAAGTCTAGAATTTTATCTTTCAAAGACATGGGACCTAATGTGAAAGACACTGTAGAGTGAATGCCGTAAATATGGTGGCCGGTTGTCCAGGTGACTTCCGGATTTTGGACATTAATCTGGTTAGAGGGGATTTGGTGAAGATGCACGCAGACCTCTGTGAATTCAGTTATTATACGCATGACCACGCTGGTTGTGCTATTTGCAGTATAAACATACAGGGTTGCGAGAAGATAAAGGATGATTTACAAGAGATGATGGATGAAGGTTTAATCCATATAATCAGGCCTAGGGAAGAATATGAAGAGGAAGTGAATATGGTTTCTAGATGTCTGGGTGAATTCAGAATTTTTGATGTGGAGCATTTGAATGAAGATCTCGTACAGTTGCATGCTACCTTCTGCCGTACTGCTGGTCAGGTGGAACACCAATATGGATCATGCATAGTTTGCTGTCAAGACCCCCGAGGATATTCTATTGTGAGAGAGGGTGTTCAATTGTTGTTAGACAATGGAACTATCAAGATCACAGGTCAGAGAGATGATTATCACGAGATTGATATGGTTGAAGTTTGTTTGATGGGAGAAGAGTCAGAGGAGGAGTATGCCTCCGCAGATGAGTATTTCTCTTCAGATGAAGATTTGTTTGCCAGAAATGACCTTTTGAGTGCTGATTATGTTGAGGAAGGTGTAAACGTCATTGTACCTTGTTTTGGTGCACCCGCTCATCTGTAGGTGGAGTACCATAGAAAACCAGCTGTTACCCCATTGGTAATTAGTCTTCTAGGACTTGTTCCCTATAAATCAGATAAGGTTGTGCCTTAAAAATACAACGCTACAATCTTAGAAGATGGAGTGGAAATTCCCATCCATCCAATGCCATATGTTGGAAATATAGCTGATAATAGCAGGGTGACCCATAGTGGTCGTGTGTTTGCGCCGGTTATTCGAAGAGATGTTGTTGCTGGAAAGAAAATTGTTGAGAACGATTAGTCTAAGAAGGCTACAGGAGAGACTAGTGTAGCTACATTAGAGAAAGAAGTGGATGATATCTTGAAGATAATTAAGATGAGCGACTACAAAATTGTAGATCAGTTATTGCAGACTCCTTCAAAGATATCCATCCTAGCTTTATTGATGAATTCCTCTGCTCATAGAGAATCACTGATGAGAGTACTAGACCAATCTTTTGTGGAGAATGACATGCCCTTAGATCAATTCAGCAGCGTAATTGAAAACATTATATCATGTAACAACTTGAGTTTCTGCGATGATGAGTTACCAGATGAAGGGAGGAATCACAACCTGGCCCTCCACATATCTATGAACTGCAAGAATGACTCGCTATTTAATGTGCTAATTGATAACGGATCCGCATTGAATGTTATACCGAGAAGTACCCTTATGAAGTTAAAGTATCAAGGAACACCTATGCGCCCGAGAGGCATCCTTGTGAAGGCTTTTGATGGGTCGAGGAAATCTGTCATCGGTGAGGTGAACTTACCCATCCATATAGAACCACACTTGTTCTTGATAACTTTCCAGGTAATAGACATTATTCCCGCGTATAGTTGTTTGCTAGGACGGCCATGGATACACGAAGCAGGGGCTGTCACTTCAAATCTGCATCAGAAGCTAAAATTTGTCCGTGAAGGGAAGGTAGTGATAATAAATGGGGAGCAGGCGTTGTTGATATCCCATCTATCCTCTTTCAGTATTGTAGAAGCGGATGAGGCTGCTTTTGAAACACAGTTCCAAGCCCTATCCATTGACAACATAAGGAAGAATGAGAATTATGTGGTTTCCCTGAAGGATGCATAGCAGGTTGTGCGTAATGGTAATAATGCAGTTTGGGGATGACTTGTGGATCCACCTGTGAACAAGAACAAAACTTGTTTGGGTTTCTCTTCGAGGAATGGAAAAGGAGAAAGTTTGAAGTCAAAGTCTTTTGTGAACAGTTATCATGATGTTTTCCGCAGCGGAGGCTACCTCCATCCGATTGGTTCTGGAATTAATGCTATTGAAGAGGATGAAGTAGAGCAGGAAGTACCGAATTATGTGACACATGGAGTCCGAGTTCAGAACTAGGTCATTGTGATCGGTGGATCTGGAACTGACTGTTTAACGCTGGTTCGCGAAATGTCGCGGAAGCAAGAGTCGCCACCGTCTTTTATTTTCTCCAAATGGAAAGGACAAAAGCACAGAAAAATTCCTTAAAGAGATTGCTCTCGGTTCGGGAGGTAGGTTATAGAAAGGGAAGGTGTTAGCACCCTTTCTATCCATGGTTATCCATGGGCTCTTAGATACTTGCTCAATGTGTTTTCAAAAATGTTTGCTTGCTTTTCAATGTGGGTTAAAAAAAAGTTTCTTTGAAAAATTTCAGTTCGACTCGTACGTCAGAGTGTTTGAAAAGTTTGCTTCGAAAGCTTTTGAAAATATGTTGGTGAAAAGTCTTTTTGAGTTTGTTTTGAGATTAGAGCAAGTATCCTTGAGAACCTACCTACCCTAAGGAATTCGTCTGTGTAAATGTCCTTTAAAGTAATGCCATCCCACCATTGAGAGGTAGGTAGCACCACCGTTGGAGGTGTTCGGGTCAATTCGAGTTTTAGGGACATGGTGATCACCAGAGCAATAGGAAGACACCTTAGAAGCTACCCTCATGCCAGGTTCCCGGATCATGAGGACTTACTAAGACGTCCTCTACTCGACGATCATCTTTCGAAAGGCAACAGTGAGGCGTACCCTAGGGGTGGTGTGTGCGAATTGTGTGTCATTTTCATTTGCATTTGTCTTGTCATGTTCATTGTGATCTACGCTTGATTTTAATTAAGTCCATTCATTCTTGCATGCTTATTTAACAGTTTAAAAGTTTGCGAGGAAAGATAAATCTAAACTATTACAAATGGCGCGGGTCCACATCGCCAAAATTAAACCGGACCCGATTTGACTGAAAATAAAGAAAGCGAATAAAAGTGCGAAAAAGTTTAAAATTACAACGCTTTGGGAGAGATACATAATTATAATAAACGAAATAAATAAATGCGCGAAATTTAATGATTAAAACAATGGGCGTTGAACCCTTTTGCAAAATTAAAATTAATAGGAAATTAAAATTAAAAAAATTAAATGTTTTTGGTACTTTTGTATTTTTTTAAGATTTAATGAAAAAAATAATTAATTAAAATGAAACGTCAAACCCTAATTCTAATGTTTTTTAAGTTATTAAGAAAGATATTGAAATTTAACCTAATTTAAACCCTAATTTATTTATGTACAATTTTAACTATAAAAAATAAATAAATATATTATAGTAAAAAGAGAAAAAAAAAGAGAATTAAAATTAAAAGGAATAAGAGATGTCAATTAAACCTAATCCTATTTTTTTTTGTATTTTTAGTTATTAAAAGGATTAAAATTATAACCTAATTAAACTAAATATTTACATGTAATTTATTTATGAAAAAAAATAACTAAAATGAAATAACTATTAAATTTTTGTCTTTTCTGGATTTTTGTAATGTTTTTTTGTATTTTTGTAAAAAAGATAATTAATTAAATTAGAAAAGAAAATAACAATTAAAAATAAAATAAAATAAAAAAAAACAAACCAGGGGGGGTAGCCCCAAATTAGAGGTGCAGGCCTTAGGATGCTGGCCCAATTAGCTTTGAACTTGTTGACTTTTCTGGATCATGTATGATGCGTTGACTCACGCTCATGGTGTACACCAATCTTCAGCCTTGGATGGGAACCTCCTGGACACGTGGGCATCTGGATGATGGTGGTACATGATATGCTTCAACGTTGCGCCTGCATAGGAATGAGTATAGCAAAATAATAGCGAAATTATTCAGACCTGGGGTTCGAACCCAGGTCTTTGGACATCAATGCGTTGATAGCTTGCCAGCTGAGCCACTTAGTCAATTTGATATATAATATGCAAACAAATATTAAAAAAGAAAGTAACGCATTAGTGGGATTTTGGCGCGAGAGTTTGAACCAACGAATCACAGTGTGCCATGTCTTCGTCTTCCTCGCGTACCTGAAAAATAGAACACAATAGCAACGGTTTTAACGCGTTGCTTTAGTCATGCTATGGGAAAATAGCGAATAGGACTATGGTGGTCATAAATTCATCGCGAATAGTGCTTCCTTTTCGTCCAGGCTTGCTGAGTATGACCATCATGGTCTGGGAGGCTAATTTTACTTGGTTTGGGAAACCCCAATTTTGAAACCTGCAAACCCTAACATTTAACAATGGCAAAATCGCCTATATTGCACAAAAATGAAATTAATTGGTATGGTTAGCATCAGATCATTACGAGGAACAAGAACCAATAACCAAAATGTTATGAGGATGCTTAGAATTGAAAACACGATGGTGATTTTTTTTACTGTACAGGTGAGGCCCTTATTACCAATTCTTCGCGTATTGATGGATATTTGGAGTTGGAATATGATCAAGAGTCCACGAGGAAGCTTTTTGAATGAGTATTAGGGCTTAAAACCACCTCTAACAACGTTTTCAGATTTGAGTTTTTATGGCAATTTTTCAATGTTGCAATGAGGTTTCTTGCGCAGCTTGGAGTCTAAGGCCATTAGGTTTTGATTCCTGAATATGTAGCCAAGCTTTTAGGTCAACAAAACTTGATAAAATCCAAGGCATTCATTGTTTTCAATCTTTGATTTTCTAAGAATCTTTACATATCTTTTTTATGTTCAATTTTGTTCAATCATGCCAAATCAAACCAAAACTTGCCTAATTAGGATGTGCACGTGATATTGAGAGTAGAATGTGCATAAAAAGATTTTTTTAGGTCAAGTTTATATTTTCTACATATTTAAATAATTTAAATGAATTAATATTAATATAAATTCAAATAAATAATTAAAAAATGAGAAAATACTTCCCCTTGGGCTTAATGGTCGTGCATAGGCTTGGCATGAAGAAACTTGGAAGAAAAATGGGCCCATTAGCATTTTTGGATCATTTGCATCAATGTTGACTTTCCAAAATTCCCAAAAGTTTCCCAACTTCCACAAGACATAAATTGCTCAATTTTTAAGCTTTTCACATGTTCTTGGACATTTTGGAAAGGTATTTGAGTCCTCTAACCAATGCCGTTGGTCCCATGTCATTTAGATTTACCAATCTCAAGTTATGGCCTTTGACTTAAAGTCCCTTTTTGTTGACTTTTGAAAATGACCTATAATGTTGAAATTGATAACTTTTTGTGAGAGCATTTCTTGGACTTGGAATATGAAGATGAATTGTAGGAAATGTCTTTCTCTTCAAAATGAGCTTTGGATGGAATTTTTCTGATAATCCATGTGAAAGTTATGCCCTAGTCAATTTCAGTTGACTTTTTCAGCTGTCCAAATATAGCAACTTTTGCATCTTTGATGATTTCTGAGCCAAATTTTGAGAATCATGATCAAGCATTGATTAAATGATGTTTGTGGCTTCAAAATGATATGTTGACCAAAAATTTGAACTTTTGACTGCCAAATGACCATTTTGCCCCTACAGTTGACTGTAGTGCAATTTAGGGTTTTGACTGTGCAATTTTGAGCTGAATGTCTTGAAACTTGATATGAGGATACTTGACCATATTTGTAAGCAGATGAGACTTGATTGGACCTCTGAAATCTTCATTTTCTTGATCAGGACTCAAACCCTAGTTTTGACTGTGTAGGAGACTGTTGAGCTGTGCAACCCTTGGAGAATTTTGCAGCTTGGCTTGGCAATTTCTTGAAGAATATGGGAGGGCAAATTTTGGGGTGCAACAGTCATCATTGATGTTCCTTCTTATATACGTGTTTCAAAGTAATTTGTTTTGTTAATCTTTTTCTTTCTTTTGAAAAGCTTTCACTCTGCCCAAGGTGGAAGTATTAATGTTGTAGGGCTTATCTGTTTGCTATAACTGTTAAGATCATTAATAAAAGTTGTCTTTGCTTCCAAATCATGTCTTTTATTTTATGCTTTTTCCTGGGAAATGGTAATAAATAAATTTAAAAAAAACCCTTTTCAAAATAAATAATAACTGAAAATTAATTTGCATGATCACTTGTTATATGTGTCAGTTTCTAAAAGCAATCATAAATCACATGTGCAGATTAATTAAAAAACCCATTGAGTACAATGACCCTGCACCCTCTCCCAACTTTGATTGTCCTGTGTTTGGGGCTGAAGAAGAAGATTATGATGAGATTCCAGAAGAGGTCTCACGGTTTCTTGAGCACGAGGAAAATACCATTCATCCATATAAAGAGCCTTTGGAAGTGGTTAATTTGGGTTTAGAAGAAGATCCGAAGGAAGTCAAGATTGGAGCATCGTTGCATCCTGATGTAAAGAGCGGGTTGATTGAGCTGTTGAAAGAGTATGAGGATATTTTCACTTGGTCTTATCAAGATATGCCTGGTCTAGATACAGACATTGTCGAGCATCGTTTGTCGTTGAAGCCAGAGTGTTCTCCAATTAAACAAAAGTTGAGAAGAACCCACCCGGATATGGGAGTAAAGATAAAAGAGGAGGTCCTAAAGCAGATTAATGCTGGTTTTCTTGTGACGTCAGTGTATCCTCAATGGATTTCCAATATTGTCCCAGTATTGAAAAAAGAAGGAAAAGTCCGCATGTGCGTAGATTACAGAGATCTAAATAAAGCTAGTCCAAAAGATGATTTTCCACTGCCTCACATTGACATGTTAGTGGATAGCACAGCGAAATCAAGGTATTCCCGTTCATGGACGTATTTACGGGTATAATCAAATAAGAATGGCTCTAGAGGACATGGAAAAAACAACGTTTATCACACCCTAGGGAACATTCTGTTACAGAGTGATGCCCTTCGGGTTGAAGAACGCTGGTGCAACGTACCAGAGGGCTATGACAACCCTATTCCATGATCTGATGCACAAAGAAATCGAAGTATATGTTGATGATATGATTGCCAAGTCCCAAACTGAAGAAGGGCATATAGAAGATTTGTTGAATTTGTTTCAACGTTTGAGGAAGTATAGTCTCCCCTTGAATCCAAATAAATACACCTTCGGAGTTATATCAGGGAAATTGTTGGGTTTTATTTTTAGCCAGAAAGGAATTGAAGTTGACCCTGACAAAGTCAAAGCAATTCAAGGAATGCCAGCACCAAGAACTGAAAAGCAAGTCAGGGGTTTCCTCAGGCGTTTGAATTATATCTCCAGATTTATTTCACATATGACTGCAATGTGCGAACCGATCTTTAAGTTGTTAAAGAAAGATCAAGGTTGTGTGTGGACGGGTGACTGCCAAAAGGCATTTGAAAGTATTAAAGAGTATCTGCTTAAACCTCCTATCTTGCTCCCTCCCGTAGAAGGAAGACCGTTGATTATGTATCTAACAGTGTTAGATAAATCTATGGGTTGTATTCTGGGACAATAGGATGAAACAGGAAAGAAAGAGTTTGCCATTTATTATCTCAGCAAAAAGTTCACTGATTGAAATTCACAATATTCTATGCTGGAAAAAACATGTTGTGCTTTGGCCTGGGCGGCAAAACGTTTGCGGCAGTATATGTTGAATCATACCACTTGGTTGACCTCCAAAATGGATCCAATCAAGTATATTTTTGAAAAGCCTGCTCTTACTGGGAGAATTGCCCGCTGGAAAATGTTGTTATCTGAATATGATATCGAGTACCACACTAAAAAGGCTATTAAAAGTAGTATGTTGGAAGATTACCTTGCTCACCAGCCAGTGGAAGATCATCAGTCTGCAGAATATGAATTCCCCGATGAAGATGTGATGTTCTTGAAAGTGAAAGATTGTGATGAACCATTGCCTGAGGATGGCCCCGACCCTGAATCTCGTTGGAGTATGTGTGATCGGTGGATCTGGAACTGACTGTTTAACGCTGGTTCGCGAAATGTCGCGGAAGCAAGAGTCGCCACCGTCTTTTATTTTCTCCAAATGGAAAGGACAAAAGCACAGAAAAATTCCTTATAGAGATTGCTCTCGGTTCGGGAGGTAGATTTATAGAAAGGGAATTTGTTAGCACCCTTTCTATCCATGGTTATCCATGAGCTCTTAGATACTTGCTCATTTGTGTTTTCAAAATGGTTTGTTTGCTTTTCAACTGTGGGTTTAAAAAGTTTCTTTGAAAATTTCAGTTCGACTCTTGTATCAGTCCTCAAGAGTGTTTGAAAAGTTGCTTTCGAAAGCTTTTTGAAAAGGTGTCGGTGTGAAAAGTATTTTTGATTTGTTTTGAAATTAGAGCAAGTATCTAGAGTCGTCTACCTACCCTAAGGAATTCGTCTGTGTAAATGTCCTTAAAGTAGTGCCATCCCACCATTGAGAGGTAGGTAGCACCACCGTTGGAGGTGTTCGGGTCAATTCGAGGGTTCGGGACATGGTGATCACCGGAGCAATAGGAAGACACCTTAGAAGCTACCCTCATGCCATGTTCATGGACATGAGGACTTACTAAAACATCCTCTACTCGACGACCACCTTTCGAGGGGCAAGGCAACAGTGAGGCGTACCCTAGGGGTGGTGTGTGATTTGTGTGTCGTTTTCAGATATTTTTGTCTTGTCATGCATTGGTGATCTACGCGTTGCTTTTATTTTGACATTCATTCTTTCATGCAAATTAATTAACAGTTTAAAAGATGCGGAATTAAAAGTCCTACGCTATTACAAAGGCGCGGGTCTACATCGCCAAATTAATCCAAGACCCGATTTGAAATAAAATAAAGTGCGAAAAATAAATATCTAATTAATCTATTACATAGCTTCGGGAGAATTACATGAATATTCACAAAAAGAAATAAAAATGCGAAGAGAATTAAAGTCGGGAATACGAGGGCGTTGGACCCTTTTTAGGAAATTAAATTATAATTAACAAATTAATTAAATTAAATAAAAGAAAGAAATCGTTTTTTTGGAGTTTTTTGTATTTATGGATTTTTAGTAAGAAAATTAAATTGGAATTAAAAAAGAAAAGTTAATTAACCCTAGTTCTAACTATTTTTAATTTATTAAGAAAATATTTAAATTAGACCTAATTTACATTAATTATTTACATGGCAAATTTTATTTACAAAATAATAATAAATAATTAAATAGGGTGAAAAAGAAAAAAAGATAAAAGTATAAAACCTTAATTCTAAATTCTTTTAGTTTATTACAAAAAATATTAAAGTTTAAACCTAGAATTAACTAAATTAATTAATACAATTTATTTACAAAGAAAATATTTAAATAAAATATATTTTTATTTTTTGTCTTTCTGATTTTTTTTATTTATATTTTTATATTAAAAAGATCAATTTTATGGAATTAAATAAAATAGAGAAAAGAATTAAAATAACTAATAGAAAAGAGTAAAAGAAATAGAGAAAAGAATGCAAACATGGGGGGTTTGTAGGCCCATTTGGAGGTATGATCAGCAGGAATTTGGCCCATTGAAGCTTGGCCTGGTTGACTTTTCAGTGCGCGTGTGGCATGGTCAATGGAGGTGTATGATGGACTTCTCATCCTGGCTTTTGATTTGATCTCAGTGGTCGTGTGGCACGCTTGGATAGTGAATGTATGGTGGACGTCTGGGCTTGTGGAGTACCTGAACGTATTGCAAAGAAAAATAACAAGAATATGGGGGGACCTGGGATTCAAACACAGGTCCCAAGGCTTGCCAGCGTTACTTTCCACCAACTGTGCTGCATGTTCATTCATAAATATAATGGGATAAAATTATTATATGTGAAAAAAACACGTTTATGGGTAGAAACAAAAAAACGCGCTAAAGCATTTGAATGATCCAACCAGGCTATGACAACTCATCTTCTTCCTCGTTCATTCTTTATTTTGCCTGAAACATAACATAAGATTGCGGGGGTTTTAAACCCCCACTATATGACACAAAAAAAAGCGAATAGAACCCTGTCGCTCATAAATTGAGCGCGACATATGGAATTGGTTCGTCATGAGCTTCTGATTCCAATGATGCCACTTAGGTTGGCTAATATTTCCCCAAGCGTAAAGCCCTAATTCATGGTTCCTACAATCCTAAAAATCAGCAATGGCAATTCTCTGTACAAGCAGTGTTAATTCAATTCAATGATACCATGAGTTTCGTTGAGTTCATATTAGTATAAAACAAGCATTAGAATGTATGAATATGGCGTGAAAAGGCAAATACGATTATGCAAATATCAAGAACAGGGCGGCTTCGTTCTACCCGTTCTTTGTGTATGGGGATATGATTTTGATTGGATTGTGTTCAGAGGAGTCTCAGCAAGCTCTTGAGATACTTTCCACGCCTTGAAATATCCTCAAACTATGAAAACAGATTTGAAGTTTTTTAGCAAAAAGTGAGTTTTGGTCCTTGAGTTCTAGCGCAGCATTCAGGTCCTAGGCATTAGGTTTGCATTCTGACTTATGTATGGGATGGATTAGGGTTGAATTTTGAGCCAAAAGATCAATGCATTGATGTATCAAATATTGGATTTTCAATGAATATTTTCAAATCTTTTCCACATGAATATCATGCCAATTTGCACCAAATCTTCCCTTTTCTGAAGTGCACGAAATCTTGAGTAACCAATGAGGGCATAGGCTGCATAAAAAGATTCAAATGCATTTGTTTAGTATTTTTTCCATATTTTATTTTATTAAATGAATTAATGTTGATTAAAAATTCAAATAAATAATAAAAATGATGAAATAAATCCCCTTTGGGCCAAATGGTCGTGCATAGCCTTTGGATGATGAATCTTGGAAGAAAATGTGGCCCATTAGCAATTTTGAGGCATTTGAAGTAAAGTTGACTTTTCAAAATTCCCAAAAATTTCCCAACTTCCACAAGGCATATCTTGCTCAATTTTTAAGTTTTGATCATGTTCTTTGACATTTAGGAAAGGTCTTGAAGTCCTCTAACCAATGCCTTTGGTCCCATGTCTTTTGATTTACCAATCTCAAGTTATGGCCTTTGACTTAAAGTCCCTTTTTGTTGACTTTTGAAAATGACCTATAATGTTGAGATTGATAACTTTTTGTGAGAGTATTTCTTGGACTTGAAGTGTGAAGAGGAGTTGTAGGAAATGTCTTTCTCTTCAAAATGAGAGTTGGATGGAATTTTTCTGATAAACCATGTGGAAGTTATGCCTTGGTCAAGTTACAGTTGACTTTTTCAACTATCCAAATATGGAAACTTTTGCATCTTGAGACTTTTTGAGCCATGCCTTGAAAATCATGATCAAGAATTGATCAAATGATGTTTATGGCTTCAAAATAAAATGTTGACCAAAAATTTGAACTTTTGACTGTCAAATGACCATTTTGCCTCTGCAATTGACTGTTGAGCAATTAGGGTTTTTGACTGTGCAATTTTGTGCTGTGAGTCTTGAAACTTGGTATGAGGATGCTTGACCATGTTTGTAGGCATGTGGGACTTGATTGGACCCTTGGAAACTTCAATTACTTTGCTAGAACCAAAACCCTAGTTTTTGACTGTTAGGAGGCCCTTGAACTGTGCAACCCTTGGGGAGATTTTGAAGCTTTGACTTGACAAATTTTGAAGAATATGGGAGGGCAAATTTTGGGGTACAACAGTTGCCCCTGTTCAATCTTCTTAGACCTGAGGATGCAGATTGGCTGACGTGCCTTTCGTAATCCGAAGCTGGAAGATGATTGAACACTAGAGTGCCTAGAAATTTGCGCTCACATGTTAGCAGTGTGATGGGGGGAATGGGCTTATAGATGCCATTTGGAGATTGATGGATAGGATGATGGGCTTATAGATGCCATGCTAAGAGATGATGGAAGGTGGATGGGCTTATAGATGCCATCTGGGTGTCAATCGCGTAAGAGATTTCTTAGCGAGAACTTGCGTACCTGCAAAAGAAAATGGTTACCTGACCTGTTACAAGAGCTGGTCTTCAAACTCTTTGTGTAGATGCGCCCTGACTGGTTACAGGAATTGAATCTGGAGCTTCAAAAAGGTGATGAATGAACCAGGGATGGTTACTACCTCAACGAGACGGTGAGAGAACCTTGGACGATTACTACCTCAACAGGAACGCTGAGAGAATCTTGGAGCGATTACTACCTCAACAGGAACGCTGAGAGAACCTTGGACGATTACTACCTCAACAGTAACGCTGAGAGAATCTTGGATGTCTTCTACTGAGTCTTCATCAGGAAAATCTTTAGGGATCGATTTAACTGGACTAGAGAAGGCCTTTGATTGGATAAGAATCAAGAAAAATCTTAGGGCCGACTTAACTGAACCAAGCAAGGTCTTGAAATCTTCAACTGGATAAGAAACAGGGAGATCTTAGGGTCGATCTGACTGAACCAGAGAAGGCCTTTGACTAGATAAGAATCAGGAAAATCTTAGGGTCGATTTAACTGAACCGGTCTAGGTCTTGGAATCTTCAACTGGATAAGAATCAGGGAGATCTTAGGGTCGATCTGACTGAACCAGAGAAGGCCTTTGACTGGATAAAAATCAGGAAAATCTTAGGGTCGATTTAACTGAACCGGTCTAGGTCTTGGAATCTTCAACTGGATAAGAATCAGGGAGATCTTAGGGTCGATCTGACTGAACCAGAGAAGGCCTTTGACTGGATAAGAATCAGGAAAATCTTAGGGTCGATTTAACTGAACCGGTCTAGGTCTTGGAATCTTCAACTGGATAAGAATCAGGGAGATCTTAGGGTCGATCTGACTGAACCAGAGAAGGCCTTTGACTGGATAAGAATCAGGAAAATCTTAGGGTCGATTTAACTGAACCGGTCTAGGTCTTGGAATCTTCAACTGGATAAGAATCAGGGAGATCTTAGGGTCGATCTAACTGAACCAGAGAAGGCCTTTGACTGGATAAGAATCAGGAAAATCTTAGGGTCGATTTAACTGAACCAGACTAAAGTCTTGAAATATATCTAAGAACCTAACTGGATCTTTCCTGAAAGGTAAAGGTCAGTCCTATGCAAGGCATGATATGAATCAAGCGATGATGTTCCCAACATAAATGAGATTTGTAAGATATGATGCGTATATGCATGCTATAATGTATGGAAATGCGGTGTTTATGAACGTATGTTTTCGTCTTAGGAAAATAGATCCTTGACGGGTGCCGGGAAGTCACATTCTGGGCTGATGTTGGAGAACAATGCTTTGTTGCTTCCGCTGGGGGTGATAGTTTCAAGAATACCGGTAGGAGAAGATAACTCCGTTGGGGAATAAACTTGGCGAATGAATTACTCTGCGGGGAGAAAATTACTCTAGCGATCTTGCTGGGGAGCAATACTCTGTGGGGAGAGAGGTGTTTTGCTGAAATGTTGATGGTAACTTCGCTGGGGATACCGTTGCTATGTTGGAAGTGTTAATAGACTTCGCTGGGGATAAGAAGACTTCGCTGAGGACGATCTTTCCGTGGCTTTTGGCTGAGGATAACCCAGTTATATCCTGGTAGGGAAATAACCTTTGAATAAAGCCGGGGGACGCGTTCGTGCTCTACGGGGATAAGCTTCCAGAATCTACTGGGGATAAGCTTACTGCTTGGGGAGATGGATTCCAATTTTCCTAGGGAACTGGATTGGACTCCCCTGGGGAAGTTTTGAACTGTATCGGGGAAGTGACTCCATTGAATGCTTGATATACCGCGGGGAACAATCTTAGATCAAGATTGCCGGGGATGCTTGCTAAGAATGTTTATATATCGTGCTGGGGAATGTTGAGATCTGCAGGAATACCCTACTTTAAAGTTGATAATAGCTTTGCTTGGGGAGAGTGTATTGACTTGCTGGCTCACTCTTTGGGGAATTAAGATGTACCGGCTACGTTCTTTAGCTGAACTCACCTTGGTACCTTGGTGGGCGGAACAATTAGATCGCTTAAACAACTCTTTATTGCCCCTGTTTCTAATGTTACCTGTAATTAATCCTTTGCTTCGTATGCAAATATTCATGAGTTAGCAAATTATTGTCAATGCATATATCACAAATTGAACCTTGGACGTTCTTCGCAAAACAAAACAGAAAAGGAAAAATAAATGGCAATTTGAGCTGAAAAGTATATTTGTATTGATTTTTGAATTTGCCTGTGAAATAGGCGTTTATGTACAAGAGGCTGACGTCCTAGTAAGAGAACGCCGCCGAACAAAAGAATTTATACAAATTTGTACAAAGGGAAATAAAACAGCTGTGTGAAATGGAATGATCCCACTGGGTTTCAACTCTGCTATCGCCTTTATGTCTTTGAGCGTCTCATCACTTGATGACCTTAGTTGAAGATGAAGCTGAATGATCGATGCCGTCTGAACTTGATGTAGATACCGGGTTCTAGATGCAAAGTGATCCAATGAGACATAGTATTACGCTTTATCCCTAACTTTTGCCTGGACCGCCCTTTCGGGTTTTCAGTCCACCGGGATACCCATTTTTGCCCAAGCCGCCTTTTCAGGTTTTCGACTTGCCGGGTGTACAGATTTTTTTCATTTCATCCCTTCATTTTGCCCGAACCCTTTTGGTTCGCCGGGAGCCCTAATTTTTGCCTAGGTATGTCAACCTAGCGGGTCTTTTTCATGCGTAGTATCTTTTTACTATGTCTGCATTAGCGGGGTGAGGAAGGTCGTCACCATCCATGTTGGTTAGAATCATGGCTCCTCCTGAGAACACATGCTTAACCACAAATGGCCCTTCGTACGTAGGGTTCCATTTTCCCCTTGGATCACTCTGAGGAAGGATGATTCGGTTGATTATCAGATCCCCAACTTGATATTCTTGTGGTCTGACCTTTTTGTTAAATGCCCTGATCATCCGTTTTTGGTACGTCTGACCATGACAGATAGCAGCGAGTCTCTTTTCATCAATAAGGTTTAGCTGATCAAGTCGGGTCTGGATCCAATCATCTTCGCTCAGATCTGCATCCTTCATTATCCGGAGAGAGGGTATTTGCACTTCGATCGGTAAGACTGCCTCCATACCGTAGACCAAGGAGAAGGGAGTTGCCCCGGTTGACGTCCTGGCTGAGGTACGGTACCCATGTAGAGAGAACGGTAACATCTCGTGCCAATCTTTATAAGTCACTGTCATCTTCTGCACGATTTTCTTAATGTTCTTATTTGCTGCTTCTACAGCCCCATTCATCTTCGGTCTGTAAGGGGAAGAGTTGTGGTGCTGTATCTTAAACTGCTCGCAGAGCTCAGTGATCATCTTGTTATTGAGATTGGTACCGTTGTCTGTAATGATTCTTTCTGGGGCACCGTATCGACAGATCAGGTTATGCCGAATGAACCGTGCCACAACCGTCTTGGTTACCATAGCGTAGGAAGCTGCTTCAACCCACTTCGTGAAGTAATCAATCGCCACTAGGATGAAGCGATGCCCATTGGACGCTGTAGGTTTAATCTCACCGATCATATCTATGCCCCACATTGCAAACGGCCAAGGCGCAGTCAGAACATTTAGAGGAACTGGAGGAACGTGCACCTTGTCTTCATAAATCTGGCATTTATGGCATGTCCGAGAATGTTGGTAGCAGTCGGCTTCCATTGTGGACCAGAAATACCCTGCCCGAAGGATTTTCTTTGCCATAGTGTGTCCACTGGAATGTGTCCCGAAGGTCCCTTCATGTAGTTCTTCCATGATCCTTTCTGCTTCCGTCTTGTCCACACAACGCAGTAAGGTCGAATCATGGTTTCGCTCATACAGAATGCCGTTGCTAAGGAAGAACTTCGCTGTGAACCTTCTCAGAAATTTCTTATCGTTGACAGATGCACCTTCAGGGTATTCCTGAGCTTCCAAATATCTCTTCACCTCATGGTACCAAGGCTTCTCTGTCACCAATTCAGTCTCAAGATCACAATAGTATGCCGGTTCATCCAGTTTCCAGATAATGATCCGGGGAGCCTCATTGTCCCATTTGACCTTGAACATAGAAGACATCGTAGCTAACGCTTCCGCTAACTGATTCTCCTCTCTTGTGAAATGTTCAAAAGTTATCTCCGTGAAGTGGGGGATCAATGTCAACACACATTCTCTGTAAGGAATAAGATTCAGATGTTTCGTATCCCACTCTCCTTTGATCTGATTGATCACGAGAGCGGAATCTCCGAAGACACTCAGAAACTTGATCCTTAGGTCGATCGCAGCTTGAAGACCCATGATGCATGCCTCATACTCCGCCATGTTGTTGGTGCAGTTGAAACATAGCCGGGCAGTGAGTGGAGTATGAGTGCCTTGAGGCGATATTATCACAACGCCGATACCGTTGCCCAAAGCATTGGAGGCTCCGTCAAAGTGCATAGACCATCGGGATCCTTCCTCAGGTCCTTCATCCGGTCCAGGTACTTCGCAATCAGTCACTATCATGATGCTCTCGTCTGGAAACTCGAAGTTCATTGACTGATAGTCGTCTAGTGCCTGATGTGCCAAGTGGTCTGCCAATACACTTCCCTTGATGGCTTTCTGAGTTGTGTACTGGATATCTTATTCTGTCAAGATCATTTTCCATCTTGCTATTCTCCCAGACAGGGCAGGCTTTTCAAATACGTACTTTATAGGATCCATCTTTGAGATCAACAAAGTAGTGTGAGTCAGCATATACTGTCTCAGCCGGCGAGCAGCCCATACCAAAGCGCAGCAAGTTTTCTCGAGCAGTGAGTATCGGGTCTCACAGTCGGTAAACTTTTTGCTAAGGTAATAAATGGCATGCTCTTTTCGGCCAGACTCGTCATGCTGCCCCAACACACACCCCATTGAGTTGTCAAGTACTGTCAGGTATAATATCAGAGGTCTCCCCTCAACCGACGGCATAAGGATGGGTGGTTCCTGGAGATACTCTTTGATTCTGTCAAAAGCGGCCTGACATTCATCATTCCAACGTACTACCTGATCTTTCTTCAGCAGCTTGAAGATTGGTTCACAAGTAGCGGTTAGATGCGAGATGAATCGAGCAATGTAATTCAGGCGTCCTAAAAAGCCTCTGACCTCTTTCTCTGTCTTAGGAACTGGCATCTCTTGAATGGCTTTAACCTTGGCAGGGTCCACTTGAATACCCTTATCACTTACAACGAAGCCTAGCAACTTTCCAGATCTTACCCTGAAGGTGCACTTGTTCGGGTTCAACCTCAGCTTGTACAACCTCAGACAGTCAAACAGTTTCTGCAGATGATCTAGGTGTTCCTCCTCAGTTTGGGACCTTGCGATCATGTCGTCAACATACACTTCTATCTCATGGTGGATCATGTCATGAAATAAAGCAACCTTGGCACGTTGGTAGGTCGCCCCAGCGTTCTTCAATCCAAAAGGCATGACCTTGTAGCAGAAGGTGCCCCACTGAGTAACAAAGGTAGTCTTTTCCATGTCTTCAGGAGCCATCTTAATCTGATTATAACCTGAAAAGCCATCCATGAAAGAGAACACTTTATGCTGAGCAGTATTGTCAACAAGGACATCAATGTGAGGTAGAGGGAAGTCATCCTTGGGGCTGGCCCTGTTCAGATCCCTGTAGTCAACTCACATTCTGACTTTCCCATCTTTCTTAGGTACTGGCACCACATTAGCAACCCACTGAGGGTAAGAAGTCACTGCAAGGAACCCGGCATCAAACTATTTCATAACCTCGGCTTTGATCTTCTCAGACATCTCTATACGCATACGGCGGACCTTTTGCTTGACCGGAGGGCAGTCTTCCTTGGTAGGCAAGTGATGGACCACAATGTCAGTATCCAACCCGGGCATGTCTTTGTAGGACCAGGCAAAGATTTCCATATAATCATGTAGCATCTGAGTCAACCGTTGCTTCACGCTGAGCTCTAGGTTGGCACCAATCTTTACCTCCTTTCTGTCTGTATCAGTACCCAGATTTATCGTTTCCACTGGCTCTTCATGTGGTTGAATTGCCCTCTCTTCATGGAGTAACAGCCTTGCAAGCTCGCCAGGAACTTCGCAATCATCTTCACCTTTGTCTTCGGCTAAGTTGATCAGATTTTCGAAGTCATAACTGGCAGTAGCAGAGTCGTTACCAGTGAGATCCAGAGTGGATTGAAACCTGTATGAGTGAGTGTGTGCAAATACAACTGTTTTGCAATATATAAAGAAAGGAAAGAAAGAAAAGGAGCATAAGATTTGAAATGCGAGAAACATCCAAGATCTTTATTCATGATATATGAAATGACAATTAATATGCCCTCACAAATGAAGCCACGGTGCCCCGGGTAAGACACCGGGCCATAGAGTTTTAATTGTTGTTTATTACAAATAACAAAAGAATTCATTACTCAGTAACAAGAGAAACAAGTAGGTTGTCCTTTGCAATCCAATTGCTAGGTTCACTGTCGGTTGCCGGGTAAATCCAGCTGTCGAACTCAGCTTCATCCACTTCATCATCCTCCCTGATAGCATTCACTCCATGGTTAGGCATGGGAGCAGTCACCACATTAGGCTTCTCAGGTGCCTCAAACTGTACCTCCTTGGCGTCAATAAGATCCTGCACTTTATTCCTTAAGGCCCAACAATCATCAGTGGAATGCCCCGGGCTATCGGAGTGATAAGCACAGCGGGCATTTGGATTGTATTTCGGAGAGGCAGTATTCACCACTTTCAGGGCCTCCCTGACAGTCACCAAGTTGGTGGACAGCAACTGCGGCAAGATCTGCGATAGGGTCATACTCAAACGAGTAAACTCTCTCCTGGGTCTTTCAGCCCTTTGAGGATTGGTTTGCCGAGGAGCGGCTGCAGGCTTGGCAATCATCACTGCATTGACAGACTGGCGGCGCTCAGGTTTCTCTTGTCTTCTAGACCCATATACAGCACTGGCCTCCTTCTTAAAGGGCTTCTTCTCAGCACTTGAAGACGCACCTTTCTGAATTTTACCAGACTTCATTCCAGCCTCTATTCTCTCTCCAGTCAGAATGAGATCAGTAAACCCTACAGATGAGTTACCGATAAGATGATTGAAAAATGGCCCAGATAGGGTCCCCAAGAACATGTCTACCAACTCCCAGTCAGTTAACGGAGGCTGCACCCTGCCAGCCAGATCCCTCCACTTCTGTGCATACTCTTTGAAACCTTCGCTTGACCCTAGCGACATACCCTGGAGTTGGGTACGTGTAGGAGCAAGGTCGGCATTATATTGATACTGCTTGTAAAAAGCAGTAGCCAACTCCTCCCAGTTACGAACCTTGGTCCCATCCAGCTGATAGAACCATTCGAGATGAGTCCCTGAAAGACTCTCCTGGAAGAAGTGGATCCACAAGTTCTTGTCCACTGAGTACGGTTGAATCTTCCGCACATAAGATCTGAGGTGTAGCTTGGGACAAGACGCCCCGTCATACTTGGTGAAAGATGGTGCCTTAAACTTGTGAGGAATAATCACACCAGTAGATAAGCCCAAGTCTCCGAAATCCAGCCCAGGCACTTGTTGGATCTCCATTGCATTCAGTCTGTCCTCCAATTGCTTATACCGGTCTTCAGCAGGAGGATACTGTTCCTCATCAAAGTCAGTCTCGTTGTCAGAGACTACCGGACTAGGACCTTTTCCCCCTTGGGGACTGCTCTTTCCTACAGAAGAACCAGCCTCTTCATTCTGCAGAGTGTTGCCAAGCCTTCGGCCCGAGTTGAAAAGAACAGTTCTCTTCTTCTTCTTCTTCTCCTTCTTCAGGAGTAAAGCCTTCAGCTCTTCTTGGCCTTGAGCCAAACCCATGATCAGTTCCTGAAATTGCACGTTCTGCGCCTGAAGAGCCTTGATAGACATCTCGGTTGATGATGAGTCAGGGTTCATGATGCTGAAATAAACAGCGAAGAACAGTAAGCAACCTGAAAAGAAGAAAACCTGCTATGCACATGATGAATGATATGTGTTTATGCAATGCATTCAAGGGTTCGAAAGTTCAAATTTGTTGCATACAAAAAAGGGAACACACGTTATCATTAAGGAAATAATTGTTCAGTACATCAAAGCCTCATGGGCACATATTACAAAGCAAATCAATCCCAAAAGACACTACGCATCCTCTTTGGAGCTATGTAGGTGTTGAGATTCCTCTCCTCGTGCAATAGGCGGGTGAGCTCCAAGACCTTCTTTTCACTAGCATGTAGACTGGTCTCAAGAGAATTCCGTTCTTCCTTAAGCTGGATCCAGCTTTTCTGCATCTCTTCCCAGGATGTGGGCATGTCGGGATGTTGAATGGTGTAGGACACCTCTCCTTCCAAGACTGGCTCTTTGATCACAGGGAGCATATGAGGATAAGGCATTATTAACTTCTGGGAGCGGGCCCGTACCCACTTGAGATAAGGTTCCAATGGGATGGAATTCTTGTGCCCCAGTGTCTTACTGTCTATCTTACTGGGCATCCTCCAAGCTCTGATAAATCTCTGGCGAAGTCCTTGTGCATCATTGTCGAAGTCAAAAACTATGTTAGGAATTAACATGTCACGAGGGCCATCCCTCCGAGCATTGCCAAACTGTCTCCAAGCCAGGCATGGGCTGTAAGTAATACCTCCTCTGATTCCAAGTAAAGGAACATTAGGGTACTCCCCGCAACGATCAATGATAGTGACATCCTCTCTAGACCGAGGGCACCAATGTATATCTGCGTGTGTAAGAGTCATCAACCGTTGTGACCATCTCAAACCCCGCTCGTTCTTCAAAACTGATTGTGGAAGGTGCGAAATAAACCAGCTTCCCAGGAGAGGAGTGCAACACATAAGGACACCTCTTTTTCTCATGGTTCGAGTGTAACATGAGTGAAGGATGTCCCCCAGCAACGTAGGTATAGGATTCCTGGACATGAAGATCTGGAAAGCACTGATGTCTATAAGCTGATCTGGGTTAGGGAACAACACCAAACCATAGACAAGGAGGGCCACAACTTCCTCAAAAGCTTGTAAGTCAAGGGAGTTCCAACATTCATGGGCCTTTTCAAACAGAAACCTGGCTAAGAACCCTTTGATGCCACTTCTAACTTCCCAATGTCCTTTGAGGTCAGATGGTTGTAGGTGTAAGGCTTTAGCAATCTCTTCAAGCTTGGGTTCCTTTTCCGTACCGTTGTAGGGTAGTTGATCAAGGATAGGGATCTTCAGAAGCCGGGAGAACTCCTCCAATGTAGGTACCAGCTGATAATCCAGGAAAGTGAAACAGTGATACAGAGGGTCAAAGAATTGGAACAGGACCTTTATCATATCTTCCTCAATGTTGGTGTTGACCAAGCTGATGAGTCTTCCATGTCTTTCACTGAATGAAGAGCTCTCGGGAATCCTAGATATAAGCTCCTTAAGCTGAGGAGGGATCCTTACAAGGCTGATTTGAATTGTCTTTCTGCGAACAGTTTCCATGTCCTACAAAACAAGAACAAAGATGAAGATTCGAACCCCTGAAATGGTTAGTCAATGCATATGATGCTGGATGATGTCATGATGCTATGATTAAACACAACACAGATATTTACAAAGGCAAACATGTAAGGCACACAAGTCACACAAGACAAGCCCTTAGAGTTTAGGCCAACATGGGGTCTGGGTATTACCCTCTTGAAGTTGGTGGGCTCAACCTGTCCTATTAGAAGTAACCGGGTTCTAAGGGTCCCAATATCACGGGATTTCTTTCATTGTTCATCGTTTCGATTTAGCCACTGAACTGGCGACCGAAATATTCCAGGAAAGCAACCCTCAATTGAGTGTAGTATCGAGTATCAACCAACCTTGGACTGCACCAAAGTCAGTTATCTCACTACCCTAAAGAGGCCAAGATAGTTCAATTAAGGTTCCTAAGGTCAGTTGATGCTTCACGACACCACGCGGAGGCCACGTACTCTCCTTGACTGAACTCAAGGGTTACCGGTACACACCAAAGTGCCACATCAACGTAGCAGACTGTTTCAACCATGTCGGTATACCCTGCACAGTTCCCTCACAGCCTTGTTGCTACTTTCTAAGAAGGTATCCCCAGATCCGGGCTAGGATCTATAGAACTCCCAAGACAGTCCCACAATTTAAAACAAACAAGTCAAAGCAATTGAAAACACAGTGATCTTAGTCCTAAGGTACACCTCACTTTAAAAGAATCCCCAGCAGAGTCGCCAGTTCTGTGATCGGTGGATCTGGAACTGACTGTTTAACGCTGGTTCGCAAAATGTCGCGGAAGCAAGAGTCGCCACCGTCTTTTATTTTCTCCAAATGGAAAGGACAAAAGCACAGAAAAATTCCTTATAGAGATTGCTCTCGGTTCGGGAGGTAGATTTATAGAAAGGGAAGGTGTTAGCACCCTTTCTATCCATGGTTATCCATGGGCTCTTAGATACTTCCTCATTTGTGTTTTCAAAATGGTTTGTTTGCTTTTCAACTGTGGGTTTAAAAAGTTTCTTTGAAAATTTCAGTTCGACTCTTGTATCAGTCCTCAAGAGTGTTTGAAAAGTTGCTTTCGAAAGCTTTTTGAAAAGGTGTCGGGTGTGAAAAGTATTTTTGATTTGTTTTGAAATTAGAGCAAGTATCTAGAGTCGTCTACCTACCCTAAGGAATTCGTCTGTGTAAATGTCCTTAAAGTAGTGCCATTCCACCATTGAGAGGTAGGTAGCACCACCGTTGGAGGTGTTCGGGTCAATTCGAGGGTTCGGGACATGGTGATCACCGGAGCAATAGGAAGACACCTTAGAAGCTACCCTCATGCCATGTTCATGGACATGAGGACTTACTAAAACATCCTCTACTCGACGACCACCTTTCGAGGGGCAAGGCAACAGTGAGGCGTACCCTAGGGGTGGTGTGTGATTTGTGTGTCGTTTTCAGATATTTTTGTCTTGTCATGCATTGGTGATCTACGCGTTGCTTTTATTTTGACATTCATTCTTTCATGCAAATTAATTAACAGTTTAAAAGATGCGGAATTAAAAGTCCTACGCTATTACAAAGGCGCGGGTCTACATCGCCAAATTAATCCAAGACCCGATTTGAAATAAAATAAAGTGCGAAAAATAAATATCTAATTAATCTATTACATAGCTTCGGGAGAATTACATGAATATTCACAAAAAGAAATAAAAATGCGAAGAGAATTAAAGTCGGGAATACGAGGGCGTTGGACCCTTTTTAGGAAATTAAATTATAATTAACAAATTAATTAAATTAAATAAAAGAAAGAAATCGTTTTTTTGGAGTTTTTTGTATTTATGGATTTTTAGTAAGAAAATTAAATTGGAATTAAAAAAGAAAAGTTAATTAACCCTAGTTCTAACTATTTTTAATTTATTAAGAAAATATTTAAATTAGACCTAATTTACATTAATTATTTACATGGCAAATTTTATTTACAAAATAATAATAAATAATTAAATAGGGTGAAAAAGAAAAAAAGATAAAAGTATAAAACCCTAATTCTACATTCTTTTAGTTTATTACAAAAAATATTAAAGTTTAAACCTAGAATTAACTAAATTAATTAATACAATTTATTTACAAAGAAAATATTTAAATAAAATATATTTTTATTTTTTGTCTTTCTGATTTTTTTTTATTTATATTTTTATATTAAAAAGATCAATTTTATGGAATTAAATAAAATAGAGAAAAGAATTAAAATAACTAATAGAAAAGAGTAAAAGAAATAGAGAAAAGAATGCAAACATGGGGGGTTTGTAGGCCCATTTGGAGGTATGATCAGCAGGAATTTGGCCCATTGAAGCTTGGCCTGGTTGACTTTTCAGTGCGCGTGTGGCATGGTCAATGGAGGTGTATGATGGACTTCTCATCCTGGCTTTTGATTTGATCTCAGTGGCCGTGTGGCACGCTTGGATAGTGAACGTATGGTGGACGTCTGGGCTTGTGGAGTACCTGAACGTATTGCAAAGAAAAATAACAAGAATATGGGGGGACCTGGGATTCGAACCCAGGTCCCAAGGCTTGCCAACGTTACTTTCCACCAACTGTGCTGCATGTTCATTCATAAATATAATGGGATAAAATTATTATATGTGAAAAAAACACGTTTATGGGTAGAAACAAAAAAACGCGCTAAAGCATTTGAATGATCCAACCAGGCTATGACAACTCATCTTCTTCCTCGTTCATTCTTTATTTTGCCTGAAACATAACATAAGATTGCGGGGGTTTTAAACCCCCACTATATGACACACAAAAAAATAGCGAATAGAACCCTGTCGCTCATAAATTGAGCGCGACATATGGAATTGGTTCGTCATGAGCTTCTGATTCCAATGATGCCACTTAGGTTGGCTAATTTTCCCCAAGCGTAAAGCCCTAATTCATGGTTCCTACAACCCTAAAAAACAGCAATGGCAATTCTCTGTACAAGCAGTGTTAATTCAATTCAATGATACCATGAGTTTCGTTGAGTTTATATTAGTATAAAACAAGCATTAGAATGTATGAATATGGCGTGAAAAGGCAAATACGATTATGCAAAATATCAAGAACAGGGCGGCTTCGTTCTACCCGTTCTTTGTGTATGGGGATATGATTTTGATTGGATTGTGTTCAGAGGAGTCTCAGCAAGCTCTTGATATACTTTCCACGCCTTGAAATATCCTCAAACTATGAAAACAGATTTGAAGTTTTTTAGCAAAAAGTGAGTTTTGGTCCTTGAGTTCTAGCGCAGCATTCAGGTCCTAGGCATTAGGTTTGCATTCTGACTTATGTATGGGATGGATTAGGGTTGAATTTTGAGCCAAAAGATCAATGCATTGATGTATCAAATATTGGATTTTCAATGAATATTTTCAAATCTTTTCCACATGAATATCATGCCAATTTGCACCAAATCTTCCCTTTTTTGAAGTGCACGAAATCTTGAGTAACCAATGAGGGCATAGGCTGCATAAAAAGATTCAAATGCATTTGTTTAGTATTTTTTCCATATTTTATTTTATTAAATGAATTAATGGTGATTAAAAATTCAAATAAATAATAAAAATTATTAAATAAATCCCCTTTGGGCCAAATGGTCGTGCATAGCCTTTGGATGATGAATCTTGGAAGAAAATGTGGCCCATTAGCAATTTTGAGGCATTTGAAGTAAAGTTGACTTTTCAAAATTCCCAAAAATTTCCCAACTTCCACAAGGCATGGCTTGCTTAATTTTTAAGTTTTGATCATGTTCTTGGATATTTTGGAAAGGTCTTGAAGTCCTCTAACCAATTCCTTTGGTCCCATGTCATTTTGATTTACCAATCTCAAGTTATGGCCTTTGACTTAAAGTCCCTTTTTGTTGACTTTTGAAAATGACCTATAATGTTGAGATTGATAACTTTTTGTGAGAGTATTTCTTGGACTTGAAGTGTGAAGAGGAGTTGTAGGAAATGTCTTTCTCTTCAAAATGAGCTTTGGATGGAATTTTTCTGATAAACCATGTGGAAGTTATGCCTTGGTCAAGTTACAGTTGACTGTTTCAACTATCCAAATATGGAAACTTTTGCATCTTGAGACTTTTTGAGCCATGCCTTGAAAATCATGATCAAGAATTGATCAAATGATGTTTATGGCTTCAAAATAAAATGTTGACCAAAAATTTGAACTTTTGACTGTCAAATGACCATTTTGCCCCTGCAATTGACTGTTGAGCAATTAGGGTTTTTGACTGTGCAATTTTGTGTTGTGAGTCTTGAAACTTGGTATGAGGATGCTTGACCATGTTTGTAGGCATGTGGGACTTGATTGGACCCTTGGAAACTTCAATTACTTTGCTAGAACCAAAACCCTAGTTTTTGACTGTTAGGAGGCCCTTGAACTGTGCAACCCTTGGGGAGATTTTGAAGCTTTGACTTGACAAATTTTGAAGAATATGGGAGGGCAAATTTTTGGGTACAACAGTATGGTATTTGATGGAGCTGTGAATGCTTATGGTAAAGGAATTGGTGCTGTGATTGTTACTCCTCATGGATCACATATTCCTTTTACTGCAAGGTTAACATTTGATTGCACTAATAATATGGCAGAATATGAGGCTTGCATCATGGGTCTTGAGGAAGCTATTGATCTCAGAATCAAGATTCTAGATGTGTATGGTGATTCAGCTTTGGTAATAAATCATATTAAAGGAGAATGGGACACTCGTCACCCTGCCTTGATCCCTTACAAAGATTATGCTAGAAGATTACTACCCTTCTTCAATAAAGTTGAATTCCATCACATTCCTAGGGATGAAAATAAAATGGCGGATGCTCTGGCAACTCTGGCTTCCATGTACCAAGTAAATGCTTGGAATGATATACCCCGAATTACAGTTCGACGACTAGATAGGCCCGCTCATGTGTTTGCGATAGAGGAGGTAGCAGATGAAAAACCTTGGTATTATGATATCAAGCATTTTCTTCAGACTCAGGAATACCCGTTTGGTGCGTCGAAGAAAGATAGAAAGACACTGAGAAGATTGGCAGTCAGTTTCTTCCTCATTAAAAATGTGTTATACAAGAGAAATTATGACATGGTCTTGCTCAGATGCGTAGATAGACACGAAGTAGACATGCTGATGCATGAGATCCATGAAGGTTCGTTTGGCACTCATGTTAATGGATATTCAATGGCTAAAAAGATGCTAAGGGCAGGTTATTATTGGTTGACAATGGAATCTGATTGTTACAAATTTGGAAAGAAGTGCCATAAATGCCAAATTTATGCAGATAAGATCCATGTGCCTTCGACACTTCTCAATGTTATTTCCTCCCCATGGCCTTTCTCTATGTGGGGTATTAAAATGATCGGAATGATAGAACCCAAAGCTTCGAGTGGAAACCGTTTCATTTTGGTAGCAATTGACTACTTTACCAAATGGGTAGAGGATGCTTCATATGCCAATGTTACCAAACAGGTGGTTGTGCGTTTCATCAAAAACAATCTTATATGCCGGTATGGTGTGCCGAGCAGAATCATCACTGACAATGGCTCAAATTTGAACAATAAGATGATGACTTAACTGTGCGAAGAATTCAAGATTGTCCATCACAATTCATCTCCATACAAGCCAAAGATGAATGGGGCTGTTGAAGCTGCTAATAAGAATATCAAGATAATTATCCAGAAAATGATTGTCACTTATAAGGATTGGCATGAAATGCTCCCTTTTGCTCTGCATGGATATCGAACATCTGTTTGCACTTCAACAGGAGCAACCCCGTTCTCCCTAGTGTATGGAATGGAAGCTATACTCCCAGTCGAGGTTGAGATTCCCTCGTTGCGTGTGATAATGGAAACCAAATTAACAGAGGCTGGATGGGTCCAGAACAGGTTTGACTAATTGAATTTGATTGAAGAGAAGCGGATGACAGCTTTATGTCATGTGCAGTTATATTAGAAAAGAATGAAGAAAGCATTTGATAAAAAGGTCAAACCTCGTGAATTCAGAGAAGGCGACCTCGTGCTCGGCAAGATCATGTCTTTCAACACTGATTCTAGGGGCAAGTGGACTCCCAATTTTGAAGGCCCGTATGTTGTCAAGAAAGCCTTCTCTAGTGGTGCATTAATTCTTGAAACTATGGATGGCGAGGAGTTCCCACGTCCCATGAATGCTGACGCAGTCAAGAAATACTTCGCCTAAAGAAATAAAAGAACAGTTTGCTAAGTTGAAAACCCGAAAGGGCGGCTTAGGCAAAAAGGAGCGTCTCGGTAAGCCGAAAACCGGAAAGGGTGGTCTAGGTAAAAATTAGAGACATAAACAGAATAAATTTCCCGCTAAGTTGAAAACCCGCAAGGGCAGCTTAGGTAAAAGTTAGGGATTTTCTTGGCAAGTAACTACGTCAAACGAGACTTGATCGTTGAAGCAACAATCTTCTCGGATCCTCACCATACTTCAATGAAAGCTGCTGCTCAGGATTTCAAAAGTTGTTAGGGGGGATAGTGATCATTGTATCTCAATGTATCTTTTCCATTATGTATTACCATTTCCCAAACTTTGTAATCATCCATGGAGTCTCGTCATTCGCAGACTACCATTCTATTAATGAAATCCGAGCTCTTGCCCAATTCTTTGTGTTCTTATTTTTATTTAGCTTGCAAAGACTTCATTTATTACTGATAATTACTGTTAAAGCAAAAAGATTAAAAGAAGCATAATTAACTTTTCAAAAAAAAGAGAAGAGATCTTTACAATTCAATTTACTTTGGGATTTGTGTTGAAACAATGACAACAAAAATGGTGATCCCAAGAATGGACAAACTCCGTTTGTTTTAAGAAGATTTACTCCCTTCATGAAGGTTTTCTCAGGTCATTTTGCTGGTGTGCGCAATCTTTGTGTGTTTCTCAGATATTTAAGGACGATATCAGTGGGTACAAGGTACAATATTGGGTTTGTGACCCCATTATCCCCAGTCAAGTCTTGGTTCGTTTTTTTTTTTGGGTTTGCATGATCAGAAGCCTCCGTCCAAGATTCCCCAGCAAAGTCTTCCCTCATATAATGTAAGGTTTTGTTCCATTGGTGTGCTAAGATGTCGCTCTATTTGCAAAATTGGCATTAATGTTGACTTCTTGATTTCACGGGAAGATTATCTCAGGGCATCTCTTGTTGGAGTGAGTATTCGTGATGAAAGTTTCAGTCTACAATTTTTTCTCCAGGGAGGTAGGCTTGAATCCCCCAGTGAGGCTTGGTTGTTTCGGCGTCAGTCTGCTTTATTTGAGGTTGGTCTTGCAATCTCCAGTAGGCATGTTGCTTTTGGAAAACTGTTTTCTCCGATGAAACCGGAAGAAGGATGTTCTATCCCGGCATCTGTTTGATTTGGTTACATCCGGATTATGTTTCTCCTCAGTGAAGTTCAGACAGGCAATAGATTTGGTTTCTGCAGTTGCTTTTACCTTTCTTGGATTGATCTTTCTGGTTGAAGCTTAGCCCAATGTTATTAGTACCTGAGGAGGTTTTGTTTGTTTGCACTGATTATGTATCCTTTTTACCAGCATATGCACGATAGCACTCATACATTCATACATACATCATGCATTGCTAAAAATCATCGTTCATTGACATTCTGTTCTGACCTTTCCTGCAACGCTCTTTGCTTAGTTGAATTTGGTTTCCCATCTTGAGTTTATTTCTCAAAGGATGTATCTGCATTGGCCGTCTTGCTCTAGTTTATTTCTGAATTGGATTTGTGGCTACATGACAATATCATTTATTATGGATTTCTGAAAACTTTGAGTTTTGGTTTGTACATTTATTTTGCACAAGAAGACTTTATCTCCTCAGAAGGAATATCGTGGCATTTCCCTGGGAAGTCATATTTCTATCCTCAGAAAGTCATTTCTCTTTGCAATTCCCCTTGACAATGAGTGGAAGTCTCTTTATTTGAGACAAACTAGGTATTACCCTTTCCAGGCAGATTTCCTTGGTTAAAGAAGAAGTTGAGACCCGTTCTTGGCAAAACACCAGAATCTTGGGGAAACATGATATATATTTTCTCTTTCTACCTTCAGTGAATGTTGGTAGTACATCAGCAGTGAACGTTGGTGTTTGTTATCTTTTTGCTATCTTCAGTGAATGTTGATAGTTCATCGTCAGTGAACGATGGTGGTATGATATATTTTCTCTTTCTACCTTCAGTGAACGTTGGTAGTACATCGGCAGTGAACATCGGTGTTTGTTATCTTTTTGCTATCTTCAGTGAACATTGATAGTTCATCGCCAGTGAACGGCGGTGGTATGATATATTTTCTCTTTCTACCTTCAGTGAACGTTGGTAGTACATCGGCAGTGAACGTTGGTGTTTCTTATCTTTTTGCTATCTTCAGTGAACGTTGATAGTTCATTGTCAGTGAACAACGGTGATATGATATATTTTCTCTTTCTACCTTCAGTGAACGTTGGTAGTACATCAGCAGTGAACGTCAGTGTTTATTATCTTTTTGCTATCTTTAGTGAACGTTGATAGTTCATCGTCAGTGAACGGCGGTGATATGATATATTTTTCTCTTTCTACCTTCAGTGAACGTTGGTAGTACATCGGCAGTGAATGTCGGTGTTTCTTATCTTTTTGCTATCTTCAGTGAACGTTGATAGTTCATCGTCAGTGAATGGCGATGGTATGATATATTTTATTTTTGCTACCTTCAGTGAACGTTGGTAGTACATCGGCAGTGAACATCGATGTTTGTTATCTTTTTGATATCTTCAGTGAACGTTGATAGTTCATCATCAGTGAACGGAAGTGGTATGATATATTTTCTCTTTCTACCTTCAGTGAACGTTGGTAGTACATCGGCAGTGAACGTCGGTGTTTCTTATCTTTTTGCTATCTTTAGTGAACGTTGATAGTTCATCGTCAGTGAACGGCGGTGGTATGATATATTTTCTCTTTCTACCTTCAGTGAATGTTGGTAGTACATCGGCAGTGAACGTCGGTGTTTCTTAACTTTTTGCTATCTTCAGTGAACATTGATAGTTCATCGTCAGTGAACGGGGGTGATATGATATATTTTTCTCTTTCTACCTTCAGTGAATGTTGGTAGTACATCGGTAGTGAACGTAGGTGTTTCTTATCTTTTTGCTATCTTCAGTGAATGTTGAAAGTTCATCGTCAGTGAATGACGATGGTATCATATATTTTCTATTTCTACCTTCAGTGAATGTTGGTAGTACATCAACAGTGAACGTCAGTGTTTGTTATCTTTTTGCTATCTTCAGTGAATGTTGATAGTTTATCGTCAATGAACGGTGATGGTATGATATATTTTATCTTTCTACCTTCAGTGAACGTTGGTAGTACATCGGCAGTGAACGTCAGTGTTTCTTATCTTTTTGCTATCTTCAGTGAACGTTGATAGTTCATCATCAGTGAACGGCGGTGGTATGATATATTTCTTTTTTCTACCTTCAGTGAACGTTGGTAGTACATAGGCAGTGAATGTCGATGTTTCTTATATTTTTTCTATCTTCAATGAATGTTGATAGTTCATCGTCAGTGAACGACGGTGATATGATATGATTTCTCTTTCTACCTTCAGTGAACGTTGGTAGTACATAGGCAGTGAACGTCGGTGTTTGTTATCTTTTTGCTACCTTCAGTGAACGTTGGTAGTACATCGGCAGTGAATGTTCGTGTTTGTTATCTTTTTGCTATCTTCAGTGAATGTTGATAGTTCATCGTCATTGAACGGTGGTGGCATGATATATTCAGTGAACGTTGGCAGTACATTGGCAGTTAACGTCGATGCTAGTTATCTTCCTCTCTGATTCTGTTCTTGTGGTTCACCAGTGATTTATTTTCTTGGTGGGGTTGCTCCTTTGTTTCTACATTTTTTGTTGTATCCTGAATTTTATTTTGCGTCTCTTTGGTTCTGTTCACATGCATTCATATGCATAAGCATTTGCATGGCATCTTAGGGCCAAAAACAGGGTTTGTTTTATATTTAAGTGTCTTCGATCACGTCGACGTGAAGATTTTTAACCTTCGTATCTCCGGATAGAAGAAACATAAATAAGGGAAGCTGTTGTACCCCAATTTTTGCCCCTAAGATCCCTTCATCATACCATATTGTTTCAATCACAACAAAATCACATTAGGGCTTTTGGTTCTTCTCCCTATCTTTAGCTTTGCTCTTCTGAGGAATTACCAAGCACCTTAACTTGTTTTCTTTTGTGATCATGGATATTTTTCTTTGATTTTCTCTCTAATTAACAAAATGCAATATTGGTTTGTCTTATTTGTTAATAATTTAAGTAAAGGCAATGAGGTTTAGCAAGTTGCTTTGTGGGTTCATGAGTTTATTTCCATGCCCTAGTCAATAGCTTGAGAAATTCAAACCTAACCATTGAAGTTGTTTTGAAGTTGTTATGGAAGTGTTTTTTATGGCCATGAGTCCTCATCATCATCCTCAACAACTTCTATTCACAAAGGAAGAATATTGGCACAAAAAGTTTGTTCAAACTTGGCAAAGTTCCACCAAGCATTCTCTTGATCTAGAGGCTAGGGTTTTGGACTTCAAAGGGGCATATCTTGCTCATCTTTTTGTATTTTTGAGTTATTCCAAAAACATTCTTCTCTTCAATGAGTTACCAATAAATCACTTCAAAATTTCCAAGGAGTTTTCATGTGGAAGGAATTTGGTGAAGAGGAAAGATTACAAGTCACCAAGATGAATCCCCAATTCTCCATATGTGACTTCAAATGGTCATAACTTGGTCAATTGTTATCACCTTGGGCCCATTCTTTTTTCATGATGATCTTAAAGATGTGTACTTCATGCCTTCTTTTAATATGCAAGGTAAAAAATGGATGGAAGTTGCCTTAAGAATGCAAAAGATTATAGGTCATTTCATGATTTTTGGCCAACTTGAACAAGTCATAACTTGCTCAATTTTTGGAGATTTTGAGTGGTTCAAATTGCAAAATGTCATTCAAGAGATCTACTTCATTCCATATTTTTTGGTCAAGAGAAAATTCTAAGTGGAAGGCCATGTTTGGATGCAAAAGATTATAGGTTATTTTTAAAGAAGAATTTGAAATATTTCTAAGTATGGAAAGTCAACTCTTTTTCTTCAACTTTGACTCCATGTAACTTTCAGCTCAAGCATCCATTTGATTCCATTCTTTTTCCATTGCAAAGCTTGTTACCTCATCTATCCAAAGCATCAATAATTTTTCCCTAAGACCCCTTGGGGTGGAAATGCCATTGGATTGAACTTTGTAACTTGGAACTGAAGTTTCTCCATAAGTCAGAATATGAAATTCTTGTTTTGGCCTTTAAACATCAAATTAGCACGCGTTTATGATCTAAACATGTTTAACCAAGTTGCCAAAGTGGATTAGAGCCTTGAAACGCAAGGATTAGATGAGTTTTGATGCAAATCAGATCACACTTTACTCGAGCATCAGGTTCACACGATTTCCCTCCAAACTTCAACATTTCACACGCTTGAACATTCCATTTGATTCCCTATAAATAGAGGGTCATCCCCCATTCAATTTCCAAAGCTTAGATAGCCAGAATCGCCCTGCCAAACTTGCTTCACAACTCAGAATTCAGCTACTTCGAATCCTATTCTCAAGCCTTTTTCAATCCATTTTTTCCATCAATTCACCTTCCTTGATCTTTCCTGAAGCTAACCGTATAATTACATTCAAGAATCGTGCCCTATATTGCTCTATAGAAGTCCAGTTTCAGAGCTCTGCAACTCAACTTTAATAGGTAGATTCCTTCATCAATTCTTCAAAACTTTGGTATCATTGTGTTGCTCTCATTTCCCTGGTTCTAGTTGCAACACTTACTTTCATCTGGAAGCACGTTTTGACCATGAATTTTCAAATCCCTTTTCAAAACTTTCTTTCCAAATTGCTTGAGTTATAATTTATATAAATTTGGCGCGAGGGTGTGGTTGTCTTCGTCTTGAAGAGACGAAGCGAATGGCATAGGTCTGAGCTTCTGATTTTACAGTTTGAGAGACCTGCAATTCGTGAGGGCTGGAGGTTGAAATGACCAACGTGTCATCTTCTAACCAATGAAAGCGTGACATTTGTTATTTTCAAATTTTGATTTTATTAATAATTTTATACATTATTCATTAAAGACCATGATATGCACAGCGCGCCAGATCCCTTGGATTTGATTACTAACGCGTTTTGACTCTCATCCAATGGTCCACATCTTTTTCCTTTATTTTCTTTTTCTGATTTTTATATTTTAATTGTTTTAAATTTCAAAAAGTCGTAGAAAATTCATTTTTAGTCCAAAAAATATGGAAAAATTATGAAAAATATTTTTATTATTCTCTTTCTAATTTTTATTTTTTCACAATTTAATTTTGTGTTTTGGTATTTTTTATGAATTTTACACTTATTTGATTTGTTTAAAATGTTTAAAAATACTTTTACACATTTTTAAATTCTGAAAAAATTATGAAATGATCCGATGATATTGTGACAAATATTAGTGACCTTATTTTATTGTTGTTTCTGACTTTACTATTTTTTACTATTTTTGTTTATTTTACCCATTTATTTTAATTTTTAAAAATAGCTTCTGACTTTTAAAAATTCCCAAAATATTTATAAAATCACTTGGCCTCTTTTCTGATTTTTCTATGGTCTTATTTTTCATTTCTTGATTAATTTGAATATAATTGGAATTTTCTTCATTATTTTCCATTTTTTAAAACATTTTTAAACCCTTTAATGTATATATTAATTATATTATTATTTTGTGAATATTTTCTGGCTTTCTTGGATTGATTTTTTGGTCATGGCTTTATTAACATCATTGGATCCATGGTGTTGCGTTTAACTCCACAAAAAATGGATGAATGATTTTAATAATAGTTTGATTAAATATTAATTCAAATGTGGTTTCTCTTTTTACCCTAATTCCTCTTCATCTCATCCTCTTCTCATTGCACTAAATATTGTTGGAGCATGATCTCTATATCACGTCTCAAAACAAATGGTGCATAGATTGCTATTGACCGGCCTCAAAATAGGTGCGACTTCTATATAAGTCCACTTATGATTGCTTAACATAGCGCTAAATTTTTTTCCGATTCAAATAAATGATCATTCGTGGCCCAAACTTATGATTGCAAGCCCAAGTATGTTCATTTGATCTCTTTGATCCAATAACCTTGAGATTCATTGTGTGGAGGCTTTAGTTCTACCAATCCTCTAATGGATCTACAACACCTTTGGTCAACGCAGATCACTTAAACATCGTTGATCATTAAATGGTACTTTTGAGAATTCCAAATGGATGATATACTTGACAAAAAGAAAATGCAACTTATTGTATGGAGGCTTTGGTTCTACCAATACTCTAATGAGTTCCAAATGCAAGTTTCAAGATTGTCATCCAACTAACCACTAATTATTGACTTGTTTTATTTTATGGTTTTATTTTTTTATGCTTTATGCACTATTTATTTTTTAGCATTTTTCACTTCATGCCATTTTCATCTTTGCTCATTTGAGGATTTATATTCTTGTCATTTTTTATTTGCTCACTTGAGCTTTTCTTTTCTTTTCTTAAGATACTTATTAATCAACATAAACCCTAAAAAACTCTTAATGGTACTTAGACTATTTGGTTACTATCCTTGGCATTATGGAGCATGGGACTTTTTATTGGACTTAAGATTAGAAACCTTGGCCTATCTTGGAGACCTTGTGATCTTATCTGATTATTTTATCTGGAGTTCTTGAGGTTTACCTCAAGAAATTGGGTTGCTTGTTTGTTTTTTGTGTGCAGGTTTTGGTGATTACACTCTTTGTTTGTAATATGGAATTCACCCGTATACAGCCGTTACTCTGCCCAATTTTTGTGAAGACTTAATACACTATGAAGAGGTGTAGTATCTTTGCTTGCTTGGTTTCAATCCAAAGAATGGGAATTCTACCTTGGCTCATAATGTCAAGTTTTGGCTTCTTGTTGGTTAGATGGTTCTTATCCTTAGCTTTTACCTTATGCTTTAGGATAGCCTCTTCTTCTCCTTCCATCTTCTTTAATTTCAAAAATCTTCTCCCTCTTTTTGAAAACCCTCCTTGTTTCAAACTTTTAAAAGAGGAACTACGTGTACCCTGATCCCCTATTGCACGAAAGATGGTACGTAGGCACTAAAGGTTCACAACCGCGGCGGGTGCAAAAATCATAAAAAATATATTTCTTCTCTCACCTCCACCATCCATTTTATATACAACACATTTTATAGCCAAAATATATAGATTTTTCAAAGAGGTTCCTGCGGAGTACCGTAGATGTTTAGGGTGATAATACCTTCCCTTTGCATAACCAACCCCCTTACCTTGAATCTTTCCCCTTTTTTGGGTTATTCGTTGTTTTCCCATTCCTTTGGAAACAATAAAGCGCGCTGGCGATTTTTATTTTGATTTGTATAAAGTCTAGTCAATCCAATGGCTTAGTCTTGAACATTTCTACCGCTACAATATGTTCCAAGATTTGGAACTTAAGTCTGGAGGCATCGTTGGTTTCAGAGGAAATCATAAGGTAAAGATCATCGACTCTAGAACAATCGGTAATGAAGTATTTTCTATTAGGATACTCTGAATGCTATAAAGGCTTCAAAATCTATAAAAACAGAATTAAAAATTGTGGAGGAATCAATTCATGTCAGATTTGATGATAAGCTTGACCATGAAAAGTCAAATTTGTGTGAAAAGCTTGCAGATGTGATTATCATATTCACTGAACCAAAGGAGAAGATTCAAGAAGATAAAGAATCAGAAGCTCATCTATCTAATGATGTTGATAGTCCTTATAATCAAACTCAACCAAAGAAGAACAAAATCACATCCTCTCATCCTGAAGATCTTATTCTTGGAAGTAAAGATGCTCCAGTCACAACAAGACCAGCTCTCAAACCTTCTGATAAAGTGCTTATGGGTTTAGTCTCCTTAATAGAACCTACATCAATTGAGGAAGTCCTTCTGGATAAGGTTTGGATTCTGGATATGGAAGAAGAACTGAACCAATTCTCAAAGAATGGCGTATGGGATCTTGTTCATAAACCTAAATGTGTCCATGTCATTGGAACCAGATGGGTGTTTAGAAACAAGTTCAATGAGAAGGGTAAAGTGATCATAAATAAAGCTCGACTGGTTGCACATGGTTATAGTCAATAAGAAGGTATAGACTATACAGAAACCTTTGCACCAGTATCCAGGTTAGAAGCTATTTGGTTATTAGTTTCCTTTTTTTTGTAAATCATAATATCATTCTTTATCAGATGGATGTTAAGAGTGCATTTTTGAATGGTTACATTCAGTAGAAGTGTATGTTAAACAACCTCTTGGATTTGAAAAACTTGAGAAATTAGACTGTGTTTTTAAACTAAAGAAATCTCTTTATGGCTTGAAACAAGCTCCTAGAGCTTGGTATGACAGATTGAGCAATTTTTTGCTAGAAAATAAGTTTACTAGTGGAAAGGTTGACACTACACTCTTCTGTAAAACATTAAAAAATTATATTATAATTATTCAAATTTATGTCGACATATTATTTTTGGTTCTGCTAATCCATCTCTCTGCGAGGAATTCTCTAAGCTAATGCAGGCTGAGTTCGAAATGAGCATGATGGGGGAACTGAAGTTCTTTCTGGGAATCCAAATTAATCAAAAACCAGAGGCTACTTGCATACATCAAAGTAAGTACACCAAAGAACTTCTGAAGAAATTCAACATGACAGACTGCACTATTGCAAATACTCCAATGCATCCTACATGTATCTTGAAAAAAGAAGAGATAAGTGCAAAGGTTTGTCATAAGCTTTATCATGGTATGATAGGCTCTCTTTTGTATCTAACTGCATATAGACCTAATATTTTATTCAGTTTACATCTTTGTGCTAGATTCCAATCTGATCCTAGGGAATCCCACTTAACTGCTGTTAAAAGGATTCTAAGATATCTAAAAGGAACCCCTAATTTTGGCTTTATGTATGAGAAAACATTAGAGTATTCTCTTTCTGGTTTCTGTGATGCAAACTACGCTGAAGATGGACTAGAGAGAAAAAGCACTTCTGGAAATTGTTAGTTTCTAGGAAAGAATCTAATCTCATGGTCAAGAAAGACGAAATCAATAATTTCTCTTTCAACAACAGAAGCAGAGTACAAATCAGCAGCATTATGCATCATTCAGATGCTATGGATGAAAAATCAGCTGGAAGATTACCAGATATATGAAAGTAACATCCTTATCTTCTGTGATAACACTGCCACCATTTACTTAAGTGAAAATCCTATTCTACACTCTAGTACTAAACACATAGAAATTAAACTTCATTTTATTAGAGATTATGTTTAGAAAGGGATTCTATCTTTAGAATTTATAGATACAGACCATCAATGGGCTGATATTTTTACAAAACCCTTGGCTGAAGATAGATTTATGTTTATTCTAAAGAATATGAAAATGGATTTCTTTCCAGAGTAAGATGTCATTAGAATCAACTGTGTTCTAGTCGTATTCTGAAGGAATACGATTCTGACTTAATCAAAAGACTTCTAATCTGTTTATCTCAAATTATTAGAAGATATTTTGGTAAAAAATGTCCCTGATCCGTTGGAAACCTTTTGGTTCTCCAGACTTTGAGAATATAAAATGCATGACCTAAATAGACTTAGTGTATATCACATTCCACCTAGGTCATGCACGAGCAGTTATTTATTCTTGAAATTGATTAATCATGATTACATTTATTTAACTACTCCTTGGGAACAATCGTTTCATGTAATACTTCTAGGTCTATGTCTGAAATTCCATGTCATGATTAAATTCTTCCATGCTCTCTCATCTTAACGTTTGATCTACTTCTCTTTTCATTTCCTTCTTTTAGTAGTCTGAGACGTCACTTAAGTGTTTCAATTGTCTTAATTTGAGAACTCATTAACTGACTATTTATATCTCTTTTTATCTATAGTCATTCATCAAGTCATTATACTTGTATCATCTTCAATCATCTCTTCTCTTCAAACTTGTCTACATATCATGGCTATTATAAATTTTCAAGAAGATGAAAATCTTCTCGAAGTAATCAAAGAGAAAAGACCCAATTATGTGTCTGATGATGGTTTCATCAACAAGGTCAATGAAAATCAAGGATTGTTTGGGTATGCAAAAATGCTGAGAGGTCCTGTTTATCCTAACCTCTTAAATAATTTTTGGCTCCATGCTTTTGTTAATCCTAATGGATACACCATTCATTCTCACATATTTGGTGTTTCGATTACCATCACTAGCTCCTCCATTGATGAAGCCATCCAGAGTCCACCTTTACCCAACTCCTGCATGAATGTTGACATGTTCTCAAATGTTCCTAACTCTTTATTTAGATTTGAGAACCTCAGTGCAGATCACTTGAAACCACTTTTAAAAGTCTGGTTTCGAGTTCTGTTGACAAATCTCCATCCCGGGGGAGAAAATCTTGATATAGTTTTTCCTAAGGATATGTGTCTTCTTTATTGCCTTCGTAAGAATATTCCAATTCATCTTTCGGCAATAATATTCAATCATCTGAAGCTATCAATCCAAGCATCTAGGAACTCTCAAAAATCATTCATTCCATATGGACGTGTGTTGTCTGAACTGTTTGAGTTAGCATGTATAATTGAAATTGTTCAATGAAATCTGTTCATCAGAGGTAATGCTCTATTTGATGAGAGTTGTAATGTGTTTGAAGTTTAGATAGCTTTCTCTGTCTTTATTCACTATGTTGTAATCACTTTTGGCATATCAATGAATCTTTTTATCTTTTCTTGATTGTTTCTACTGGTTTTTATGCTTTTCACACATTACCTTTTTTATTATGACAAAAAGGGGGAGTAATTTAAATAAACGTAATTTTGAGTTCAATAATCAAGTTCTGAAAATATTCTCTGAAAAGAAATGCTTACATTCTAACCCAGTTAAACTTTTATTTCTGTTAGAATTGTTTTTTTGTTTTAGGAAATTAGAACTCTGATTAAAAGACAAAGATCTGAAAGCACTATTGTAATACGGTGCGAGAACTGACTTGGTTTGTGTTTTATCGCAAATGTTGCGGATAGCTAGAGTCTCCACCGACTTTTCTTTTATCCAATAAGGAAAGGGTGAAAAAAATAGGAAATACCTTGATATATTTTGAGTTCGGGGGGTAGATTATTAAAATGGAAGGTGTTAGCACCCTTTTCATCCGTAGTTATCTACGGGCTCTTAATCACTTAGCTCACTTTTTTGGAAAATTTCTTTGTGTTTGTGTGTTTTGAAAATATTTTGAAATTGCCAATGTAAGGCTAACTTTGTAATAACTTTTATATCTGACCTCAAGAATGTTTACAAAGTGTTTGTTTTGAAAATATTTCATTGTTTTGAAAAATGTGAGAAGTGTTTTGTTTTGAAGAGTTTTGTGAGCAAACAATTAAGATTATCTACCCACTCGAGGTCGTTCTTATTCTTTTCCTTCTCCTTTAGATAGTTCTATATGTACCATTAGTTAGTAGTAAGCCATGTCGTTTAATGTGAAGGGACGGGCGAGGGTCATCGTACGGTCATTGAAGACAACCCGTAAGGATGCTTTAGCAAATTTTTGTAAGGGACTGTCATCGTTGTATTCGTAAGCAACTCAAGGGACAATATCATTTTCCAAAAGGAAATATCGAAAGGGTCATCGAGGGACTATGATCTTTTTGTATGATGACTTGATTGAGGGTCTTTGCTAAGGCGTTCCCATGTTTGAGGGACATGCCTGTTATTTTCCGAAGGCAATAAGAGAGGTTACCCTATAGGTGCGAGTGTGTAAAGTGTGTTAGTTTCAGTTATTTAGTCTTGAAAATTAGGGTTTTGCTACGATTGGTTTTAATCTTATCATACAAACCCTAATTACTAAGCAGTAGCAGTAAATAGAGAAAAGCAGTAAATATGCGGAAAGTAAAGGCAGAAAGTAAACCTAAACCTATTACATCGCTTCGGGGCAGTTACATAATAGAAAGCGAAAAGTAAAAACCTATAACTATTACATTTTTAACAAGTTACATGATAATAGAAAATAAAGCGGGAAATAAAGCTAGCTATTACATTTGCACAAAAAACCTATACAGTCGGTCTAAAAGGTAAATGGAAAAAGAAGACATTTTTGGTAAATTTTTAATGAAAAAGAAAAATTTATGATAATTGAAATAAACCTAAAAACAAATTGATTTTAATTAATAAAAGCTAATTAAATTAATTAAAAGGTTAATAATAAAACCTAAAACCTAATTATTTTTAGGGTTTACAAAAAAAAATTTAGGTTTGTAAAAAAGGTTTTGTTTTTATGGTTAAGTGAAAATAGGGTTAAAGGGGAAAAATAAGAAGAAAAAAACCAAATCAGAAGCAAAATCAAAACAAACTGCCAGGGGTGGGTGTTGAACCCATGCCCTCTTGTTCACCAGCCAAGATATCACCAATGTGCCATCTGTTGTTGCTTGTTATGGAATCAGGAATCAATCAAAATATAAACAAACTTAGACAAATATGTATAGTTAGAAAAGATGAGAAAAAATGTTGAAGCTTAGACTTGAACCCACACCCTTGTAGTTAACAGGGAGCAATCTTTCCACTGGGCCAGCGATGCATTTGGTATTGAGAATGGCTAGCGCTCAATATATGTTAATTTTGCATTTTGCCCTAAAAAATAAAGAAAATTTGCTCAAGGACTGGCTCGAACCCATGCCCTCACGCATAATTACCATCGCTCTTTCCGTTGGGACATCACTTGTTTCGCGTCAGTTATACAACAATCAAATAATATATAATAAACATGTAGGATTTAAACCACCACCCACGGTGGTCAACTTCATCTTCTCCAGTGAGAAGATTTTGGAAACTTGTGAAATCAAAGAAAAATGAAGGAGAAAAGCATCCATGTCCACTAATTGAGACCTCACGAACTAAACGGCGGTGTTACTTTTAATTGAACGACCTGTAGCTAGGGTTTCAAAACTTCACAAGCTCGGTGCCCTAACAATGGTAGATCTTTGTTCCTGCGCTAAAGCTTGTAAACGATGGTTCTAAACAAGTCCAAACATCATTATAAACAGAAATATATGCATATAATCAATTAACAATGTATGAATTATGAGTTTGAGTTCAAGGAAATTCAACAAACCGGTGACACTTGGTGTCGATGATATGGGATGCTACGAGCTTCAGGGATGATTGGAATGAGTTCCCGGAGTCCTCAGGAAGCTGATGGAATGCTCAAAAGCGATTGGAACTGGATTGCAAGGAGAGTTTGGCCATGCCCTAGTTTTGAGAAATTTAAAGAATTTTAGGGTTCTTAGGGAAGCTGTATGCGTGTCCCTTTTGGTCTGAACATGTTGTGTTTATATAGAGGAAGAGATTAGGTCAACATTTGTGAGACAAATATTTGTACATCATGGTAAAGATATTTGATTTGAATATTGCATACAAAGTTTCTATTTTAGGCCAAATCATATCTTCATGATCTCACTCGATTTTGCTAGCTGTTCATGAGCTTCTTGGGCTTCAATCTGATCCAAAATGAAACCCATGCGCCTAAATCCATTTAGTTTGTATTTTATTTGATTTATTTTTGAACTTAAATGAATAAAATCAAAATAAAAAGAAATAAAAATCACAAAAATGCATGAATGGACTTAGAGGTTTATTATGAGGTCAAGAACACGTTTGAACTTTAAAAGATAGGCCCTCGCTTGTTGCCTCGGAAAAATAGTCATGTCCAATGTAGGACGCTTTAGCAAAGACCCTCGATAAAAAAGATCGTAGTCCCTCGATGACACTTCGACGTTGACTTCGATAAAACAATCTTAGTCCCTTATGAAAATTGATAAAGTGTCTCATAGGTTGCCTTCTATAACTATATGACGACCCACGCCCGCCCCTTCACATCCAATGATAGGGCTTCTTATCAATCAATGGTAAGATAGAAATATCTAAAGGAGGAGGAAAATAACTAATACTTTTTTAGTAGGTAGAACGTTCATAGTTGCTTGCTCACAAACATTTCAAACAAAACATTTTTTAAAAACACCAACACTTTCAATGAAATATTTTCAAAAGGCAAACACTTTGTATACATTCTTATAGAGACGAGAATCATTACAAAGTTCGCCTAAACAAAGGCACATTTCAAAAATACTTTCAAAAACAATCACAAACACATTTCAAACAAAGCATTTTCAAAGTGAGCTGGAAACTAAGACCCCGTAGATAGCTACAGATGAAAAGGGTGCTAACACCTTCCCTTTTCATAACCTATCCCCCGAACTCAAGAAAATTCTCAAAAGGTCTTTCCTGTTCTTTTCACCATTTCCTTTATTTGATAAAAGAAAATTCGGTGGCGACTCTTGCTATCTGCAACAAATGCGATAAAACGCAAAACACCCAAGTCAATTCTCCCACTGTATTACAGAACTGGCGACTCTGATGGGGAATTATATTTAAAAGTGGGGTTATCTTAGAGCTAGATCTCCTTTAAATGCTTTCATTGTTTGATTTTTTTGCTTTACATTTATGGGTTCTTGTTTAGGTTTGTATTGATCCTCTACCTGGATCTCAGAACATCATTAGGTAAATAGAAAAATTATAGAGACTGTACGGTGTAGACCGATATGGTTGAGACAATAGCTATGTTAGTGTGACACATTTGTGGGTACCAGTATCCCTATGGAGAATTAAGGAGAATACGGGGCCGCTGTGTGGTTTCATAAAGCACTAACGAACCTTAGAACCTTTAATTGAACAACTTGGCCATTAGGAAGTAGTGAGATAGTCGGCTTTGGTGCAGTTCAAAATTGGTTGATACTCGATACTACGCTCATTGAGATTGGACTTTTGGGATATTTCAATCGCCAAAAAAGAGGCTTGCACTGAAACAATGCCCAATGAAGAAAGACCAATGATATTGAGATCCCCTAGAACCCGATTACTTTCTAGGACAAGTTGAACCAACTAAACATCAAGAGGGTACTTACGTATGAACCTCATGCAAGCCTAAACCTAAGGACTTGTTTGCTTTGTGTGTATATGTTTACTTGTACATAACACCATGACATCATACCATTGCATTTGCACTAACCATTTCAAGGACTTTGGGATTTATATTTGTGTTGTTTTGTAGGACATGGCTTCCATGCAAAGAAATACCATCCAAATCAACCTTGTGAGAGTGCCTCCTCAACTTAAGGAATTAGCATCAAGGGTTCCCAACAATTCTCCATTCACCAAGAAGTACGGTCGTCTTATCAACTTGGTTACCATAAACTTTGAAGAGGATATGATACATGTGCTTTTCCAATTCTTTGATCCTAAGCACCATTGCTTTACATTTCCTGATTACCAATTAGTGCCAACTATGGAGGAGTTTTCTCAACTCTTGGGAGTGCCTATTCTTGATCAATTACCTTTCACCAGTATTGAGAGAAAACCAAGACCCGAGGAGATTGCTAGAGCTTTACATTTGCAACGGTCCGGTGTTGTGGCAAATTGGGAAACAAGAAGTGGTGTTAAATGGTTTCTAGCCAAGTTTCTATTTGAGAAGGCTCAACAATTTTGGGAGGCTCTGGATTTGCAAGCTTTTTAAGAAGCGTTGGCTCTTCTAATCTATGGGATGGTACTGTTTCCTAACCCGGACCAACTCATAGATGTGAATGTGGTCAAAGTTTTTCTATCTCGTAACCCGGTTCCTACCTTGCTTGGAGATATCTTGCATTCTCTTGACACTCGCACCATGAAGAGAAAGGGAATTCTTATGTGTTGCACTCCTTTGTTAGCTAGGTGGTTTATTTCGCACCTACCTCGATCTGTTTTGAAGAATGAGCAAGGCATGAGATGGTCTAATAGTTTGATGTCACTCACGCATTCAGATATTCATTGGCGTTCTCGATCTTTAGAGGATATTATCATCATTGACCGTTATGGGGAATTACTTAATGTCCCTCTCCTTGGCATTAGGGTAGGAATCACATATAATCCTTGTTTGTCTTTGTGACAGTTTGGGTATGCTAAGAGGGATGGTCCTTATGATGCACTTGTCCAAGGAATTACATTTGACTATGAAAACAATGTCAAAGGTTATCATCAGAGATTCATACGAGCTTGGGGCATGGTGAATAAAGTTGATAGAAAGACATTGGGGCATAATAACTACATTCCTTTGGAGCCTTATCTCAAGTGGGTGCAAGCTCGTGCTCAAAACCTCATGATTCCTTATGAGGCCATCCTACCTATCATCATGGAGCCTATTACCGAGAGAGATGTTCCTTACACTATTCTTCATCCAGACATGCCTACTACTCTCGAGGAGTTGCAAAGATCATGGATTGAACTCAAAGGGGAGCGAGACACCTTTGAAACCCAGTTCTACGCAAGCGAGAAGAAGGTTTTGGAGCTCACGAGACGACTTCATGAAGAGCAGGGTTTAAATGCCTATATTTCACCGAAGAGGATGCGCTTGTGGGAAGCTTGAGTCCTTTTGTTTTATTAGTTTATTTTGTATTATCTTTGTTCTTCCATTGTAAGACCAAGAGGCATCTTGTAACCATTTAAAATTATTAATACAATTAATGTTTGTTCTCTCTTTTTATAAACAAATTTAAATCTTAGAAGTCCTTGAAACCATTTGCATCTACATCACATGCATAATAACATAAGCAAGTTTTCTGACACAGGTTTCCTCGTCTTTCTACTGTTTATTTCAGTCAGTTGGATCTCGAGCAGACTGTGAAAGACTTACAGACACAAAATTCTTAATTTCAAGAAACCTTGCACACCTTGGCCAAAGGGCAGCAAGAACTGATGCCACTGCTGGTTACAAAGAAGAAAGTCATACTCAACATGGGGAAGAGATTCAAGGGCCCCGTCCGTCAAGTGTAAGTGGTAGAAGAGTCATCCGAGGAGGATGAGAACCAAGATGAAGATGCAAGGAGTACCTATGTCGGGGGTGGCAACAATCCAAACTCTGAGGTTGAGGATTATTTTGACGAGTAATATCCACCCGCTGAGGAAAAGTATAAGCAACTGGAGGATATATTGAAGGCTATGGAAATTCAAGCTATGCCTGGACTAGATTTTGGTGATTTAGGTTTGGTTCTTGGGGTAGTCATTCCCCATAAATTCAAGATTCCACTCTTCGCTAAGTACGATAGTGTTTCGTGCCCAAAGCTTCACTTGAGATCTTACGTCCATAAAATTCAGCTGCATACCATTGATAAGAAGTTGTGGGTGCATTTCTTTCAAGAGAGTCTGTCTGGGACTCAGTTAGAGTGGTTCTTACTGGTTAGAGGGTTCTAACATTCATACTTGGGAAGATCTGGCCACCGCTTTCTACCGCCAATATCAGTACAATGCTGATTTAGCACCAACTAGGGTCCATTTACAAAGAATGACCATGGGTTCCAACAAAGGTTTTAAACAATACGTGCAGAAGTGGAGAGGCCTGACAGGTAGGGTACAACCACCATTGACTGATAGGGAGATAGTGGATATGTTCATGGGAAAATTAACTGGACCATTTTTCAATTTGCTAATTAGGAGCTCATCATCTAGCTTCACCGAATTAATCCTGGCTGGTGAAAGGGTCGAGAGCGGTATCAAAAGTGGAAATATTCTCATGGCTTCTACCTCTACATCAAATATTATGAAGAAGCCCTTTACTGGGAAAAAGGAAACTAATGTCATATACGGGTTAAGAAGCCATGTCAAGAAAGACCACCGCCAATCTGTTAATGCTGTTTTGATCTCCAATCCACCCTTTGCTCAAAGACCACAACAAGCCAACCATCAAAGAGTTAAGGTTCCAATAAGATAATTCACAAGGATTAAAATGTCGTTGTCCCAAGACTTGCAACACCTGCTGAAGGCTAACTTGGTAACATTGTGTGATCCATCATCAAATCCTAATGTTTCATCTCCGAAATACAATCCTAACGCCAAATGCGCCTATCACTCCAATAGCCCTAGACATGATACTGATCAATGTTGGGCTTTGAAATTTAAGATTCAAGACCTCATCGACCATAAGACTATTGAGTTTGATCCACCTACAACTCTGAATGTTATAACTGCACCAATGCCAAATCATGGCAAAGGTGTCAACGCAATTGAAGACACTACTTTTGTTTCCTCTGTTGAAGATTTGACTACTCCCCTTACCATTGTTAAAGAAAATTTGTTGAGAGCTGGGGTTTCCCCTGGTTGTTTAAAAAATTGTTACTACTGTGCAAAACAAGTTAATGTATGCGAATGGCTAAAAAGGGGTGTCCAACACCTAATAGATAGCCACAAGATTTTGTTTGAAAGAACTCCGGCCATGAAAAGTTTGACTGATAAAGCTGGAGACGTTTCCATCATCACCATATCCAACAAACCTATTAGGATCTCCTCAAAAGGTCCTATTAGGATTTCCAATGAATCAACGATTGCCCCCTTGATAATTACAGTACCAGGGCCAATTCCTTATTCTTCTGATAAGGCAGTACCTTGGAATTACAATGCTAAAGTATACTATCAAGGGATTAAGCAAGACTCCTGAGTTAATGAAGACAAATATGATGACTTTACCAATATTGCTGGTTCTAGCAAGGTGACAAGGACGGGGAGAATATTCTCTCCTAACATTTCACCACCAACTACTACAGCTACACATGTTCGCATTACCATTGATAAACCTAGTACTGACGCTAGGGGCAAAGAAAAGACAATTGAGCCTGCCAGGATGGAGGTGTCTGCCAAAGACATTGCTACTAAGGAACCTTCCACCCAAGAAGTGGAGGAGATTTTGAAGATCATAAACAAGAGTGATTTTAAGATAGTAGAGCAGCTGGGGAAAACCCCCTCTAAGATCTCTATCTTATCTTTGTTACTTTGCTCTGACACTCACGCTCAAGCATTGATCAAATTTTTAAAGAAAGTGCATGTTCCTCAAGAGACCACAGCTGACCAATTTGAAAATTGTGTGGCAAGTTTGACTACCGACATTGGATTGGGGTTATCTGATGCTGACTTGACACCAATTGGAAGAAATCATAACAAGGCTTTGTGTGATACGGTGGGAGAACTGACTTGGGTGTTTTGCGTTTTATCGCAAATGTTGCAGTTAGCAAGAGTTGCCACCGACTTTTCTTTTATCCAAAAGGAAAGATGAAAAAGCACAGGAAAGACCTTTGAGATTGTTTCTTGAGTTCGAGGGGTAGATTATGAAAAGGGAAGGTATTAACACCCTTTTCATCCATGGTTTTCCATGGGCTCTTAGTTACTTGCTAGATCACTTGCTTTTTGTTTGAAATTATGCTTGGTGTGGTTTTAGAAAGTATTTTGTAAATAGGCCATTGTTTAGGAAATCTTTGTAGTGATTCTCGTTCGTAAGAATGTATATAAAGATGTTTGATCTTTTGAAAATGTTTTCAAGTTTTGTAAAATGTTTGAAAGTGTAGGTGATTGTTTTGAAAATAGCAAGGAGGTTTGTTTGAAATTGAGCAAGTAATTAGAAGTATTCTACCTACTCAAAAGTCTTTCTTGTTCAATTTCCTTTTCCTTTGACATTGTTATCTTACCATTGATTTGATAAGCAACCCTATCTTTGGATGTAAACGGGACGGGCGTGGGTCATCGTATAACCATAATTAGCAATGTTGCGAGGTATCTTAGCATTCTTTTTAGGGACTAAGATCATTTGAAAGGCAACTTAGATAGCGTCATCGAGGGACTATGATCTTGTATTTGTTTGTTTTTGCTAAGATACCTTACATGCGTAATATGGTCATTTTGTATAAGGCAACCAAGTGGAATAACCCTGGGGGTGCTTGTGTGCAAGTGTATTGTTTTCATGCTTGTTTTTGTCTTAAATTAGGGTTTTCTAAGTATTGGTTTTAGTCTTTCCATACAAACCCTAATTACTAGCATTTGTATATAAAAGCGATAAATTGTGGAATTTAAAGTTACTACGTTATTACAACATTTGTGGGAGGGGGTGTACAAATTGAATGGGGATTTCAAGAATGTAAACGTAGTTAGTCTATTACAACCATATTGAATAGGTATTGATGTACAAGGAATTTAAATGAATATAATACACAAAGATGAATAAATGTACAAAAATGCAAAATGTAAAAAAAATGGATCTTGGTTTGGTTTTCATGAGAAAAAGGGATTTTGTCTTAATATAATTAATTAAAAGAAAAACAATAAATGAAAAGTAAATCCTAATTTGCTAAGAAAAGATGTTTAAGAAAAACCCTAAATCTTTTAATTTAAAGTAAAGAAATTAGGTTTTATAAGAAAAGTGTTTTTGGTATTTTTGTCTTGAAAATATTTATAGCATTATAAAATACTTTTGGTCCTTTTTATGCATAAATAAATATATTTTAATAGGTGTAAAAGAAAAATAAATATTAATCTAGTTTTAATTAAATTTACAAGATAATAAGTAAAAATAAATAAGGTGAAGTTAAATAAAATATTTTTTGTGAGGAAAAATAAAATAAACTAAGTTAAAATGAAAATCTAATTTTTTTAATATTTTTTATGATTTTTAATATTAGAAAATATATTTAAGAAAATAAAAATGAAATAAAAAAAATAAAAAAAATAAACTTGGGCCAGGGGTGCCAGTATCCTGCAGGGGGCTTAGTGATTAAAAATAAAAATAAAAACAAAACAGGCCAAACAAAGCCCAAGCGCCTGCAAAAATCAGAATAGTGCAAAAATATGAAGAAAAAAAACACAAAAGGGTACCACTGGGGCTCGAACCCAAGTCCCAAAGGTTACAAGCGCACACTTCTACCACTGGGGTGGCTATACATCTGTTAACATAGGCAAATCAATAAATATGTAAGGCAAAACGCGCCCTGATGACTTCATCTTCAACCTCCAGCCAGACCAACTGTAACTTGCTCATTTCTCATCAAAAATGAAAACTGTAAACATGAAACATGTAGCAAATTTTCTCACGGTTTCAGAAATGTAAAGCATTAAAACTATAGATAAAAGATAAGCATGAATTTTAATGGCTCTAATATGAACCCTAAAAATCTCAGAAATTTGAGTTTCAAAATTCTCTAAGCTCAAGCAAAATTAATGGAAACTATGGACATGGTTAGCTTCAGGTCAATGATATCTACATGTTTTGTTCACAAATAAACTATTGATGATGCCTGTATGAAGAGTTCAAAGTTGAGAAAACTTACCTCAAAACTGGAAATCTTGTTTTGAGTTTGAGCTTGTTTCAAGTGATGGTGATGATCAGGTTAGCTTCCTTGAGGTCCCAGGAAGCTAATGCAATGATTAGCTTGAACAATGGATGGTTGAAATGGTCTGGAGAAGTCAATGTGCAGAGCACTGTTTTTGGAAATTGAGGATGGTGTTAATGGTGTTACAGCTCTATAACAGGGTGTGGGATTGATTATATGTGATGTTTAGAAACTTTAGAAACCAAAATGCCAAGAAACGTACGAGTAGATTATGAGTTTCAAGTTTTTGGTCAGTTTGTGTGAAAATGGAAGTGTGAAGTGTGATTCTGAGTTCTAGGTTCTTTCAAGGCCTGAGAATTCGTGTGTTTGTGTCAAATGGTTTGTGTATGTATAAACAAAAGTGTTTGAGTGCATTGGCAAGTCAGAAGTACAAGTCCTTAGCTTTTGGCTAGGTTACTTGACTTTGAAGAAAAGAGGGAAACAAGTTTCAAGAAGAGGTACAAGCATGGGATGGGTGATTTTAAGTGTTTGAAACATTTCTCGTGAGTTATAGGACCAGTTTGAGCAGAAGAGAACAAGTGCAAGGCTCAAGAACAATTTTTGTACAAAAAGTCACTTTATCAAAATGGTAATGTGACCTTTCTTCCAAAAATGGATATAAAGCATGTCCATGAATTGAATGCTTGAAGTGAGGCCTCTAAAAGCTGTGTAAACCATTAATTATGGAGTTCCTAACAACTTTGAGGCCTGCAAAGTAGTGTTTATGCAGCATGGTTTGAATTTGAATTTTGTTCATCACTAAAAATGACTTGTAATTAAAGTGATAAAACCCTAACTTCACCTCTTCGATTATCCCTACTCAAAAATGATATCAAGGAGTTCTTGGACATTTTTAAAAGCTTGCAATATGCTCTACAACTAATATTTGAATTGCTTTTGAAGATTCCCCTTGGAACTATATGAAAAAGTGTCATGAAGTTAGGTCAAAATCTTGGCCAAATTAGGGAAAATTTTCACTAAGTGTTTAGTTTCATGACCAAATGTTCATAAAATTATAACTTGAGATCCAAGAATTTTTGGAAGAAATTGTGTGAATAAAATTTGTAGATTTCATGGAGATCTACAATTTTTTATGTTGGAAGTTTCTCTTGAATCATCTTGCATCATGGTGAAAAATTTGTTCAAAGTTGTGGAAAAACATGAAATTTCCAACACTTAGAAAAATTTCTAAGTTTATAAATTTTGACTTTTCAAAATGAAATCTTGACTTTTTTATTTCTTGATGAATAATTTTCATATTTTGACATGTTTTGATGAATTATGATCTTTGGCACTTGAATTTGACCAAAAAGTCAAAGTTTGACTTTTCAATATACAGTTGACTTTTGATCAGTTGACTGGAAAATTCATTTGTAAATCCAATGGACTTGCAATGTTTTGAACCATGTCACTAGGTCAAAATGATTCAATTGGACTCTTGATATCATGCCTTAAACCAATTGACCATTTTCTAGGTCAAAACTCAGAAATTGCCCTTTCCTAGTCAAAACCCTAATTTTGCCCTTTTGGATATTTGATCAAATTTCTTGAGGAGTTGTGGTCCAAACTTGATAAAATGATACATATGAGTTTAAAATGTTTATGTGGATAAACAATTATGAAGTTTGACTATAAATTGGCCATGGTTGACTTTTTCCCCAATACAAGTGATTTTCAGGTCAATTGCTCAATTGACTGAGCAAAAGTGTGATTCAAAGCTTGAAACTTGACATGAGCAATCTTGGGGGTCCATAATAATCCATGAAAGTAATATGGGGAATTGAAAGTCCAAATATCCTTGTGCAATCTCAAACCCTAATTTTGGTCATCAGTGTTTAAGGAGGTGTCTTGAGCTGATCAAACCCTAGTGCAGTCTTGAGTCAAGGAGATCTTGTGAGCGAATTCTTGATAAGTGAGAGGGAAAATTTTGGGGTACAACAGCTGCCCCTGTTCAATCTTCTTAAACTTGAAGAGTTAGACAGGCGATTTTTTCCATATGTGACTCGAAGGTGGAAGATGATTGGACACTGGAGTGCCCAGAAATTTTCACTCGGTGATGTGATGGTAGAGGGAATGGGCTTACATATGCCGTTTGGAGACATGATAGAAAATTGTTGGAGATGGGCTTGTAGATGCCATCCAGAAGTGAATGCTGAACTATGTTTGTAATCTGAAACTGAATGAGTATTAGAATGACGTCCGTGTCTGGAGCGTATCTGAACTATATCTAAAAGAGACTCTGAATGAGTATCAGAATGGCGTTCGTGTTTGGAGCGTATCTGAACTATATCCTAAGAATTGCATCTGAATGAGTATCAGAATGGCATCCGTGTCTGGAGCGTATCTGAGTTGTATAAGAGAGTTGAATGAGAATGAGTATCAGGATGGCATCCGTGTCTGGAGTGTATCTGAACTGTATCCTGAGAATTGCATCTGAATGAGTATCATAATGGCATCTGTGTCTAGAGCGTATCTGAACTGTATCTGAAAGTTGAATGAGAATGAGTATCAGGATGGCATCTGTGTCTGGAGCGTATCTGAATTGTATCATGAGAATTGCATCTGAATGAGTATCAGAATGGCATCCGTGTCTGGAGCATATCTGAACTGTATCTGAAAGTTGAATGAGAATGAGTATCAGGATGGCATCTGTGTCTGGAGCGTATCTGAACTATATCCTGAGAATTGCATCTGAATGAGTATCAGAATGGCATCCGTGTCTGGAGCGTATCTGAGCTGTATAAGAGAGTTGAATGAGAATGAGTATCAAGATGGCATCCGTGTCTAGAGCATATCTGAACTGTATCTTGAGAATTGCATCTGAATGAGTATCATAATGGCATCCGTGTCTGGAGCGTATCTGAACTGTATCTGAAAGTTGAATGAGAATGAGTATCAGGATGGCATCTATGTCTAGAGCGTATTTGAACTGTATCCTGAGAATTGCATTTGAATGAGTATCAGAATGGAATCTGTGTCTGGAGCGTATCTGAATTGTATCTGAAAGTTGAATGAGAATGAGTATCAGGATGGCATCCGCGTCTGGAGCGTATCTGAACTGTATCCTGAGAATTGCATCTGAATGAGTATCAAAATGGTGTTTGTGTCTGGAGCATATATGAGTTGTATAAGAGATTCGGAATGAGTATCCGAATGGCATCCGTGTTTGGAGCGTATCTGAACTGTATCTGCGAACTTTGAACATTGTTAATGGTAGTTGTTAACCTTATCCTGAAAAGGGTAAAATGTTAGCTATAATGCAAAGTCATGTTGTATGAAATGCATGGCATAATGCATTCGTGTTATCAATGTTTATGATATATGGATGCGATGTATGTGTATGTGAGCTAATATGTTGCACTGCTGTTAGATTGGGGGAAATAAATCCCTGACTGCTGCTGAGGATATGGAGTGTAAGTCTTCATGTTGTGAAGTTGAAGAATTTCCACTTAGAGAAATAAACTTTGTTGTAAGGTAAATTCCATGTAATGCTTTGTAAAATCCTGTTGGGGAATCCTAAAAACTTGGTGATTTCTACTAGGGATTGATAATTGGAAGCTTTGTTCCGCTGGAAATTAAACTGTACACTGCGGGGATTTTATGGAAATAACTTAGAGAGATTTCCCTAGCTTAAAGTCCTCAGTGACTTTCTTTCTATTTTGTTTATTTGTAAACAGTAATTATATTCAAATGCATATTTTCAAAAATAAATCACTGGACGTTTTTGTAAACAAAACAAGAGTAAAGAAAAAATAGATGGTTTTGCACTTCCAAAGGACTATCTTTGTATTGACTTTGAGTAAGTATTTCTGTATAATGAGATAAACATTCTAGTAAGAGAATGTTGTCGTAAAAAAATGGAAATTTTGATACAAAGAAAAGATAGCTATGTGAAATAATCCCATGGGGTTCCCATTCTGCTATAGCCTTCATGTCTCTGAGCGTCTTGTCTATTTGTTGCCTCGTCCGAAGATGATTGAATTGATCAAAACCTCTGAGTTTATCAGTGGAAGCCAAAGGTTGTCCGTAAGGTGATCCAATGGGACATAGTCATACGCTTTAATTCCCTAACTTTTTCCTGGACCGCCCTTTCGGGTTTTCAGTCCATCGGGAAACCCTTTTTTGCCCAAGTCACCCTTTCGGGTTTTCAACTGGTCGGGTGTACAAATTTTTTTGTTTTATCCCTAATTTTTGCCTGAACCTTTTGGTTCACCGGGATGCCCTTGTTTTTCCTAGGTGTGTCAACCTATCGGGTCTCTTATGTGTAGTATCTTTTGACTATGTCTGCATTCGCAGGGTGCGGCAGGTCGTTGCCATCCATGGTGGTCAAGATCATTGCTCCACCAGAGAATGTGTTTTTTATTACAAATGGTCCTTCGTATGTAGGAGTCCATTTTCCCCTGGGATCACCTTGCGGCAATATGATACGTTTGATCACCAGATCCCCAACTTGATATACTTGGCGTTTGACCTTTTTGTTGAAAGCCTTGATCATCCGTTTTTGATACATTTGACCATGGCAGACAGCAGTAAGCCTTTTCTCATCAATCAAGTTTAGTTGATCAAGTCGAGTCTGGATCCAATCTTCTTCATTCAGTCCTGCATCCTTCATAATTCTCAGAGAGGGGATCTGGACCTCAATAGGCAAGACAACCTCCATGCCATATACCAGAGAATATGGTGTTGACCCGGTTAATGTGCGTGTTATGGTACGATACCCGTGGAGAGCGAATGGTAGCATTTCATGCCAATCTTTGTATGTGGCTGTCATTTTCTGTATGATCTTTTTAATGTTCTTATTCACAGCTTTGACAACACCATTCATCTTCGGCCGATAAGGGGAAGAATTGTGATGCTGGATCTTGAATTGCTCACATAGGGAAGTGATCATAGTATTGTTTAGGTTCGTACTATTGTCTGTGATAATCCTTTCTGGGATACCGTACCGACAGATGAGATTCTGCTTGATGAACCGAGCTACAACATTCTTGGTCACAAAAGCGAAAGAGACTGCCTCAACCCACTTTGTAAAATAGTCAATGGCCACTAAGATGAAGCAGTGTCCATTGGAGGTTGTTGGCTTGATTTCCCCAATCATATCAATCCCCCACATAGCAAAGGGCCAAGGAGTCGTCAAGACATTCAGAGGAACCGGAGGTACGTGCACCTTGTCAGCATAGATCTGACACTTATGGCATGTTCGAGAGTGTTGATAGCAATCTGCTTCCATGGTAGACCAGTAATAGCCTGCCCGTAGGATTTTCTTCGCCATCGTATGCCCACTGGAATGGGTGCCAAAAGTGCCTTTATGTAACTCAGCCATGATCCTTTCAGCTTCAACCTTGTCTACGCACCGATGTAACACAGAGTCATGGTTGAGTTTATAAAGAATATCGTTACTAAGGAAGAACTTAGCAGAGAATCTCCTTAAGAACTTCTTATCATTGACTGAAGCTCCTTCTAGATATTCTTGAGCCTCGAGATACCTATTGACTTCGTGAAACCAAGACTGGTCCACTACTTCTTTAGTATTAATCTCGTGACAGTGTGCTGGTTCATCCATTCGTTCGATGGTGATCTGGGGAGCCTCGTCATCCCATTTAAGTTTAAACATAGATGACATTGTGGCTAGTGCGTCTGCTAGCTGATTTTATTCTCTCGGGAAATGTTCGAAGGTAATCTTCTCAAAACGTGGGAGAAATTTCAAAACATATTCTTTGTAAGGGATAAGGTTAGGGTGTTTGGTGTCCCATTACCCTTTGATTTGGCTGATGACCAAAGTTGAATCTCCGAATACATTTAAGGATTTGATCCCCAAATCTATGGCAGCTTTAAGACCAAAGATGCACGCTTCGTATTCTGCCATGTTGTTTGTACAATTGAAGCAGAGTCTTGCAGTAAAAGGATTATGACATCCTTCAGGAGATATGAGTACAACACCAATACCATTGTCGAGCACGTTAGATGCCCCATCAAAAATCAGGGTCCATCGGGATCCTTGTTCAGGTCTGTAATATGGTCTGAATTCTTCATAGTTGTTTACCATCATAATGTCTTCATCTGGGAATTCGAACTTCATGGATTGGTAGTCTTCTACAGCTTGGTGAGAAAGGTGATCAGCCAGTACATTTCCCTTTATTGCTTTCTGGGTAGTATACTGTATGTCATATTCTGTCAAGATCATCTGCCATCTCGCTATTCTCCCAGAGAGAGCAGGTTTCTCGAAGATGTATTTTATTGGATCCATTTTAGATATCAACAAGGTAGTATGAGTCAACATATACTGTCTTAGCCAGCGAGCAGCCCATGCCAGAGCGCAGCAAGTTTTCTCGAGCAGTGAATATCTTATTTCATAGTCGGTAAACTTTTTTCTCAGGTAATAAATAGCGTGCTCTTTTCATCCAGACTCGTCATGCTACCCCAGTACACACCCCATTAAATTTTCCAAAACAGTCAGATACATGATCAATGGCCTTCCCTCGACTGGTGCCATCAACACAGAAGGCTCTTGCAGGTAATCTTTGATCTTGTCGAAAGCAGTTTGGCATTCATCATTCCATTTGAATACTTTATCTTTCTTCAGTAGTTTGAAGATTGGCTCACAAGTAGCTGTCAGGTGAGAAATGAATCTGGCAATGTAGTTTAAACGTCCCAAGAATCCTCTGACTTCCTTTTCGGTACGAGGAGCAGGAATCTCTTATATCGCTTTCACCTTGGCAGGATCTATTTCAATACCCTTATTGTTGACGACAAAGCCTAGGAGCTTACCAGACCTTACTCCAAACGTGCATTTATTTGGGTTCAACATCAACTTGTATTTCTTTAGCCTCTCAAACAGTTTATGTAAATGATCAAGATGCTCTTCTTCTGTTTGAGACCTAACTATCATGTCGTCCACATAGACCTCTATTTCATGATGTATCATGTCATGAAATAGAGCTACCATGGAACGCTGATAGGTTGCCCCAGCATTCTTCAGTCCTAATGGCATTACCTTGTAGCAGAATGTGCCCCACTGTGACAAAAGTTGTCTTCTCCATATTCTCAGGCGCCATTTTGATTTGGTTGTAGCCTGAGAAACCATCCATGAAGGAAAACACTTTGTGCTATACCGTATTGTCAACTAGAATATCAATGTGGGGAAGTGGAAAATCATCCTCCGGGCTTGCCCTATTCAAATCTCTGTAGTCCATGCAAATTCGTACCTTGCCGTCCTTTTTGGGCACGAGAGCAACATTGGCAACCCATTGCGGATAAGAGGTGACGAACAAAAATCTGACGTTGAATTTTTTCATGACTTCAGCCCTAATCTTCTCTAACATGTAAGGTCGCATACGATAAAACTTTTGCTTTACTAGTGGACAGTCTTCTCTTGTAGGTAGACGATGTACCACAATATCTGCATCAAGTCCTGGCATGTCTTCATACGAATAGGAAAAGACCTCAACATACTCGTGTAGCAACTGAATCAGATGCTCTTTGACACTGGGTTCCAGGTTGGCACTAACCTTGACTTCTCTTTTGTCTTCTTCGGTACCTAGGTTGATGGTGTCCACTGGTTCCTCGTGGGGTTGAATAGTTCTCTCTTCTTGTTGCAGTAATCTGGAAAGTTCCCCTGGTACTTCACAATCTTCCTCACCTCCGTCTTCGGCTTGGTAGATTAGATTTTCAGAGTCACAGAAGGCCATAGCAGAAACGTTACCCATGGGATCCCGAATGTATGTAGACCTGCATTGTGAGTGTGAATGTGTGTAAGAGTATAACTATCTTTGAAAGAAATGAAAATGTAAAAAATAAAAAACAATGAGCACAAAGTTTGTATGCAAAAACGTCCATGATTCATTGATGTCATATGAAAATGATATAATAACCCTTACAAATGGACCATTGTGCCTCGGGTAAGACACTAGGTTTTAAGAGTCTGAATTATTTTAATATTACAGATCCAACAAAATGTAAAGACAAATTACTGTGGGATAAAAGTGATCGGGATGAAAAATCTAGCCTCCCAGTTGATGAGCCCTCCACTGACAGTTGGGAAAATCTAATCCTCCAGGTTGTAGCTATCTTCATCATCTTCCACTGCATTGACTTCGCGGTTGCTGATCTTCAAGGGTGGTCCTCCAGCACGAGCGCGGCGTACAACCTTCTAGGCACCTGAAGTGAAACCCAGGCCAAACTTATCAAATTTGTATGGGATATCTAGGAGTTGTCCCCAGATAGTGCACCCACCTTCTTCTATCACTTCCTTGGCATCCTTTAAAGATGACATCTTGAGTGGAGGCCTTGTGATCTTGGGAACTTGAGACATAGTCTTGGTTACTGCCATATCTTGCGGGACTTCTTCAAAGTGCTGGAATGGAGTTTCAACAAATTCACCATCTAATTCCACATATCTGAGGGAATTGAGATGGATGATCATATACTCTTCTTCTCCATAAACGGTGATGATGTTCCCTTGAATCAGATACTTCAGCATTTGGTGCAACATAGAAGTAACAGCACCGGCATTATGAATCCGTGGTCGGCCTAGCAAGCAGGAATATGAAAGGCGAATATCCATTACATAAAAAGTTGAATCAAATGTTTGGGTTCCAACTTTTATGGGGATATCCACTTCCCCATGCACCATCCTTTTTGAGCCGTAAAAAATCCTAACTACTATGTTGCTTGGCTTCAATGTCAATCCCTCGCAGTCAAGCCTATCAAGAGCCTTTTTAGGCAACACATTCAGAGACGACCCAATGTCCACCAAAACATGAGCCAAGGTTGTGCCCCTACATTCCACTGAGACATGCAATTCCTCATTATGCTTCCTTCCTCTTGGCGTTAAATCATCATCCGAAAAACCTAGATCATTATCTGCAGTCAAGCTGGCTACGCAGTCTTGGAACTGATCGGCAGATGTTTCTTGGGGTACATGAGCAGTTTTCAGGAATTTTACCAAGGCTTTTGCATGAGCCTCGGAACATAGTAATAGAGCCAGCATGGAAATTTTTGATGGAGTTTTCCCCAGTTGCTCGACTACATTGTAGTCACTTATTTTTATGATCTTTAGAATTTCCTCCATCTCTTTCCGGGAGGTCTCAGGGATAGCCAATGATTGTGCCTTCATCCGGACAGGCTCAATCAGAATACCTTTACCTCGAGTCTCGGTTGACTCGGCAGCAGGAATGTCGGTAGAGTGATGATAGGGGTTGTAACAGCTTTGTCAGTTGGAGTACTAGCAGAGATGATTGTAGGACTGGGAACAGCCTTTGGAGGAGAAACGACAACAGGAATGATAATGGGTCTAGAAATAGATTTTGGAGGAGCTATCTCTAGAGAGAAAACCCTTCCACTTCGAGTGATCTTACTAGTCCCTACAATATTACTGACATTGGAGTCAACTTTCTTGGAACTTGAATCTTCAACAGCTGGCCAATCTTGCTTGATACAGTGGTAGTAGACACCCCCTCCATAATTCCATGGTACGATTTTTTCTGACGAATACGGGATTGGACTAGACATGGTAATCATCAAAGGAGCTACTTTTGGAACTGATGTAATTCTAACGGGTCTTTTGGTGGAGACCCTGGAAGAATTGGAGGAAATGGTAACGATGGAAACATCACTATAAGGAACAGGTGGAACATAAGTCTTTTCGAACAAAATTTCCTTGTTGTCTATTAGGCATTGAACGCCTGTTCTCAACAAAGGACAGCTGGTTGCTGAGGATAAACAAAAATGACAACTTTCATCACAGCCTTGGGAAACACTGTAATTAAATAAGTTCTTTTTGATAATCAGGAGTGGGTTCATAAGTTCATCGAATGAAGTAACAAACATATATTCCTCAATGGCGTTGGTATTATGGCCGTGTTTGGGCATAGGGGAAGAAATGACATTGGGCTTTTCTGGCGCATCGAATTCAATCTCTTTGGCTTCGAGGAGGTCTTGTACTTTGTTCTTTAGAGCCCAATAGTTATTAGTGTCATGGTCGGGACTTTCAGAGTGGTATGCACAGCGGGCATTAGGATGATAGTGAGGAGAGGTTGTGTTAGGGTTCTTTGGAGCTTCTTTCGAAGTTACTAGGTTGGATCTTAACAGATGCGGAAATACTTGAGATAGTGTCATGTTAATTCTAGTGAACTATCTGACTGGTCTTTCCATTATTGGTTAGTTGTTTCTTTGCTGATCAGGCGCAGGTTTAGGAATCATAACAGCCCCCACCATTGGACGGCGTTCGGCCCTATCTTGATTTCTCTGAGGATATACAGTAACCACTTCTTTCTTTCCGATGAATGGTTTCCTTACAACAGCAGAGGATGCATCTTCTTGAATCTTTCCATTCTTTATCCCGGATTCTACCCTTTCTCCAGACAATATCAATTCAGTAAAACTTGCTGATGAACTCGCAATTAAGTGATTGAAGAAGGGACCAGGCAAGGTGCCCAAAAACATGTCTACCAACTCTCTTTCAGATAGATGAGGTTGAACTATTCCTGCTAAATCCCTCCACTTCTATGCATAGTCCTTGAAGCCTTCACTTGAAAGCATGGCCATACTCTGGAGTTGAGTACGGGTAGGCGCAAGATCAACATTGTATTGGTATTGTTTGTAAAAGGCTGCGGCAAGATCTTCCCAGTTATGAACATTGGCTCTTTCTAACTGATAAAACCAATCAAGTTGAGTTCCAGACAGGCTGTCTTGGAAGAAGTGTACCCATAAGTCTTTGTCAGCGGTATGAGGCTGGATTTTCCTCACATAGGACCAGAGATTCATTTTGGGGCATGAGACTCCGTCATATTTGGCGAACACAGGTGCTTTGAATTTTCGAGGAATGACTATCCCCGATACTAAACCCAATTCCTCAAAGTCTAAGCTAGGCACTTTTTGGATTTCCATTGCGCTTAATCGTTCTTCTATATGCTCATACTTGTCGTCGGCTGGAGGGTATTGTTCTTCAGAATAATCTTCTTCTTTCTCTTCCTCTTCTGACTCTGACTGGACAGCTGTTTCCTTGCCCTTCCCATCTTGATTGTCTTTCTCACCGGATGTCATTGAAAAGTATAAGGCCTTTCTTGTCAGCCCTTGGAATCTTCTTCCCATGTTTAGAACTCTGGTTATCTTCTCTGTCTTCTTTTTCTTCTCCTCGGCCAGCAAAGTCTTCAACTCTTCTTGTCCTTTGGCTAGAGTTAAGAATAACTGTTGAAACTGTGCATTATGAGCTTGGAGGTCCTTCACCGTTTGCTCGAGATCCATCTTACTGAAATAAACAGTAGAGAGATGATGAGACTTGTTGCAAGAAACCTGCTTATGTTATGATGAATGGTAAATGCATATGCAATGATTTCAAGGATTTTAAGATTCAAATTTGTTTTAGACAAAAAGGAAACACACGTTATATTAATAAGTTAAAGCTTGAGTACATTAGTGCCTCCTTGGGCAAAGAAAATATAAAAACTCTAAGATAGAAAAGTAGTACGCATCCTCTTTGGTGCAATGTAGGCATTCAGAGTATGTTCCTCATGTAGTAGCCTAGTGAGTTCCAAAACCTTCTTCTCGCTAGCGTAGAATTGGGCTTCGAAAGTATATCGCTCCCTTTTGAGTTGTATCCAATCTCTTTGTAGGTCTTCAAGAGAGGTAGGCATGTCAGGATGTAGTATAGTGTATGGAATATCTCCTTCCACAACAGGCTCAATGATTACCGGGAGAATGGAGGGATAAGGCATCATAAGACTCTGAGCACGAGTTCATACCCATTTGAGGTAAGGCTCAAGATGGATGGAATTTTTATGCCCCAAAGTCTTGCTATCTACCTTGTTCAACATCCTCCAAGCTCGGATAAATCTCTGGCGAAGACCTTGATCGTCGTTGTCGTAATCAAATACCAAACCTTAAATCAGCATCTCGTGCGGGCCATCCCTTCGGGTGTAACCAAACTGTCTTAAAGCTAAGCAGGGGTTGTAGGTGATATCTCCCCTAATGCCAAGTAAAGGGACATTAGGAAATTCTCCACAACGGTTGATAATAGTAACATTCTCTATGGATCAGGAACACCAATGAATATCTGAATGTTTGAGCGTCATCAACCTTTGTGACCACCTTGAACCTTACTCATTCTTCAATACAGATTGGGGAAGATTCGAAATAAACCATCTTTCCAAGAGAGGAGTGCAACACATAAGGATACCTCTTTTCCTCATTGTGTGAGTGTGAAAAGAGTGTAGGATGTCTCCTAGCAAAGTAGGGACCAGGTTGAAGATTTTGACGGCGTTCACATCTATGAGTTGGTCAGGATTTGGAAACAAAACCATCCCATAGATGAGGAGAGCCACAATTTCCTCAAAGGCTTGCAAATCCAAGGAATTCGAATAACTTTGGGCTTTATCAAACAAGAACTTTTCTAGGAAACCCTTGACACCACTCCTTGTTTCCCAATAAGTTGTGACATCAGATGAGTGCAAGTGTAGAGCTTGAGCAATCTCTTCTGGCTTTGGGTATCTTTCTGTACCATTGAAAGGTAGTTGATTGATAATGGGAATCCTCAAGAATCGAGAGAATTCTTCCAAAGTAGGCACAAGTTGGTAGTCGGGAAATGTGAAGCAATGGTGTAAAGGATTAAAGAACTGAAAGAGCACCTTTATCATGTCCTCATCTGTGTTGGAGGTGACCAAGTTGAGTAGGCGACCATGTCTCTCGGTGAATGGAGAGTTTTCTGGAATCCTTGAAGCTAGTTCCTTAAGTTGTGGAGGGATCCTCACAAGATTGACTTGAATAGTTTTCCTGCGAAGAGAATCCATATCCTACAAAACAAGAACAAAGATAAATCCCTAGATCCTTTAAATGGTTAGTGAATGTGTATATTGTTATGATGTTCATGATGTTATGTACAAGTATGTATATATAAACAAAGAAAACAAGTCCTTAGGTTTAGGCTTGTATGGAGTTTTATAGGTAAGTACCCTCTTGAAGTTTAGTTGGCTCAACATGTCCTAGTAATAATAACTGGGTTCTAAGGAGCTCAATATCACTGGTTTGTTTCCTTGGTCATTGTTTCAGCAGAAGCCTCTTTAATGGCAACCGAAATATCCCAAGAAACCAAACCTCAATGAGTGTAGTATCGAGTATCTACCAACTTTGGACTGCACCAAAGTCGGTCATCTCACTACATCCTAAATGGCCAAGTTGGTCAAGTAAAGGTTCTAAAAGTTCATTAGTGCTTCATGACATCACTCAGTAGCCCCGTATTCTCTTTGATTAACTCAAAGGCTACCGGTACCCACAAATATGTCGCACTAACGTAGCTATTGCTTAGACCATGTCGGCATACCCCGCACAATTTCCACAACATATTGTTACTTACCTATAATGTATCCGAAATCCAGGTAGAAGATTCAAACCCAAATAAAGAACCATAATGTAAAGCATACAAGTCAAACAATGAAAGCAAGTAAATATGATCTAATCCCTAAGGTAACCCCACTTTTAGAATTGTCCCCAGCAGAGTCGCCAGTTCTGTGATACCATGGGAGAACTGACTTTGGTGTTTTGCGTTTTATCACAAATGTTGCGGTTAGCAAGAGTCGCCATCGACTTTTCTTTTATCCAAAAGGAAAGGTGAAAAAGCACAGGAAAGACCTTTGAGATTGTTTCTTGAGTTCGGAGGGTATATTATGAAAAAGGAAGGTATTAGCACCCTTTTCATCAATGGTTTTTCATGGGCTCTTAGTTACTTGCTAGATCACTTGCTTTTTGTTTGAAATTTTGCTTGGTGTGGATTTTGAAAGTATTTTGTAAAGAGGCCATTGTTAAGGAAATCTTTGTAATGATTCTCGTTCGTAAGAATGTATACAAAGATGTATGATCTTTTGAAAATGTTTTCAAGTTTTGTAAGATGTTTGAAAGTGTAGGTGATTGTTTTGAAAATAACAAGGAGGTTTGTTTGAAATTGAGCAAGTAATTAGGAGCATTCTACCTACTCAAAAGTCTTTCTTGTTCATTTTCCTTTTCCTTTGACATTGTTATCTTACCATTGATTTCGTAAGAAACCCTATCTTTGGATGTAAACGGGATGGGCGTGGGTCATCGTATAACCATAATTAGCAATGTTGCAAGGTATCTTAACACTCTTTTTAGGGATTAAGATTATTTGAAAGGCAACTTAGATAGCGTCATCGAGGGACTATGATCTTGTATTTGTTTGTTTTTGCTAAGATACCTTACATACGTAATATGGTCATTCTGTATAAGGAAACCAAGTGGAATAACCCTAGGGGGTGCTTGTGTGCAAGTTGTTGTACCCCAAAATTTGCCCTCCCTTTCTTCAGGAAACCATCTTAGATTTTTCAAAGTCCCCTGAAACAAATCCAAGCCCTGGGTTATCCTTTTGCCCAAGCAAGCCACTTACTAGAGCAAGATGATCTCACAAACTCCAAAAACAATGCTTTCATCTTGAGGAAAATCAAATTCTAAGTGCTTAGAATGTTTCTTTAAATAAGTGTTTTTAGAAAAAAATCAGCGCTTCAGAACTTCTGGACCCATTCCAGATGAAGACGGTCAGAAGTTGCAAGCTTGGCTCAGCGTGGTCAGAAGTTGGCTCTTCAGCAGCTACATCAGCTCAATCAGAAGTTGTAAACGTGGTTCAGAATGTAAGCCTCAAACAGAACATGCCCCTTCAGCAGTTACACAAGCTCAGTCAGAACTTGCTAAAGGAATGCAAAAGAAATATGAAAGTATAAAGGCTCCTTCAGAACAGGTTGAAGTCAGAAGATGGAAGGTCAGAGGGATAGGTGTCACATTGATATAGAATCTCTAAGCCCAGATTATCCAGAAGTAGATCCAAGGAACGTACCAGAAAACCAGGAGAATCTCCAGAGTTTGCTAAAACAACAGGTAGCCAAGGCCAGAGCATGGTTTACGCTGCTGATTCAACAACCAGAATGTTGGTATTGACAGGTCTTGTCACCATTTAATGCCCATTAATGCTTCCAACCACTCCTGAGCGTTCACGTGTGGCTTGAAAAATGCTTTTGCACAGATTCTGGCATGGGTCTTCACGCCACCGCCCATTTCAGAGGTCACTTCCCCCAATCCACGCCTGCTGCTGCTACCTAGGCTGAAAAAATAGCTGTTATCACAACTTCCCAGGAATTTCTGTCAAAGAACAACTTCAAATTCTGTTGGCGCCTTAAATGTTCAAGGTATCCACAAGAACTTTGCCTATAAATAGAGAGCTTTCCCCACTGCAAAAGACGTTCAAGAAGTTCAAGAAAAACAGAAAAATTGCTAAGAGAGAAACAAAACTCCTAGCAACGTAATATTCTGAAACTCTGCCAAAATTTCCAGCCTTGGTTCATAACTTTAAGTTTCTCACCTTCAACTTCATCAAACACCCAGCTCTTTTCTGTAAGCCAAAGCGTTCTTTCCAAAACTTCTGACCCTATACACGTTTACGCCTTCACTTCCCCTTTTCCAAATCTGTCCAGAACACCACCAGAACCAAAAGCTAACTTTCACCCACCATTTTCCAGAAAGTCAGGTAAGCACCTGCTGACCCTCACCACACTGTTAAGCATCATCAGCTGTGCATATTCAAGTGACATAATGTAAATATTCATGTTATTGCTGTTTATGTTCTGAGGACTCTCATACCTCAGAACATTTTGAGCCAGTTTAGGACTTACCTGTGACCTTGGTGATTCTGACCTCTGGGACATTTTGCTATTCTGCTGGATCTGTTCCAAATATGTTTTCTGTTTTATGGAGTAACAACAGGATTGCAGATGTTCTGATTAGTGCAGGAAAAAGCCCAGTGCTGACTTTGACGTTAGCACATCTGAAGCCTGTTTTGCTGTCAATGACCTCAGAACCTCTGAGAGTTGTTGCCTTTTCAGCAGAATCTGAACTTCTGGGTTCTCCACTAACAAACTTCTGTCTTGCAGCGCAGGGAAATCAGAACCTCTGGTTTCCCCACTAACCAAGTTCTGTTTTGCAGGTTCCAGAGTCAGAAGTTCTGACTCATCCAGTTTCACCAACAGGTTGATCATCTGACAGCGGATCTGGGTCAGAACTTCTGACGGCCTCCCAACAGCGCGCGGCCTCCCTCTCTCTCTCTATATATCTTGTTTTTCGCTATTTTCTTTTTTGTCTATTTTTCTCGTTGAACCCCCCATGTACAAATGTGTATCCCCCTCCCCTGACTATTGTAATAGCGTAGGATTTTACATTTCCGCTTCTTATTGCTAGTAATTAGGACGTGTATGGCAAGATAAAACCCAATGAAATAGAAAAACCTAATTCAAAGAAAAAACTCTTGCATGCAATAAAGCACACTTGCACATTAACACCCCTAGGGTACTCCACTTTGTTGCCTTCCAAAATTGGGCCATATTGTATGTTGAACATCTTTGGGCAAAACAAACAATTTGAATGATCATAGTCCCTCGACAAAAACTTTTCAAAACAAACAAAAACCAATGATCAAGTCCCTTAGAGAAATTGCCCAAAGACATTTAACGCCGTTACAACTATGGTCTAAAACGATGACCCGCGCTTGTCCCTTTCACATCCTAACACAAGGTTGCCCACCAAATACAATGGTGGAGCAAACTTGTTAAAAGGGTTAAAGTATAGCAATGATCTTTTGAGAAATTTAGGAGTAGATAACCTCTTAGTTACTTGAAATAACTTGCAAAACAAAACACTTGCCTAATTTCAAAATCACACATCACTACACTTTCAAAACAACTTTCAAAAAAACAAATGAAAACTTTTTCAAAAGACATACATCTTTGTATACATCCCCACATGGATCATTACAAAGGTTGCCACCACATTGGCCTCTTTTCAAAACATTTTTTCAAACCCACACACTCAAGCACCATTTAAAACAATTGAAAACAGAAGGCAAGTGATCTAAGCAAGTAACTAAGAGCCCATGGATAACCATGGATAGAAAGGGTGCTAATACCTTCCCTTTCTATAATCTACTCCCCGAACCCAAGAAAACATCTCAAAAGGTCTTTTGCTGTGCTTTTTAACCTTCCTTAGGATAAAATAAAAAGTCGGTGGCGACTCTTGCTCAACCGAAACATTTGCGAAAACAAACGCAAAACCTCAAGTCAGTTCTCCCACCGTATCACAGAACTGGCGACTCTGCTGGGGATGAGCTTTTAAAGTGGAGTAACCTTAGGGTTTAGATCACCTTTGTTTTCAATTGTTTGCTTTGTTTGCTTTTACATATTGTGGGCTTTGTATCGGAGTTTTATAGATCCTAACCCGGATCTGGGGAAACCCTTTTAGGTAGCAACAAGGCTGTGAGGGAACTGTGCGGGGTATACCGACATGGTTGAAGCAGTCTTCTACGTTGATGTGGCACTTTGGTGTGTACCGGTAACCCTTGAGTTCAGTCAAGGAGAGTACGGGGCCGCCGCGTGGTGTCATGAAGCATCAACTGACCTTAGGAACCTTAATTGAACCATCTTGGCCTTTTTAGGGTAGTGAGATAACTGACTTTGGTGCAGTCCGAGGTTGGTTGATACTCGATACTACACTCAATTGAGGGTTGCTTTCCTGGAATATTTCGGTCGCCAGTTCAGTGGCTAAATCGAAACGATGAACAATGAAAGCAATCCAGTGATATTGGGACCTTTAGAACCCGGTTACTTTTGATAGGACAGGTTGAACCCACCAAACTTCAAGAGGGTAATACCCAGACTCCATGCAGGCCTAAACTCTAAGGGTTTGTGTGACTTGTGTGCCTTACCATGTTTGCCTTTGTGAATATTGTATTTAATCATCACATCATTACATCATACAAACATCATGAGCATTGACTAACCATTTCAAGGGTTTCGAATCTTCATCTTTGTTCTTGTTTTACAGGACATGGAAACTGCTCGCAGAAAAACAATTCAGATTAGCCTTGTAAAGATCCCTCCTCAGCTTAAGGAACTTCTGTCCAGGATTCCCGAGGGCTCTTCATTCAGTGAGAGACATGGAAGACTCATCAGCTTGGTCAACACCAACATTGAGGAGGATTTGATAAAGGTCCTGTTCCAGTTCTTTGACCCTCTGCATCACTGCTTCACCTTCCCGGATTATCAGTTGGTGCCTACGTTGGAAGAGTTCTCCCGACTTCTGAAGGTCCCTATCCTTGATCAAATACCCTACAACGGTACGGAAGAGGAACCCAAGCTTGAGGAGATTGCTAAAGCCTTGCACCTACAGACATCTGACCTCAAGGGACATTGGGAAGTTAGAAGTGGTATCAAAGGATTCTTAGCTAGATTTTTGTTTGAAAAGGCTCAAGAATGTTGGAACTCTCTTGACCTACGAGCTTTTGAAGAAGTCATGGCCCTCCTTGTCTATGGTTTGGTGTTGTTCCCTAATCCAGATCAGCTTATTGATATCAGTGCTGTCCAGATCTTCATGACCAAGAATCCTATACCTACATTGCTGGGGGACATCCTTCACTCATGTTACACTCGAACCATGAGAAGAAGGGGTGTCCTTTTGTGTTGCACTCCTCTCTTGGGAAGGTGGTTTATTTCGCACCTTCCACAATCAGTTTTGAAGAACGAGCGGGGTTTGAGATGGTCACAACGGTTAATGACTCTCACGCATGCAGACATACATTGGTGTCCTAGGTCCAGGGAAGACGTCACTATCATTGATCGTTGTGGGGAGTACCCTAATGTTCCTTTATTTGGAATCAAAGGAGGTATTACCTACAACCCATGCCTGGCTTGGAGACAGTTTGGTTATGCTCGGAAGGATGGCCCTCATGACATGTTAATTCCCGACGTAGTTTTTGACTTCGACAACGATACTCAAGGACTTCGTCAGAGATTTATCAGAGCTTGGAGGATGCCAAGTAGGATAGACAGCAAGACATTGGGACACCGGAACTCCATCCCGTTGGAACCTTATCTCAAGTGGGTACGAGCCCGCTCCCAGAAATTAGTGATGCCTTATCCTCATATGCTTCCTGTGATCAAAGAACCAGTCTTGGAAGGAGAGGCGTCCTACACCATTCAACATCCTGACATGCCCACCTCCTGGGAAGAGATGCAGAAGAGCTGGATTCAACTTAAGGAAGAGCGGAATTCTCTTGAGACCAATCTACATGCTAGTGAAAAGAAGGTCCTGGAACTCACCCGCCTGCTGCACGAGGAAAGGAATCTCAACACCTACATCGCACCAAAAAGGATGCGCAATGTTTTTTTATCTTAAGGAGTTATTTTGTAATCTTTGGCCCATGAGGCATTTATGTACTAACGAATTTCTCCTTATTAATATAATGTGCGTTCCTTTTTGTCTACAACAAATTTTGAATATTCTAAATCCTTGAATGCATTGCATACATACGCATTCCATCGCACCATACGCATAGCAGGTACCCTATTTCACAGGTTGCTTAATCTCCTTCGCTGTTTATTTTGCACAGTCATCATGAATCCAGACTCATCCAGTGAGCAAGCAATCAAGGCCCTTCAGGCCCAAAGTGCACAGTTTCAAGAGATGGTCCTAAGCCTAGCCCAAGGTCAGCAAGAGTTGAAGACTCTACTCCTGAAGAAGAAGAAGAAAAAGAGGACTGCATTGTTCAACACCGGACGCAGATTTGGGAACACACTCCACAATGAAGCTGATCCAACTACTTCTTCTGCTGAGAAAAACAGTCCCCAAGGGGGAGGAGCTCCTAGTCCCGCAGTCTCCGACAACGAGACGGACTATAACGATGAACAATACCCACCTGCTGCTGACAGATACAAGCAATTGGAGGACCGCTTGAGCGCTATGGAAATTCAGAATGTGCCAGGACTGGATTTCGGAGATTTGGGGTTATCTTCTGGGGTAGTCATTCCACACAAGTTTAAGGCGCCTGCCTTCGCCAAGTATGATGGGGTCTCCTGCCCAAAGCTGCATCTGAGGTCGTATGTAAGGAAAATCCAACCTTACACGGCGGATAAAAACCTCTGGATTCACTTCTTCCAAGATAGCCTCTCAGGGTCACAACTTGAATGGTTCTACCAATTGGACGGAGCTAGCATCCGGCACTGGGAAGATTTGGCGACTGCATTCTACAGACAATACCAATACAATTCTGATCTCGCTCCTACGCGTACCCAACTTCAGGGTATGTCTCTAGGGACGGGTGAAGGGTTCAAAGAGTACGCTCAAAAATGGAGAGATTTGGCTGGCAGGGTGCAGCCTCCATTAACTGATCGAGAGCTGGTTGATATGTTTCTGGGAACGTTGTCTGGTCCGTTTTTCAATCATTTGGTTGGTAACTCCTCCGCTGGGTTCACAGATTTGATATTAACAGGAGAAAGAATTGAGGCTGGCATCAGGTCAGGCAAGATACAGAAGGCTGCCTCTACAAGTGCTGAGAAGAGGCCGTTTAAGAAAGAAGCAAGCGCCGTCTATGGTCCTAGGAGACAAGTCAAGCCCGAAAGTCGCCAAGCCGTCAGTGCTTTGGTCATCTCCAAACCTGTTGCTACTCCTCAGCAGTACAATCAACAAAGAAGTGAAAGGCCCAAGAGGCAGTATACCCGACTGAGTATGACATTATCTCAAATTTTACCCCAACTGTTATCCACCAACCTGGTGACCTTCAAAGAAGCTCCTAAGGTCGTCAACACTGCGTCTCCTAAATACAACCCAAATGCCCGGTGTGCCTATCATTCTGATAGTCCCGGGCACACTACTGATGATTGCTGGGCCTTAAGAAACAAAGTGCAAGATCTGATCGACGCGAAAGAAATTCAGTTTGAAGCACCAGAAAGACCAAATGTTGTAACGGCTCCTATGCCCCAGCATAGGGTGAATGCCATTGAGGAAGAAGTGTACGCTGTTTCGGTAGATGAAGTTGTTACCCCTCTAAAGACTGTTAAGAAGAACCTACTGCAGGCCGGTTTATTTCCGGGTTGCGGTGAAGGTTGCCTATTCTGCGCTATTTCCCTATCTGATTGTCCCTTGCTGAGGTTAGGCATCCAAGGCCTAATGGATAGCAAGGAGATTCTATTCAAAAAGACTGCTGTTCATTTGGTTCCGATGAAAGAAGTTTCCGTGATTACCATCTTCAAAAATCCAATCAAGGCTCCCCCGAAGAAGCCTATTCAAATCATGACAGTTGCGCCTGTAATCATTACTGTTCCAGGGCCCCTCTCCTACGTGTCTGATAAAGCTGTCCCCTGGCATTATGGGGCAGACGTGTATATAAATGGAATCAAGCAAGAATTTGATGCTAGTGCCAGTATCTGCGATATCACCGGTCCAGCTAAAGTCACCCGCAGTGGCAGGCTCTTCTCGCCTGACATTGCGCCACCCGCTATTCGAAAACCCCTCCTCATAAAACCCACAAGTTTACCTAGTCCTGTTGCTGATCAAATTGTGTCCCCTGCTGCCGAGTCATCAAATGCTCGGGGCAAAGGGATTGAAGAAGAGCCTGCCCGGATGGAGGCGCCGATACCCATAAATGCTGAGGTCTCCCGACAAGAAATGGAGGAGATTCTGAAAATAATAAAGAAAAGTGATTTTAATGTTGTCGAGCAGTTGGGGCATACACCCTCCAAGATCTCCCTGCTCTCCTTATTGCTATGCTCCGAGGCCCATGCTAAAGCCTTGATCTCATTTCTCAAGACGGCCCATGTGCCGCAGGAAACGTCAGCAGTCCAGTTCACTGACTGCATAGCGAATCTGACGGCGGACAACGGCTTGGGTTTTTCAGATGTTGACCTGACCGCAAAAGGGAGAGACCACAATGATGCCCTGCATGTCTCTATTGAATGCAGGGGCACTACTCTGGCACATGTATTGGTGGACACTGGTTCTTCCTTGAACGTTCTTCCGAAAAAGGCTTTAAATCGTCTGGATTATGAGGGCCTGGAGTTGAAACCCAGCAATATCATCGTCAGGGCTTTCGATGGTTCAAAGAGGATGGTTCATGGAGAGGTTAACATCCATATCCGTGTGGGCTCTCAAGTGTTTGACTCTACCTTTTACGTGATGGATATACGTCCATCGTACTCTTGTCTGTTGGGTCGACCTTGGATCCATAAAGCAGGGGCAGTGACCTCCACCTTACACCAGAAGCTGAAATATCCCGTCAGGGGGAAGATCGTCACTGTGCAAGGAGAAGAGGAGTATATGGTGAGCCATTTGAATTCCTTCAGGTACATCGAGGTGGACGGAGAGTTTATTGAAACTCCCTTCCAGCATTTCGAGGAGGTGCATCCAATTTCAGCACCTGCGGAGACAACAACCGAAGAGATTGTTTCCTTGAAGATGGCTTCCCTAAGGGATGCCCGGGCTGTGGTTCAGAAAGGCAATTGTGCAAACTGGGGTCAGCTTCCTGACTTCACTCAGAAGAACGACAAGTTTGGGCTAGGCTTTACTGCAGAGGCTCAGAAGGCGGTGCGCAAAGAGAAGATCGGAAAAGCTCCGGTGTTTATTTCCAGCTCGAGGGTGAATGCTATCGAGGAGGATGTGGAGGAAGCTGAGTTTGACAGTTGGATCTACCCGACTACCAGCAACGGACCAAGCAACTGGACGGCAAAGGATTTTACCCCTATCACATTTGTCACGCAGTAATTGATTTCTTTTGATTTCCAAATTTGTAACAAACAAATGTTAAAACTTTGTTAGCTCGGTGTCCTACCCGGGGCATCGTAGCTCCATTTGTGAGGGCTTTTTGTATGACATTTTCATATATCATCAATCAAAACATTGGACGTTTGTTGCATTTCAAATCTTGTGCTCTTTTCCTTTCTGTGTTATATATATTGCAAGACAGCTGTATTTACACACACTCACTTATACAGGTTTCAATCCACTCTGGATCTCACTGGTAACAGCTCTGCTACCGCCAGTTATGACTTCGAAAATCCGATCAACTTGGCCGAAGACGAAGGTGAAGATGATTGCGAAGTGCCTGGTGAACTCGCAAGACTGCTACTCCAGGAAGAGAGGGCTATTCAACCACATGAAGAGCCTGTGGAGACAATTAACTTGGGTACTGAGACAGATAGGAAAGAGGTCAAGATTGGTGCCAATCTAGAGCTCAGCGTGAAACAACGATTGATCCAAATGCTACAAGACTACATGGAGATTTTTGCTTGGTCCTATGAAGATATGCCCGGTTTGGATGCCGACATTGTAGTTCACCATCTGCCAACCAAGGAAGATTGCCCTCCGGTAAAGCAAAAGTTCGACGAATGCGTCCAGAGATGTCTGAAAAGATCAAGGCCGAGGTTATGAAGCAGTTTGATGCCGGGTTCCTTGCAGTAACTTCCTACCCTCAGTGGGTTGCCAATGTGGTGCCAGTACCGAAGAAGGACGGTAAGGTCAGAATGTGTGTTGACTACAGGGATCTGAACAGGGCCAGCCCCAAGGATGACTTCCCCCTACCTCACATTGATGTCCTTGTTGACAATACAGCTCAACACAAGGTTTTCTCCTTCATGGATGGTTTTGCAGGTTATAATCAGATCAAGATGGCTCCTGAAGATATGGAAAAGACTACCTTCGTCACTCAGTGGGGCACTTTCTGCTACAAGGTCATGCCGTTCGGATTGAAAAATACTGGGGCAACCTACCAACGTGCCATGGTTGCTTTATTCCATGATATGATCCATCATGAAATTGAGGTATACGTTGACGACATGATTGCAAGGTCTCAAACTGAGGAGGAGCACCTTGACCATCTGAGGAAGTTGTTTGATCGACTCAAGATATACAAGCTGAGGTTGAATCCCAACAAATGCACCTTTGGGGTGAGGTCCGGAAAATTGCTAGGTTTCATTGTAAGTGATAAAGGTATTCAGGTGGACCCTGCCAAGGTAAAAGCCATACAAGAGATGCCGACTCCAAAAACAGAGAAAGAAGTCAGAGGTTTCCTAGGACGACTGAATTACATTGCTCGATTCATCTCGCATCTAACTGCTACTTGTGAGCCAATCTTCAAATTGCTAAAAAAGGATCAAGTGGTACGTTGGAATGATGAATGTCAGGCCGCCTTTGAAAAGATAAAGGAATACCTCCAAGAGCCACCCATTCTTGTGCCACCGGTGGAAGGAAGACCTCTGATACTATACTTAACGGTACTTGACAAATCGATGGGGTGTGTGCTGGGGCAGCATGACGAGTCTGGCCGAAAAGAGCACGCTATTTATTACTTGAGCAAAAAGTTTACCGACTGTGAGTCTCGTTACTCACTGCTTGAGAAAACTTGCTGCGCTCTTGTATGGGCTGCTCGCCGGCTAAGACAGTATATGCTGACTCACACTACTTTATTGATTTCAAAGATGGATCCCATCAAGTACATATTTGAAAATCCTGCTCTGTCTGGAAGAATAGCGAGATGGCAAATGATCTTAACAGAATATGATATCCAGTATACAACTCAGAAAGCAATTAAGGGAAGTGTACTGGCGGATCATTTGGCACACCAACCTGTGGACGACTACCAATCATTGAACTTTGATTTTCCGGACGAAGACATCATGGTGGTAACTGACTGTGAAGTACCTGGACCGGATGAAGGACCTGAGGAAGGATCCCGATGGTCTATGCATTTTGATGGAGCCTCCAATGCTTTGGGTAACGGCGTCGGCGCTGTAATCATATCTCCCGAGGGAACTCATACTCCCCTCACCGCCCGATTATGTTTCAACTGCACCAACAACATGGCAGAATATGAGGCATGTATCATGGGTTTACAAGCTGCAATCGACTTGAGGATCAAATTTCTAAGTGTCTTCGGAGATTCCGCTCTTGTGATCAATCAGATCAAAGGCGAGTGGGATACGAAACACCCGAATCTTATTCCTTACAAGGAGTATGTGTCGACCTTGCTCCCTCACTTTGAAGAGATAACTTTTGAGCATTTCCCCAGAGAGGAGAATCAGCTAGCGGACGCACTAGCCACGATGTCGTCAATGTTCAAAGTTAAATGGGACAATGAGGCTCCCCGAATCATAATCTGGAAGTTGGATGAACCAGCATACTGCTGCGAGCTCAAGGCAGAGCAGGTGACTGAAAAACCCTGGTATCACGAGGTAAAGAGGTACTTGGAAGCCCAGGAATACCCCGAAGGTGCGTCTGTCAATGATAAGAAGTTCATGAGGAGGTTTGCTGCAAAATTCTTCCTCAGCAACGGCATCCTCTACAAGCGGAATCATGATTCAACTCTGCTGCGTTGTGTGGATAAGGCTGAAGCTGAGAAAATCATGATGGAACTGCATGAAGGTACATTTGGAACCCATTCCAGTGGACACACCATGGCTAAGAAAATCCTTCGGGCGGGATATTTCTGGTCCACAATGGAAGCCGATTGTTACCAACACTCCCGAACTTGTCATAAGTGCCAGATCTATGCTGACAAGGTACATATCCCTCCGGTTCCTTTGAATGTCCTGACGGCACCTTGGCCTTTCGCAATGTGGGGCATCGATATGATCGGTGAGATCCGACCAACGGCATCCAATGGGCATCGCTTCATCTTGGTGGCGATCGATTACTTCACGAAATGGGTTGAGGCAGCTTCCCATGCCACAGTAACCAAGAGCGTCGTGGCGCGTTTCATCCGGCATAATCTGATCTGTCGATACGGGGTCCCGGAGAGAATCATTACGGACAACGGTACCAATCTCAATAACAAAATGGTCACTGAACTCTGTGAACAATTCAAGATACAGCACCACAATTCTTCTCCCTACCGACCGAAGATGAATGGGGCTGTAGAGGCAGCCAATAAAAATATCAAGAAAATTGTGCAGAAGATGACAGTGACCTATAAAGATTGGCACGAAATGCTACCGTTCGCTCTTCATGGGTACCGCACCTCAGCAAGGACATCAACCGGGGCAACTCCTTTCTCCTTGGTCTATGGCATGGAGGCAGTCTTGCCGATCGAGATCCAGATACCCTCTCTCCGGATAATGAAGGATGCAGACTTGAATGAAGATGATTGGATCCAGACTCGACTTGATCAATTAAATCTAATTGACGAAAAGAGGCTCACTGCTATCTGTCATGGTCAAACGTATCAGAAACGGATGATCAGGGCATTTAACAAGAAAGTCAGACCGCAAGAGTATCAAGTTGGGGACCTGGTAATCAAACGCATCATCCTTCCTCAAAGTGATCCCCGGGGCAAATGGACCCCTACTTACGAAGGGCCATTTGTGGTTAAATGTGTGTTCTCAGGAGGAGCCATGATCCTAACCACCATGGATGGTGACGACCTTCCTCACCCCGCCAACGCAGACATAGTGAAAAAATACTACGCATAAATAAGAGACCCGCTAGGTTGACATACCTAGGCAAAAATAAGGGCTTTCCGGCGAACCAAAAGGGTTCGGGCAAAAATAAGGGATGAAATGGAAAAATCCGTACACCCGGCAAGTCGAAAACCTGAAAGGGCGGCTTGGGCAAAAATGGGTATCCCGGTGGACTGAAAACCCGAAAGGGCGGTCCAGGCAAAAGTTAGGGATAAAAGCGTAACACTATGTCTCATTGGATCACTTCACATCCGAAATTCGGCATCAACTATCTGGCTCAGGTTTCGGCATCGACCAATCAGCTTCATCTTCAACTAGGCAGCAAAGCGATGAGACTTTCGAAGACATAAAGGCGATAGCAGAATTGGAACCTAGTGGGATTATTCACATAGCTGTTTTATTTCCTTTTTCAAAACTGTAAACTCTATACTATTTGGCGATATCCTCTTACTAGGATGTCAGCCTCTTGTACAAGAACGCCTATTCACAGGCAAAGTTTAAATCAATACAAATTCACTTGTCCATACAAATTACCATTGTTTTCCTTTTTGTGTTTTGTCTTGCGAAGAACGTCCAATGTTCATTTTTGATATATGCATTTGACATTAAATTGCTGATTCATAAATGTTTGCATATGAAACAAGAGATTAATTACAGGTGACATCAAAGACAGGGGCAATGTGGAGTTGTCTATTGCAGTCTGGTTGTTTTGTCCGCCAGGGCCCCAAGGTAGGTTCAACTGAGGATTGGGGCCAAATCATCTCAATTCCTCACAGGAAAAAAAAACAGAACACGACAATACTTTCCCCAAGCAAGTTGGCGCCCCGTCGATCCTAAAAGGACCCAACATTCCCCGGCAGGTCTTAAAGTTCAGTCAATCTCTCCAGTAAATTCTGCAAGCTTATCACCTGCGAGGCACGGACGTCTCACCCGAGTTTATTTAGAATTTATTCCCTCACGAGGACTTGTAACTGGGTTGGCTTCAGCTAAAAGTCACGGAAGACCGCTCTCGGCAAAGTTCCTTCATTCCCCAGCAGGGTCTATCTTTGGTATTCCCAAGCAGAGTTTATCTTTGGAATTCCCCAGCGGAGTTTATCATCATTATCCTCAGCGGAATCCGTCGTTAAAGTCCTCAGCAGGCCTCTCATCAAAACATTGGCCAAGGATCTCTTCCACAGAGTAGCTTCCCGGCCGTTTCGTCAAGGATTTATTTTCCTAAGATGAAATTACACTCATAAACATTTCCCATTTTCATACATCTTGCTTACATACATGATGAAACGCATACAGCATCTCATGTCGAACATCATAACATCATGCCTATCATACATCATGACATTGCATACAACTTATGTTTTTCAGGAAAAAGACAATCCCGAAAGCAACTACCTTCAACTGTCACAATTCCAGATCCGATACCTGTATCTAGCCAGGGCACATCTGAGAGTGATCCGTTTCCAGACTCGATTCCTGTATCTAGCCAGGGCACGTCTGAAGAGTTCAAAGATTCGATTCCTGTATCCAGCCAGGGCACATCTATCAACTACAACGTTTCCAGACTCGATTCCTGTATCTAGCCAGGGCACGTCTGAAGAGTTCAAAGATTCGATTCCTGTATCCAGCCAGGGCACATCTATCAACTACAACATTTCCAGACTCGATTCCTGTATCTAGCCAGGGCACGTCTGAAGAGTCCGAAGATTCGATTCCTGTATCCAGCCAGGGCACATCTATCAACTACAACATTTCCAGACTCGATTCCTGTATCTAGCCAGGGCACGTCTGAAGAGTCCAAAGATTCGATTCCTGTATCCAGCCAGGGCACATCTATTAACGACTATTTCCAGATTCGACTCCTGTATCCAGCCAGGGCACATCTGTGAACAACCGATTGTAGATTCGATTCCTGTATCCAGCCAGGGCACATCTGCATAAGGAGATTGAAGATTAAACACCTGTAACAAGCCAGGAAAACATCCGTCTTTCTCAAATATACAAGTTTCTCGCTAAGGAATCTCTTAGGCGATCGACACTTCCAAATGGCATCTATAAGCCCATTCCCGACAAGGTTCTGTCACGTCTCCGGATGGCATCTGTAAGCCCGTCTCCCTATCTGTCACCTCTCTGAATGGCATCTGTAAGCCCATTCCTAACATCACATTGCTGATACTTCAACATGCGAGTGCAAATTTCAGGGCACTCTGGTGTCCAATCTTCTTTTACCTTCGAGTCGCGAAAGGCAAACTCGCCAATCTAACTCTTCAGGTTCAAGAAGATTGAACAGGGGCAACTGTTGTACCCCAAAATTTGCCCTCCCTTTCTTCAGGAAACCATCTTAGATTTTTCAAAGTCCCCTGAAACAAATCCAAGCCCTGGGTTATCCTTTTGCCCAAGCAAGCCACTTACTAGAGCAAGATGATCTCACAAACTCCAAAAACAATGCTTTCATCTTGAGGAAAATCAAATTCTAAGTGCTTAGAATGTTTCTTTAAATAAGTGTTTTTAGAAAAAAATCAGCGCTTCAGAACTTCTGGACCCATTCCAGATGAAGACGGTCAGAAGTTGCAAGCTTGGCTCAGCGTGGTCAGAAGTTGGCTCTTCAGCAGCTACATCAGCTCAATCAGAAGTTGTAAACGTGGTTCAGAATGTAAGCCTCAAATAGAACATGCCCCTTCAGCAGTTACACAAGCTCAGTCAGAACTTGCTAAAGGAATGCAAAAGAAATATGAAACTATAAAGGCTCCTTCAGAACAGGTTGAAGTCAGAAGATGGAAGGTCAGAGGGATAGGTGTCACATTGATATAGAATCTCTAAGCCCAGATTATCCAGAAGTAGATCCAAGGAACGTACCAGAAAACCAGGAGAATCTCCAGAGTTTGCTAAAACAACAGGTAGCCAAGGCCAGAGCATGGTTTACGCTGCTGATTCAACAACCAGAATGTTGGTATTGACAGGTCTTGTCACCATTTAATGCCCATTAATGCTTCCAACCACTCCTGAGCGTTCACGTGTGGCTTGAAAAATGCTTTTGCACAGATTCTGGCATGGGTCTTCACGCCACCGCCCATTTCAGAGGTCACTTCCCCCAATCCACGCCTGCTGCTGCTACCTAGGCTGAAAAAATAGCTGTTATCACAACTTCCCAGGAATTTCTGTCAAAGAACAACTTCAAATTCTGTTGGCGCCTTAAATGTTCAAGGTATCCACAAGAACTTTGCCTATAAATAGAGAGCTTTCCCCACTGCAAAAGACGTTCAAGAAGTTCAAGAAAAACAGAAAAATTGCTAAGAGAGAAACAAAACTCCTAGCAACGTAACATTCTGAAACTCTGCCAAAATTTCCAGCCTTGGTTCATAACTTTAAGTTTCTCACCTTCAACTTCATCAAACACCCAGCTCTTTTCTGTAAGCCAAAGCGTTCTTTCCAAAACTTCTGACCCTATACACGTTTACGCCTTCACTTCCCCTTTTCCAAATCTGTCCAGAACACCACCAGAACCAAAAGCTAACTTTCACCCACCATTTTCCAGAAAGTCAGGTAAGCACCTGCTGACCCTCACCACACTGTTAAGCATCATCAGCTGTGCATATTCAAGTGACATAATGTAAATATTCATGTTATTGCTGTTTATGTTCTGAGGACTCTCATACCTCAGAACATTCTGAGCCAGTTTAGGACTTACCTGTGACCTTGGTGATTCTGACCTCTGGGACATTTTGCTATTCTGCTGGATCTGTTCCAAATATGTTTTCTGTTTTATGGAGTAACAACAGGATTGCAGATGTTCTGATTAGTGCAGGAAAAAGCCCAGTGCTGACTTTGACGTTAGCACATCTGAAGCCTGTTTTGCTGTCAATGACCTCAGAACCTCTGAGAGTTGTTGCCTTTTCAGCAGAATCTGAACTTCTGGGTTCTCCACTAACAAACTTCTGTCTTGCAGCGCAGGGAAATCAGAACCTCTGGTTTCCCCACTAACCAAGTTCTGTTTTGCAGGTTCCAGAGTCAGAAGTTCTGACTCATCCAGTTTCACCAACAGGTTGATCATCTGACAGCGGATCTGGGTCAGAACTTCTGACGGCCTCCCAACAGCGCGCGGCCTCCCTCTCTCTCTCTATATATCTTATTTTTCGCTATTTTCTTTTTTGTCTATTTTTCTCGTTGAACCCCCCATGTACAAATGTGTATCCCCCTCCCCTGACTATTGTAATAGCGTAGGATTTTACATTTCCGCTTCTTATTGCTAGTAATTAGGACGTGTATGGCAAGATAAAACCCAATGAAATAGAAAAACCTAATTCAAAGAAAAAACTCTTGCATGCAATAAAGCACACTTGCACATTAACACCCCTAGGGTACTCCACTTTGTTGCCTTCCAAAATTGGGCCATATTGTATGTTGAACATCTTTGGGCAAAACAAACAATTTGAATGATCATAGTCCCTCGACAAAAACTTTTCAAAACAAACAAAAACCAATGATCAAGTCCCTTAGAGAAATTGCCCAAAGACATTTAACGCCGTTACAACTATGGTCTAAAACGATGACCCGCGCTTGTCCCTTTCACATCCTAACACAAGGTTGCCCACCAAATACAATGGTGGAGCAAACTTGTTAAAAGGGTTAAAGTATAGCAATGATCTTTTGAGAAATTTAGGAGTAGATAACCTCTTAGTTACTTGAAATAACTTTCAAAACAAAACACTTGCCTAATTTCAAAATCACACATCACTACACTTTCAAAACAACTTTCAAAAAAACAAATGAAAACTTTTTCAAAAGACATACATCTTTGTATACATCCCCACATGGATCATTACAAAGGTTGCCACCACATTGGCCTCTTTTCAAAACATTTTTTCAAACCCACACACTCAAGCACCATTTAAAACAATTGAAAACAGAAGGCAAGTGATCTAAGCAAGTAACTAAGAGCCCATGGATAACCATGGATAGAAAGGGTGCTAATACCTTCCCTTTCTATAATCTACTCCCCGAACCCAAGAAAACATCTCAAAAGGTCTTTTGCTGTGCTTTTTAACCTTTCCTTAGGATAAAATAAAAAGTCGGTGGCGACTCTTGCTAACCGCAACATTTGCGAATACAAAACGCAAACCTCAAGTCAGTTCTCCCACCGTATCACACAAGTGTATTATTTTCATGCTTGTTTTTGTCTTGAATTAGGGTTTTATAAGTATTGGTTTTAGTCTTTCCATACAAACCCTAATTACTAGCATTTGTATATAAAAGCGATAAATTGCGGAGTTTAAAGTTACTATGTTATTACAATATTTGTGGGAGGGGGTGTACAAATTGAATGGGGATTGCAATAATGTAAACCTAGTTAGTCTATTACAACCATATTGAATGGGTATTGATGTACAAGGAATTTAAATGAATATAATGCACAAAAATGAATAAATGTACAAAAATGCAAAATATAAAGAAAATGGATCTTTGTTTGGTTTTCTTGAGAAAATGGATTTTGTCTTAATATAATTAATTAAAAGAAAAACAATAAATGAAAAGTAAACCCTAATTTGCTAAAAAAATATTTTTAAGAAAAATCCTAAATCTATTAATTTAAAGTAAAGAAATTAGGTTTTATAAGAAAAGTGTTTTTGGTATTTTTGTCTTGAAAATATTTATAGCATTATAAAATATTTTTGGTCCTTTTTATGCATAAATAAATATATTTTAATAGGTGTAAAAGAAAAATAAATATTAATCTAGTTTAATTAAATTTACAAGATAATAAGTAAAAATAAATAAGCTGAGGTTAAATAAAATATTTTTTGTGAGAAAAAATAAAATAAACTAAGTTAAAATGAAAATCTAAATTTTTTATATTTTTTATGATTTTTATTATTAGAAAATATATTTAAGAAAATAAAAATGAAATAAAAAAAAGAAAATAAATAAACTTGGGCCAGGGGTGCTAGTAGCATGCAGGGGGGTTAGTGAGCAAAAATAAATAAAAAACAAAACAGGCCTAACAAAGCCCAAGTGCCTGCAAAAATCAGAATAGTGCAAAAATATGAAGAAAAAAACACAAAAGGGTACCACTGGGGCTCGAACCTAGGTCCCAAAGGTTACAGGCGCACGCTTCTACCACTGGGATGGCAATACATCCGTTAACATAGGAAAATAAATAAATATGTAAGGCAAAACGCGCCCTGATGACTTCATCTTTAACCTCCAGCCAGACTAACTGTAACTTGCTCATTTCTCATCAAAAATGAAAACTGTAAACATGAAACTTGTAGAAAATTTTCTCACGGTTTTAGAAATGTAAAGCATTATAACTATAGATCAAAGATAAGCATTAATTTTAATGGCCCTAATATGAACCCTAAAAATCTCAGAAATTTCAGTTTTAAAATTCTCTAAGCTCAAGCAAAACTAATGGAAACTATGGACATGGTTAGCTTCAAGGCAATGATATCTACATGTTTTGTTTACAAATAAACTATTGATGATGCATGTATGAAGAGTTCAAAGTTGAGAAAACTTAACTCAAAACTGAAAATCGTGTTTTGAGTTTGAGCTTATTTCAAGTGATGGTGATGATCAGGTTAGCTTCCTTGAGGTCTCGGGAAGCTAATACAATGATTATCTTGAACAATGGATGGTTGAAATGGTCTGGAGAAGTCAATGTGCAGAGCTCTGTTTTTGGAAATGGAGGATGGTGTTAATGGTGTTACAGTTCTATAATAGGGTGTGGGATTGATTTTATGTGATATTTAGAAACTTTAGAAACCAAAAGGCCAAGAAACGCACGAGTAGATAATGAGTTATAAGTTTTTGGTCAATTTGTGTGAAAATGGAAGTGTGAAGTTTGATTCTGAGTTATAGGTTCTTTCAAGGCTTGAGCATTCGTGTGTTTGTGTCAAATGGTTTGTGTATGTATAAACAAAAGTGTTTGAGTGCATTGGCAAGTCAGAAGTACAGGTCCTTAGCTTTTGGCTAGGTTACTTGATTTTGAAGAAAAGAGGGAAACAAGTTTCAAGAAGAGCTACAAGCATGGGATGGGTGATTTTAAGTGTTTGAAACATTTCTGATGAGTTATAGGACCTGTTTGATCAGAAGAGAAGAAGTGCAAGGCTCAAGAACAAGTTTTGTACAAAAAGTCACTTTATCAAAATGGCAATGTGACATTTCTTCCAAAAATGGATATAAAGCATGTCCATGCATTGAATGCTTGAAGTGAGGCCTATAACAGCTGTGTAAACAATTAACTATAGAGTGGCTAACAAGTTTGAGGTCTGCAAAGTAGTGTTTATGCAGCATGGTTTGAATTTGAATTTTGTTCACCACTAAAAATGACTTGTAATTAATGTGATAAAACCCTAACTTCACCTCTTCGATTCTCCCTACTCAAGAACGATCTTAAGGATTTCTTGGACATTTTGGAAAGCTTGAAATGTTCTCTACAACCCTTATTTTAATTGCTTTTTAAGATTCCCCTTGGAACCATATGAAAAAGTGTCATGAAGTTAGGTCAAAATCCTGGCCAAATTAGGGCAAAATTTCACTAAGTGTTTAGTTTCATGACCACATGTTCATAAAATTATAACTTGAGATCCAAGAATTTTTGGAAGAAGTTGTGTGAAGAAAAGTTGTAGATTTCATGGAGATCTAAAATTTTCATGTTGGAAGTTTCTCTTAAATTATCTTGCATCATGGTGAAAAATTTATTCAAAGTTATGGAAAAACATGAAATTTCCAACACTTAGAAAAATTTCTAAGTTTAGAAATTTTGACTTTTCAAAATGAAATATTGACTTTTTGATTTCTTTATGAATAAGTTTCATATTATGACATTTTTTGATGAATTATGATCTTTGGCACTTGAATTTGACCAAAAAGTCAAAGTTTGACTTTTCAGTATACAGTTGACTTTTGATCAGTTGACTGAAAAATTCATCTGTCAATCCAATGGACTTGCAATGTTTTGAACCATTTAACTAGGTAAAAATGATGCAATTGGACTCTTGAGATCATGCCTTAAACCAATTGACCATTTGCTAGGTCAAAAATAAAAAATTGCCCTTTCCCAGTCAAAACCCTAATTTTGCCCTTTTGGAGATTTGATCAAATTTCTTGAGGAGTTGTGGTCCAAACTTGATCAAATGATACATATTAGTTTAAAGTGTTGATGTGGATAATTTTTTTTTAAGTTTGACTATAAATTGGCCATGGTTGACTTTTTCCCCAATACAGCTGATTTTTAGGTCAACTGCTCTATTGACTGAGCAAAAGTGTGATTCAAAGCTTGAAACTTGACATGAACAATCTTGGGGGTCCATAATAATCCATGAAAGTCATATGAGGAATTGGAAGTCCAAATATCATTGTGAAATCTCAAACCCTAATTATGGTCATCAGTGCTTAAGGAGGTGTCTTGAGCTGATCAAACCCTAGTGCAGTCTTGAGTTAAGGAGATCTTGTAAGCAAATTCTTGATAAGTGAGAGGGAAAATTTTGCGGTACAACACTTTGCATGTCTCTATTGAATGCAGAGGAACTACTCTGGCCCATGTCTTGGTGGATACAGGGTCCTCTCTAAATGTCTTACCCAAAGGTTCATTAGATCGGTTGGATTGCGATGGTTTGGTGTTGAAACCAAGTGACATAATTGTAAGGGCTTTTGACGGATCCAAGATGATGGTACTTGGAGAGGTTGACCTCCCCATCAAGGTTGGTTCTCAAAATTTCAATTTGACTTTCTACGTGATGGACATCCGTCCTGCCTACTCTTTCCTACATGGACGCCCCTAGATACATGGGGTAGGAGCGGTGACTTCCACTTTGCATCAAAAATTGAAATATCCATTCAAAGGAATGATTGTCACCGTTGGTGGTGAAGAAGATTTCATGGTTAGCCACCTAAATTCGTTTAAGTATGTCGAGATGGACGGTGAGTTTATAGAAACTCCATGTCAAGCCTTCGAAGTGGTCTCTCCCATGGTTGTTGCCGCCAAAGTTTCTCTAGACATTCCAAAAGTTGCTCAAGATGTGCTAAGGATAGATTCCCTCAAAGATGCCCGCACTATGATTGAATATGTAAGTTGTACAATTTGGGGACAACTCCATGACATTTCTTTCAAATCAGACAAATGTGGTTTGGGCTTCACTGCCAAAGCTCAATAGGAGGTCAGACGTGCTCGCATAGGAAAACCACCTCTTTGCATTGGTAATCGTGAAGTGAATGCTATTGAAGACTCTGAGGATGATTGTGACTTTGATGAATGGATCTATCCGACTGCCGGAGAAGAGCTCAATAACTGGCGTGTCAAGGATTTCATTCCTATCTCCTTCAACGAGGAGTAATTACTATTTACTGTTTTGTCAATTCAAGAACTTTATCTGTAAATTTATTGAAACAATGACTTTAAGCCATGTGCCTTACCCGGGGCATCATGGTCCATTTGTTAAGGGTTTGTTCATATCTATATGCCATATGATCATTTAATGAAAAACATTGGACTCTTTGCATTCAAATTTTGCTCTCATTTTTTTTCTCCTTTATTGCATTTTTCAAAATAGCCATGTATCTTACATGTGCACATACACACACACACACACACACACACACACACACACACACACACACACACACACACACACACACACATACACACACACACATACACACACACACACACACACACACACACACACACACACACACACACTTGCAGATCCTCATCCACTCCGGATCTCATTGCCAACGACTCAGTTATTGCCAGCTATGACTTTGAACATCTAATCTACCAAGCCGAGGACGAAGGCGAAGAAGATTGTGAAATACTTGGGGAACTAGCTAGACTTCTGATGCAAGAGGAGAAAGCCATTCAACCTCATGAGGAGCCAGATGAAGTAATCAACCTAGGTACTGAGACATACAAGAAAGAGGTCAAGATCGGCACCAACTTGGAAGACAGTGTCAAAGGCAAATTGGTATATATGTTACATGACTATGTTGAAGTGTTTTCTTGGTCGTATGAAGATATGCCAGAGTTGGATACTAACATTGTGGTTCATCGTCTACCAACAAAGGAAGAATGTCCTCCAGTCAAGCAAAAGGTTCTTCGTATGCAGCCAGACATGTCTGAGAAAATAAAAGTTGAGGTAACGAAGCAATTCAATGCAGGTTTTCTGGCAGTAACATCCTATCCCCAATGGGTGGTAAATGTGGTCCCCGTACCAAAGAAGAATGGAAAGGTCTGTATGTGCATAGACTATAGAGATTTGAATAGGGTTAGCCCTAAATATGTTTTCCCACTACCGCATGTTAACGTCTTCGTCGACAACATAACTTAACACAAGGTTTTCTACTTCATGGATCGATTCTCTGGTTATAATCAAATCAAAATGGCTCCCGGGGACATGGAGAAGACCACCTTTGTCACACAGTGGGGCACTTTTTGTTACAAGGTCATGCCTTTCGGTTTGAAGAATACAGGGGCAACTTATCAACGAGCTATGGTATCCCTAAACCATGACATGATCCATAATGAGATAGAAGTCTATGTTGATGATATGGTTCAAGGTCGCAAACTGAGGAATAACACCTTGATGATCTTCGTAAGTTGTTTGAGAGGTCTAAGAAATACAAGCTAAGGCTGAATCCCAACAAATGCACCTTCGAGATAAGATCTGGGAAACTCTTAGGGTTTGTAGTCATTGGAAAAGGTATTGAGGTCGACCCTACAAAAGTCAAAGCCATACAAGAAATGCCAGCTCCCTGTACTGAGAAGGAGGTCAGAGTTTTCTTAGGCCGACTCAACTATATTTCCGGGTTCATATCTCACCTAACTACTACTTGTGAGCCAATCTTCAAACTATTGAAGAAAGATTAAGTAGTCAGATGGAACAACGACTGCCAAGCAGCCTTTGACAAGATCAAGGAATATCTACAAGAACCTTCAATCATGATGCCTCCAGTTGAAGGAAGGCCTCTGATCATGTACTTGACTGTATTAAAGAATTCAATGGGGTGTGTGTTGGGCCAACATGACGAGTCTGGCCAAAAAGAGAATGCAATATTCCACCTTAGCAAAAGTTTACCGACTGTGAAACCAGATATTCACTGCTCGAGAAAACTTGTTGCGCTTTGGCATGGGCTGCTCGCCAGCTAAGACAGTATATGTTGACTCGTGCCACTTTGTTGATTTCTAAGATGGACCCTATCAAGTATATCTTCGAGAAGCCAGCTCTCGCCAAACAAATAGATAGATGGCAAATGATTCTGACCGAATAAGACATCCAATACACTACACAAAAGGAAATCAACGGAAGTGTGCTGGAAGATCATTTGGCCCATCAAGCTGTTGATGATTACCAATCCATGAACTTTGAATTTTAGGATGATAATATCATGTTGATAACTGATTGTGAAAAGCCTGGACCGTATGACGGACCTGAACAAGGATCCCGATGGACTATGGTTTTTGATGGGGCTTCCAACACTTTGGGTAATGGAATTGGTGTTGTGATTATTTCTCCTTAAGGTTTCCATACACCTTTCACTACTAGACTTTGCTTCGACTGTACAAACAACATGGCTGAGTATGAGGCATGCATTTTGGGTCTAAAAGCTGCTATCGACCTAAGAATCAAGCTTTTGGGTGTATTTGGAGATTTGGCCCTAGTAATCAGTCAAGTTAAAGGAGAGTGGGACAGCTAGCATCCAAATTTGATCCCCTACAAAGAGTTCATGCTAACTTTGATCCCATACTTTGAGGAGGTTACTTTTGAACAATTCTCGAGAGAAGAAAATCAGTTGGAAGATGCTTTAGCAAAAATGTCATCTATGTTCAAGGTCAATTGGGACAATGAAGCTCCCAGAATTACAATCGAAATATTTGACGAACCTGTGCACTGTTATGAGCTTGACACTGACAAAGAGAAACCATCGTACCACGAAGTAAGGAGATATCTTGAAGCACAAGAGTATCGTGAAGGAGCTTCCATCAATGACAAGAAATTCATGCGAAGGTTCTCAGCCAAATTCTTCCTAAGCAATGGGATCCTGTACAAGTGCAGTCATGATTCTACTCTGCTCTGTTGCATGGATAAGAAAGAATCAGATAAGATCATGGAAGACATGCATGAGGGCATCTTTGGAACCCACTCTAGTGGGCACACTATGGCCAAGAAAATTCTAAGGGATGGTTACTATTGGTCGACTATAGAAACTGATTGTCACCACCACTCAAGGACTTGCCATAAGTTTCAAATCTATGCCGACAAAGTTCACGTGCCTCCAATACCTTTAAATTTCATGACTGCTCTGTGGCCATTTGCAATGTGGGGCATTGACATGATTGGAGAGATCAAGCCCACTGCCTCCAGTGGACATCACTTCATCCTTACTGCCATTAATTACTTCACCAAATGGGTTGAAGCTGCTTCGTTTGCCTCAGTCACTAAGAACGTTGTAGCCCGATTTATCAAGAATAACCTCATCTGTCGATACGGCATCCCTAAGAGGATCATCACTGACAACGGAACCAATCTCAACAATGCTATGGTTACTGAACTCTATACAAAGTTCAAGATCAAGCATCACAATTCTTCCCCATACAGGCCTAAGGTGAATGGCACAGTGGAAGATGCCAATTAAAATATAAAGAAGATTGTGAAAAAGATGGTGGTGACCTACAAAGATTGGCATGCGATGCTACCATTCTCTCTCCATGGCTACCATGCTTCGGCACGAACATCAACTGGGGAAACTCCTTTCTCTTTAGTCTATGGCATAGAGGTTGTCCTACCTGTTGAGGTTCACTTTCCTTCTCTAAGGATTATGAAAGAATCAGATCTAGGCGAGGATGAATGGATTCAGACTAGGTTGGATCAGTTGAACTTGATTGATGAGAAGAGACTGGCTGATGTTTGTCATGGTCAAATGTATCAAAAACGTATGATCGAGGCTTTCATCAAAAAGATCAAGCCTCAAGTGTATCAGACTAGTGACTTAGTAATAAAGCACATTATTTTGCCACAAGGCGATCCCAGGGGCAAATGGACTCCCACTTACAAAGGGCCATTTGTTGTCAAGAAATTTTTCTCTGGCGGTGCCATGATGCTGACAACTATGGACGGTGAAGATTCCCCGCATCCCGTGAATGCGGACATAGTTAAAAAATACTATGCATAAAGAATGACCTGTTAGGTTGACATACCTAGAAAAAAATAAGGGCATCTCGGCGAACTAAAAGGGTTCATGCAAAAATCAGGGATATATATACAAAATATTGTACACCCGGAAAGTCAAAAACCCGAAAGGGCGAATTGGGCAAAAATGGGTATCCTGGTGGACTGAAAACCCGAAAGGGAGGTCCAGGAAAAAGTTAGGGATTAAAGCGTACGACTATGTCCCGTTGGATCTCTGCAACAAACTTTATTACCAAGTTTAAAAGGTCTAAGATCAATTCAATCAAATTCTTTCAACGGCAAGGGATGATGTTCGAAGACATATGGGAAAGAGCAGAGTTGGAACCTAATGATAAAACTTCCACATCGATATTATTTATGTGTTCACTTTGTATTCCTTTCATTCTTTCGATGATTTTCTCTTACCAAGATCTATGTCTCCTTGTAAAAAAATGCTTGTTTATAGGCAAACACCAATACAAATATACTTTGAAGTGCAACTTTTTGTTTTTTTTTTTTCTGTTTTGAGTGCAAAAGTGTCCAATGACTAAAATTTAATGAATATATGCGTATGAACATGATTAAACTGTTAACAAGTGTATGCATAAAAACGATAATAAGAATTTCCTTAAGGATTTGGGATATCCCCATAGAGTTAATACAACAAACTTTCCCCACTGAGTTAAATTCGTACATTCAGAGTTCCAATCTCTTAGAAACCCTATCCCAACTAAGTGGGTCTTAAAAAAGAAGCCTTGTGGAGTTATCCCTAAATAATTCACTTCCCCCAGTAGTTCGTCAAAATATTCTCTTTAACCGGGTTTATTTCCCCAATATACTACAAATTCCCCAGCTTGAGTTGGCGCCTCAGACTATCACAAATCAATGGATAAAACCCCTTATTCCCCGATAGAGCCATTGCAATCCCCAACAGAGTCGTTACTAATCAAGAAAATTACTGTGAAGCCTAGAATCCGACCATATAACAGTTAATTTCATCCTTTCATCAGTTACTGTGGAGCCTAGAATCTGACCAGGTAATAGTTAACTTCATCATTTTAAGCAAGTTACTGCGAAGCCTGGAATCCGACCAGATAATAGTTTAACTTCATAAGTTGTTGCGAAGCCTGGAATCTGACCAGATAACAGTTTAACTTCATCTAAATTGCTATGAAGCCTAGAATCCGACCAGATAATAGTTTAACTTCATCTAAGTTGCTGCAAAGCCTGGAATCTGACCAGATAACAGTTTAACTTCGTCTAAATTGTTGCGAAGCCTGGAATCTGACCAGATAACAGTTAATTTCAATTTTCTGTGAAGCCTGGAATCCGACCAGATAATAGTTAATTTCATCTTCCCCGATAAGTTGCTGCGAAGCCTGGAATCTAACCAGATAATAGTTAACTTTATTATCCTTAGCAAGTTGTTGTGAAGCCTAGATTTCGACAAGATAACAGTTAACTTTCATTCTCCCCAGTCAAGTTTAATTCCCTAGTAGAGCCATGGACAACCAAAGCTCCTGAACTCTATTCCCCAAGCAGAAATCAACACTCCCCGTAGAGTTTCTTCAAGCAAAGATCCAAAATCAAATGTTCCCCAACGGATTTCTCCTCAAACAACAAAACAGGAATACCCAGCGAAAACATTCTAACCAAGGTCTGAAGATGTACATACTCTTCATCCCCAACAGCAGTATGGGATTTAACTTCCCAAATCTCCCCAGCATTTTTCAAGGATTTATTTTCCAAGACAAAGATATACTTCAACAATATTTCACATTCATACATCATATTACATACATGACAAATGCATATAGCACAATATCATTTATTTTGAGAACATCATTATGCCATGAATACATCTGCATGCAACTAACCCTCTTCCTTGCAGGAAAAGTCAACCAATCAAACAAATACCTCTTCTGGTTAGATTTACTTCTTCCAGTTAAAGACATGCGAATAAAAGACCTCTTCTGGTTAGATTTACTTCTTCCAGTGAAAGACAGGCGAACAAAATACCTCTTCCAGTTAGATTTACTTTTTCCAGTTAAAAACAGGCGATCAATAGACCTCTTCTGGTTGGATTTACTTATTCTTGTTAATGATAGGCAAATAGACAAACCTCTTCTGGTTAGAATTGTTTCTTCCAGTTAATGACAGGTATTCAATAGACCTCTTCTGGTTAGGTTCATCTCTACCAGTTAATGACAAGTAATCAATAGACCTCTTCTGGTTAAGATTATTTCCCCAGTGAAGTCGCCAAACAATAAACCTCTTCTGGTTAGATTTATATCTTCCAGTTAAAAACAGGCAAAAGACATCTACTGTTTCAGAATAAATCGACCAAAGATTCATTCTGATATTTCTTCCAATTTCTACCAACAGTCACTCTGGATGGCATCTGTAAGTCCATCTCCGACGAATTCTTTATCACCTCTCTAAATGGCATCTTTAAGCCCATTCCCAACACGATCAACCAACACATCATCAAGTGAAAATTTCTGGGCACTCTAGTGTTCAATCATCTTCCACCTTCAAGTCACGAATGGAGGACCCGCCAATCTAACTCTTCAAATTTAAGAAGATTGAACAGGGGCAGCTGTTGTACCCCAAAATTTTCCCTCCCTTTTCTCAAGATACTTCTTACAACGATCTTCAATGATTCAAGCTTGCACAAGTATTGACTAGGCCAAGTCATCTCCTCAACACTGATGCCTCAAATTAGGGTTTGAGTTTGCACAAAGACAGTTAGACTTATAATATTTAAAATGAATTTCATGGATCATTATAGACCCTCAAGATTTCTCCTATCAAGTTTCAAATCTTGGATCACAAAATTGTTCAATTAATTGATCAAATGGACAAAAAATCAGCTATATTGGAAAAAAGTCAATTGTGGTCAACCTAAAGTCAAACTTCAATGCTTTGGACCAATATCAACATTTTGAAGTCATATGTATCATTTGATCAAAATTGGATCACAATTCTCCAAGAAAATTGTTTAAATTATCAAAAGGGCAAAATGGTCAAAATTAGGGTTTTGACTGAGAATGACCAATCTTTGACTTTTGACCTAATACATTACTTACTGGTTTGAAACATGATCTCAAGAATTCAAGTACATCATTTTGACCAAATTGCATTTCTCAATTCATCTCCCGAGATAAGTGGATTGATAGATGAAATTTGGTCAACTGATAAAAAAAGTCAACTATACATTGAAAAGTCAAACTTTGACTTTTTGATCAAATTTTAGTTTCAAAGATCATATTTCATCAAGACATTCAAAAATATGAAATTTGATTATCAAGAAATCAAGAAGGTCAAAAGTCATTTTGAAAAGTCAAACTTTGCAAGACTTAGAAATTTTTCTAAGTGTTTTTTATACATTTAAATTTCATTACTTCATGACATCTTTTCACCACAATTCAAGATAACTCAAGTTGTTACAAGTTTTCAAGTAAACAACAAGGCTTCATTTTTAAGTTAAAAAATTGCAAGTTACAAATCCTAAGCTTTGTCTTGTTTGAACTTTTCCCTTTGGCTTAATCTTTAAAACTTTGCCACTATGTTGTCCACAAATATGCCTTGTCTTTGTTACAAGCTGCATAAATCTATCCACAAAACCATACTTATATCATGCTACAAATGTTGTTGTCCAGAAAATCCCCAAAATCTGATATGCTGCCAAGTCCAAGCCTGCTACTACTAGCCCAAAAACATGTCAAAAATAGTCTATTGTCCCGTACAAAGCCAAGCCTACACCAAGTTGCCACTCCACTCCAAAACTGGTACAAAACAACCATGTTATGCTGCCGCTAACCCTATCCAAACCTGCATTATATCAGTCCCATATTTTCACAAAAATAGCACATAAGAGCTTCATATAAAAAGCAATAAAATAGTGTACCCAAACAGTTAAAAAATTATCTATTTCCCTCCCAAATTTTAGTCAATTTTAGCTACAAATAAGATGTTTCACAATACACAAAGGGAGAGGTTTTTGTTGAAAGAGAAAAGAAAAGAAATCTGAAAAATCGAACAAAATTCTTTGTAAACTCTGCTCATCTTCAACTCTATTTTCATTGACAAAACAAAAACTCAGAAAAAGAAAAAACCTCAACCCATTGTTCAACCTTGTAAGTTTTCCCCTAAACCAACTATTCAAACACCTCACATACATCATATAGAAGTTGTTCAAACACAAGAACAATTCTTGTAATACTAATATCACCACCCTCCAAACACAAAAAATAGTATTTTCCAACTTGACTGGGTTGGAGCGATTCAGGAACTTTGTGGTACAGAATAAGGAGTGGAACAACTTCAAGAAGGTTTAAAGGAGCTTGATCAATCACCACTTTGCGTCCGGAGACATTTGTACGTGTTCTAAAGTTCTCACATCGAGAGGTAAACCTTTTTTTCCAAACTGTGATATCTTTATCCATACATCATTTGCTTTTTGTGTTCAAAATATATATAAAAAGGGATAGATCAAAAGAAGAAAACTCAGCAAAAAAGCCCAGATAGGGGGCTAACATGGGTACTCGTGTCACACAACACGGCCCGTGTTAGCTCAGTTATTTGAAAACCTAACAAAAAAAAAATCAAGATATGGGGCTAACACGGCCCGTGTCAGATCTATTGGAAACGGAAGTGTGCAAAAAAGGAGGGCAGGGGGCTGACACGGGTGCCCGTGTCATAGGACACGGCCCGTGTCAGACCAGTTTCCAAACATTTTGATTATTTTTTAGAATTTTTGTTTTTATTTTTATTCAATCGGGTTGTAAAAGTAATTAGGGTTTTTCTGCTTTATATTCCTCATTTATAATTTATATCCCCATCCCCTAAATGATGTAATAGTGTAGGACTTTTAATTTCCGCATTTTATCACTTTTTAATATAATGGTTAGTAATTAGGGTGTGTATAGCAAGATAAAATAAATCTTAGAGAATCCTAATTTTAAGACAAAAAATGCATGTAAAACACAATCCACACGCGCACCTCTAAGGTAACCTTGCTTGTTGCCTCGGAAAAATAGTTAGTCCCTCGAATGTGGGACGCTTTAGCAAAGGCCCTCGATAAAAAAGATTGTAGTCCCCCGATGACCCTTCGACATTGTCTTTGGTAAAACGATCTTAGTCCCTTACGACAATTGCTAAAGTGTCTCATAGGTTGCCTTCTATGACTATACGACGACCCATGCCCGCCCCTTCACATCCAATGATAGGGCTTCTTATCAATCAATGGTAAGATAGAAATATCTAAAGGAGGAGGAAAATAACTAAGACTTTTTGAGTAGGTAGAACGTTCATAGTTGCTTGCTCACAAACATTTCAAACAAAACATTTTTTAAAAACACCAACACTTTCAATGAAATATTTTCAAAATTCAAACGCTTTGTATACATTCTTATAGAGACGAGAATCATTACAAAGTTCGCCTAAACGAAGGTACTTTTCAAAAATACTTTCAAAAACAATCACAAACACATTTCAAACAAAGCATTTCCAAAGTGAGCTAGCAACTAAGAGCTTGTAGATAACTATAGTTGAAAAGGGTGCTAACACCTCCCCTTTTCATAATCTACCCCCCGAACTCAAGAAAATTCTCAAAAGGTCTTTCCTATTCTTTTCACCCTTTCCTTTATTTGTTAAAAGAAAAGTCGGTGGTGAATCTTTCTATCTGCAACAAATGCGATAAAATGCAAAACACCCAAGTCAGTTCTCCCACTGTATTACACCATCCAAAGTAAATGTTGATAGGAGTACCAGAATGAGCCTACGTTCAACGGTATCTGAGAAGTATACTAGAGTGAGTTTGTGTTCGACTGTATCTAGAAGATGTGTGAGGAGTTTCAGAATCTATCTATATCTTGATTGTATCTGAATAGTGTTCTTGAATGAGTCTATGTCTTGACTGTCGTAATGATTTTTTAAAAGAATATTTTTAATAGTCTTGTCAAGGATGTGCGGGGGAGTGTCGTAATGATATTTTTAAAAGAATATTTTTAATAGTCTTGTCAAGGATTTATTTTCCAAGACAAAGATACACATCAACAACATTTCACATTCAAACATCATATTAAACACATGACAAATTCATACAACACAATCTCATTTATTTTGAGAATATCATTACGCCATGCATACATTTGCATGCAACTAACCCTTTTCTTTGCAGGAAAAGTCAACCAAAAAAAATGAAGACTTCTTCTGGTTAGAATTCACTTCTACCAATTAATGACATGAAATCAACAGACCTTTTCTGGTTAAGATTATTTCCCCAGTGAAGTCGCCGAACAACATACCTCTTTTATCACTCTGGTTTGCATCTGCAAGCCCATCTCCAACAAATTCTTTATCACTTCTCCAAATGGAATCTTTAAGCCCGTTCTCGATACAATCAACTAACACATCATCAACTTCAAATTTCTAGGTACTTTAGTGTTCAATCATCTTCCACCTTTAAGTCACGAATGGCGGACCCGCCAATCTAACTCTTCAAGTTTAAGAAGATTGAACAGGGGCAGCTGTTGTACCCCAAAATTTGCCCTCTCTTTTTCAAGACATTCCTCACGAAGGATCTCCAATGCTCAAGGATTCTCAAGGAATTGATCATACCAAATTATCTCTGAAGCACTTAGACTCCAAATTAGGGTTTTGACTGAGAATGACCAACCTTTGACTTTTGACCTAGTACATGACTTATTGGTACGAAACATGATCTCAAGGGTTCAAGTACATCATTTTGACTTAATCGCATATTTCATATCATCTCTCGAGATTAGTGGATTTATAGATGAAATTTGGTCAACTGATGAAAAAGTCAACTATACACTGAAAAGTCAAACTTTGACTTTTTGATCATATTTGAGTTTCAAAAATCACATTTCACCAAGACATTTAAAATATGAAATTTAATTATCAAGAAATCAAGAAAATCAAAAATCAAACTTTACGAGACATGGAAATTTTTCTAAGCATTTTTTCTATACATGTTAATTTCATTATTTCATGACATCTTTTCACCACAATTCAAGATAATTCAAGTTGTTATAAGCTTCCAAGTAAACAATAATGCTGCATTGTTAAGTTAAAAATTGCATGTTACAAATCCTAAACTTTGTCTTGTTTGAACTTTTCCCTTTGACTCAATCTTCAAACATTGCCTCTATGCTATCCATAAATATGCCTTGTTTTGTTACAAGCTGCGTAAATCTGTCCACAAAACCAGACTTGTATCATGCTATAAATGTTGTTGTCCAGGAAAGCCCTAAAAACATATATACTTCCAAGTCCAAGCCTGCTGCTACTAGCCCAAAACCATGTCAAGAACAGTCGGTTGTCCTGTACAAAGCCATCCTTGCACCAAGCTGCCACTCCACTCCAAAACTGCTACAAAACATTCCTGATATGCTGCCTCTAACTCTTCCCATGCCTGCACTATATCAGTCCCATATTTGCACAAAATTAGCACATAACAGCAACACCTAAAAAACAATGAAACTCTAAACCCAAACAGGTCAAAAAACTTATATATTTCCCTCCCAAATTTTAGTCAAGTTCATCTATAAATAAGCTGTTTCACAATACACAAAGGGAGAGGTTTTGAGAGAGGCTTTTGTTGAAAGAGAAAGAGAAAGAAATATAAAAATATCCAACAGAACTTTTTGTAACCTCTGCTCATCTTCAGCTCTATCTTTATTCACAAAAACAAAACCTCAACCCACTGTTCCACCTTGCAAGCCTTCCCATAAACCAACTATCCAAACACTTCACATCTCATAGAGATTGTTCAAACACAAGAATAGTTTTTGTAGTGCCATTATCATCACCTTCTAAACACAAACAAAAGACAGTATTGTTAGAACATAGTTTGATTCTACAACCCTCATAAGAGTTTTGATGATAACAAACACAAAGAACAAATATGCACTATAAATTTGTGTTTTATGTAGTACAGAAGTTTTGATTGAAACGAAATCAGAAGTTAAGCCACGGTGGCATTCAAGCTAAGTAATCAGAATGTTCTAAAGTATGATGATCAGAATATGCGCTAAAGAGAAAGATATCCTTATTCTGAATGGAAGTCCAACACTCTAACTGGATCTTCGTTTCTGGCTTCCCAAGTTCTGAAGTAAAGCAGCATGCAAGATTCCTAAGTTCTGAGGCATTACTTTTTCATTAAGGCAGTATCATGTGCAACGGCTTCATTCAGACAAGAATCTTCTCAGTATGGAAAGTGTATTAAGTGTCTATTATCACGTTTCAATTTGGACAAATTGCCATGCATTTATAAACAAGCTCAAAGGGTAAATCGTTTACGATTTCACACGACTGCTCCATACAATCTCAAAAAGGCTACAAAAATTCATATTCATTATACATTCAATTTGTGTAATACATCACAGTAGTGATACAGTTTTTGTAACAAAAAAAAACAGTACATAGTAAACCTTTTCTTTTGATTAAGTTATTTTTCTTGAGATAAACTGGTTTGTGGTTGTACTCAAGAAAACTTTGGCAGTTGTCAAAGTAGAATTGTAATCAATTTGATTAGTGAATTAAGTCCTCGTTGGAGAGAGGAGAAATCACCTTGGCGGGTGGAATAGAGTAGTTTGAGATCAATCAAACCAGGATAAAAATCTCGTATCTATTGTTTTTGATCTTTAAAGTTTCAATTCAACTCCCCCCCCCTTCTTGTGTTTTTCACTTCTTCAATTAGTATCAGAGCGCCTGGTTCTGAGTTTATACACTTAACCATGTCAGTACAATATCCAAGCTTTAGAAAAAACTATCGTAGGACCAAGCCAAAACATCAGCAATAATTATCATGATGACAAGGACAGAATCAGCGGTAAACCTCCAGTCTTTGATAGAGAAAATTTTGACTACTTGAAAGACAGAATTGAGAGCTTCTTTCTTGCTCATGATGCTGACTTATGGGATATGGTAATTGGTGGATACATGCATCCAGTGGATGAAAGTGGTCAGAATATAGATAGAAAAAGAATGTTTGACCAACAAAAGTGTGATTTCAGAAACCATCATAACGCCGGAACAATTCTTCTCAGTGCCATCTCATACTCAGAGTATGAGAAGATCTCAAACAGAGAGACAGCCAAAAACATGTTTGACTCTTTGAGAATGACGCATGAAGGCAACATACAAGTTAAAGAAAGCAAGGCCCTTGCGCTTATTCAGAAATACAAAGCTTTCAAGATGGAAGATAGTGAATCCATAGAAGTGATGTTCTCAAGATTCTAGATTCTAGTTGTTGGGCTGAGAGTTCTTGACAAAGGGTATTCTACTGTTGATCACGTAAAGAAGATCATCAGAAGTTTACCAAAGCAATGGAGGCTAATGGTCACTGATCTTAAGTTGGCTAAAGATCTCAACAAGATATCTCTAGAGGAACTTGTTAGCTCCCTTAGAAGCCATGAGATAGAACTAGAAGATGACGAGACTCAGAAGCAAGGTAAGCCTTTAGCATTAAAATATAACAAAAAACTTGATTCTAAGGTTTTGTGGGCTATGGAAGAAACCTATAATGGATCCTTATCAGAAGAATATGAATTGTCTCTTCTCTCTAGAAGGATCAATCAACTGTGGAAGCAAAGGCAACGAAAATTCAGAAACTCCAGAAGATAAGGGAATCAGAATGAATCCTCCTCCAGATACAGAAAGTCTGAGCCCTCCTCTGGACACATAAGGTCTGAAGCTTCGTCTAGTCACAGAAAGTCAAACAATAGAGACATCATTTGCTATGAGTGAAATGAACATGGGCACTAAAAAAGTGATTGTCCAATGCTTCAGAAGGAGAATCCAAAAAAGAAGTTCTTCAAGGAGAAGAAGAAAAGTCTCATTGAAACATTGGATGACTCAAAAAATTCTGACGCAGACTCAGAATCAGATGATGAAAGAGCCAACATTGCTCTTATGGAAAATGTGACAGAAGACAGCGAAACATCTGGGTCAGACTCAGAATCAGACACATAAGATGTATTTCTTGACTTCACTATTAATTTTACCAAAGCTGAACTATGAGAAAGTCTGAGTGAAATTCTAGAAAGGTATCAGCAGCTCAGAGTCAAACTCAAGAACCTGAAAAAGGATCTTGCTTCTGACTCTGAAGAAACTGAGAGTTTTAGATTATAAAATTATGAGTTAAAAGAAAAGATTTCAGAATAATAAAATGATTTTAAAAACTCTCAGAAAGAAATAATCTCAGAGGCTCCCAACAGTGCTGATAAAATCATAAAAGAATATGATCACAACTTTCAGAAGTTTCTGGCTAAAAACATAGATAGAAGCAAGATGGCTTCAATGATCTATGGAGTTAGAAGAAATGGCAGAAAAGGAATAGGATACCAAGGTAAGGTATCTCCACCTAAGAAAGTCATGGACCTAGTAATTAAACGCACACCACTAAAATCTTACTTCACTTATGGGCACACACATGATCTGAAATACACTAGCAATGATTATTCTGCGAAACCAAAATTGAAACAGAATTTTGGTAAAACTAACAAATCAGGGCCCAAAAAGATATGGGTACCTAAGGACAAAATTATATATGTAGCAGATATCTTTAGCAGCAAGGCTAAAACACCAGTCATGGTACCTGGACTCTGGATACTCTCGACACATGACAGGAAGAAAGCATATGTTCCAAAGCCTGGAACTTAAACCTGGAGGCTACGTGTCTTTTGGAGGCAACCAAAGAGGAAAGATCATTGACTCTGGAACAGTAGGTAATGGTAACCTTCCTTCTATTAATAATCTGTTGTTAGTTGATGGATTGATGCATAACCTGTTATCTATAAGTCAATTAAGTGATAACGGTTATGACATAATCTTTAATCAAAATTCATGTAAAGATGTTAGTCAGAAAGATGGAACTATCATGTTTAATGGAAAGAGGAAAAACAAAATTTACAAGATAAAACTTTCTGAACTAAAGAGTCAGAATGTAAAATGTCTTCTTTCCGTTAACAACGAGCAATGGGTCTGGAACAGAAGATTGGGGCATGTTAGTATGAGAAGAATATCTCAGATTAACAAACTTAATCTGGTCAGAGGACTTCCTAATCTGAAGTTCAGCTCAGATGCTCTGTGTGAAGCATGTCAGAAAGGAAAATTTGCAAAACCTGCTTTTATAGCTAAAAATGTTGTTTCCACCTCTAGGCCATTAGAACTTCTGCCCATAGATTTATTTGGACCAGTGAAAACTGCGTCTGTTTGTGGCAAGAAGTATGGGTTAGTGATTTTAGATGACTATAGCAGATGGACATGGGTAAAGTTCTTAAGACACACGGACGATTCATATTCTGTGTTTGTTGCTTTCTATAACCAAGTTCAGAATGAAAAGGATCTTAGAATTATCAAAGTCAGAAGTGATCATGGTGGAGATTTTGAAAACAAAAATTTTGAAATATTTTTCAATGAAAAAGGCATTTAGCATGACTTCTCTTGTCCTAGAACTCCCCAACAAAATGGGGTTATAGAACGAAAGAGCAGAACATTGCAAGAAATGGCCAGAACCATGATCAATGAGACTAACATTGCTAAGATCTTCTGGCCAGAAGCAATTAACATACCGTGTTACATTCAGAATAGAATCTCTATAAGACCTATTCTGGAAAAGACTCCATATGAATTGTGGAAGAACAGAAAGCCCAACATTTCTTATTTCCATCCCTTTGGATGTACATGTTTTATTCTGAATACTAAAGATCATCTGAACAAGTTTGACACTAAAGCACAAAAGTGTATTATGTTAGGATACTCTGAACGCTCAAGAGGGTACATAGTATTTAATACAGAAACACAGATTGTTGAAGAGTCAATCAGTGTTAGATTTGATGATAAGCTTGACCCTCAAAAGTCAAAGCAGAATGAATCTTTTGCAGATATAGAAGTTGAATTCACAGGTGTTGAAGGCAACTCATCAAGAGTTCCCAACAGAGATGCTCCAACAATGTCAGAAGGAAATGTCACAAGCATTCCAGTACCTTCTGTTGATCAACTCCAGAAAAGGTTATCCAGAAGCAGCATAGCTTACCCTGAAGATAAAATTCTGGGAAAGAAGGATGATCCAATCAGAACAAGATCAACATTCAGAAACTCTGAAGAATCCCTCATGGGATTGGTATTTCTGATTGAACCAACAACAATTGATGAAGCTCTTCTGGACAACAAATGGATTCTGGTAATGTAGGAGGAGTTAAACCAATTCACCAGAAATGACGTATGAGATCTGGTTCCCAAACCAAAAGGATTCAACATCATTGGAACAAAGTGGGTGTTCATAAACAAACTGAATGAGCAAGGAGAAGTCATCAGAAACATGGCACGACTGGTTGCATAAGGTTATAGTCAGCAAGAGGGTATATACTATACAAAAACCTTTGCTCCAGTTGCCAAGTTAGAATCTATCAGACTCTTAATCTCTTTTGTTGTAAACAATGGCATCACTTTGTATCAGATGGATGTCAAAAGCGCATTCTTAAATGATTACATTGATGAAGAGGTATATGTGCACCAACCCCCTGGATTTGAAAATTCCAAACACCGAATATGTTTTCAAACTAAAGAAGTCACTTTATGGTATGAAACAAGCTCCCAGAGCTTGGTATGAAAGACTAAGTAACTTTCTGTTAGAAAAGGATTTTACCAGAGGGAAAGTGGATATAACCCTGTTTTGTAAGACATTTAAGAATGACATGTTAGTTTGTCAGATTTACGTAGATGATATTATATTTGGATCTACTAAACCTTCTCTGGGAAGAGAATTTTCTAAGTGCATGCAGGAAGAGTTTGAGATGAGCTTGATGGGAGAACTTAAATTCTTTTTGGGCATTCAAATCAATCAAACTCCAAAAGGAACTTACATTCACCAGAGCAAATACGTCAGAGAACTTCTGAAGAAATTTGACCTCTCAGAATGTAAGCCATAAAAGACTCCAATGCATCCCACATGTGTTTTGGAAAAGGAAGAGGTAAGTAAAAAGGTAGAGCAAAAAATCTATAGAGGTATGATTGGTTCTCTCCTTTATTTAACAGCTTTAAGACCTGACATTTTATTCAGCGTCTGTTTATGTGCTAGATTCTAATCAGATCCTAGAGAATCTCACTTAACAGCAGTTAAGCGAATTTTCAAGTATCTGAAAGGTACTACTAACCTGGGCTTGTTTTATAGAAAATCTAATGAATACAGCTTAGTAGGATATTGTTATGCTGACTTTGTTGGAGACAGAGTAGAACGTATAAGTACTTCTGGAAGTTTCCAGTTTCTAGGAGACAATATGATCTCATGGACCAGCAAGAGGCAGTCCACAATTGCATTGTCAACAGCAAAAGTTGAATACATTGCAGCTGCTGGATGTAGCACACAAATGCTCTGGATGAAAATTCAGCTTGAAGACTTCAACATATTTGAGAGTAACATCCTTATTTTCTGTGATAATACTTCTGCTATCTGTTTATCCAGAAATCCTATTTTGCATTCTAGGGCTAAGCATATAGAAATAAAACATCATTTTATTAGGGACTATATTCAGAAAGGAATTCTCTCTCTAAAATTTATTGACACAGACCATCAATGGGCTGATGTGTTTATAAAACCCCTTTCTGAAGATAGATTTAATTTCATTCTGAAACATGTCAGCATGAAATTATGTCTAGAATAAGAAGTTTTATTTGCATATTCTAACCCTCAGAATTTTATTTTTTATGAACATCTGATCAACTTGTCTTCAGAAGTTAGGAGTACAGTTGCTTCAGAATCTATCTATGAAGATATGAACCTTTCATTTAAAAGATATAGGCGTGCAATTCACACCATCAAACATCCGTCATCCTCTCACAAGCTACCTTATGAGGCTGAACACGCGTTCAAATTCTGAAGGGTCTAAGGCTCTGATTGGATGCATTGAGACACTTGTCAATGCTAATTGTTCAGTATCTACACACTATCCCCTAATTTCAGGTTTCATAATTTCAGTATAATCATTACTTATTTTCTCTTTCTTACTGATTAAGTTTTCAAAGGTGTTTATAAATTCAATTTCACTATTTCATTCACTTCTTACTGCATCCATTATTTTCTCTCGCTCTCATTTTTTCAAAAATCCCTTTTCTCAGTTTTCTTCAACAAATCCGTGTGAACAATGGCATCCTCATCAAGCATAAAAAATATCAACAGTGCTCCTGTTTCTCCTTCAACAGAATAGTGTGAGGAACCTATAAGAACGTTGCTGACACCGGTAGATAATCTTGAAGTTCTATGTGAGTTGATCGTTGATTTTGAGAGTTTAAAGGAAAATGGGTTTGATTTGTATGAAGAAGTGACGGCTCAGGGATGGAACAGATACTTTGATCGTCTGATGGGTCTAGTATTTCCTATTCTTGTTAAGGAATTCTGGATTCATGCTACTTCATCCAACGATCAGGTTACGTCATATGTTATGGGGAAGAAGATAGTGATTACAGAAGACTTGATTGGGAAACTTATTGGGTACAATGGCGGAGGAGTCAGATGCATTGACATGGATGACTAGTGTTCTGACCTAAAATCTATTGCTAGGGTCATTTTCACTTCTGGATAGCCATCCAGCAAGATAAGAGACTTGAAACATTATTACAGAATCCGGGCCAGGATCATTCTGGGGTGCATAAATCACAGGAAGCCTACAAGCTCTCCTGATTACATCAACATTGATCAACAGTTTCTGTTGTACTTCATTGAAAAGAAGACCAAAATAAACCTTCCACACCTACTCTTTAATCATCTGAGAACAAGTGTGAAGGAAACAAGGGAAGAAGAAAGAACAAAGAGGGATTGGATTCCTCTGGGAAGATTGATTTCAAACATTCTGACAGAAAACAGGCTGATAGAACATCTGACAGAGGCTCGGGAGATCAGCACTCTGGAAGCAAGTGCTGGGAAACCACTAAATGCCAAGAATCTGGAGAAAATGAAGATTATTGAAAGCATTAAGAAGGAACCAACAATTGCTTCTCATGAAGTCATCACGTCTAGGAGAATCCCTCTGAAGGATTTTCCACTATTTTATGAGATAAATGCTTCTCTAGAGAATGTGGTCAGATACCTTGAATCTTGCAAGGAAGATGGAACTATTCTAGAACTCAACATTTGTGACCTGCACAAGCCAGCTATAGATGTTGTGCTGAAGAAATCCAAAAAGAGGAAGGCAACAGGAGAAGGATCCTCTTAGAGAACACCCAAAGCTGCGAAAAAGAAAGGTAACACGTCTTTTGTTTCTGTTGTAGAATCTATAGTTTTTCCAACATCTGAAAATCCCTCATCTGAAAGTCCCCCTCAACCAAAAGAAAATCCCTCACCACAAACATTTGAGGATTTTGACATAGAGTTTGATCCATCTGTAACTCTTGGCAGTTTCTTAAATGAACCTCACTCCCCTAATCCAAATCCAGAACAAAATCAACCAGAAATTGCAAAAGTTCTATCTGATATTGAACTTTTTGACCAAGACTTTCAATCACCAATCCCAGAAAATCCAAACCTCCCTTCTCAACAACCAGAAAATCCACACCTTCATTCTCCACAACCAGAACATCCAAACCCTTTCACTCCTCAAACTGAAAATCCAATTCTGAAACACCTGAACCAGAAAATCAACATGTTACCGCAAACCAATCAGAAGACTCCCTTATAGACTCTTATACCACTACCCCAATTCCTGGAATAACAGAATCTCTTATGGTTCGTCTACCTCTCTCCATCCATGATATTCCCAAAATACCTTCACTATATGATTCCACACCACCAAACACTCCTCACTCACCAATCCTGATATATGATTCTCCTACTCCCTCACCAGTTAACTGTCAAGTTGATCACCTCAGAACTGTCATTGATCTAGAAGCGTTGGACCATCTAGCTTTAACCTCAAATAAAATTTTCATTCCCAAACTCAAACCAACCTTAACTAAAACAGGTGTTGGAAAGAACTTGCTGATTTTTGACACAGAAATACAGGAATGAGTTACTTCTTCAAAACAAGCAAGTCAAGAGAATTCTAATCCTGCTTCTTCTGATTCTCTTTGGGGTAGATTCAGAAAATGGTTTAACTCTGAATCCCAGAGGCTGAAAGAATTGAGTTATAAGATGGCTTAGCAGAACTTCAGTGATCAGTTGAAAGCCTTCAAAGACCAAGTTCTGAGTCACTGGGACAAGAAAGAAATTCTTCTGCTGGAAAATGCTCCCTGGAAAGAGCACCAACCTTCAGAATCCACTGAACTAGGTTCTGATAGTCATCCTCTAACTACTGCTCCAGAAAAGGAAATTGCAACAGAAGAAGTAGTTGAATCAGAAGATACTGTAGAGTGTTTTGAACAACATGCGACCTTAAAGGATACACCAGCTACGTCTCTAGTCATGCAAACTCTGGAAGAGTTGAAGAAGGAGAATGCTTTAATCGATGCAAGGTTGGATAAGCAAGAAGACACAAACAAAGAAATAAGGGATATATTCGATAAACAAGAAGACGCTACCAAAGAAATCAAGAATATTCTGGGAAATCAGGAAGAATCAAGCACTCAGATTAAGAGCTTGCTGGAAGTGTTGTTCACACGACTTCCCCCTCCATCTTAGATTTTCTTTAACTTATTTTCTGTATTCTTCATCTTATCTTCTTTGTTTCTGAAAGTTCTCATTGCAATCTATTTTTCAATAAAAATCATCATTTTTTACTCTGATAATCTATGATTATATTTCTTTTTTATACCTGACAAAAAGGGGGAGAACGTAAGATATTTTCAATAACAGTTTACCGGAACTTAGTCTCAAACATTCTGAATATCTTAACTTCTTATTTGTTTTCTTAAATTTTAAACAAGAACAAAATCTGAAGGAGATGCAACAAAAGATCTGGAACGAAGGAACTTCGGGGAAGTATCTAATCTCTATCTGAGTACTCAACTCAGGGGGAGACTCTCTTAAGCTTTTGTTCTGTAATTTTCTATTGAAAAATCCTAGTTTTTGTCATCATCAAAAAGGGGGAGATTGTTAGAACATAGTTTGATTCTACAACCCTCATAAGAGTTTTGATGATAACAAATACAAAGAACAAATATGCACTATAAATTTTTGTTTTATGTAGTACAGAAGTTCTGACTGAAACAACATCAAAAGTTAAGCCACAAAGGCATTCAAGCTGAGTAATCAGAATGTTCTGAAGTATGATGATCAGAATCTGCGCTAAAGAGAAAGATATCATTATTATGAATGGAAGTCCAACACGCTAACTGAATCTTCGTTTCTGGCTTCCCAAGTTCTGAAGTAAAGCAGCATGCAAGATTCCTAAGTTCTAAAGCGTTACTTTTTCATTAAGGCAGTATCATGTGCAACGACTTCATTCAGACAAGAATCTTCTCACTATGGAAAGTGCATTAAGTGTCCATTATCACATTTCAATTTGGACAGATTTCCACGCCTATATAAACAAGCTCAAAGGGTAAATCGTTTACGATTTCACACGACTGCTCCATACAATCTCAAAAAGGCTGCAAAAATTCATATTCATTTTACATTCAATTTGTGTAATACATCACAGTAGTGATACAGTTTTTGTAATGAAAAACAAACAATACACGGTAAACCTTTTCTTTGGATTAAGTTATTTTCCTTGAGATAAAACGGTTTGTGGTTGTACTCAAGAAGACTTTGGCAGTTGTCAAAGTAAAATTGCAATCAGTTTTATTAGTGAATTAAGTCCTCGTTGGAGAGAGGCGAAATCACCTTGGCGGGTGGACTGGAGTAGTTTGAGATCAAACGAACCAGGATAAAAATCTTGTGTCTATTGTTTTTTATCTTTAAAGTTACAATTCAACCCCCCCCCCCTTCTTGTGTTATTCACTTCTTTAAGTATTGTACAACTTGATTGGGTTGAAGTAATTCAGCAGCTTTCAAATATAGAGTGAAGGTTGGATTAACTTCCTGGAGGTTTACTAAAACCATTCTGATCATGTAAGCATTTGGAAAGGTGTTCAAACTGAAAACACAAATTTCAGTTTCAAGGCAAGTCTTCTTAACTTTAAGCTCTTCATTTCAAGCATCATTAGTGATTTTATTTTTGAAGATAAATGTAGATATCATAGCTTGAAACAAACTATATGCTTTCTTTTCATTTTTATTAATTATATGTTGAGAACTGACTTGTATATGTAGCAAAACAATGTTAGAAGTGGAAAAAAACAGATTATGAGTCGATGCATATCTCTATGTGTCGACACATATATGGTGTAAAACAGGTTATGGGTCGACACAAAATAAGCATGAGTAGACTCATATTAGTTGAAGAACAGGGAATGAGTCGATACAAGGCCTTATGCATTGATGCATACAGTTATCCAGGCACAATACAAAGAGACAAAAGGTGTATGAGTCGACACAAAACACGAATGTGTCGACACAAACAAGAAATGAGTCGACACATACCATTATGTATAGACTCATACTGAGTTGATTTTGTTTCTTCAGAAACAAGTAGTGGCATGTATCGATGCATAAAGATATGTCTCAATACATAAAGTTTGTCTTTCTTTCTTTGTACACTATTTTCCTTTTTTTATATATTTTTTTATATTAATTTATTCAATATGGTTGTAATAATTTAAATTAGGCTTGTATTTCATTCCCATTTGTAAATTTTACCCCCATCCCCCAAGTGATGTAATAGCATAGGATTTTAATTTCCACAATTTATCGCTTTAATATAATTGTTAATAATTAGAGTGTGTATGGCAAGATAAAATCAACCGTTAGAAAACCCTAATCTCAAAGATAAAAATGCATGCAATCAAACACTTTTCACACGCTCACCTCTAGGGTAATCTCACTTGTTGCCTATGAATAAATAGTCATGTCCCTCGAATATGAGACACTTTAGCAAAGACCCTCGATAAAAAAGATTGTAGTCCCTCGACGACCCTTCGACGTTTCCTTTGGTAAAACGATCTTAGTCTCTCATGACAATTGCTAAAGCATCTCATAGGTTGCCTTCTATGACTATACCACGACCCACGCCTGTTACTTCACATCCAATGATAGGACTTCTTATCAATCAATGGTAAGATAACAGCATCTAAAGGAGGAGGAAAATAACTAAGACCCTTTTGAGTAGGTAGAATGTTCATAGTTGCTTGCTCACAACATTTTCAAAATAACATCTTTCAAAACACACCAACATTTTCAAAACGAAATGTTTTCAAAAGTCAACACTCTATATATATTCTTATAGAGACGAGAATCATTACAAAGTTCGCCTAAACAAAAGAACTTTTCAAAAATAATTTCAAACTATCACAAACACATTTTAAACAAAGCATTTAAAAAGTGAGCTAGCAACTAAGAGCCTGTAGATAACTACGGATGAAAAGGGTGCTAACACCTTCCCTTTTCATAACCTACCCCCCGAACTTAAGAAAAATTCTTAAAAGTTCTTTCCTGTTCTTTTCACCCTTTCCTTTATTGGATAAAAGAAAAGCCGGTGGCTACTCTTGCTATCCACAACAATTGCGATAAAACATAAAACACCAAGTCAGTTCTCCCACTGTATTACAAATAAAAAATGTAATTTTGGGTTGTAAGGCCTTGTCTAATTTGGCTTTAAGAACTTTAGTCTCTTTTTGCCAAATGTGACAAGTTTCACAACCATTCCAATTTTGCCAAGAGGTCTTGTCAATTTCATATATGTCTTTGATACTCTCTATCATGGAAGCCTTGAGAGTTTCCAACTCCTTTTCAGATTGGGTAAATTTAAGCTCAAGGTATTTGAAAATATTTTTGTTTGAGGCTAAGTGTTTGAAAGCTTCCTTAGCCTCATGATGTAGAGTATCAAATGCATTTTGTAATTCAATATAAGACATTTCATCAACATGATCATATTTAGAGTGACTTACATTCTTTTTCTTTTTGTGATGCGCCATAAGACACAAGTTTGATCTTTCTTCTTCATCACTACAGTCATCTTTGCTTGATGAATCACTATCACTATCCCAAGCAATGTAAGATCTTATAGATTTGTTCGGCTTCTTTTGAAACTTGTTTCTTACTTTGTCTTTCTTGAACAAGGGACAATCTGGTTTATAATGATCGGGTTTCCCATAATTGTAACAAGATCCATTTGACTTATCTCTCTTGATTTCAAAAGGTTTGTTTGGCTTAGCTTGCCTTCTATAGTCAACGAGATTCTTGTCTGAATGTTTAATTTCATTCTTCTGAAGATATCTATTGTACTTCCTTACGAGTAAACCCAAATCTTCATCCGGACTCTCATCTCCATCACTTGAGTAACTTCCACTTGAATCTATGGTGTAATACTTGGAACTTGAAGCCCTTAATGCGATGGAATTCTTCTCAGTGTCCCTCAGCTTTTCTTTATTCTCTTTCTTTTCATGCTTATTAAGATTTATGATTTCTTGCTCATGTTCTTGAAGTTTACCAAACTGTGTTGTAAGATCCAATGTAGTTATACCATTGGCTTCCTTAATAGCCATGACCTTAGGTTACCATTCCCTGTTAAGACATCTCAAAATCTTGTTAATAGCAACAACATTGGAAGTAATGTGACCAAGTGTGTATAAATGATTTATTATGTCAGAAAATATATTTTACATGTCTGCAATGGTTTCACCATGCTTATGTGAAAAAGATCAAACTCTTGAGTTAAATTGTTAATCCTTTCTAGTTTGACATCGTTTGTACCCTCATGGGTAACTTGTAAAGCATCCCACATTGCCTTAATGGTAGCACAATGCGAGATACGAAAGTATTCATCAACTCCAAGAGCTGATATGAGCATATTTTTAGCTTTCCAGTCATAAGCATAACTTTTCTCATCTTTTTCATCCCATTGTGCTTCTAGTTTGGGTACAACGGTACCCGCACTGTTTAACATAGTTATGGCCATAGGACCTTTTTCTATGACTTTCTAAATTTTTCTATCAACAAAATTGATATGCACACGCATACAATCTTTCCAATAGCTATAGTTTTCACCGGTGAAAATAGGCGCTCTATTGTACGCCCCTTTTGAATCATTCTCCATTTTCTAAAGAGTTATACATGAAGCACTAGATGAACCAGTGCTCTGATACCACTTGTTAAACGATAGGACGTATCTAGAAGGGGGGGGGGGGGTTGAATAGATTCCTTGATTTTTTAAAATCAGTTTTTAAGAAAAACTTGAAGCGCAGTGAAAGCTACCCGGATACAGTCGTCTAAAACGATCCTCTATTGAAAAGACCGGATATGTGAAAAACAGAATGGAATGAATCAATGAGAATTATTAACACTTAACTCAATTATAATTGATCACTTATACTCTTTAATTATTGTCAATTACTTCCAATGAAATGTTGAGAAGAAAATACACAAATTTTCACTTTTGGACTTTTAACGAATACTTGGTGTGCTTAATTTCACAAAGTCCAATCTACCTTAATTTGTAGTGTTAAAATCAATTATAGAAATCAAAGTGATTACTATAGTTTTTTGTAACAGTTTTATTATGCTACAAATCAGGATAATTGGAATCACAAGAACAAATTTTCAGATTATTGCAAATCAACGGTAAAGAGAAAGAAAGAAAAACGAAACGTGATTTGTTAAGGCAGTTCCCCCTGTCGTCTTTGCGTGGGGTACGTATTCCCCTAATTCAAGAATTTAGAATTAGGATAGTTGGTATTATGATTGCAAAGTTTATACAAGAGATAAAAAATAGTCACCACAATTCAAACCCAATATGTTGAATTGAAAACTAAGCTCCTTTCTTCCCTTGATTCGATTTGAATCAAGTATGTCACCAATCTTAGATAAACCTCACGTTGTAGATACCTTGTTTAGAACCCAAACCATTTCTCAAACCATCTTATCGGCTGATTTGATCGCAAGATAATGACCCCAATTCTTCCTTCAAAATCCTCCGATTGTAGTACCTTGTTGAGCGAACCACAGTTCCTCAATCCCTTAAGCACGACTGAATTTGATGAAGCAAAGAACTGTCAAAAACCCCTAAATCCCAATGATATTAGAGGATAAAATCCTCAAATTATATTCAAGAAAAACCCACAATTACTCAACCCGAACAAGATCTCAATCTTCTACTCCGGACAATGTCAACACATGCTCTGCACCTTGATCGATAAAAATTATTATGTGTAGTTGTCAATGGATGAGTGAGAGGTTGAAGATGATGAGTACCTTGTGTATCTATTTCACTTTTCTTGTTAAAACCAAATGAAATAACCAAACAAGTATATATATGTTATCTAAGGTCAAGACCCAAACTAACAGACTGAAAAACAGTTTTTACGAGCGAGCGGTCGACCTATGCAAAAGGGGACTCGACCTGAGCATTCCTGTAAGTGCCATATGACAGTGTATACAAGCCATGTGTCGACCTATGCAAAATAGGTGACTCGACTTGAGCATTCCCGAAGGTGCCATTTGACAGTGTTCAAGATCCTTGCGTCGACCTATGCAGAAGGATGACTCGACCTGAGCATTCCCGAAGATGCCACATGACAGATCCAGGGGTATGCATCGATGCATAGTTCATAAACATTGCTTCCAGGATGAGTCGACCATATAGTCGACGTGAGAAAACCCGAGACTTCCCAAAGGAGCAACTTTTAATCATGCATTGACCTGAGCTTTCTTTGAGTCGACTCATAGAATATAAATTTTCAAAAATACCAATTCTTGAAGACTTTTCATGCTACTTTGTCCATAATATCATCTAGCAATATTTCCAACATAGTTTTGACATCATTGAAATCTTTCCCTCACACGATACACACCCTGTCATATGCATTTCCTATAAGATGGGCATTTTCAGGGAAGTACATTCATTTTGCAACTAGTACGAGACCACTAACACATGGAACAAGAACGTTGTGAATTTTATCGAATTCTTCCTTTTTCTCATATAGTCGTGTATAAAGCTCCATATGCATCGTCAACTCCAAAATAGGTGTTTGGCACACAAGTGTGTGATTCTCCTCTCCTTTACCAAGTAAACAGAACCTTATTTGTCATGTTATGTTGATAACTTTCATTGTATACCTTCCTGATATTTGAAACACTTTGTGGTCTTTTACGTTTCAAATTGCAAGTATGTTTCTCGGTGCAACTTTGATTATCGATATTTCCGAAATAATGTCCTTCTCCTCCGGCTTAAGCCGACATACAATTAGATGACCTTGTAGCTTGATGTCCAATGAATGATTATGTATACCAAAAATTAAACTACAAACTTAAATAAAAATATTATTTTCGGATATGCATATTTGAAAATACCACTGGATGTTTAAATCCAACGTTTAAATAATAATAACGTGTAAATAGGAGAATTTTTGGAGATGCATTTTCAAAACACCTTAAAATTGATTTAGGATGTGTTTGAATATACTTCTCTAAACTATCTTTTATAGTGAATTCGGAGTTGTATCTCCAAAGAATATTTTAGAGATTTCAAAAGTTTACTTTATCCTTATAAAAGTGTATTAAGAAATATTGAAAATATATATATGATCTTTGTTGGTGCAAGATAATGAAGTGGGAGAAGAAGAATGAACAAGAATGATAACAAGTCTATTGTTGTATATCAAAATATAGGAGATAAAATTGGGTACAATATTGATAGTCTAGTATAGCATATTTATACAAAAATATTGAAAATGCCAAAAGGCCCTATTAAAGATAAGCATTGGGAATTGTAAATATTAACTAAATTATCTTTCCAATACCATCCCTTAATTTAGGTATTCTATGAGAAGCTAACAACACCAATTTCATCTCTCAAGCGAAGAAATTAATCTGTCTTAACTACCTTTGTCAGAAGATCTGCTTGTTGTTTCTGAGTGCTGCAGTGTAGAACTTCTAACACTCCTTTCTGCACTTGACTTATGAGAAAATGATACTTCGTCTCAATGTGCTTGCTTCTTCCATGTAGCACTGGATTATTGGCAAGATAAATTGCAGATTTATTATCCATCATCAGCTTCAGAGGTTCCTCAACTTCAACCTTCAGATCATGCAAGAGATTCAGAAGCCAAACAGCTTGACAAGAAGCTACAGCACCTACGATATACTCAGCTTCACATGTTGACAGAGCCACGACAGGCTATTTCTTGGAACTCTGGGAAATGGGACATCCCAAAAATTTAAACAAATATCCAGAAGTACTTCTCCTGTCCACTCTGTCTCCACACCAATCAGAATCAAAATAACTTACTAATTTTGGTTCTGTCTTTCTTTCAGAAGGAAACAACACTCCATATTTCAGGGTTCCCTTGATATATCTTAGAATTCTGACAGCAGCTTGGAAATGAGACCATTTTGGATTACTCATGAATATTCAAACCAATCCAACTGCATAATAAATGTCAGGTCTAGTATTGCATAAATACCTTAGAGAACCAACCAACTCTTTAAAGGTTGTAGTATCAACATAATCACCATCAGAGTCAGAATCTAATTTTTGATTGGTTTCTGATGGTGTCACAACAACATTACAATTCTGAAGCTTAAATCTCTTCAGAATTTCTAGTTCATACTTCAACCGATGTAGAGTGATACCTTTCTTTGTGTACAGAATCTCCATCCCTACGAAATATGTCATATTTCCTAGATCTTTCATCTCGAACTCATTCATCAGAACTTCTTTAAACTTCTTTATATCTTCTGGACAGCTACCTGTTAGCAAAATGTCATCAACAAAGAGACACACCAGAATCATATTATTATCAGAGTGTTGCACATAAACGCCATATTCCATCTCACATTTCTGAAACTTCTTCTTCTTGAAAAACGAATCAATTTTTAGGTTCCAAACTCTGGGCGCTTGCTTCAGTCTATACAAAGCTTTATTCAACTTGTATACCATCCCTTCCTGATTCTTTTTCACAAATCCAGGAGGTTGTGACACATAAACTTCTTCCTGTAATGGACCGTTCAGAAATGCAGACTTCACATCCACATGCATTAAAGGCCAATTTATATTTGCAGCTAAAGCAATCACTAGTCTGATTGTTTCATGCCTATCTACAAGCGCAAACACCTCAGAATAATCTAGCCCAGGTTTCTGAAGAAAACCTCTAGCTGCTAGCCTAGCTTTGTGCTTGCCAATTGAACCATCTGGCTTAATTTTCAACTTAAAAACCCATCTGACACTGATGGCCTTTTTGTTATCTAAAAGATTAGTCAATTTCCACATTTTGTTTCTTTCTATTGCCTCAAGTTCTTCTTTCATGGCATTCAGCCATTCTTTCTTCTTGAGAGCTTCTTCAATGCCCACTGGTTCAGAATCTACTAACATGGCACACTTAACGACTTCTCCTTCAGAATCAACTTCATTATCCTACAACATGTCGAAATCTGCAAACCTTCTTAGTTTTTGTCTGATTCTCTGTGGTCTTTGAGCTTGTTCTGAAGCTGCACCAGAACTACTACCTTCAGAGTTTTCCCTTCCAAAACTATGATCACCACCAGATTCTGGATGATCATCAGCATCTGGATCAGAATCAGATCCATTGTCAGAATCTTCTTTTGACTCATCTTCAGAATCTTCAGAATCAGATTCATCTTCTGAACTATCTAAAACATCTTTAGAGGCTAACTCTGGTGTTGGCACTACACAAGAATTTGATCGAGACTTGTTCCAATCCCATGCTTCAGACTCTTTCACCACAACGTCTCTGTTAACTTCAACTTTATTAGTTTCTGGACAATAAAGCTTATACGCAAATGTATTGTGATACCCCACCAACAACATTAGTTTGCTTCTATCATCCAGTTTTTGTCTTCTAGCTTCTGGAACGTGTTTGTAACAGACAGAGCCAAACACCTTCAGATGACTGACACTCTGCTTATCTCCAGTCCATTTTTCTAAAGTAACAACTTCCTTCAGCTTTTTTGTTGGACACCTGTTCAGAATATGCACTGATGTGGCAACATCTTCTCCCCATAGCACGTGAGGTAGTTTTTTTCTTTCAGCATGCTTCTGGTCATATCATGCAATGTTTTGTTTCTTCTTTCAGCTAGACCGTTGTGCTGAGGAATATATGGAGCAGTAGCCTCATGTTCTATTCCATTCTCCTCACATAACTTCTGGAACTCTGTAGAGTTATACTCACCTCCACCATTCGGTCTCAGAATCTTCAACTTCTGACCACTCTGCTTCTCAGCCTTCACTTTGAACTTCTGAAATTCAGTAAACACTTCATGCTTGAACTTGATGAGTGTTACCCAAGTCATTCTTGTGAACTCATTCACAAAAGACACAAAATATTTGTTTCCTCCAAGTGAAGGTATTGGAAATGGTCCACACACATCAGAATGTACTACTCCCAGAGCATGCTTCACTCTGGGGGCTACTTCTGATGCAAATGGCAATATGGGTGTCTTGTCTTTCATGCACATCTCACATGATTTCTTAGGGTTCATAATCTTCGAAATACCATGTACAAGCTTCTTAGAACATAGATGCCCTAGGATTCTATAGTTCAAATGCCCCAATCTCTTATGCCACAGCTTACTGTCACCTTCGGTGTCTTCTGCACTAAGACATGTTGGTTCAGCTGTTTCTACATTCACCTTTAAAGTTCTGTTTCTTCCTTGTTTAGACTTCATAATCAGCTTCTGATTGGAATCATACAACATCAAGATATTATTTTTCATAACAACTGAGAAACCTTTCTCAATCAGCTGACTCACGCTCATCAGATTGCTTCTAATACCAGGAATATACCAAACTTCTTTGATCAAAATGTCTTTCCCATTATTCACTCTAACTCTGACATCTCTCATACCTTCTGCATTAAGATACTTATCGTCAGCACATCTGATCTTTGTTCTCCTTTTGGAGTCAAAGTCTGTCATCCATTGTTTGTTTCCAATTAAGTGATTTGAACAGCCAGTGTCCATATACCACCAATCTTCTGAGAATTTTCCATCAGAATCAGAAGCCATTAGTAGCACAGGTTCATTATCAGAGTTTCTCTTAGCCATATACGCTTTTTCTGATTTCCTTTCCTTGTTTGACCTACAATCTCTAGCAAAATGGCCAAATTGTTTACAAGAGTAACATTGAACCTTCCTTTTGTCATACCTCTCCTTTCCTTTATGATATCTCTTATCATCAGAAGTTGAGGTTTCTGACTTTTGGAATCTATCACCATGTTTATTATGCTTCTGGTCTTTCTTGACAAAAGAAGCCTTCAGAGCTTGTTAAGCTTCCCTTTTAGAAGTTCTCATAGACAGACGTAACTCCTGTGCTTCTAAACTGCTTTGCAATTCTTCTATTCTCATGGTTTCTAGATCTTTAGAATGTTCAATAGAAACAACAATGTAATCAAACTGAGAAGTAAGCAACCTCATAATCTTTTCTATGATTACCTGTTTAGACAGAGTTTCTCCACACGCCTTCATCTCGTTAGTGATCAGAATCACTCTGGAGATATATTCATAAACTTTCTCATTGTTCTTCATGTTCAGGTTCTCATATTTCTTTCACGGGGATTGAAGCTTCACCTTCTTTACTAATGCATCACCATCGTAACATCTAACCAGTAAATCCCACGCCCCTTTTGACGTTGTTGAATCAATAATCTTCTCGAACACACTTTCATCCACACACTGATGGATATAGAACAGAGCTTTCAGGTCCCTCTTCCTCATTACCCTCTGTTGTAACCTAAAATTTACACTCCCATTTATCAAGTATTTTCTCACAAGATCTCCTTTGGTTCAAAACTACACAAGGGTTGATCAGCTCAAGACACCTCCTTAAGCACTGATGACTTGAATTAGGGTTTGAGATTGCACAAGGATAATTGAACTTTTAATGCCTCATATGACTTTCATGGATCATTATAGACCCTCAAGATTTCTCATTTCAAGTTTCAAATCTTGGATCACATTTTTTCTCAATCAATTGATCAGTTGACCTAAAAATCAACTGTATTGGGGAAAAAGTCAATTGTGGTCAATTTACAGTCAAACTTCATAATTTTTTATCCATATCAACATTATGAACTCCTATATTTAATTTTATCAAATTTGGACCACGATTCCTCAAGAAATTTGATCAGATCATCAAAAGGGCAAAATGGTCAAAATTAGGGTTTTGATTGAGAAAGGGAAACTTCTGATTTTTGAACTAGCAAATGGTTATTTGGTTTGAGACATGATCTCAAGGTTTCAATTGCATCATTTTTACCTAATGGCATGACTCAAAACATTGCTCAAGGTCATTTGATTGATAGTTGATTTTTAATCAACTAATCAAAAGTCAATTGTACACTAAAAAGTCAAACTTTGACCTTTTGGCCAAAATCAAGTGTCAAAGATCACAATTCATCAAAACATGTCAAAATTTGAAACTTGTTAATCAAGAAATCAAAATTTCAAAATTTCATTTTTGAAAAGTCAAAGTTTCCAAACTTAGAAATTTTTCTAAGTGTTGAAAACTTCATATTTTTCACAACTTTGAGCCAATTTTTCACCATGATGCAAGATGATTCAAAGGAAACTTTCAACATGAAAGTTGTAGATCTCAATGAGATCTAAAACATTTCTTTACATAACTTCTCCTAGAAATGCATGGATTTCAAGTTATGATTTTGTGAATACATGTTCATGAAACTTGGAAACTTAGTGAAATTTTGCCCTAGTTTAGGCAGGATTTTGACCTAACTTCAAGGAAATTTTTCACATAGTTCCAAGGGGAATTTTCAAAAGTGATTCAAAGAGGGGTGGTAGAGAACATTACAAGCTTTCTAAAATTTCCAAGAACTCCTTGAGATCATGTTTGAACAAGTAGAATCGAAGGCATGAAGTTGGAATTTCATTCTTGAATTATAGGTCATTTTCATGATGAACAAGAATTCAAATCCATGCTAGGATGCATAATATTTGCTTTGTAGGCTTGAAACTTGCTTGGCACTCCATAATTAATGTTTGGCACAACTGTTAGAGGCTTTAATCTAAGCATTCAATGCATTACCCATGCTTAATGCCATTTTGGGAAGAAAGTGCACATTGCCATTTTGGAAAAGTAGCTTTTATACATAAAATCAGTTCTTGAGATTTGCACTTGTTTTCTTCTGATCACTCACAAACCAAAAGTCATAAGAAACTTGTTTAAAGCCCCAAAACAACTCAGGCCATGCTTGTACTTTGTCTTGAAACCATATTTCCACTTTTCTTCAAAATCAAGTAAGAGAGCCATAACTCTACATCTTGCACTTCTGACCCTCTCAAGTGCTAGAACCTTTTCCTTACTTATGCACAAGTTGTTTGCATCAAAACACGCGAATACACAAGCTCCAAAACACACAAAAACTCAAAACTTCATCTCAGACTTCCATTGTTGCATATTCTGGCCAGAAATCCTAAAATCAAAAACTACTTGTGCGTTTCTTGGCCTTTTGCTTCCAAAAGCTTCCAAACATCATACATAAGCCATCCTTGTCCCTGTTACACGACTATAACACCATCTTCACCCATTTCCAAGTTCAAAAATAGAGTATCACAGTTGGACTTCTCCAGACCATTCCAGCCACCTTCAGCTCAAGCCATCCATTGCATTAGCTTCCTAGAGGTCCAAGGAAGCTAACCTGATCATCACCACCACTTGAAACAAGCTCAAACTCATTTCACGATTTCCAGTTTTAAGGTATTTTTCTTGAACTTCTATCTCATTATTTAGGTATTGTTAGGCTTGCATTTGTGAATATAGAATGTAGATATCATTGCCCTGAAACTATACATGTCCATAGATTTCATTTATGTTGCTTAAGCATGGAGAATTTTGAGTTTGAACTTGCTGAAACGTTTAGGTCAGAATTTGGTACTTTCATGAATTCATCCTTATCTTTGAATGTTAGTTTAAATTAGTTACATGTTTGGATTCTTGGTGAAAAAATACACAAGTTTCATGTTTACATTTTTTTAAATGGTTGAAGAATGAGCAAGTTACAAATCCTTTGGTTGGAGGTTGAAGATGAAGTACAGTCAGGGCAAGTTTTATGTTATGTATTTATTTTTGTACCAATGTTAACGGATGTATAGCCACCCAAGTGGTAAGACAGTGCGCTGGTAACCAAGAGGGTGTGGGTTCAACACCCAGCGCGCTACTTTTTTTTTTCATTTTTCACATTTTCATACTTTTTGTCACAAACACACACGCCTGGGCCTCAATGCTGTGGGCCTTGGTATTTTTGCTGGCTTCTAACCCATGGCCTTGCTTCAGCACCCCCTGGTCATTTATTTCTTTATTTTATTTTATTTTTATCTTTTAGTTTATTTCACTTTCATATTTTCATTTTATTATTAATATTATTATTATTAATAATAAAATCCATAAATATTTATTTTATTATTTTTACACTCATTTATATTTTATTTCTCTTTATAAAAATTAAAAAAAGAACAAAAACAATTTTCTTAGCAATTTAATTTCTCTTTTTTTTTATGAATTAATATTTAGGCTTAGGATTAATGACTACGTTATTTTCTTTTCTTAGTTAAAATTAATTTAGAACTTAGGTATTTTAATTAATTAATTTTCCTACTATTTTTATTATTCAAAGCCTTTTCATGAAAAACCCTAAAAATCATTTTTTAACTTATTATTCTTTGTTAATTAATTTAGGTTTTAATTTTAGTTAATTTCCATTAATTATTTTCTTAATTAGGTTTAGGTTAAAATCCTTTCATAAAAAATCCAAACAAAATCATTTCTTTTTCCATTTTGCATTCTTGCATTTTTTTATCTTCATTTTTTACAATATTCAATATGGGTGTAATAATTATTTAGATTTAATTATCTTGCAATTTCCCCATTTGTAAATTTGTACACCCCCTCCCCTAATGATGTAATAGCTTAGTATTTTTATTTTCCGCAATTTAATGCTTTATATATAAATGCTAGTAAATTAGGGTTTGTATGGAAAGATAAAACCAATGTTTAGAAAACCCTAATACAAGACAAATTAAGCATGAAAAAGACACACTTGCACACTTACACCCTTAGGGTAAATCCACTTGTTGCCTTGAGAAATAAATGGTCATAATATGCATGTAAGACGTCTAAGCAAAAACAAACAAAATACAAGATCATATTCCCTCGATGACGCTATCAAAGTTGCCTTTCAAAAATGATCTTAGTTCCTCAAAGGACATGCTAAGATATCTTACAACATTGCTATTCATGACTATACGATGACCCTTGCCCGTCCCTTTTACATCCAAAGATAGGGTTTCTTACCAAATCAATGGTAAGATAACAATGTCAAAGGAAAGAGGAAATAAATAAGAAAGACTTTTGAGTAGGTAGAAGTTCCTAGTTGCTTGCTCATTTTCAAACCAAAACATCCTTGTTATTTTCAAAACAAACACCAACACTTTCAAAACATATTTCAAATTTGAGACATTTGCAAAAGATCAACACTTTGTATACATTCTTACGAACGAGAATCATTACAAAGTTTTCCTAAACGATGGCGCCTTTTCAAAATACTTTTAAAAACCACACAAAGCACATTTTCAAACAAAAGCAAAGTGATCTAGCAAGCAACTAAGAGCCCATAGATAACTACGGATGAAAAGGGTGATAATACCTTTCCTTTTCATAATCTACCCCCCGAACTTAAGAAAAAATCTCAAAGGTCTTTCCTGTTCTTTTCAACCTTTCCTTTTGGATAAAAGAAAAGTTGGTGGTGACTCTTGCTAACCGCAATATTTGCGATACAACACAAAACACCAAGTCAGTTCTCCTACTGTGTTACAGAACTAGGGACTCTGCCGGGGAAAAATTTAAAAGTGGGGTTACCTTAGGGCTAGATCACATTTACTTGCTTTCTTTGTTTGACTTGCATGCTTTACATTATGGTTTCTTGTTTGGGCTTGCTTTGATCCTCCACCCGGATCTGGGACACCTTGTTAGGTAAGTAGCAATAGATTGTGGAAACTATACGGCATAGACCGATATGGTTGAAAGAATGGCTACGTTAGTGTGACGCATTTGTGAGTACCGATATCCCTTGTGTTGAATCAAGGAGAATACGGGGCCGCTGAGTGGCGTCATGAAGCACTAACTGACTTTAGAACCTTAATTGAACAAACTTGGATAATTAGGACGTAGTGAGATAACCGGTTTCGGTGGAAAGCTAAAAATTGGTTGATACTCGATACTACACTCATTGAGACTAGACTTTTGGGATATCCCGGCCGCAAGAAAAGATTGATTATGCTGGGACAATGCGTAAAAGAAAGGTTACTGATATTGAGATCCCTTAGAACCCGGTTACTATTAACTAGGACAGGTTTGAGCCAACTAAACTTCAAGATGGTACTTACCTACAAACTCCATGAAAGCCTAAGCCTAAGGACTTGTTTATTCCTTATGTGTATATGCTTACTTGTACATAACATCATGAACATCATAACATCATACACAATCTCACTAACCATTTCAAGGATTTAGGAATTTATCTTTGTTTTTGTTGTTTTGTTGTCCATGAACTCCGTCCGAAGAAACACCATCCGAATTAGCTTCGTGAAAGAACACCCTCAGCTCCAAGAGTTAGCATCAAGGGTGCCCGGAGATTCTCCTTTTACCAAGAAATTTGGACGACTCCTCAGTTTGGCTACCTTCAATTTCCAAGAAGAAATTATGTGTGTGCCTTCCAATTCTTTGATCCCATACATCATTGCTTCACCTTTCCTGACTATCAGTTGGTACCTACACTAGAAGAGTTCTCTCTACTATTAGGAGTGCCCGTGCTTGATCAGATACCGTTCACCGGTCTATAAGGGATCCCGAAACCTGAGGTCATGGCCGAAGCTCTACATCTGAAGAGAGCCAACATCATAGCAAATTGGGAGACTAGAAGTGGAGTCAAAGGGTTCTTAGCTAAATTTCTATTAGAGAAAGCTCGTTCGTTCTAGGAAGATATGGATTTCAAGCCTTTGAAGACGTCCTATCCCTTCTCATCTATGGTCTGGTTCTTTTCCCTAACTCGGACCAATTCATAGATGTAAATGCCATCAAAGTCTTTCTCTCCCGTAATCCTATACCTACCTTGTTGGGAGACATCTTACATTGCATCCATACCCGCACCATGAAGAAAAGAGGTACCCTTTTGTGTTGTATTCCCCTACTCGCCAAGTGGTTCATTTCACACCTACCTCGACCAACATTGAAGAACGAGCAAAGATTGACATGGTCTCAAAGGATGATGTCCCTCACCCACTCTGATATTTATTGGTATTCAAGATCCTCGGATGCTACTTCTATCATTGACCGTTATGGGGAATTCCTTAACGTCCCTCTACTTGGCGTTAGGGGAGGTATCACTTACAATCCTTGCTTAGCTTTACGAAAATTTGGGTATTCCCGGAGAGATGGTCCTCATGAGATGCTCATCCAAGGTTTGGTATTCGACTACGAAAGCGACGAGTAAGGATACCGTCAGAGGTTCATGCAAGCTTGGAAGATGGTAAACAAGGTGGATAGCAAAACACTAGGGCACAAGAATTCCATTCCTCTTGAGCCTTATCTCAAATGGGTACGAGCCCGTGCTCAAAGTATTATGATGCCTTACCCCTTCATTCTCCCAATTATCATAGAGCCTGTTGTGGAAGGAGATGTCCCATACACTATCCTTCATCTTAACATGCCCACTTCTCTCGAAGACTTGCAAAGGGATTGGATACAGCTTAAGGAAGAGAGAGACACTTTCGAAGCCCAATTCTATGCCAACGAGAAGAAAGTTCTGGAACTCACCAAGAAGCTTCATGAGGAGCGGAGTCTGGACGCCTACATCGCACCAAAGAGGATGCATTCAACTTTTTTATCTTAGAGTTTTTTGTATTTCTTTGTAATCCCAAAGAGGCATAATTTACTCAAACTTTGATTTATTAATATAACGTGTGTTTCTTTTTGTCTAAAGAAAATTTAAATCTCTTGAAATTCTGGCAGCAGATACTCAATGTCACAGTGAATGTTATGACACCGTATCTGACTTTCTATAAGACAGTAAATCAAAAAGCAGTAAAGAACACAGTCAATTATTTACCCAATTCAGTGTGAAACAACACCTACTCTGGGGGCTACCAAGCCAGGGAGGAAATTCACTATAAGAGATATTAATTCAGGAATAAACCAACCAGTTTATCTCCTTCACTTAAGACCTACCCAATGCAACTTCAATCTAAGTTCAACTTAAACCTGAGTTCCTACTCACTCCCCCTCAATCACAGCAGTGATACTAAACAATTGACTAATGAAATAATGAAGACACTCTTCAGAACATACACTTGATTATGCTTCACAACTTTTAATCAAGTAACACAAACACTCGTGCTTCAAAGCTTTGAGTGATACATAATCCTAACTTGACCTTGCTTCAAAGCTTTAATCAAGTGACACAAACACTCTTGCTTCAAAGCTTCGAGTGATACATAACCCTTACAATCAAAACCTACTCCAAGTCACTTATCACAATGATACTTGCTTGGATTACAGTAGTTAAAACTATACAGCCCCTAGTTGATCTTCTGTCAAAGAGTTGATTTTCCAACAGCTTTCCTGTTGAATATATATGCAGTTGTTTCTTCAGTTAGGGCTTCCACGAAAATCTAGGGTTAATTAGGGTTAACCTCAAGACTTGGTCACAAGACTTTATCAACCAGATTAGGGTTGAGCTAGGTTAACCTAAAGTCCACGTGAGATTCTGTTCTGGAAAGTATGAACCAAATTCCTGAAAAATCTCAGAATTAACCAAACTGCATAACTGTTAGATCAGTACAGGATGTCTTAACATTGGTTATGACAACAGAAATCCTGTTTACTGATTTTGGTAGAAGGTAATAAATGTGATCATTGCAAAATGCTCAGATACACACTCATAAATAGCAGCTATTGTATGCCATTCTTTTTCTGCATAAAGTACCTAAAAACCCAGAATGTTATGACATCAGTCATGACATTCACACACCTGGTTTTACCAAAAATACATGCCAATAACTAAACACTTACAAACTCCCCCTTTGGCAAATTTTTGGCTAAAACCCCTAAACAATCAGGGAATAGAGAGCAGCAGAAATAATATGTCTGCAGAAAAAAATAATGTCTACCAAGTAATTAACACAAAATCTTCTCCCCCTCTTTAGCCATAAATAGGCCAAAGATACATGTACTTATAGGTTATACAGTCATCCAAAATGAGTAATAAAAACAACAAAAAATCTGAAATCACTTGCAGCAACATGTACCAGTAGCAAGCTTGACAACTCCACGAAACTTCAAGCACTGTCATCTTCAGAGGAGGCACTTTCTTCAGCATTAAGTTGATCTTCAACAACATCCTCTTCCCTTCTTTGTCCTTCAGTCTCCTCCTGTTCTAATCTGGCAATTAGGTTCTCAAGAGTCCTTTTCCTTGCCTCCATCTCTTTGCAGGTTTCCTTTAGCACAGCTATAACATCAGATGTCTTGGACTGAGTTTTGACAGTTGATGTCTCAGCTGATGTCATGACAATGTCAGGAACATGAGTTCCCTGAAATAGCTTATAGTGCAACCCAAGAGCAGGGGCTCTTTTGCATACAATATCTCTTTCCACTAGGATGTCAGGATACTGAGCAAGGACAATACCACATGGGAGGGAGGGAAAGGTAATAGGGCCTTTAACTGCATAGCTTCCAGCATGTTTTAAAGTTTGATCAAAGATATACCTACCATAGTCAAATTCTGTCCTGGTTCCAATAGCATAAATGACTCTTCCCAATCCTGTGGAGATGGTTGATTTATGGTTGGTAGGAACCCAGTTGGCTGCACCAATCTTATGCAGGATGGCAAATTTCATGCTTAGCTTGCTTGCATTCAGCTTGCCTTTTAAGGGCCAGCTCCTTACTTGATTTGCAGTGATGGTTTGGCATACTTGGTTGTCAGTAACCTCTAGTTCAGGGCAAGCCTCATCTGGTCTTCCAAGGAATTTGTTTATTTCAGAGGGAGAGAAATTAACTTTTCTTCCTCTCACATAGACACATTTAAAGTCAGCTGACCTTCCATCAGCACATCCATCAGATAAATTCACTATGAATTCTTTGACAAGATTTTCATAGCATTTGGTAAACTTTACCACACTATTCATTAGTCCAGTTGTTTTGATTAGGTCCATGATCTCCTTACATTCCATGGCACCATTGTTCAGTTCTCTTTCCAAGGCTATTCTTTTTAAACAAACATACTTCCATCTGTTGGCATTTTCAGGGTGGTGAAAAGAAATGTTGTCAGTGGGGACTTCAGGAACTTTAGCCATTTTGCTTGAAGGGAGTTTCCTTCTGAGAGAGATGTCTTCAGATTCAACTTCAAATTCTGATTCCTCATTAGAATCAGAAGGTTCAGGCTCTTTCCTTTTCTTTGCTATTGGTTGTCTCACAGGCTTTGAGAGACTACCAGCATGTACTCTGGTTTTCACCTTCCCTTTGGACAATCCAGTCATCACAGTTTCTACACCAGTCTTGCCTTTAGACCTGGTTTTCTTGTGAGCAACATCAGCAGTCTTCTCTTTGGTCAGACATTTTGCAGCATCCTGCTTGCCTTTTCTGTTCATCATTCTCCTAGCTATGCTAGGGTTGATATTTGCAATTAGGTCATTGTCAGAGTAGTCTTCATCCACATCAATAACCGGGGGTTCAACATCCTTCTCTGAAGGGTTCTGGAGATCATCAAGATTCTCAGATGATTTCTGAATGTTGTCATTCGGTGTCTCAACATTCTCAGAGACATCTGGATTTATTTCAACAGTTGGACTTGCTGATTCTTGATTTAAAGGAACAGAAATGCCAGGTACATAGTGGTTCTCACTCAGAATTCTTGTAACAAGCCTAGCTATTGCTTGATGAACATAAGCTGAGCCTTCCCCATTTGGAACAGAAGATGATGGTTGAGAGGGATTACCGGATGAAGTAGCTTGAGACCTTCCTGCATGCCTTGTTCTCAGCTTTTTAACCTTAGAGGGGTTAGTTTCCAGTTCTCTAAGAGGAGTAATCTCCAGGACTTCAGAATCCATGCATGTTGTGATTGCCCTAGAATATCGATCAGAGGATGCGGATGAAACAGTCGTCTTGGAAGAGGATGATGTTTGAGACATTTTGATAGTCTTAGAAAACTAGTAGCAACGAGAGAGAGATCTTTGATTGAGAGAATGGGGATTGTTGCAGAGCAGAGAGAGGAAGGAGGTAAAAGAGTGTCTATTCAACTTCTTAACAATTTTGAAAGAAATAGGAAAACATATGATTAACCCAATCAAAATAGACTTAACACAAAAAACTCCTTCATCCCGTGTTTTAAGCAAAATTAATTGCTACATTTCCTCATGTTGGCAAATACCCAACTTGCCCCTCAAATTTTCAAATTGATTTGCATCAAGTGCTTTGGTAAAAATGTCAGCCAGCTGTAGTTCAGTGGCAACATGCTCCAGTTTAATCGTCTTCTCCTCTACAAGATATCTGATAAAATGATGTCTAATGTCAATATGCTTGGTCCTGCTATGCTGAATATGATTCTTGGAAATGTTGATTGTACTCAGATTATCACACTACAATGTCATAACATCTTGTGTGACATTATACTCAGTAAGCATCTGTTTCATCCAAATCATTTGAGAACAGCTACTACCAGCTGCAATGTATTCAGCTTCAGCAGTAGAGAGAGACACACAGTTCTGTTTCTTGCTGAACCAGGAGACCAGATTATTTCCTAAGAAGAAACATCCTCCAGAGGTGCTTTTTCTATCATCAGCACTTCCAGCCCAATCAGCATCACAGTAACCAGTCAGAGTTGGTTCACAACCATGAGAGTACAACAAGCCATAGTTGTAAGTTCCCCTTACATACTTCAAAATTCTCTTCACTTGGTTGATATGACTGACTTTAGGATCAGCTTGGTATCTTGCACATACTCCAACTGCAAAAGCAATGTCAGGTCTGCTGGCTGTTAAGTACAACAGGCTTCCTATCATGCTTCTATACAGGCTTTGGTCCACCTTAACCCCACTTGAATCTTTTGATAGCTTTAAATGAGTAGGTGCAGGAGTCCTTTTGTGACTGGCATTCTCCATACCAAACTTCTTGACAATGTTCTTTGCATACTTGCTTTGAGATAGAAAAATTGAGTCTTCCATCTGTGTGACTTGCAGTCCAAGAAAGTAGGTCAATTCTCCCATGAGGCTCATTTCGAATTCAGCCTGCATCTGGTCAGCAAAATGTTTAACCATTTGCTCTGACATTCCCCCAAACACTATGTCATCAACATAGATTTGAGCTACCATTATCTTTCCTCCTTCATTTTTGACAAAAAGGGTTTTATCCAAGCCTCCTTTTCTGTATCCTTTGTCAGAGAGAAATTTTGTCAACCTTTCGTACCATGCTCTAGGAGCTTGTTTCAAGCCATATAAAGCTTTCCCCAATTTGTAGACATGATCAGGATAGTTTGGATCCACAAATCCTTTAGGCTGTTCCACATAGACTTCCTCATTTAAGTACCCATTTAGGAAGGCACTTTTTACATCCATCTGAAATAACTTGAACTTCAGGAGACAAGCAATTCCCAATAGGAGTCTGATTGATTCCAGTCTGGCTACAGGTGCAAAGGTCTCATCAAAATCAACCCCTTCAACTTGAGTGTATCCTTGAGCAACCAGTCTTGCCTTATTCCTGGTGACAACTCCTTCAGCATCTGATTTGTTCTTGTAAATCCATTTTGTGCCAATGATGTTTGTTCCTTCTGGTCTAGGAACTAACTCCCATACTTCATGTTGCTTGAATTGGTTCAATTCATCTTGCATTGCTCCAATCCAGTATTCATCAGTTAAAGCCTCCTTAACATTTCTTGGTTCAATTTTAGACACAAAACAAGAGTTTGAGATGATTTCTCTAGATCTTGTAATGAATCCACTGTTAGGATCTCCTATGATGAGTTCTTTGGGATGATCTTTCTGAATTCTGATGGAAGGGTTTTTGCTAGCTTCCTTTGATTCAGAGTCTTCTGCAGTGGTGTTAGGTAGATCATTCCGTTGAGTTGAAGTCTCAAAGAATGTCTCAACATTACAAGGGACATATGTTTCCTCATGATAATCATCAACTATGACATTTATTGATTCCATCATGACTTTGGTCCTGGAATTGAATACCCTATAAGCTCTGTTGTTTGTGGAGTATCCTAGAAATATTCCTTCATCACTTTTAGGGTCCAGCTTTCTCCTTTGTTCACGATCTGCCAGAATATAGAATTTTCTACCAAATACATGGAAGTACTTCACTGTTGGCTTTCTTCCTTTCCAGAGTTCATAAATGGTGGATGAGGTTCCCTTTCTCAAGGTGAGCCTGTTATGGACATAACAGGCTGTATTCATAGCTTCAGCCCAAAAATGAATAGGAAGTCTTTTGGCATGTATCATTTCTCTGGCAGATTCCTGTATGGTCCTGTTTTTCCTTTCTACAACTCCATTTTGTTGAGGAGTTATAGGAGAAGAGAATTCATGATTAATTCCTTCTGAGGAACAGAACTCATTAAACTTACTGTTTTCAAATTCCTTGCCATGATCACTTCTGATTCTGACAATGCATCCTTCTTTTTCTCTTTGAGTTCTTTTGCACAGTTCTTTAAAAACTTCAAATACATCAGATTTTCCCCTAATGAAGTTAATCCAGGTGAATCTGGAAAAATCATCCACAACAACATAGGCATATCTTTTTCCACCAAGACTTTCCACCTGCATTGGTCCCATCAGATCCATATGTAGGATTTCTAGAACTTTAGAGGTGGTCAGATGTCTTGACTTTGGATGTGATATCCTAGTCTGTTTACCAACCTGACATTCACCATAAACTCTCCCTTCATCAATTTGCAGTCTTGGAATCCCTCTGACTGCCTCCATGGATATAATCCTTTTCATTCCTCTTAGATGTAGATGACCAAGTTTTTGGTGCCACAGTTTCACTTATTTTTCTTCTTTGGCAATAGAACACACAGTAGAGTAATTAGTGTTCTCAGGCTCCCACAAGTAGCAGTTGTCTTTAGATCTGATTCCTTTCATTACAACTTCTTGTTTCTCATTAGTTACAAGACATTCAGATTTTGAGAAGTTGACCTTGAATTCTAGATCGCATAATTGGCTGATACTTATGAGATTAGCAGTCAAGCCTTTTACCAGCAATACTTTATTTAGATTTGGAACTCCAGGGAAGTCCAAGTTTCCAACTCCTTTGATTTCTCCTCTAGCACCATCTCCAAAGGTCACATAACTAGTGGTGTGAGGTTTAACATTATTGAGAAGGTTCTTGATTCCAGTCATGTGCTTAGAACATCCATTGTCAAAGTACCAGTCTTCCTTTGCAGAGACTCTAAGGGAAGTGTGGGCTATCAGGGCAGTAGCCTTTTTCTTCCACTGTGGAGTATGTGGTACCTTGTTAGACTTAGGTTTGACACCTGGGTTCTGATTAGGGTATCCATACAATCTGAAGCAGAATAGCTTTATGTGACCAAACCTCCCACAATGATGACATCTCCATCTTTGGTACTTTTTCTTCATATTTCTCTGTTCCCGATGTTGAGTGCTATGTTGTGACATCTGCTTTGACATTTGATTATCAGGCCTGATCTTCTTGTCTGTACCAGTTTTCTTTGCTGCCACAAATCCTAGACCAGACTTGTTTCCCACATTTTGTCCAACCTGGAGGATTTCTTCCAATTTGTCAGTTCCATTTGTCAGCATCTTGACAGATTTGGTCATCTGGTCCAGTTTTGAGTTCAGCATTTGAACTTCCCCTTCTAGATGACTTATAGTTTCAATGTCTGCCCTTTTCTCAGCCTCTAACTTTATTATGAGTTTTGTTTGTTTCTCATTTTGCTGACAGACTTCAGCACTTCTGATACATAATTTCTTGTAGGTATCAGCCAGTTCTTCAAATGTCACTTCCTCATCACTAGTGTCACTATCAGAGGTACAAATACCAGTTAGTGCAGTAACTAGTTTGGCAGATTCTTCTTCTGAATTACTTTCTGAATCACAGTCAGACCAAGTAACAGACATTCCTTTCTTTTGTTTCTTAAGAAAGGTAGGACATTCAGCTCGAATGTGCCCATATCCTTCACATCCATGGCATTGAATTCCTCTGCTTTGATTTCCCTTATCTTCAGACTTTTGTCTTCTGCGGGAGTCATAAGATCTGTTGATGTCAGAAGGAATGTTCTTAACATTTGACCTTGACTTTGGATCCATTCTCTTGATGAGTTTGTTGAATTATCTTCCAAGCATGGCTATAGCTTCTGAAATATTTTCTTCTTCATCCTCCTTGTTCTCATCTTCAGTGTTGGATACAAGTGCTATGCTCTTGTTTTTCTTGTCAACATTGTCACTGATCCCCATCTCAAAGGTCTGAAGAGACCCAATGAGTTCATCCACCTTCAACTTGCTGATATCCTGGGCTTCCTCTATAGCAGTTACCTTCATTGCAAATCTTTTAGGCAAGGATCTGAGAATCTTTCTAACCAGTTTTTTCTTCTGACATCTTTTCTCCCAATGCTCCTGAGGTGTTGGCAATTTCCAAGATGTTCATGTGAAACTCATGAATGGTTTCATCTTCCATCATCCTTAGGTTCTCAAATTTGGTAGTCAGCATTTGAAGCCTTGACATTTTTACTTTGGATGTGCCCTCATGTGTAGTTTTGAGAGTGTCCCAAACTTCCTTGGCCAGTTCACATTGATGTACTAGTCTGAATATGTTTCTATCAATTCCATTGAACAAGGCATTTAATTCTTTGGAATTACCCAGGGCTAACTCATCTTCTTCTTTGCTCCATTCTTCCTCAGGCTTCAGACTGATTGTCCCATCTTTCTCAGTTATGGTGGGATGGTTCCATCCTTTGTCAGCAGCTCTCCAAGCCTTTTTGTCCAGTGATTTTAAGAAGGCAATCATACGAGGTTTCCAGTAGTCATAATTTGATCCATCCAGAATGGGTGGTCTGTTTCCAAAAACTCCTTCTTTGTCCATAGCGCCAGAAAGTGATATCCCTAGGTCTCACCCAGTAAGACAGGCAGGGTGCCTGCTCTGATGCCAATTGAAATTCTGGCAGCAGATACTCAATGTCACAGTGAATGTTATGACACCATATCTGAATTTCTATAAGACAGTAAATCAAAAAGCAGTAAAGAACACAGTCAATTGTTTACTCAGTTCAGTGTGAAACAACACCTACTCTGGGGGCTACCAAGCCAGGGAGGAAATTCACTATAAGAGATATTAATTCAGGAATAAACCAACCAGTTTATCTCCTTCACTTAAGACCTACCCAATGCAACTTCAATCTAAGTTCAACTTAAACCTGAGTTCCTACTCACTCCCCCTCAATCACAGCAATGATACTAAACAATTGACTAATGAAACAATGAAGACACTCTTCAGAACATACACTTGATTATGCTTCACGGCTTTTAATCAAGTAACGCAAACACTCGTGCTTCAAAGCTTTGAGTGATACATAATCCTAACTTGACCTTGCTTCAAAGCTTTAATCAAGTGACACAAACACTCTTGCTTCAAAGCTTCGAGTGATACATAACCCTTACAATCAAAACCTACTCCAAGTCACTTATCACAATGATACTTGCTTGGATTACAGTAGTTAAAACTATACAGCCCCTAGTTGATCTTCTGTCAAAGAGTTGATTTTCCAACAGCTTTCCTGTTGAATATATATGCAGTTGTTTCTTCAGTTAGAGCTTCCACGAAAAGCTAGGGTTAATTAGGGTTAACCTCAAGACTTGGTCACAAGACTTTATCAACCAGATTAGGGTTGAGCTAGGTTAACCTAAAGTCCACGTGAGATTCTGTTCTGGAAAGTATGAACCAAATTCCTGAAAAATCTCAGAATTAACCAAACTGTATAACTGTTAGATCAGTACAGGATGTCTTAACATTGGTTATGACAACAGAAATCCTGTTTACTGATTTTGGTAGAAGGTAATAAATGTGATCATTGCAAAATGCTCAGATACACACTCATAAATAGCAGCTACTGTATGCCATTCTTTTTCTGCATAAAGTACCTAAAAACCCAGAATGTTATGACATCAGTCATGACATTCACACACCTGGTTTTACCAAAAATACATGCCAATAACTAAACACTTACATCTCTAATTTCCTTGAAATCATTTGCATATGCATCTTCATTCATCATAACACAAACAGGTTTCTTACAACAATTTTCCTTATCTTTCTACTGTTTATTTCAGTGAGATGGATATTGAATAGACAGTAAAAGATCTTTAGGTGCAGAATGCTCAGTTTCGACAAATGTTCTTAACTCTGGCAAAAGGGCAAGAGGATTTGAAAACTTTTTTGATCAAAGAAAAGAAGAAGAAGGCGAAGAAATCAACCAGTGTTTTGAATCTGGGAAGAAGGTTCCAAGGGCCAGCCAGACGGACTCTAGACTTTGCAACATCATCAGGTGAAAAGGATAATCAAGAAGGGAAAAACAAGGAAGTGACTGACCATCCAGAATCTGAAGAGGAAGAAGAGGTTGATTACTCTGAAGAGCAGTATCCTCTAGCTGACACGACAAATACAAACAGTTGGAAGATCGTCTAAGTGCAATGGAGATTCAGAAAGTGTCCAGGCTGGACTTTGAAGAGCTGGGTTTGGTCTATGGGATTGTTATTCCACCAAAGTTCAAGGCACCGGTATTTGCTAAGTACGATGGGGTTTTGTGTCCCAAGATGCACCTCCGATCTTATGTGAGAAAGATACAGCCTCACACTGCTGACAGAGATTTGTGGGTCCACTTCTTTCAGGATAGTCTATCTGGGACTCAGCTAAATTGGTTCTATCAACTAGAAAGGGCCAATATCCATAATTGGGAAGACTTGGCCGCTGCTTTTTATAAGCAGTATCAGTATAATTCAGACCTTGCGCCCACCCGTACTCAACTCCATAGTCTGTCTATGGGTTCGAGCGAGGGTTTCAAAGACTACGCTCAAAAGTGGAGGGACTTAGCAGGAAGAGTCCAGCCTCCCTTATCTGATAGGGAGCTAGTGGACATGTTTCTAGGTACCCTATCTGGTCCTTTCTTTAATCATATAATTGGAAGCTCCTCAACCAGCTTCACTGAATTAATCTTGATCGGGGAGAGAGTAGAAGTTGGGATTAAGAGTGGGAAGATCCAAAAGGACGCATCCTCCAGTGTTGTGAGAAAACCATTCACTGGGAAGAAAGAGGTTGGTGTTGTATACCATCAAAGGAATCAGGACAGAACTGAACGACGTCCAACAATAGGGGTCTTCATGATCCCTAAGCCTGCACCTACTCAATAAAGGAACAACCAGCCTAGAATAGAAAGACCAGTAAGAAAATTTACCCTGATAAATATGACGTTGTCTCAAGTCTTTCCACATTTGTTGAGATCTAATCTGGAAACCTTGCAGGAAGCTCTGAAGAATCCCAACACTGCCTCTCCCCATTACAACCCAAACGCCCGTTGTGCTTACCATTCAGAAAGTCCCGATCATGATATAAACGACTGATGGGTTTTGAAAAACAAGGTGCAAGACCTTCTCGAGGCAAAAGAAATTGAATTTGATGCTCCTGAGATCCCAAATGTTATCACCGCTCATATGCCCAAGCACGGCCGTGATGTTAATTCTGTTGAAGATGATGTGTTTGTTATTGTTGTTGATGAGCTTGTTACTCCTCTCTTGACTGTTAAGAGGAACCTGTTGAAGGCCGGTTTATTTCCGGGTTATGGCGAAGGATGCCACCTCTGTTTATCCTTACCAACTGGTTGTCATTTATTGAAAGCATGTGTCCAGCGCCTAATGGATGACAAAGAGATTTTGTTTGAAAAGACTCCCGCTCTGACCATTGCTCACAAGGATGTTTCGATAGTAACCATTTCCACCAATCCTCCCATGGTCTCCACCAAAAGACCCGTTAGGATTACATCTGTTCCGAAGGTGACTCCATTGATAATTACTATGACAGGGCCAATCCCGTACTCCTCAGATAAAATTGTCCCCTGGAACTATGACATCTACTACCACGGCGTCAAGCAAGATTGGATGGCTGATGAAGACCCGGTTTTTGAGAGGGCTGACCCCGACATAGGCAACATATGGAAACCAGCAAAATAACTAGAAGTGGAAGAGTGTTCTCCCCTGAGATTGCTCCTCCGAAAACTGTTACCGGTCCTGCGATCATCCCTGCTTTTGTTCCTGTTGATACTACTACTACAGTTCCTGTGGTTACCCCTGCTGACACCCCTATCGCCGAGTCGTCCGAGACTCGGGACAAAGGCATTTTGGTTGAACCTGTTCGGATGAAGGCGCAATCAGTATCTATCCCAGAGGCTTCCAAGAAGGAGATGGAAGAAATTTTGAAAATTATAAAGAGAAGCGACTATAATGTAGTCGAACAGCTAGGGCAGACCCCTTCAAAGATCTCTATGCTAGCTTTACTGTTGTGCTCTGAGGCTCATGCGAAGGCATTGGTGAAATTTCTTAAAACTGCCCATGTGCCACAGGAAACCTCTGCTGACCAATTCAAAGATTGTGTGGCCAGTTTGACCGCTGACAACGGTTTGGGCTTTTTTGATGCTAACCTGACACCTATAGGGAGGAAACACAATAAGGCATTGCATGTCTCTGTCGAATGCAGGGGCACTACTTTGGCCCATGTCCTGGTAGATACTGGTCCATTATTGGATGTGCTGCCTAAGAAGGCTCTGGATAGACTAGACTGTGAAGGTTTGACCTTAAAACCCAGCAACATAGTGGTAAGGGCCTTTGACGGTTCAAAGAGAAGGGTGCATGGGGAGGTGGACATCCCCATTAAAGTTGGAACTTAGACCTTTGATTCAACTTTCTATGTAATGGATATTCGCCCTTCATATTCTTGTTTATTGGATCGACCTTGGATTCATAACACTGGTGTCGTCACCTCTATATTACATCAGATGTTGAAGTACCCAATCAAGGGAAAAATCATCACTGTCAATGGAGAGGATGAATATATGGTCAGTCACCTGAACTCCTTTAGATATGTGGAAATGGATGGTGAATTCATCGAAACTTCGTGTCAGCAATTCGAAGAAGTCCCACAAACAATTGTGGCAACCAAGACTGTTTCCCAAGTCCCGAAGATTACCAGACCTCCGCTAAATATGGCTTCTCTAAAAGATGCCAAGGCAGTAGTCGAAGAAGGTGGGTGTACTATTTGAGGCCAACTCCCGGATATTCCTTAAAAATCTGATAAATTTGGTTTGGGTTTTACTTCAGGAGCCCAAAAAGCTGTTCGTCGTGCTTGTTCCAGGGGACCACCTTTACGGATCAGCAACCATGGAGTCAACACAGTGGAGGATAGTGATGATAGTTGTAACCTGGAAGAATGGATTTTCACAACTATCAGCGGAGGACTCAACAACTGGGAAGCCAAAGAATTTGTCCCTATTACTTTTATCAAACAGTAATTGTCTTTAAAGTTTTTGTAGAACTTGTAATAATTAAACAATTTAGACTTTTAAAACCTTGTGTCTTACCCGAGGCACAACGGTCCATTTGTAAGGGTTGTTACTTCATTTTCATATGTCATCAATGAATCATGGATGTTTTGCATGCAAACTTTACTCTCTTTGTTCTTATTTTTCTACATTTTTATTTTTTCAATGATAGCTATGCTCTTACACACACCCACATATCAAAATGCAGATCCACATCCACTCAGGATCCCATGGCTAACGATTCTGCTATGGCCTATTGTAACTTTGAAAATCTGATCTACCAAGCCGAAGACGAGGGTGAGGAAGATTGCAAAGTGCCAGGGGAATTATCCAGGTTACTATAATAGGAAGAAAGGATCATACAGCCCCCACGAAGAACCGGTTGACACAGTTAACTTAGGTACCAAAGAGGACAAGAGAGAAGTCAAGGTAGGTGCCAATCTAGAACCAAGTGTCAAGAAGCGCTTAACTCAGTTACTACATGACTATGTTGAGGTCTTTTCTTGGTCATACGAAGACATGCCAGGACTTGACGCTGATATAGTGGTCCATCGTCTACCGACAAAACAAGACTGCACTCCGGTAAAACAAAAAGTCTGTCGCATGTGGCCAGACATGTCAGAGAAGATCAAGACTGAAGTCATGAAACACTTCAACACCGGATTATTAGACGTCACCTCCTATCCACAATGGGTCGCCAATGTCATTCCAGTGCCTAAAAAGGACGACAAAGTACGCATGTGTGTGGATTACAGAGATTTGAATAGGGCAAGCCCTAAAGATGATTTCCCGCTTCCCCATATCAATATTCTGGTTAACAATACCGCACAAAATAAAGTGTTCTCATTTATGGATGGTTTCTCAGGCTATAATAAAATCAAAATGGCACCTGAGGACATGGAGAAAACGACCTTCGTCACACAGTGGGGCACGTTTTGTTACAAGGTTATGCCATTCGGGTTGAAAAATGCTGGGACAACTTATCAGCGCGCCTAGTAGCTCTATTTCACGATATGATCCTGTTGTACCCCAATTTTTCCCCTAAGATCCCTTCATCATACCATATTATTTCAATCACAACAAGATCACAATAGGGCTTTTAGTTTTTCTACCTATCTTTAGCTTTGCTCTTTTGAGGAATTACCAAGCACCTTGACTTGTTTTCTTTTGTGATCATGAATATTTTTTTATATTTTATTTCTAATTAATAATATGCAATGTTGGTTTACCTTAATTGTTAATAATGTAGGTAAAGTCAATAAGGTTTAGCAGGTTGCTTCATGGGTTCATGAGTTTATTTCCATGCCCTAGTCAACATAGCTTAAGGAGTTAAAACTTCACTATTGTAGTGGCTTTGGAAGAAATGGTATGACAAGGATTACTTTGGTTCAACATATTCCAAAGTTATCAAAATTGATTCAAAAATACAAGGGGTTGAGGGAAGAAGTTGTCATGATTGGACAAGGTCTTGTTCTTATTGGTCACAAGAGCATATTTCTCTCTAATTTCAAGATATGGAAGTTTTTTTGGTGGCTATGAGTCCTCATCATCATCCTCAACAACTTTTATTCACAAAGAAAGAATATTGGCACAAGAAGTTTGTTCAAACTTGTCAAAGTTCCTCAAAGCATTCTCTTGATCTAGAGGCTAGGGTTTTGAACTTCAAAGGAGCATATCTTGCTCACCTTTTGGTATTTTTGAGTGATTCCAAAGACATATTTCTATTTAAAGAGTTACCAATAAATCACTTCAAAAGTTCCAAGGATTTTTCATGTGGAAGGAACTTTGTGAAGAAGAAAGATTACAAGTCATCCAGATGAATCCCCCAATTTTCTATATGTGACTTCAAATGGTCATAACTTGGTCAATTTTTATCACCTTGAGCCCATTATTTTCCATGATGATCTTAAAGATGTGTACTTAATGCCTTCTTTTATGTGCAAAGTGAGAAAATGGATGGAAGTTGCCTTAAGAATGCAAAAGATTATAGGTCATTTCATGATTTTTGGCCAACTTCAACAAGTCATAACTTGCTCTATTTTTGGAGATTTTAAGTGGTTCAAATTTCAAAATTTCATTCAAGAGATCTAACTCATTCCATCTTTTTTGGTCAAGAGAAAATTCTAAGTGGAAGGCCATGTTTGAATACAAAAGATTATAGGTCATTTTTAAAGAAGAATTTGAAATATTTCTAAGTATGGAAAGTCAACTCTTTTTCTTCAACTTTGACTCCATATAACTTTCAGCTCAAACATCCATTTGATTCCATTCTTTTTCCATTGCAAAGATTGTAACCTCATCTTTCCAAATCATCAAGAATTATGCCCTAAGACCCTTTGAGTTGGAAATGCCATGGATTTGAATTTGGTAACTTGAAACTGAATTTTTCACAAAGTCAGGATTTTAAAATCTTTGTTTTGGCTTCTAATCACAAGTTTTCCACGCGTTTTTGTTTCTAATCATGATTAGCAACTTCCCAGAAGTGATTAGCATCATAAAACACACGATTTGGCTGAGTTTTGATCAAGTTTGAGTCACACTTTCTTCATGATGCAAACCCACATGAATTCCCTCCAAAACGCATCATTCACTATCCCTTTTGATGCCATTTGCTTCTCTATAAATAGAGGGTCATCCCCCATCCATTTTCCCAAGCTTAGATAGCCAGAATCACCCTGCCAAACTTGTTTCACAACCCAGAATTCAGCAACTTCGAAATCCATTCTCAAGCCTTTTTCAATCCAATTTTTCCCTCAATTCACCTTCCTTGATCTTACTTGAAGCTAACCATATAATTACATTCAAGAATCGTGCCCTATATTGTTCCATAGAAGTCCAATTTCAGAGCTCTGCAACTCAACTTCAATACGTAGATTCCTTCATCAATTCTTCAAAACTCTGATATCATTGTGTTGCTCTCATTGCCCTGGTTCTAGTCACAACACTTACATTTCACTGGAAATACGTTTTGACCATGAATTTTCAAATCCCTTTTCAAAACTTTCCTTCCAAATTGCTTGAGCTACAATTTATATAAATTTGGCGCGAGGGTGTGGTTGTTTTCGTCTTGAAGAGACGAAGCGATTGGCATAGGTCTGAGCTTCTGATTTTACAGTTTGAGAGACCTGCAAATCACGTTGGCTGGAAGTTGAAGATGACCTACGTGTCATCTTCCAACCAATGATGGCACGCCACTTGTTATTTTTGAAAATCTGATTTATATTTTATTTTGTACATTATTCACTAATGACCATGATATGCACAGCACGCCAGATCCCTTGGATTTGATTACTAACGCGTTTTGACTCTCATCCAGTGGTCCACATATTTTACTTTTATTTTCTTTATCTGATTTTTATATTTTAATTGTTTTAAATTTCAAAAAATCACAGAAAATTCATTTTTAGTCCAAAAAATCTGAAACAATTGTGAAAATTATTTTTGATTATTCTCTTCCTGAATTCTATTTTTTCAAAATTTAATTTTGTATTTTGGTCTTTTTTATAAATTTCACACTTATTTTTTTTGTTTAAAATGTTTAAAAATACTTTTATACATTTTTTAATTCTGGAAAAATTATGGAATGATCCAATGATATTGTGACAAATATTGGTGACCTTATTTTATTTTTGTTTCTGAATTTACTATTTTTTACTATTTTTTGTTTATTTTACCCATTTATCTTAATTTTAAAAATAGTTTATAACTTTAAAAAATTACCAAAAATTTTGTAAAATTACTTGGCCTCTTTTCTGATTTTTCTATGGTCTTATTTTTCATTTCTTGATTAATTTGAACGTAATTGATATTTTCCTCCTTATTTTCTATTTTTTTAAAATATTTTTAAACCTTTTAATGTATATATTAAATATGATATTATTTTGTGATTATTTTCTGGCTGTCTTGAGTTGATTTTTTTATCATGACTTTATTAACATCATTGGATCTTAGGTGTTGAGTTCAACTCCACCAAAATGGATGGATGATTTTAATAATAGTTTGATTAAATTTTTAATTCAAAAGTGGTTTATTCATATTTTTGCCCTAATCCTCTTCATCTCATCCCTTTCTCGTTGCACTAAATGTTGTTGGAGCATGATCTCTATATCATGTCTCAAAACAAATGGTGTATAGATTGCTATTGACCGGCCTCAAAATAGGTGCGACTTCTATATAAATCCACTTACGATTGCTTAACATAGCACTAAATTTTGTCCTAATTCAAATAAATGATCATTCGTGGACCAAACTTATGATTGCAAGCCCAAGTATGTTAATTTGATCTCTTTGATCCAATAACCTTGAGATTCATTGTGTGGAGGCTTTGGTTCTACCAATTCTCTATTGGATCTACAACACATTTGGTCAACGCAGATCACTTAAACATCGTTGATCATTAAATAGTACTTGTGAGAATTCCAAATGGATGATATACTTGACAAAAAGCAAATGCAACTTGTTGTGTGGAGGCTTTGGCTCTACCAATCCTCTAATGAGTTTCAAATGCAAGTTTCAAGATGGTCATCCAACTAACCACTAATTATTGACTTGTTTTATCTTATGCTTTTATTCTTTTTTTATGCGTTATGTACTATTTATTCTTTTTTAGCATTTACATTTCATGCCATTTTCATATTTGCTCATTTGAGCATTTATTTTCTTGTCATTTTTTATTTGCTCACTTGAGCTTTTCTTTTCTTTTCTTAAGATACTTAATAATCAACATAAACCATAAAAAACTCTAAATGGTACTTGGACTACTTGGTTACTATCCTTGGCATTATGGAGCATGGGACTTTTTCTTGGACTTAGGATTAGAGACCTTGGCCTATCTTGGAGACTTTGTAACTTTATCTGATTATTTTGTCTAGAGTTCTTGAGGTTTACCTCAAGACATTGGGTTGCTTGTTTTTTTTTTTGTGCGGGTTTTTGTGATTATATTCCCTGTTTGTAATCTGGAATTCACCCGTATACAGCCGCTACTCTGCCCAATTTTTGTGAAGACTTAATACACTTGAAGGGGTCTAGTATCTTTGCTTGCTTGGTTTCAATCCAAAGAATGGGAATTCTATATTGGCTCATAATGTCAAGTTTTGGCTTCTTGTTGGTTAGATGGATCTTATCCTTAGCTTTTACCTTATGCTTTAGGATAGTCTCTTCTTCTCCTCCCATCTTCTTTAATTTCAAAAATCTTCTCCCTCCTTTTTAAACCCTTCTTGTTTTGAAACTTAAAATACTTTCATAATAAACTTGGACTTATGTCCATGCATTTTCAAAATATTTTCATAAATAAACTTCAATAAACTTAATAATACTTTGACACTTTTATGAGAAGACTAAAACTCAATCAATCTCATTTCAAACCATTTTGCCACTTTAGTTTTTATCTTTAAACTTTTCTCAAAAAGATTAGACTCTTGTCAATACTTGTAGTGATGCAAACAACTATACTTCTACAATATGTAGTGAAGTGAGATATTTTCCACTTGGGTGTTGAGTGAGGCATTGTTGATTTTGAAATCCAAGCCATATCCTCCACTTTGAGATGATGCAAATTCTCCTTTCTCATGATTGTGGGTAGTAAGTATGTTTTCCACACGGACAATGACGATGATGTCTTATCTCTTAAAATCAACCAACACACTTGTGTTTCAAATCTTTAAAAGAGGAACTACGTGTACCCTGATCCCCTATTGCACGAAAGGTGGTACATAGGTGTGATACGGCGGGAGAACTGACTTGAGGTTTTGCGTTTGTATTCGCACTTGTTCGGTTTAGCAAGAGTCGCCACCGACTTTTTAGTTTAAACTAAAGGAAAGGTTAAAAAGCACAGGAAAAACCTTTGAGATGTTTTCGTGGGTTCGGGGGGTAGATTATGAAAAGGGAAGGTGCTAGCACCCTTTTCATCCATGGTTATCCATGGGCTCTTAGTTACTTATTTTAGATCACTTGCCTTGATTTTCAATTGCTTGAAATGGTGTTTGTGTGTGTATGGTTTTTGAAAATGTTTTGAAAAAGATACCTTGTCTAGGCAACCGTTGTAACAATTCTTTACTCGAATGTTTTACAAAGGTGTTTATCTTTTTGAAAAGATGTTTCAATATTTTTGAAAGTTGTTTTGAAAGTTGTGTTGTGGAGTGTGTTTTGAAAGTAGGCAAGTGTTTTTTGCAAGTTTTATCAAGTAACTAAGAGTTGTCTACCCTATTGTACTTAAAGATCTTTCTCATGTTTTAACCCTTTTAACAGTGTTGTTTCACCATTGTATTTGGTGAACAACCTTGTGTTAGGATATTAACGGGACGGGCGCGGGTCATCGTTTTAGACCATGAATGCAATGGTGCCAAGTGTCTTTGGCAATTTGCTTGAGGGACTATGATCATTTTGTTTAGGAAACTTCGAAAGCGTCATCGAGTGACTATGATCATTTGATTTGTCTTTTGTTTTGCCAAAGTACTTGACATGCAAACATGGCCCATTTTTGAAGGCAACAAGCGGGATTACCCTAGGGGTGCAAGTGTGAATTGTGTATTTGATTGTCATGCATTTGTCTTGTATTAGGTTATCTAGCGGTTGATTTTGAATCTTCGCATACAAACCCTAATTACTATACAGTATATAGAAAGCGATAAATTGCGGGAATTTAAAGTCTAAGCTATTACAAATAAGTATCCGGGAATGGGGGTACAAATGTTTACAAATGGGGATGAGTCTTATCAGGAGAGTATTATCCAAATAAAATTTACAACCAAATTGAATCATATTCTCAATGTAAATTATTGCCAAGTATAAGAATCAAAGAGAAATAAAAGTATTTGTGAAAGTGTATGTGATTATTTACACATGATGCAAATATTAACCTAATGTATTTATTAAGTATTAATATTATTGTTTATTTATGTTTTTGTTAATTATATAAACATAGGTTTTAACAAAAGAAAAATAAAATTGTTTGGATTTAAGTATCCTATTATCTATGTATTTAGTTAATGTTTTTATGTACAAGAAGCTCTTAAAAGAAAAAAAAAACTATTTTAACTTAATAAAAGAAATCTAATATTTACATATTTTGTTTAAAAAATAAAAAAAGCTATTAAAATATTTTTTAATAGAAAAGTTCAATATGTTGTTTTTTTATTTAATAAAAGAATTAAATTAAGTTATATAAAAAGAAAATAAAGTGATATAATAAAAAAAGAATATTAGTTTGTGTACAAAAAAAGAATGGGCTTTAGTGTTAATAAGAGGGGCAGGCCCAAGTAAACAGGTTTAAGCAAAGGGGGGGGGGGGGGGGTGCGCCAGTTTCATGGGCTTAAGCATTTCAGTGGGACAGGCCCAACGCTCTACAAACATTTGTTTAGGGTTTTCAATTGTTTGTTCAGAAAGGGTTTGCAGAGGCTTAGAGCGGCGCCGTTCCCTTCATCGTCTTCTTCGTCTTTCTCGTTCTCAAGCAAAAGCCATTGATAACCCTTTCCTCGCCTCAGCTCCCAGACGCTACCTCCATCTCCCTCTCTCCATGTCTTGCTCAAGGCGATGATTCAAAAGGTAACAAATTTGTTTTATCGCGTTTTAAGGTTCTGGATTCATGTATGTTGTTAACCTTGGACAAGTTTTTTTGATTTTCTGTGTTCATTGTTTATGTTTGTGCGAGATATTAGAAAAAAGGGAAAGAGGGAAAATACCTTTGGAGAGGAGACGGAGGAGGACGGGAGGCGTCTTAGGCGGCCGGGCGGAGGGAGACTGTGATGCTAGCTTTGTTCTGGTTTGTCTGGTACCCTCGTATCTTCCTTTTGGTTTTATGATGAACGCTTCTCTGAAAACCCTAGATTATTTCACTTCTGCATCTTCTTTTCCTCTTCTGCTCGCTTGCTTTGAGATACTTGTTGTTGTGCTTGCTTGTTCCTCTCTTGGACTTTGATTCTTTTAGCCTATGATGAATCTCATTCTGAGCCACTTTGGCTTGAATGCTTTGTTCTAAGTTGCTTACTAGGCTTGTTGATATTGATATGTTGAGGTTGGCCCTATGATGAATTTGTTCTGAGGGCTTTTTGGCTTGAATGCTTTGAGGTTTGTAAGCTAGACTCGTGTTTATCAGGCTTATGCAGGCTTGTTTGGAGCTTAGGCTTTGAAAGGCTTGTGGGTTGTTTGTTTGTGTTTGACAGGATGTAAGGCTTGAGGCTTGAAACAAGCTTTGGTTTGCTTGAAACTGGTTTTTCTGGTTTGGCTTGAAGCAGGTTTAAGGTAGTTTGAGATTTATGCAGGTTTTTAGGCTTTGGACACAGGTTTGTGTTTAACAGGCTGGGGTTTGGCTTGAAGCAAGCTTAGGGTAGTTTAGAGCAGGCTTTGAGGCAAGCAGGTTTTTAGCAGGCCGGCTTATGCAGGCTTGCTTCTGCAAGTTTTGTGGTTGAATGTTGGTATGGTAGTTTGGACAAGCTTGAATGCTGAGTTTTGGGTTACAAACTTGTTAACTTTGTTTCTGTAACAGTTTTGAAAGTTTGTTTTGAACACAAGCTAGCTTGAGGTCACAGGCTTATTGGCTTGTATCTGTAACAGGTTTTGAGGGCTTGTGTTTATGCAGGCCTGAAACAGGTTGGAGGCAATTTGTTGGTAACAGGCAGGCTGTGTTAGGCTTCTTCAAGGCTTGTGTTCTGTTTACAGTTTGTAGCCTCTATTTTTCTATGTGGTTCTGCCTCCCTTTTAACAGTTCTGATATGTTTATTTTATATCTCTTTGTCTTAAGCCTGCTGTACTGTAAGCCTCTTACTTTTCTCTCTCCTTCTCTCTCCACAGCAAAGTATATTTTATTACTTAGACTGTCCTTTTCTCTGAAAAAGTGTTTGGCTGGGAAATAATGATATTTGAAATAAGTTGCTTGCATTGTTAGCTTTGCTCTGTGTACTTTCTTCTTTCTTTAGATTTTCTGCATTTTGTGTACTTGTTGATATCTCTTTGACAACCTTTTGATAGTTTCTTTGGGTAGCTTGGTTGACATCACTTTTGGACAGTTTGACAGCTTTGCATTTCCTTGGACAGCTTAGTTTTCCCTTGTGCATTGTTTGTTCAGTTTGAACTTTGTAATTTGTTTGGCATATTCAGTTTGTCCATTTGCAGCTTGTTTGAATTTTAAACTGTGCAGCTTTGTATTTTAATTAATTCCAATGCTTGCAAGATAATTTTCTTTCCCTCTTTGTGAACCAAGAGCCTTCTTGTGATTTGCAGAGAGGGCGAATAAACTGATTCCGGCCAACACTTTTAATGATGAGTTTTAATTATTTGTCTGCCTTTTTTAATTCATCTGTGTTTGACTTCTTTCTTTTTTGTCTTTGCAGATAAAAATCAATTGAGCAAAGGATGCAATCAGTAGAAGATTAAGATTTCCAGAGATTTAGGATATAGTTTCAATTTATTTTTAATCATTGTAATAATATTAAAGTAAACAACTGTAAATAAATTTACAGTGTTCAAATAATATTTGTAACAAACAATTAGAAATGAATAAAATCTTTCTTTGTCAAACATCTCTTTTAATTCTTCTGCATTTATTTATTTAATTACTTAAATTTCTTGAATTATAATAATTGGAAGTTATCCAATAATTTTAACTTAGAAATTATAAATAATTAACAAACGTCGCAGTCTCACTGTCTTGCATTAATCAATAATAAACCCGGCGTTCCAATTAACCATAGCAATGCACAGTCAATCAAAAAAAATGTCCATACGCCTTTCATTTCACTGATTAGACCAATACTTCCAACTCTCAATCAGAAGCCTCAGCCCATGTCCCAGATGTTTAGACCTTGAGAAACAAACAGAAATCTTGAGCAAACGTCAAAGCAGTGTAACAACCAATTAAGACACTGTGGATTCAAATTCTTTTGAAAATACGCGTGCAAACCCTAATTCTTGATTTATTGCCAAAGAAGCGTCTGCCTGATCAAACCCTGAGCCAAATTCAACCAAACCCTAACAACCTGCTTGAACTGATTCAAAAGTTAATGGAAACCTTAATTTTGTCCGACTTATGAGAAAAGTTTGTTTGACCGATTCTTAAGCCAATCTGAAAAATCAGGAAAAGCCCGAAGCTGTGATTTCTTGTGGAAAAGAGAGGGAAAATTTTGGGGTACAACAGTTGCCCCTGTTCAATCTTCTTGAATCTGAAGAGTTAGATTGGCAAGCTTGCCGTTCGCGACTCGAAGGTAAAAGGAGATTGGACACTAGAGTGCCCAAAAAATTTGCACTCGTCAAAGCGTAGTTTGAGGGAATGGGCTTAAAGATGCCATTTGGTGATGGGCTTAAAGATGCCATCTGGAAACGTGATAGAGGGATGGGCTTAGAGATGCCATTTGGGAATTGCTGGTAGGAGGATGGGCTTAGAGATGCCATCTGGAAATGATTGTTGAATTGCTCTTGAATGAGTGACAGAATTACATCCGAATCCGGATCGTATCCGGACTGTATTTGAATGAATCTGGAATAAGTATCAGAATTCCGCCATCTCTGGGTCACATATGAACTGTACCTGAAAGGAATTTGGAATAAGTATCAGAATGTCGCCATGTTTGGGTCACATCTGAACTGTCTCTGAATGAATCTGAAATAAGTATCAGAATGTCGCCATGTTTGGGTCACATCTGAACTGTCTCTAAATGAATCTGGAATATGATGATCTTTGTCTGTTGATTGATCTTTCCTGAAAAGGTAAAGAGTTAGTTGTATGCAATGTCATGATGTAATGAATTGTACTTCATCAATGTTTATGATATGAATGGATGCGCATGTAAGCTGAGTAGCTATCTTGCTGAGGAAGATGAATCCTGGATAATGAAATCTTTGACTGCTGCTGGGGAAAGTAAATCCTTGACTGCTGCAGGGGATTGCAAGAATCTTTTGATCGTTGAAAATGAGAAGTCCTGGGACCACTGTTGGGGAATCAGGAGCTTGGATTGTATACCAATCTACTGGGGATTCCTGTCTTGAGGGGATATTCACTGGAGAATATTTGAATACTCTGAGGAACTGAGAATGAGAGTCTTCATTCTGCTTGGGGATTGATAGTTGGAAGTTTTAGTTCCGCTGGGGATTGCAAGAATCTTTTGATTGCTGCAGGTATTGATCTGGGATAAGTATCGGAATGTCGCCAAATCTGGGTCACATCTGAACTATCTCTAGAAGGAAGTCTGGAATAAGTATCGGAATGTCGCCAAATCTGGGTCACATCTGAACTATCTCTAGAAGGAAATCTGGAATAAGTATCGGAATGTCGCCAAATCTGGGTCACATCTGAACTATCTCTTGAAGGAAATCTGGAATAAGTATTGGAATGTCGCCAAATCTGGGTCACATCTGAACTATCTCTAGAAGGAAATCTGGAATAAGTATCGGAATGTCGCCAAATCTGGGTCACATCTGAACTATCTCTATAAGGAAATCTGGAATAAGTATCGGAATGTCGCCAAATCTGGGTCACATCTGAACTATCTCTAGAAGGGAATCTGGAATAAGTTTCGGAATGTCGCCAAATCTGGGTCACATATGAACTATCTCTAGAAGGAAATCTGGAATAAGTATTGGAATGTCGCCAAATCTGGGTCACATCTGAACTATCTCTAGAAGGAAATCTGGAATAAGTATCGGAATGTCGCCAAATCTGGGTCACATCTGAACTATCTCTAGAAGGGAATCTCGGAAGATGTTGATCTTGATTTTGTTAAGGGTCGGGAATTGGGAGTATACCAATCTTCTGAGGTGATGAGAATCTTCATTCTGTTAACGGTCAGAAACTGGGAGTATACCAATCTTCTGAGGTTTTAAGGATGAGAGTCTTCATTCTTGAGAGAAACAGATTTTTAGGAGCTTCAATTGTCCATTATTCTGTTGGTGGTTGTAACTTCCAGCAGGTGATGAAGGAATTTTAATGATGACCGCAACTTCCAGAAGGAAATTTTGAACGCTCTTGAATTCCAGCAGGTGATGAAGGAATTTTGATGATGACCGCAACTTCCAGAAGGAAATTTTGAACGCTCTTGAATTCCAGCAGGTGATGAAGGAATTTTGCACGACCTTGGTTTTGACATTCGAATTCCCCAAGTGATGGTGAGGGAGACTTGCTCCAAGTTAATCTGTAATTGAGAGATTTGTTGAAATCTTGACTGCACTGCCCCAGGTTAACTGAACTTTGAAAGATTTGTTGAAACCTTGATTGGACTGCCCCAGGTTAACTGAACTTTTGAAAGATCTGTTGAAACCTTGACTGGACTGCCCCAGGTTAACTGGATAGTGACATGTCATTCCCCCTTGTTGATAGGAGATTTGTCAATGGAAGTGTCATCCTTCTTGAAGTGATTTTACTCACTGAGAGAGTTTTCGTTCCTCCGAACATTCGCTGTAGGAATTTCTTCGCTGCCAAACAAATAAACATGTGCAAACAACGATATTCAAGTAATGTAAAGTTTATGCTTGTCTCGAAGTTTTGAAAAATGTGTTTTTTAGCAGAAAACTTTTTATAAGACAAAATCAACACAAGATTTAGAGCAAAGCCTTACAGGAGTCAGGATACCTTTTGTAACAGTATGCTTTCGAACTAACCTATGCTTCAATTAGGACTTTTGAAGGGTCATAACGTGGCCTGGTTCATGGTGTAAGAAACAAAGGATAAAGGCTCAAAGTATATTTGTACCCACCCACTCTTCGTGATGTTCTTCAACCCTAGACTCAGTTACTTGTGCGTCGCACTCTATTCGAGTTTGGAACGACTTTTGGGTGATGGTTCACCAGTTGAATTTTGGAAGACAGACATCATCTCCTTTTTTCTTTTGCAACATTTTTCATGTTGTTGAGTATTTGTAATGACCTCTTTCTTGGTTTATATCCCTAACTTTTGCCTGACTGTTCCTGTTTTCGAGATCACAGTCAGCGGGATGCCCCAACTTTCTTAAGCCTCCTTTATAGGTTTTGGCTTAGTGGGCTTTTCTTCTTTCTTTTTTTGAGAGGTAATGACTGCCTATGAGATAAGGAACCATCACTGTCTTTTGATTCCAAAGGATTGTATTTCTTTTTTGATGTCGTTCGTTGTATCACGAACTGAGAGTTTGCGACTTCAATGCGCATTTTTTTTGAATTGACTGAGAGACTACCCTGCCCCAGGTTTAAATCAAAGGTTTCAAATTGTTTAGAACAAAAAACTCCTACTTCTTTGGCTCGAAGGGGTTGACTAGGGATTATCTTCCTTATAACTCCAGTGTTTGGGAATTGAAAGAAATGCCTGTACATCATCAGCAAGGTCTGTTCAAAAGCATATTGTATGAGATTATGGTATTGTTTCGTCATCCTCCCTCTAAAGGCTTGTAGATTTTTATCAAGAGTTAAATATCATAAAGAAAACATAAGAGTAGTGAAAACGAATGGATGAATTCAAGACAAACATATGCAATGCATTAATGAAACAAAGTTTGACATTAAAAGATAATTGTTTGAACAACAAAAGAAATTACAACTTTGAAAATTCAAATGAAACAAAGACATTCTCAATGCTTTGGCATAGGAGCAGTGATTATGCTAGAGTCTCCGGAGGGTCAAACTCGATCTCCTTGGCATCAATCATGTCTTGGATCTTGTTCTTCAGAGGCCAACAGTGGCTTGTGTCATGTCCGGGACTGTCAGAGTGGTATGCACACCTTTCATTGGAATGATAGGTAGGAGCAGAAGTATTTGGGTTCCGGAGGGGAGCCCTCAATGTAATCAGATTCATCTTTAACAAGTGTTGCAGTGCTTGAGACAACGGCATGTTTATGTTGGTGAACTGTCTCTTAGGTGCGACCTCCTTATGCTGATGCCCCTGTCTTTGTTGAGCAGGCATAGGATTAGAGATCAAGATTGATCCTACGTGTTTGTCATGATGACTCTTTTGACTGTTCGCAGCGTTAGACTCTTTCTTTCCGTTGTAGGGAATTATCTGAGTATCTGAGGGTGTATTTCCTTGGATCTTTCCACTTTTGATGCAAGCTTCGACCCTTTCGCCGGTCAGTATTAGCTCGGTGAACCTGGTTGAGGAGCTTCCAATTAAGTGATTGAAGAAAGGCCCTGTCAAAGTTCCCATGAAGATGTCAATCATCTCTCTGTTAGTTAAAGGGGGTTGCACCCTACCAGCCAGATCTCTCCACTTTTGAGCGTATCCTTTGAAGCTCTCGTCAGAACCCATGGTCATATTCTGCAATTGCACACGAGTAGGTGCAAGATCAGCATTGTACTGATACTGTTTGTAAAAAGCCATAGCTAAATCCTCCCAGGTGTGGATGCGAGAACTCTCCAATTGATAGAACCACTCGAGTTGAGTCCCTACCAGGCTTTCTTGGAAGAAATGGATCCAAAGCTTTGGATTAGTTGTGTATGGCTGAATCTTGCGGACATAAGATTTTAAGTGCATCTTAGGGCAAGAGACTCCATCATACAGGGCCAAGGTAGGGACTTTGAACTTTGGAGGGATGACCAATCCAGAAACCAAACCCATGTCTCCTAAATCCAAGCCAGGTATTTGTTGAACCTCCATAGCATTGAGGCGATCCTCCAACTGTTTGTACTTGTCATCAGCGGGAGGATATCGTTCTTCAGAGTAGTCAGCTTCATCAATCTCCAAATTGTGGTCTTCTTCAAGACTGACCCCCTTGTCTTTGAGAAGGAGAGCTTTCATATCCTCTTTCCCTTTGCCCATAGCCAGAAGCATTTGCTGGAATTGAGCGTTTTGAGCTTGGAGATCTTTCACCGTTTGTTCCATATCCATCTTACTGAAATAAACAGTAGGAAGATAAGGAGACCTGTATGGGAAACCTGTTATGCAATGATATGTATGATATATGTATGCAATATTTTCAAGGATCTCTCGGGGTAAACACAAGAAAAATGTTAGAGGTTGAACTTCGATCTTTGATTGGAGAACTTTGCACCGGTGGATGTCTTTCCACGAGAATCAAGCTCACCATGTCAAGTGGGTCATAGCCCCTGATTCAAGTTGTTGCACTTGATCTTTGATGGCAATTGTTTAGAGGAGAATCCTCTTGCCCCTTGGTAGACGTCTGGTTCAACGTGACCCTGCATTAAAAGACCCTCGAGATCCTTGAAATGGTTATTGACAAAATGCTATGGTATGATGTTATGATGTTATGTACATGTATGCAAAAGCAAGTAAGTGTATATACAGGCAATCATATTCACACAAAACAAACAAGTCCTCAGGTTTAGGCTTGCATGGGGTTTATAGGTAAGTACCCTCTTGAAGTTAGATGGCTCATCATGTCCTAAAATAGAAATCGGGTTCTAAGGAGCTCAATATCACTGGATTGTTTTCTATGTTCATTGTTTTGGTTTAGCCACTTAACTGGCGACCAAAATATTCCAAGAAAACAACCCTCAATGAGTGTAGTATCGAGTATCTACCAACTTCGGACTGCACCAAAGTCGGTCATCTCACTACCCCTAAAAAGGCTAAGATGGTCAATTAAGGTTCTAAGAGTTCGTTAGTGTTTCATGACATCACTCAGCGGCCCCGTACTCTCCTTGATTGAACTCAAGGGTTACCAGTACTCACAAATATGTCAAACTAACATAGCTTACTGCTTCAACCATGTCGGTATACCCCACACAGTTCCCTCACAGTTTTATTGCTATTTACCTAAAAAGGTGCCCCCAAATCCGGGTGTAGGATTTACAACAAACCCAAACAAGGACCCAAAAAGTAAAGCAATCAAAGCAATCAAAGCAAGTATGTATGGGTGATCTAAAACCCTAAGGTAACCCCACTTTTAATTTTTTCCCCAGCAGAGTCGCCGGTTCTGTGATACGGCGGGAGAACTGACTTGAGGTTTTGCGTTTGTATTCGCACTTGTTCGGTTTAGCAAGAGTCGCCACCGACTTTTTATTTTATCCTAAAGGAAAGGTTAAAAAGCACAGGAAAAACCTTTGAGATGTTTTCGTGGATTCGGGGGGTAGATTATGAAAAGGGAAGGTGCTAGCACCCTTTTCATCCATGGTTATCCATGGGCTCTTAGTTACTTGTTTTAGATCACTTGCCTTAATTTTCAATTGCTTGAAATGGTGTTTATGTGTGTATGGTTTTTGAAAATGTTTTGAAAAAGATGCCTTGTCTAGGCAACCGTTGTAACAATTATTTACTCGAATGTTTTACAAAGGTGTTTGTCTTTTTGAAAAGATGTTTCAATGTTTTTGAAAGTTGTTTTGAAAGTTGTGTTGTGGAGTGTGTTTTGAAAGTAGGCAAGTGTTTTTTGCTAGTTTGATCAAGTAACTAAGAGTTGTCTACCCTATTGTACTCAAAGATCTTTCTCATGTTTTAACCCTTTTAACAGTGTTGTTTCACCATTGTATTTGGTGAACAACCTTGTGTTAGGATGTTAACGGGACGGGCGCGGGTCATCGTTTTAGACCATGAATGCAATGGTTCCAAGTGTCTTTGGCAATTTGCTTGAGGGACTATGATCATTTTGTTTAGGCAACTTCGAAAGCGTCATCGAGGGACTATGATCATTTGATTTGTCTTTTGTTTTGCCAAAGTACTTGACATGCAAACATGGCCCATTTTTTAAGGCAACAAGCGGGATTACCCTTGGGGTGCAAGTGTGAATTGTGTATTTGATTGTCATGCATTTGTCTTGTATTAGGTTATCTAGCGGTTGATTTGGAATCTTCGCATACAAACCCTAATTACTATACAGTATATAGAAAGCGATAAATTACGGGAATTTAAAGTCTAAGCTATTACAAATAAGTATCCGGGAATGGGGGTACAAATGTTTACAAATAGGGATGAGTCTTATCAGGAGAGTATTATCCAAATAAAATTTGCAACCAAATTGAATCGTATTCTCAATGTAAAGTATAGCCAAGTATAAGAATCAAAGAGAAATAAAAGTATTTGTGAAAGTGTGTGTGATTATTTACACATGATGCAAATATTAACCTAATGTATTTATTAAGTATTAATATTATTGTTTATTTATGTTTTTGTTAATTATATAAACATAGGTTTTAACAAAAGAAAAATAAAATTGTTTGGATTTAAGTATCCTATTATCTATGTATTTAGTTAATGTTTTTATGTACAAGAAGCTCTTAAAAGAAAAAAAAACTATTTTAACTTAATAAAAGAAATCTAATATTACATATTTTGTTTAAAAAATAAAAAAAAGCTATTAAAATATTTTTTAATATAAAAGTTCAATATGTTGTTTTTTTATTTAATAAAAGAATTAAATTAAGTTATATAAAAAGAAAATAAAGTGATATAATAAAAAAAAGAATATTAGTTTGTGTACAAAAAAAGAATGGGCTTTAGTGTTAATAAGAGGGGCAGGCCCAAGCAAACAGGTTTAAGAAAAAAGGGGAGGGGGGGGGGGGGGTGCGCCAGTTTCATGGGCTTAAGCATTTCAGTGGGACAGGCCCAACGCTCTACAAACATTTGTTTAGGGTTTTCAATTGTTTGTTCAGATAAGGTTTGCAGAGGCTTAGAGCGGCGTCGTTCCCTTTATCGTCTTCTTCGTCTTTCTCGTTCTCAAGCAAAAGCCATTGATAACCCTTTCCTCGCCTCAGCTGCCAGACGCTACCTCCATCTCCATATCTCCATGTCTTGCTCGAGGCGATGATTCAAAAGGTAACAAATTTTTTTTATCGTGTTTTAAGGTTCTGGATTCATGTATGTTGTTAACCTTGGACAAGTTTTTTTGATTTTCTGTGTTCATTGTTTATGTTTGTGCGAGATATTAGAAAAAAGGGAAAGAGGGGCAATACCTTTGGAGAGGAGACGGAGGAGGACGGGAGGCGTCTTAGGCGGCCGGGCAGAGGGAGACTGTGATGCTAGCTTTGTTCTGGTTTGTCTGGTACCCTCGTATCTTCCTTTTGGTTTTATGATGAACGCTTCTCTGAAAACCCTAGATTATTTCACTTATGCATCTTCTTTTCCTCTTCTGCTCGCTTGCTCTGAGATACTTGTTGTTGTGCTTGCTTGTTCCTCTCTTGGACTTTGATTCTTTTAGCCTATGATGAATCTCATTCTGAGGCACTTTGGCTTGAATGCTTTGCTCTGAGTTGCTTACTAGGCTTGTTGATATTGATATGTTGAGGTTGGCCCTATGATGAATTCGTTCTGAGGGCTTTTTGGCTTGAATGCTTTGAGGTTTGTAAGCTAGACTCGTGTTTGTCAGGCTTATGTAGGCTTGTTTGGAGCTTAGGCTTTAAAAGGCTTATGGGCTGTTTGTTTGTGTTTGACAGGATGTAAGGCTTGAGGCTTGAAACAAGCTTTGGTTTGCTTGAAACTGGTTTTTCTGGTTTGGCTTGAAGAAGGTTTAAGGTAGTTTGAGATTTATGCTGGTTTTTAGGCTTTGGACACAGGTTTGTGTTTGACAGGCTGGGGTTTGGCTCGAAGCAAGCTTAGGGTAGTTTATAGCAGGCTTTGAGGCAAGCAGGTTTTTAGCAGGTCGGCTTATGCAGGCTTGCTTCTGCAAGTTTTGTGGTTGAATGTTGGTATGGTAGTTTGGACAAGCTTGAATGCTGAGTTTTGGGTTACAAACTTGTTAACTTTGTTTCTGTAACAGTTTTGAAAGCTTGTTTTGAACACAAGCTAGCTTGAGGTCACAGGCTTATTGGCTTGTGTTTATGCAGGCCTGAAACAGGTTGGAGGCAATTTGTTGGTAACAGGCAGGCTGTGTTAGGCTTCTTCAAGGCTTGTGTTATGTTTACAGTTTGTAGCCTCTATTTTTCTATGTGGTTCTGCCTCCCTTTTAACAGTTCTGATATGTTTGTTTTATATCTCTTTGTCTTAAGCCTGCTGTACTGTAAGCCTCTTACTTTTCTATCTCCTTCTCTCTCCACAACAAAGTATATTTTATTACTTAGACTGTCCTTTTCTCTGAAAAAGTGTTTGGCTGGGAAATGATGATATTTGAAATAAGTTGCTTGCATTGTTAGCTTTGCTCTGTGTACTTTCTTCTTTCTTTAGATTTTATGCATTTTGTGTACTTGTTGATATCTCTTTGACAGCCTTTTGATAGTTTCTTTGGGTAGCTTGGTTGACATCTCTTTTGGACAGTTTGACAGCTTTGCATTTCCTTGGACAGCTTAGTTTGCCCTTGTGCATTGTTTGTTCAGTTTGAACTTTGTAATTTGTTTGGCATATTCAGTTTGTCCATTTGCAGCTTGTTTGAATTTTGAACTGTGCAGCTTTGTATTTTAATTAATTCCAATGCTTGCAAGATAATTTTCTTTCCCTCTTTGTGAACCAAGAGCCTTCTTGTGATTTGCAGAGAGGGCGAATAAACTGATTCCGGCCAACACTTTTAATGATGAGTTTTAATTATTTGTCTGCCTTTTTTTAATTCATCTGTGTTTGACTTCTTTCTTTTTTGTCTTTGCAGATAAAAATCAATTGAGCAAAGGATGCAATCAGTAGAAGATGAAGATTTCCAGAGATTTAGGATATAGTTTCAATTTATTTTTAATCATTGTAATAATATTAATGTAAACAACTGTAAATAAATTTACAGTGTTCAAATAATATTTGTAACAAACAATTAGAAATGAATAAAATCTTTCTTTGTCAAACATCTCTTTTAATTCTTCTGCATTTATTTATTTAATTACTTAAATTTCTTGAATTATAATAATTGGAAGTTATCCAATAATTTTAACTTAGAAATTATAAATAATTAACAAACGTCGCAGTCTCACTGTCTTGCATTAATCAATAATAAACCCGGCGTTCCAATTAACCATAGCAATGCACAGTCAATCAAAACAAATGTCCATACGCCTTTCATTTCACTGATTAGACCAATACTTCCAACTCTCAATCAGAAGCCTCAGCCCATGTCCCAGATGTTTAGACCTTGAGAAACAAACAGAAATCTTGAGCAAACGTCAAAGCAGTGTAACAGCCAATTAAGACACTGTGGATTCAAATTCTTCTGAAAATACGCGTGCAAACCCTAATTCTTGATTTATTGCCAAAGAAGCGTCTGCCTGATCAAACCCTGAGCCAAATTCAACCAAACCCTAACAACCTGTTTGAACTGATTCAAAAGTTAATGGAAACCTTAATTTTGTCTGACTGATGAGAAAAGTCTGTTTGACCGATTCTTAAGCCAATCTAAAAAATCAGGAAAAGCCCGAAGCTGTGATTTCTTGTGGAAAAGAGAGGGAAAATTTTGGGGTACAACAATAGGCACTAAAGGTTCGCAACCGCAGCGGGTGCAAAAATCATAAAAAATATATTTCTTTTCTCATCTCCACCATCTATTTCTATACAACACATTTTATAGCCAAAATATACAGATTTTTCAAAGAGGTTCCTGTGGAGTACCGTAGATGTTTAGGGTGCTACTACCTTCCCTTTGCATAACCAACCCCCTTACCTTGAATCTTTCCCCCTCTTTTGGGTTATTCGCTCTTTTCCCATTCCTTTGGAAACAATAAAGCGCGGTGGCGATTTTTTTTAATTTGTGTAAGTCTAGTCAATCCAATGGCTTAGTCTTGAACATTTCTACCGCTATAGATCCATCATGAAATAGAGGTCTACGTGGATGACATGATAGCCAGATCTCAAACTGAAGAGGAACATCTTGACCATTTGTAGAAACTGTTTGAAAGGCTAAAGAAATACAAGCTAAGGTTGAACCCGAATAAATGTACATTTGGAGTGAGGTCCGGTAAAATCCTAGGCTTCATCCTCAGCGGTAAAGGTATCGAAGTGGACCCTACAAAGGTAAAAGTAATACAAGAAATTCCGGCTCCTCGCACCGAGCAGGAAGTTAGAGGATTCTTAGGACGACTAAACTAAATCGCCAGATTCATTTCTCACCTAACTGCTACTTGTGAACCAATCTCCAAATTACTGAAGAAAGATCAAGTAGTCAGATGGAGTGATGAATGCCAAGCTGCCTTCGACAAGATCAAGGAGTACCTACAAGATATCCCTGTTTTGATGCCTCTAATCGAGGTAAGACCTTTGATCATGTATCTAACTGTCTTGGAAAATTCAATGGGGTGTGTGCTGGGGCAGCATGACGGGTCTGGCCGAAAAGGGCATGCAATATACTACCTGAGCAAAAAGTTTACTGACTATGAAAATAGGTATTCACTACTCGAGAAAACTTGTTCCGCTCTGGCATGGGCTGCTCGCTGGCAAAGACAGTATATGCTGACCCATACTACCTTATTAATATCTAAGATGGATCTAATTAAATACATATTCGAGAAGTCTGCCCTCTCTGGGAGAATAGCAAGATGGCAGATGATCCTGACTGAATATGAAATTCAGTACACTACCCAAAAAGTGTAACGCTCATAATTTAATTAATTATTTAATTAAATTATTTTTGGAATATTTGTGAAGATGTGTTATAATTAATTGGATTTATTTTATTAAGTGGTGAAATAATATTAGAAGTATAATATTATTTGATGTGGGCTTGTTTTTAAAGGCATAGAAGTAATAAGGGGGTGTGTTGGTTTTAAGCCCATTAAGGAGTTAATAGAATAATAGGGTTATTTTATTGTTGTTAGAAGAGAATAGAAAGAAAGAAGTAGTAGAGAAATAAGGATTGAGAAAGAACGTGCAAGCTGCTAGGGAAAGTGGAAAACGACAAGAACGAGAATCCAACCGGAAATTGTAGAGCGACCTTCGATCCAAGGTAAGGGTGGGGTTATGACTCTATAATTGGGTTTATGATGATTGGTATGTGGGGTTAGAGGTGATTGTTGTCTTGTTCTTGAATTGAAAATACATGATTGTTGTATGATGAGAATTGATGAATTTTAGATGAATATTTATGTTATGATGTTGTTTAATTGATGTAGAATTATAAGATGATTATATGTGATTAATTGTCATGATTATGTTATGTTTTAGGGCGTTAGGCGTGAATCTCATAGTGAGATGCAGGGAAGAAAACATAGAATACTGCAGTGATGAAAACACAGAACATTACAGTGATGAAAAATGTAGAACTGTACATGGAGGATATCAGAAGTTGCTGTATTAGAATTAATGATTTAATTTGGAGAATAGAATTTGTCATATTGTTCCTAGTTAGGTTGATATCAGGATAAGAATTAAAAGAGTAGGATGAATAAAAAGTAGCAGTTCTGATTTTAGAAACTATGCTGGTTAGAAGTTGCATTGAACCATTAGAAAGTAGAAGTTCTGATAGTGGAAGTTGTAATGGTCAGGAATTATGTTGTCAGAAGATTGTGGCATCAGAAGTTTTACTGGTCAGAAGTCGTGATGGTCAGAAGTTGTATCTGGTCAGAAGTTGGGTTAGTCAGAAGTTGTGATGGTCAAAAGTTGTATCTGGTCAGAGGTTGGGTTAGTCAGAAGTTGTGATGGTCAAACATTGTATTGGTCAGAAGATGCATTGTTAGAAGTTATGTTGTCAGAAGTTATGTTATTAGAAGCTGCGTTATTAGAAGTTGTGTTGGTTAGAGGTTGCGTTGTCAGAGGTTGTGCTGGCCAGAAGTGGTGTTGGATGTTACGTTGTTTTCGTACAAAATGTGAACGTTAGATGCTTAGAAGTTGTTGATTGAACTATAACAATAGGATAGTGACGGTAATGACGTTAGAGTTACAGAATAGCAGTAGTGACTTAGTGTGGACTTAATGTACGGCTGCGTTGTTAGTGAGAAGTTATTTATGATGTTTGATGATTTATAAAAAATAAATGATGTTTAATGAATTATTTTGATGATATGAGATGTTGATGACGAGACGTTGAAATGCATTTGAGATGTTTTTGAGATGTTAATTTGAGATGTTTTTGAGATGATTTGAGATGTTGTTAACTTGGGTGTTTTTAATATATTTATGATTGTGTCGCATACATTACATTTTTGAGATGGAGTTTATGCTCGTTGAGATGACCTATATTGGAGAATTTTAAGATGAAGGCTATGCCTTGTTGATGCCTCTATTAATTGGCAAATTTTTGAGATGGGAGTTCTGCTCCAATGGTACCACATGCATTTGCATAGTATTGAGTCGCATTATATGATTTCATAAAGAAGTGTATTTTGATGTTGATGAATGTGTATATACGTTGTAATTATTGTTGATTATGAGATGAGAAGTTGTGATGTTATTGATCTAATTTAATATATTAATTATCATGCGCTTTATTATATTGTTAGATATCTCACCCCTTCTGTTTTAATGTTGCCCTTGTATTGGTAACGTCCAGGTAATCAAGAGTGAATGTTGTATACCTTCAGTAGTTCGAGACGATGTCATTGCTCTGATATGTAACACTCGGGAGGATGAACGTTTGCTAATTTTAGATTGTTGATTTTCAGTTGTTGAACTTAAATTGATTATTATTAAATATGTGCTGTTTCGAAGTTGTTGTTTTGTTGTTAGAGATGTTATTAAGAATTCCGCTGCGTAGATGTTGATTTATTTGATTAAAGATGTTATGTTGATGGTTCATCATATGTTTGAAGAAGTGTTATATATATCCACGATGAATGCAATGAATTTGTTATAAGAATTTGTGACGTCTCGATTCATTTGTATGATTGAATTTTTATAACTCTGATTTAATTTGCATAATTTGCTTGGGGTAGAATTGGGGTGTTACAAAGTTGGTATCAGAGCAAAAGGTTGGTCCGACCTTGTCGTCGAGTCGTAGTTGTCTAACAATCGAGTATTGTTATTTTGAGTTCTAACTATTGTTTATGTTGTAGTGATAAGTTGAGATGGCTGGAAGGAATGATGTTGCACTTGCTACTGCTTTAGAAGCAATGGCTCATGCGATGGAAAATCAGCCGAATACTGACGGGAATGTTGGATCTCGTAGCTTGGCGACTTTCCAGAGAGAGAATTCACCTACGTTCAAGGGAAAGTATGATCCTGACGGAGCATTGGAGTGGTTGAAAGAGATTGAGAGAATCTTTCGCGTGATGGACTGCACTCCAGCGCAGAAGGTTCATTATGGGACTCATATGCTAGCAGTCGAGGCTGATGACTGGTGGCTAGAGACTTGTCAGAGGTTGGAAGTTGCAGGTGAGAATGTCACTTGGGCTGTGTTCCATAGAGAATTCCTGAGAAAGTACTTTCCTGAAGATGTTTGTGGTAAGAAAGAAATTGAGTTTCTTGAGTTGAAGCAAGGAAGTATGTCTGTTGTTGAGTATGCTGCCAAGTTTGCTGAGTTGGCTAAGTTTTATCCACATTACGCTGAGGAAAATGTCGAGTTTTCGAAGTGTATTAAATTTGAGAATAGGTTGCGCCCGGAGATTAAGAAGGCAGTTGGATACCAGAAGATCTGTGTCTTTGCTGATTTGGTTGATAGTTGCAGAATTTATGTGGAAGATAATAATGCTCATTACAAGATTATCAGTGAGAAGAGGGGTAAGTACCAACAAAATCGTGGTAAGCCTTATGATGCCCCAGCTGGTAAAGGTAAACAAAAAGTTGCTCATGGACAGAGGACTAGTGGGGGAGATGCTCCTGCTGGTGTGGTTTGCTTTAAGTGTGGAAAATATGGGCACAAGAGTAATGTGTCACTGCTGAAGTGAAGAGGTGTTACCGTTGTGGTAAGAACAGACATGTTGTATCTGAGTGTGAACACAAGAATGTGATTTGTTTCAACTGTAGAGAGGAAGGACATATTGGTAGTCAGTTTCCGAAACCGAAGAGGGCTCAATCAAGTGGTAAAGTGTTTGCTTTGGTTGAGGATCAGACAGCTGCTGAGGAGAGACTTATAAGAGGTACATGTTTCATTAATAGTACTCCTTTAGTTACTATTATTGATACTGGTGTTATGCATTGTTTTATTTTTGCTAATTGGATTGAAAGATTGGGTCTTGTGTTGTCTTCTTTGAATGGAGAAATGGTCGTCGATACTCCAGCCAAGGGGTCGGTGACTACTTCTTTTGTGTGTGCTAAGTTTCCCTTGTCAATCTTCGACAGAGACTTTGTTGTTGATTTGGTTTGTTTACCGTTAAGAGGTTTGGATGTGATTTTGGGTATGAACTGGTTAGAGCATAACTGTGTTCATATTAACTGTTATGACAAGTCTGTGAAGTTTTCTACTCCTGAAGAAGAGGAAGATGTTTTGTTATCTGCTAGACAATTGAGGAAGTTGATGCAAGAGGAAGCTCAGATGTTCTCGTTGATGGCGTCGCTATCTGTAGAGACTCAAGCTATAATTAAGGAATTGCAGGTGGTGTGTGAATTTCCTGAAGTTTTCCATGATGAGATTCCTGATGTACCGCCGGAGAGGGAAGTTTAATTTGTGATTGATCTTGTACCTGGTACTAGACCTGTGTCTATGGCACCATACAGGATGTCTGCATCTGAGTTGTCAGAGTTTAAGAAGCAATTGGAAGAGTTACTTGAGAAGAAGTTTGTGAGACCAAGTGTATCGCCGTGGGGAGCTCCAGTGTTGTTAGTGAAGAATAAGGATGGAAGTATAAGGCTTTGTGTTGATTATAGACAGCTGAACAAAGTGACGATTAAGAACAAGTATCCGCTTCCAAGAATAGATGACTTGATGGACCAATTGGTGGATGCTCGTGTGTTTAGTAAGATTGATTTGAGGCCGGGTTACCATCAGATTAAAGTGAAAGATGAATATATTCAGAAGATGGCTTTCAGAACGCGTTATGGACATTACGAGTATTCGGTGATGCCTTTCGGTGTTACTAATGCGCCGGGAGTATTCATGGAATATATGAATCTTATCTTTCATACTTATTTAGATCGGTTTGTAGTGGTGTTCATTGATGATATTTTGATTTACTCTAAGTCAGAAGAAGAGCATGTTGAACATTTAAGAGTAGTGTTGCAAGTTTTGAAAGAGAAGAAGTTGTATGCAATGCTGTCCAAGTGTGAATTTTGGTAAAAAGAGGTTAGTTTTCTTGGTCATGTGATTTCAGGTAGTGGCATCGATGTAGATCTATCGAAGGTTGATGTTGTGTTGCAATGGGAAACTCCAAAGTCAGCTACTGAGATTAGAAGCTTCTTGGGATTAGCTGGTTATTATAGAAGGTTTATCGAAGGGTTTTCTAAGTTGTCACTTTCGTTGACTAAGTTGACTTGTAAAGGTAGAGCATTTGTGTGGGATGTTCAGTGCGAAGAAAGTTTTGCAGAATTGAAGAAGAGGTTGACGTCGGCTCCGATTTTGACGTTGCCTAATCCAGGAGAGCCTTTTGTGGTGTATTGTGATGCTTCTAAGATGGGTTTAGGAGGTGTGCTTATGCAGAATTGTAAGGTAGTTGCTTATGCGTCAAGACAGTTGAGGACTCATGAGAAAAACTATCCTACGCGTGATTTAGAGATTGTTGTTGTCGTCTTTGTGTTGAAGATTTGGAGGCATTATCTTTATGGTTCTAGATTTGAAGTGTTTAGTAACCATAAGAGTTTGAAGTATTTATTCGATCAGAAAGAGCTGAATATGAGGCAACGAAGATGGTTGGAATTGTTAAAGGATTATGATTTCAGTTTGAATTACCATCCAGGAAAGGCGAATGTGGTAGCTGATGCATTGAGTCGAAAGACTTTACATATGTCAGCAATGATGATTAAAGAGTTAGAATTGATTGAGCAGTTCAGAGATATGAGCTTAGTTTGCGAGGTTACTCCGCAGAATGTTATGTTGGGTATGTTGAAGATTAATAATGAATTTTTAGACAGTATCAGAGAAGCTCAGAAGTTGGATGTGAAACTGGTAGATTTGATGGTTGGGATCGATCAGTCTGAGAATAATGATTTTAAGCTAGATGAGCAAGGTATGTTGAGATTTCGTAATCGGATTTGTATTCCTGATGATGCTGAGATGAAGAAAGTGATACTTGAAGAGAGTCATAGAAGTAAGTTGAGTATTTATCCAGGAGCTACAAAGATGTATCAAGATTTGAAAGGTTTGTTTTGTGGCCTGGGATGAAGAGCGACGTGGCTCGGTTTGTGTATGCATGTTTGACTTGTCAGAAGTCGAAAGTTGAACATCAGAAGTCTGCAGGATTGATGCAACTGTTGGGAGTTCTAGAATGGAAATGGGATAGCATTTCATTGGACTTTGTGACAGGGTTGCCTAATACTATAAGAGGACATGATTTGATTTGGGTGATTGTTGATAGGCTTATGAAGTCAGCTCATTTTATTCCTATTAACATCAGTTTTCCAGTGCCGAAGTTGGCTGCTGCATGGTGTTCCTTTGTGCATTGTGTCAGATGGAGATCCAAGATTTACTTCTGATTTTTGGAAGAGTTTGTAAGAAGCGTTGGGTTCTAAGTTGAGGTTGAGTTCAGCGTATCATCCTCAGACAGATGGTCAGACTGAACGAACGATTCAATCGTTGGAAGATTTGATGAGGGCATGTGTTCTTGAGCAGGGAGGTTCATGGGATACTTATCTTTCATTGATAGAGTTCACTTATAATAATATTTACCATTCTAGTATTGGGATGGCACCTTTTGAAGCGTTGTATGGTCGAAGATGTAGAACTCTGTTATGTTGGCATGAATTTGGTGAGAGTGTAGTACTTGGACCTAAACTTGTTTGTGAGACTACTGAGAAGGTGAAGTTGATTCGAGAAAAGATGAAAGCTGCCCAAAGTAGACAGAAGAGTTATCATGATAAGTAAAGGAAGGATTTAGAATTTCAAGCTGGTGATCATGTGTTTTTGAGATGAAATTCTGGCTGCAGATACTCATTGTCACGTCCAATGTTATGACACCGTATCTGACTTACTATATGACAGTAAATACAAAAGCAGTAAAGAACACAGTCAATTGTTTACCCAGTTCAGTGTGCAACAACACCTACTCTGGGGGCTACCAAGCCAGGGAGGAAATCCACTATAAGAGATGTTAATTCAGGAATAAACCAACCAGTTTATCTCCTTCACTTAAGACCTACCCAATGCAATTCCAATCTAAGTACAACTTAAACCTGAGTACCAACTCACTCCCCCTCAATCACAGCAGTGATACATAAACTAATTTGACTCAATAATTGATGAAGACACTCTTCAAAAACAAACACTTGATTAAGCTTCACAGCTTTTTAATCAAGCAACACAATCACTCTTGCTTCACAGCTTTGAGTGATGCACACAACTAACTTGACTCTGCTTCACAGCTTTAGTCAAGGAACATTCAAACACTCTTGCTTCAAAGCTTTGAGTGCTACACAGCCCTTACAATAGGAAACCTATTCCAAGTCACTTATCACAATGATAATTGCTTGGAGTACAATAAACAAATCTATACAGATTACAAATGATCTTCTAATCAATAAAAGCCTCCATGAAAAACAACAGCTCTGTTGAATATATAGCAGCTGCAACTTCAGTTAGGGTTTCCAAAAACCTAGGGTTAATTCCGTTTTTGCCTAAAGATCAGGTCACAGGACTTTATTAACCAGGTTAGGGTTGAGCTAGGTTACCCCTCAGAAAACGCAGGATTCTGTTCAGAAAGGACTGAGTTATTTCCTGAAAAAACTCAGACTTATCCAATCCTGCAATCCTGTTAGTTCAGAACAGGATGTCATAACATCTGTTATGACATCTGAGAAAACCTATCTACTGATTTAGCAAAGAGTGATCATTTTGCAAAATGCTTAGATACACACTTATAAGCATCAGTATTTGAATTACAATATTTTTCTGCAAAGGTACCTAATGAGTTAGTACAAACTGAACTAGAATGTTATGACATCAGTCATGACATTCACACATACACTTGGGATTTACCAAAAATGCAAGCCAATACCTAAACACCTACAAACTCCCCCTTTGGCAGATTTTTGGCTAAAGACCCTAAACAATCAGAGATAGATAGCAGCAGAAATAAGTGACATCAGAAAAATAGAATGTCAAGTACTAAATAAGTAAGTACCAAAATATTCTCCCCCTCTTTAGCCACAAATGGGCCAAAGATACATGTTCAGAAAATTATACAGTTATCCAAAACAAAATAATAAGATCAGCAGCAGACAATAACAGAATACACTTCCAAACTCAGCAACCAAGCAGCAACACCACCAAGCAGCAATCAACCTTCAAGCACTGTCATCAGACTCAGAGGAGCTAGTTTCTTCAATGTTGAGCTGTCCTTCAGCTTCTACACCTTCTTCCCTTCTGCTTTCTTCAGCTTCCTCCTTTTCTAGCCTGGCAATTAGAATTTCTAGGGTCCTTTTTCTAGCATCCAACTCTTTGCAAGTTTCTTTTAAAACAGCTATGACATCTGATGTCTTGGACTGGGTCTTTACAGACGATGTCTCAGCTGATGTTATGACAATGTCTGGAGCATGAGATCCCTGAAACAGTTTGTAGTGCAGGCCAAGGGCAGGAGCTCTTTTGCAGACTGTATCTCTTGCCACAAGGATATCAGGGAATTGTGCAAGGATGATTCCACAAAGGAGGGAGGGAAAGGCAATTGGTCCTTTGACAACATAATTGCCAGCATGCTTTAAAGTTTGTTCAAAGATGTACCTCCCATAGTCAAAAGCAGTCTTGGTTCCCACAGCATAGATAAATCTCCCCAATCCTGTGGAGATAGTTGATTTGTGATTTGTAGGCACCCAGTTGGCTGCTCCTATTTTATGCAAGATGGCAAATTTCATGCTGAGTTTACTAGCATTCAGCTTCCCTTTCAAGGGCCAGCACTTTACTTGCCTGGCTGTGATGGTTAGACAAACTTCATTGTCAGTTGCCTCTAGATCAGGACAGTCCTTATTTGTTCTTCCAAGAAACTTGTTGATTTCTGATGGAGAGAACTTGACCCTTCTTCCTCTAACAAAGACACTTTCAAAGTCAGCTGACCTTCCATCAGCACAATCATTTGACAAGTTCACTACAAACTCCTTAACCATATTTTCATAACATTTGTTAAACTTTATCACTGTCTTCATTAGCCCAGCATTTTTGATCAGATCCATGATGTCTTTGCACTCCAAGGCATCATTGTTGAGTTCTCTCTCCAAGGCTATTCTCTTTAAGCAAACATACTTCCATCTGTTTGCATTGTCAGGATGATGAAAAGAGATGTTGTCTGTTGGCACTTCAGGCACTCTAGCAACCTTGCTGGAGGGGAGCTTCCTTCTGATGGGAGTTTCTTCAATATCAATCTCAAATTCTGATTCATCATCAGAATCAGAAGTTTCAGGTTCTTTACTTTTCTTAGAGATTGGTTGTCTAGCAGTCTGCACCTGGGCCTTCTTCCCTTTTGTCTGAATACTTTTCTCAGCCATGCCTTCAGCCTTGGATTTCTTAGCATCAGGTTTGTCATTCTGACTACTCTTTCTCTTCATCAATCTCCTAGCTATGCTAGGGTTCACATTAGCAATCAGTTCATTATCTGAGTAATCTTCATCCACATCAATGATAGGTGGATCAGCAGCCTTTTCAGAGGGGTTCTGAATGTTGTCTTTTGGTGTCACAACATTCTCAGTGACATCTACATTTTCAGAAACTTCCACATTTGGACTTTCTGATTGATTTAAAGGGATAGAAATCCCCGGTACAGATTGGTTGCCACTCAGTATACTAGTCACCAGCCTAGCAATAGCTTGGTGAACTTGAACTGATCCTTCTCTATTAAGTACAGAAGACGAAGGATGAGAAGAATTACCAGAGGCTGAAGCTTGAGCTCTTCCTGCATGTCTGGTTCTGAGCTTTTTGACTCTGGCTGGGTCAGTTGCCATCTCCCTGAGAGGAGTGACCTCAAGAACTTCAGATTCTATGCATGTAGTGATTGCCCTAGAATCTTGGTCAGATGATGACGATGATGAGGAAGACGAAGTCGCCATGGTTGAAGACGATGTCTAAGACATTCTGATTGACTTTGAGTAATGGTAGCAGTTTGAGAAAAATCTTTGATTTGGAGGAGGAAACAGGTTGCAAGGAACTGAGAGGTAGGAGATAAAAGGGAGTCTCTTCAACTTCTTAAAGCTTTTGAAGGAATTGTGAAAGAATATGATTAACCCACTAAATATAGACTTAATAAAATTAATCCCTTCAACCCTTGTTTTAAGAAAAATTAATTGCTATAATTTCTCATGTTGGTGAATACCCAACCTGCCCCTCAAATTTTCAAGTTTATTTCCAACAAGAGCCTTGGTAGAAGAATCAGTCAGCTGAAGCTTAGAGAAACTATGTTCCAGTTTAAATGACTTCTTCTCTTCAAAGTCAATAGGATTCAAGGAAATGTTGATTGTTTTCAGATTGTCACAACGCAATGTCACAACATCTTGTGTAACATTGTACTCAGGGAGCATCTGTTTTGACCAGATGTTTTGAGAATAGAATTTATTTGACTTGTTATTTCCAACATCCTTGTCAAGATGACTTAAGGTTCTGACAACACATTCTTCTTCAAGTTTATTTGCCACATCACAGATATTATCAACCTGTAGTTTTGAAGTTCTTCTGACAGCTTCCAAGAAAATAACTCTATTCATTCTTCTTAGATGAAGGAGACCAAGCTTATGCTGCCACAGTTTCATCTCTTTTTCTTCTTTGATGATTTGACACACAGTGGAGATAACAGTGTTCTCAGGCTGCCACACGTAACAGTTATCTTTGGATTTGATTCCTCTCATTACAACATCTAGTTTTTCATTAATTACTAGACATTCAGATCTTGAGAAGTTGACCATGAATCCTTGATCACATAATTGACTGATACTAATGAGATTAGTAGTCAACCCTTTTACCAGCAGTACTTTATTCAGACTTGGAGCTCCAGGGCAATCCAAATTTCCAACTCCTTTGACTTCACCTTTAGCACCATCTCCAAAGGTCACAAAACTGGTGGTGTGAGGCATAACATTATTGAGGAGATTTTTGAATCCAGTCATGTGTCTGGAACATCCACTGTCAAAGTACCAATCTTCCTTTGCAGAGACCCTCAGGGAAGTGTGAGTTATTAGTGCAGTAGCCTTTTTCTTACATTTAGGAGCATGAGGCACCTTTTTAGACTTAGGTATGACTCCTGAGCTCTGATTAGGATATCCATGTAGTCTGAAGCAGAAGGGCTTTATGTGACCATATCTCCCACAATGATGACATTTCCATCTTTGGTACCTCTTCTTCATATGTCTCTGTTCCTGATGTTGAGAGTTGTGTTGAGACATCCGTTGTGACATTTGCTTACCAGTACCAGATTTCTTTGCTTCCATAAATCCTAGTCCAGATTTATTTCCCACATTTTGTCCAACCTGAAGGATCTCTTCCAATTTGTCTGTTCCATTGGTCAACATCTTGACAGATTTGGTCATTTGATTCAGTTGTGAGTTCAGCAATTGAACTTCTCCTTCTAGATGACTTATAGTTTCAAGATTTGCCCTTTTTTCATCCTCCAGCTTTATAATGAGTTTTGATTGTTTTTCATTCTGCACACAGACTTCAGCACTTCTGATACACAATTTCTTGTAGGTATCAGCCAGTTCTTCAAATGCCACTTCTTCATCACTAGTGTCACTTTCAGAAGTACAAACACTAGTTAGGGCAGTAACTAGTTTGGCAGATTCTTCTTCAGAATTACTTTCTGAATCATAGTCAGACCAAGTAACAGTCATTCCTTTCTTTTGCTTCTTAAGAAAGGTGGGACATTCAGCTCGAATATGTCCATATCCCTCACATCCATGGCATTGAATACCTCTGCCTTGGTTTCCCTTATCTTCTGAACTTGGTCTTCTGCTGGAACTGTCAATGTCAGAGGGAATGTTATGAACATTAGACCTTGACTTTGGGTCCATTCTTTTGATGAGCCTGTTGAATTGTCTTCCAAGCATGGCAATAGCTTCAGATATGTTTTCTTCTTCATCCTTCTTGTATTCAGCATCAGTGTTGGATACAAGTGCTATGCTTTTGTTCTTCTTGTCACCATTATCAGTGATCCCCATCTCAAAAGTCTGAAGAGACCCAATAAGTTCATCCACTTTCAACTTGCTAATGTCCTGGGCTTCCTCTATGGCAGTTACCTTCATTGCAAATCTTTTAGGCAAGGATCTGAGAATCTTCCTTACCAGTTTTTCTTCTGACATTTTTTCTCCCAGTGCTCCTGAGGTGTTGGCAATCTCCAAGATGTTCATGTGAAACTCATGAATGGTTTCATCTTCCATCATTTTTAGATTCTCAAACTTAGTGGTCAACATCTGAAGCCTTGACATTTTTACTTTGGAAGTGCCCTCATGAGTAGTTCTGAGAGTGTCCCAAACTTCCTTGGCCAGTTCATATTGATGTACTAGTCTGAAAATGTTTCTATCAATTCCATTGAACAAGGCATTTAGAGCTTTTGAATTTCCCAGAGCTAACTCATCTTCTTCTTTACTCCAATCTTCCTCAGGCTTCAGACTGATTGTCCCATCTCTCTCAGTTATGGTGGGATGAATCCATCCTTTGTCAGCAGCTCTCCAAGCCTTTTTGTCCAGAGATTTTAGGAAGGCAATCATACGAGGTTTCCAGTAGTCATAATTAGTTCCATCCAGAATGGGTGGTCTATTTCCAAAAACTCCTTCTCTGTCCATAGTGCCAGAAAGTGATATCCCTAGATCTCACCCAGTAATACAGGCAGGGTGCCTGCTCTGATGCCAATTGAAATTCTGGCTGCAGATACTCAATGTCACGTCCAATGTTATGACACCGTATCTGACTTACTATATGACAGTAAATACAAAAGCAGTAAAGAACACGGTCAATTGTTTACCTAGTTCAGTGTGCAACAACACCTACTCTGGGGGCTACCAAGCCAGGGAGGAAATCCACTATAAGAGATGTTAATTCAGGAATAAACCAACCAGTTTATCTCCTTCACTTAAGACCTACCCAATGCAATTCCAATCTAAGTACAACTTAAACCTGAGTACCAACTCACTCCCCCTCAATCACAGCAGTGATACATAAACTAATTTGACTCAATAATTGATGAAGACACTCTTCAAAAACAAACACTTGATTAAGCTTCACAGCTTTTTAATCAAGCAACACAATCACTCTTGCTTCACAGCTTTGAGTGATGCACACAACTAACTTGACTCTGCTTCACAGCTTTAGTCAAGGAACATTCAAACACTCTTGCTTCAAAGCTTTGAGTGTTACACAGCCCTTACAATAGGAAACCTATTCCAAGTCACTTATCACAATGATAATTGCTTGGAGTACAATAAACAAATCTATACAGATTACAAATGATCTTCTAATCAATAAAAGCCTCCATGAAAAACAGCAGCTCTGTTGAATATATAGAAGCTGCAACTTCAGTTAGGGTTTCCAAAAACCTAGGGTTAATTCCGTTTTTGCCTAAAGATCAAGTCACAGGACTTTATTAACCAGGTTAGGGTTGAGCTAGGTTACCCCTCAGAAAACGCAGGATTCTGTTCAGAAAGGACTGAGTTATTTCCTGAAAAAACTCAGACTTATCCAATCCTGCAATCCTGTTAGTTCAGAACAGGATGTCATAACATCTGTTATGACATCTGAGAAAACCTGTCTACTGATTTAGCAAAGAGTGATCATTTTGCAAAATGCTTAGATACACACTTATAAGCATCAGTATTTGAATTACAATATTTTTCTGCAAAGGTACCTAATGAGTTAGTACAAACTGAACTAGAATGTTATGACATCAGTCATGACATTCACACATACACTTGGGATTTACCAAAAATGCAAGCCAATACCTAAACACCTACATGAGAGTTACACATGTGACTGGTGTTGGGCGAGCATTGAAGTCTAAGAAGCTCACTTCTCATTTTATTGGACCATATCAGATTTCGGAGAGAGTGTGAAATGTTGCTTATAGAGTGGCTTTACCGCCTAATCTTTCGAATTTACATGATGTGTTTCATGTGTCGCAACTTCGGAATTATATTTCAGATCCATCTCATGTGATTCATATGGACGATGTGCAAGTACGGGATAATCTTATGGTGGAAATGATGCCTGTACGGATCGCGAATCGTGAAATGAAGATTCTGAGGGCAAAGAGATTGCCTTGGTTAAAGTGGTTTGGTTAGGAGCTGCCGGTGAAAGCATGACTTGGGAGTTGGAGAGCAAGATGCGAGACTCCTACCCTGAGTTGTTTGATTGAGGTAAATTTTCGAGGACAAAAATATTCTAAGTGGGGGAGAGTTGTAACGCCCGTAATTTAATTAATTATTTAATTAAATTATTTTTGGAATATTTGTGAAGATGTGTTATAATTAATTGGATTTATTTTGTTAAGTGGTGAAATAATATTAAAAGTATAATATTATTTGATGTGGGCTTGTTTTTAAAGGCATATAAGTAATAAGGGGGGTGTTGGTTTTAAGCCCATTAAGGAGTTAATATAATAATAGGGTTATTTTATTGTTGTTAGAAGAGAATAGAAAGAAAGAAGCAGTAGAGAAATAAGGATTGAGAAAGAACGTGCAAGCTGCTAGGGAAAGTGGAAAACGGCAAGAACGAGAATCCAACTGGAAATTGTAGAGCGACCTTCGATCCAAGGTAAGGGTGGGGTTCTGACTCTATAATTGGGTTTATGATGATTTGTAAGTGGGGTTAGAGGTGATTGTTGTCTTGTTCTTGAATTGAAAATACATGATTGTTGTATAATGAGAATTGATGAATTTTAGATGAATATTGATGTTATGATGTTGTTTAATTGATGTAGAATTATAAGATGATTATAGGTGATGAATTGTCATGATAGTGTTAAGTTTTAGGGCGTTAGGTGTGAATCCCATAGTGAGAGGTAGGGAAGAAAACATAGAATACTGCAGTGCTGAAAACGCAGAACATTACAGTGATGAAAAACGTAGAACTGTACGTGGAGGATATCAGAATTTGTTGTATTAGAATTAATGATTTAATTTGGAGAATAAAATTTGTCATACTGTTCCTAGTTAGGTTGATATCAGGCTAAGAATTAAAAGAGTAGGATGAATAAAAAGAAGCAGTTCTGATGTTAGAAACTATGTTGGTTAGAAGTTGTGTTGATTCATTAGAAAGTAGAAGTTCTGATAGTGGAAGTTGTAATGGTCAGAAATTATGTTGTCAGAAGATTGTGGCATCAGAAGTTGTACTGGTCAGAAGTCGTGATGGTCAGAAGTTATATCTGGTCAGAAGTTGGGTTAGTCAGAAGTTGGGATGGTCAGAAGTTGTATCTGGTCAGAGGTTGGGTTAGTCAGAAGTTGTGATGGTCAGAAGTTGTATTGGTCAGAAGATGTGTTGTTAGAAGTTATGTTGTCAGAAGTTATGTTATTAGAAGCTGCGTTATTAGAAGTTGTGTTGGTTAGAGGTTGCGTTGTCAGGGCTTGTGCTGGCCAGAAGTGGTGTTGGACGTTACGTTGTTTTCATACAGAATGTGAACATTAGATGCTTAGGGGCTGTTGTTTGAACTATAACAGTAGGATAGTGACAGTAATGACGTTAGAGTTACAGAATAACAGTAGTGACTTACTGTGGACTCAATGTACGACTGCATTGTTAGTGAGAAGTTATTCATGATGTTTGATGATTTATAATAAATAAATGATGTTTAATGAATTATTTTGATGATATGAGATGTTGATGACGAGACGTTGAGATGCATTTGAGATGTTTTTGAGATATTTTTGAGATGTTAATTTGAGATGTTTTTGAGATGATTTGTGATGTTGTTAACTTGGGTGTTGTTAATACATTCATGATTGTGTCGCATACATTGCATTTTTGAGATGGAGCTTATGCTCGTTGAGATGGCATGTATTGGAGAATTTTGAGATGAAGGCTATGCCTTGTTGATGCCTTTATTAATTGGTAAATTTTTGAGATAGGAGTTCTGCTCCAATGGTACCACATGCATTTGCATAGTATTGAGTCGCATTATATGATTTCATAAAGAAGTGTATTTTGATGTTGATGAATGTGTATATACGTTGTAATTATTGTTGATTATGAGATGAGAAGTGGTGATGTTATTGATCTAATTTAATATATTAATTATCATGCGCTTTATTATATTGTTAGATATCTCACCCCTTCTGTTTGAATGTTGCCCTTGTGTTGGTAACGTCCAGGTAATCGAGAGTGAAGGTTGTATACCTTCAGTAGTTCGAGACGGTGTCATTGCTCTGATATGTAACACTCGGGAGGATGAACGTTTGCTGATTTTAGATTGTTGATTTTCAGTTGTTGAACTTAAATTGATTATTATTAAATATGTGCTGTTTCGAAGTTGCTATTTTGTTGTTAGAGATGTTATTAAGAATTTCGCTGCGTAGATGTTCATTTATTTGATTAAAGATGTTATGTTGATGGTTCATGAGATGTTTGAAGAAGTGTTATATATATCCACGATGAATGCAATGAATTTGTTAGAAGAATTTGTGACGTCCCGATTCGTTTGCATGATTGAATTTTTTTAACTCCGATTTAATTTGCATAATTTGCTTTGGGTAGAATTGGGGTGTTACAAAAAGCAATAAAGGGCAGTGAGCTAGCCGATCACCTTGCTCATCAGGTTGTGGATGACTATCAGTCCATGAGATTCGAGTTCCCAGATGAAGACATCATATTGGTAAACAATTTTGAAGAACTCAGACCATATGACGGACCTGAACAAGGATCCCGGTAGACCTTGGTTTTTTACGGATCTTCTAACGCACTCAGCAATGGCATAGGTGTTGTAATCATATCCCTTGAAGGATGTCATACTCCCTTCACTGCAAGACTTTGTTTCAATTGTACCAATAATATGGCAAAATATGAAGCGTGTATTTTTGGTCTCAAAGTTGCCATAGATTTGGGAATCAAATCCTTAAGTGTATTTGGAGATTCAGCCTTAGTCGTCAGACAGATCACATTTACTTGCTTTCATTGTTTGATTTATCTACTTTACATTATGGTTCTTTGTTCGGGCTTGTATTGATCCTCTACTCGGATCGGAGAACACCTTTTAGGTAAGTAGCAATAGATTGTGGAAAATTGTACGGCATGGACAGATATGGTTGAAGCAATGGCTACGTTAGTGTGACACATTTATTGGTACCGATATCCCTTGTGTTGAATCGAGGAGAATACAGGGCCGATGAGCGGTGTCATAAAGCACTAACTGACCTTAGAACCTTAATTGAACAACTTGGTCATTAGGAAGTAGTGAGATAGCCGGTTTTGGTGGAAAGCTGAAAATTGGTTGATACTCGATACTACACTCATTGAGATCAGACTTTTGGGATATCTCGACCGCAAGAAAAGATTGGTTATGTTGAGACAATGCCTAAAAGAAAGGTCAGTGATATTGAGATCCTCTAGAACCCGGTTACTTTCTAGGACAGGTTGAGCCAACTAAACTTCAAGAGGGTACTTACCTACAAACCCCATTGCAAGCCTAAACCTAAAGACGTGTCTACTTTATGTGTATATGGTTTGTTTGCTTTGTTCGCATATACATAACATCATAAACATCATAACATCATAAGCATTCCCACTAACCATTTCAAGGATTTAGGAATTTATCTTTGCTTATTTTTTTGTAGGCCATGAATCCTATTCGAAGGAATACCATCCGAGTCAGCTCCATGAAAGCACATCCTCAACTCCAAGAATTAGAATCAAGGGTGCCTAGAGATTCTCCCTTCACCAAGAAATATGGTCGACTTCTCAGCTTGGCTACCTCCAATTTCCAGGAAGAAATTATGTGTGTACTCTTCCCATTATTTGATCCCATGCATCATTGCTTCACCTTTCCTGATTATCAGTTGGTGCCTACATTAGAAGAATTATCTCAATTGGAGAATGGGACACGAAGCACCCTAATCTCATCTCCTACAAAGAACATGTGTTGACATTAATCCAACATTTCGAGGAAATTACCTTTAAGCATTTTCCACGAGAGGAAAATCAACTAGCGGACGCGCTAGCCACTATGTCATCCATGTTTAAACTCAAGTGAGGTAACGAGGCTCCCCAGATCACCATTGAGCGGATGGATGAACCAGCTTACTGTCACGAGATCAATACTGAAGAAGTAGTTGACAAGCCTTGGTTCCATGAAGTTAAGAGGTATCTCGAGGCCCAAGAGTATCCGGAGGTAGTTTCAGTCAATAATAAGAAGTTCTTGAGAAGATTCTCTACTAAGTTCTTCCTCAGTAATGGCATTCTCTACAAGCGCAACCATGATTCTATGTTGCTTCGTTGCGTAGACAAGGTTGAGGCAGACAAGATCATGGTTTATCTACATGAAGGAACTTTTGGCACCCATTCTAGTGGGAACACGATGGCTAAAAAGATCCTACGGGCGGGATACTACTGGTCTACCATGGAAGCAGATTTCCATCAGCATTCACGAACCTATCACAAATGTCAGATCTATGCTGATAAAGTACATGTGCCTCCAGTTCCTCTAAACGTCCCGACTGCTCCCTGGCCATTCGCGATGTGGGGCATCAATATGATTGGAGAAGTCAAACCTACAGCTTCTAATGGACACTGCTTCATCTTAGTGGCCATTGACTACTTCACGAAGTGGGTTGAGGCACCTTCTTTTGCTTCCGTTACCAAGAATGTTGTGGCCCGATTCATCAAATAGAAACTCATCTGTCGGTATGATATCCTAGAGAGAATCATCACAGATAATGGTACGAATCTCAATAATACTATGATCACCGCACTATGCGCGTAATTCAAGATCTAGCACCATAATTCTTCTCCTTATCGGCCAAAGATGAATGGTGTTGTCGAAGCCGCAAATAAGAACATCAAGAAGATCATATAAAAAATGACAGTAATTGTGATACGGTGGGAGAACTGACTTGGTGTTTTGCGTTTTTTTTCGCACTTGTTCGGTTTAGCAAGAGTCGCCACCGACTTTTTATTTTATCCTAAGGAAAGGCCAAAAAGCATAGGAAAGACCTTTGAGATGTTTTCTTGGGTTCGGGGGGTAGATTATGAAAAAGGAAGGTGCTAGCACCCTTTTCATCCATGGTTATCCATGGGCTCTTAGTTACTTGTTTTAGATCACTTGCCTTTGCTTTTCAATTGTTTGAAATGGTGCTTTGTGTGTGTGGTTTTGAAAATGTTTTGAAAAATATGCCTTGTCTAGGCAACCTTTGTAATGATTCTTGTTTGAATATATACAAAGGTGTGTGTCTTTTTGAAAAGATATTTCAATGTTTTGAAAGTTGTTTTTGAAGTTGTGTTGTGGAGTGTGTTTTGAAAAAATGGCAAGGATGTTTTGCAAGATTTTTGACCAAGTAACTAAGAGTTTGTCTACCCTATTTTACTCAAATATCTTTCTTATGTTTTAACCCTTTTAACAGTGTTGTTTCACCATTGTGTTTGATGAACAACCTTGCATTAGGATGTTAAACAGAACAGGCGCGGGTCATTGTATACAATCATTGAAGGCAACTTGTGAGACGCTCTAGCAATTTTGTAAGGGACGAGATCGTTTTATCGAAGGCAACGTCGAGGGTCATCGAGGGACTACGATATTTGTTTATCGAAGGTACATTTGCTAGGGTGTCTCGTACTCGAGGGACATCCGAGGCAACAAACGAGGTTACCCTAGAGGTGAAAGTGTGAATTGTGTATTGATTATCATGCATTTATCTTGTATTAGGTCATCTAGCGATTGATTTTGAATCTTCGCATACAAACCCTAATTACTATACAGTATATGGAAAGCGATAAATTGCGGGAATTTAAAGTCTAAGTTATTACAAATAAGTATCCGGGGATGGGGGTACAAATGTTTACAAATGGGGATGAGTCTTATCAGAATAATAATGTCCAAGTATATATTAAAACCAAATCGAATCGTCGCATTCTCAATGTAATAATATAACAAGGTATAAGAATCAAAAGTATTGTGAGATGTATGTGGTTATTTACAAATGATCAAATAAAATATTAACCTAATGAAAATCAAGTGTTTATTATTATTTTTGTGTTTTTGTTAGTTATATATAAATAAAGGGTTTTAAAGAAAAAGAAAGAATTATTTAACTTAATGTTTAAAGACATTTCTTTTTTTGTATTTTATCAATTAATAACTAGGTTTAAAGAAAACCAAAAATATTTAGACTAAATATTCTTTTCTTTTTGTATATTTTTTTATTATGAACAAGATTAACAATAAATTTAAAAGGAAACTAAAACCAAGTTAAGTTAGCATGTGAATTAATTAGAAGAAAGAAAATATTCTTAAAAGAACAAATTTATTTTGATAAGTAGGAGAATGGGCCCAAGCTTGGTATTTGGCCCACAATAGGAAATAAATGAAAACAAGGATCAGGGGGAGGGGTGCGTTAGTAAAATACTGGGCTTTAAGGGTTTTATTTGGGAGGAGGCCCAACTGAAAGGGTTTGAACAAATTGTTAGGGTTAATCAGTTTTAGGGTTTGCAGTTTGCACAACGGCGCTCCTCTCCTCTCGTCTTCGTCCTCTTCGTATTTCTCAAACCATGGGGCTTTTGATTCCTTTCTCCAAGCTTTCAGTCGCCAGAGCACTACCTCCACCCTCTCCTCTCCGTGACTACACAGGGTGGCGATTTGAAAGGTAACAATTTCGTTCTAAGCGCGTTTTAGGGTTTAGGTTTTACTCTTGCATGTTATCGTTTTACAAAGCTTTGACCTTTGATATTTATGATATGGTGATGCAGAAAAAGAAAGAGGGAAACTGATACCTTGGTGGCTTCGTCTCTGGGGAACGGATGGAGGGTTGGAATGGCGGTGCTCTCGGTGTCCGGAAGAGGAGGGAGGATGATGACAAGAGCGTTGCTTTCTGGTATTTCGTATCTTTTGACTTCTCTTGAATCGTTTGATGATGAATTTGTATTCTGAAAACCCTATATCATTTGCTTCTGAATCTTCTCTTTCGCTATGTTAGTGATGATCAAATCTGAAACTTGCTTTTGATATGTTTTTCTTTGTTGGCTTGATGAACTTTGAAGTTTGTTTGTTGTTCTCTTCACTTCTGACTTTTTCCTCTTCTTTGAATGCTGACTTTTGATGATGAACTTTATTTGTTCTGAGAATTGTTGTTTGTTCTTTTCACTTCTGACTTCTTCCTCTTCTTTGAGTATTGACTTTCGATGATGAACTTTATTTGTTCTGAGAATTGTTGTTTGTTGTTTTCTTCATGTTGATGTTGAAACTTGTTGGTGAGGAATGTATGTTCTGAGACTTGCTTATTTGTTTCTGATTCGTTTATCGCTTTTGCATCTCTCTTCTTCTTTGGATACCTTGTTTATTTGATGATGAACATATGTATTCTGAAAAAGGGCCTATTATTAGCTTGGATTTGAGTTTGATATGCAGGCTGTAAGTTTGTGAGTTGGCAGTTTGATGAACTTTAGGCAGGCTTGTTGTGCTTGCTTGACAGGCTAATGTGATTTATGGTTTGTTTGATGGTTTTAGGCAGTTTTGTTTGTTGGAAGCAAGCTTATGCAGTTTGTTTGTTGGAATCAAGCTTATGCAGTTTGTTTGTCTATAGTGTTTTTGATCTTTTGGTAAGGTAGGTTGTCTTACTTCTGGCTTTGGAAGGCAGGTTTGAGACTTTTGTTAAGCCTGTTTGAATGGTTTGTGAGGCAGGTTTTGACAGGCTTGCTGTTTAGTTTGCTAGTTTTGATGCAGTTTTGCAGGTTTGGGCCTTTTGAACAGGTTTAGCAGTTTGAAGGTTTTGAAAGTAGGCTTTACAGGTGGTTGAGTTTTGAGGCAGGTTTTAACCTTTTGTTGAGCTTGCTTGCTTTTTGTTGGAAGCAGGATTTTTTCTGTAGGTTTTATAACTTGTTATGCTTGATGCTTGTGTTTCAGCATGCAGCTTGTGAATTTAGTACAGGTTGGAGTTTTTTTGTTATGCAGGCTACAGGTTTTCTTAAGCTTGCAGTTTTTGGCTCTCCCCCCCCCCCCCCCCCCCCCCCTTGAACTGTTAGCTTGTTATATTTATCTTCTTTCTTACTGCTTTGTACAGCCTGTCAAACTGCAAAACCTTCTTCTGGTTTTCTCTTTCTCTCTCCATAAAGCATTTTTAAATTGCTTAATGTATTTTTTTTATTCTGAAAAGCTTGTTTTGGCCAGAATATGATGAGATGTTTTTGACAAGCCTGCTTGCTTATATCTTGGTTTATCTCTGCATTCTGTACTTTCTTCCAGATTTCCTGCATTGTTCTTTTTTTATAGCTTGTGCTTTGACAGCTTAGTGTACTTGGTTTGGACAGATTTGTATACTTAGTTTACTTTTGTTCAACATGGTTTGCTTTTGGTTGACTAATGCAGTTTGTTGTTCAGTTTGACATTGTGCAGCCTTGTGCCTTCTTTGTGTGCAGCCTTGTCCCTTGTATCTTTGCATTTAATTGATTGTATGCTTTGCAAATCTTTCACTTTCCTCTTTGTGAACCAAGAAGAGAAATCTTCTTGTGATTTGCAAAGAGGACAAGTAAAACATGATGAAACCAAAAACAAATTGATTCCGGCCAACAAGCTTTAATGATGACTTTATATTTATCTGCTTGAAAATGTTTTTTCAGTTTAACTGCACTGATTTCTTTTTCTGTCTTTGCAAGTAAATACCAGTTGGATAATGGAAGAAGCAGTAGGAGATAGAAGATTTCAAGAGACTTAGCCTTTAGATTTATTTTCTTTTCATTTATTGTAATAAATATTATTGTAAATACTGTAAATAAATTTACAATATTCGAATAACATTTTTAACAATATTTGAAATAAATAAAAAGTCTTTGTCAACTAAGAATTCTTTACTGTCAAATATTTCCTTCTTTCCTTTGCACTGTCTATTTAATTATTTAAATCTCTTAAATTAAAACAACTGGAATGCATCCCAATAATTTTAACTCAGATAAAATAAATAATCAACAAACTTTGCAGTCTCCCAACCTTGCATTAACCATAATACGCCCGGCATTCCAATTAATCATATGCTTTATACAGTTAAACAAACAAGCATCCATACACTTTTCACTTCACTGATCAAACCAATGCTTCAAAGTTTCAATCAAAATCCTCAGTTCCTATCCCAGATATTTAGATTTTGAGAAATAACCGGTAATCTGGAACAAGCGTAAAAATAATGTAACAGTCAATTGAATTATTGTGGATTCAATTTCTTCTGAGAAAAACGAGTGAAAACCCCTAATTCCAGATTTGTCGTCAAAGAAAAGTATGCTTGGTCAATTCCTGAGCCAAACTCAACAAAATCAATAGAAACCCTAATTCTGGATAGACTGATAAGAAAAGTCTGTTTGACCAATTCTTGAGCCAATCTCAACTAAATCAAAGGAAACCCTAATTCTGGATTGACTGATAAAGAAAAGTCTGTTTGACCAATTCTTGAGCCAATCTTGAAAAGTCAGGGAAAATCCTGAAGTTGTGATTTCTTGTGAAAAAAAGGGAGGGCAAATTTTGGGGTACAACAGTAACCTACAAGGACTGGCATGAGATGTTACCATTTGCTCTTCATGGTTACCGTACCATGGTGCGCACATCAACAGGGACAACTCCCTTCTCCTTGATATACGGCATGGAAGTTGTTCTACCAATTGAAGTCCAAATACCTTCTCTGAGAATCATAAAAGATGCAGGGCTGAATGAAGATGAATGGATTCAAACTCGACTTGACCAGTTGAATTTGATTGATGAGAAGAGGCTTACGGCTGTCTGTCTTGGTCAGATGTACCAAAAACGTATGATCAAAGATTTTAACAAGAAGGTCAGACGCCAGGTATATCGGGTTGGTGACTTGGTAATCAAGTGTATCATATTGCCACAAGGTGATCCCAGGAGCAAATGGACTCCTACATACAAAGGACCATTTGTGATCAAAAGCATATTCTCTGGTGGAGATCTTAACCACTATGGATGGCGACGACCTTCCGCACCCTGTGAATGCGGACATAGTCAAAAGATACTACGCATGAATAAAGACCCACTAGGTCGACTGGCCTAGGAAAAAATTGGGACATCCCGGCGAACCAAAAATGTTCGGGCAAAAATTAGGGATAAAACCAAAAAAATCTGTACACCCGGCAAGCTGAAAACCCGAAAGGGCGGCTTGGGAAAAAAAGGGTATCCTGGTGGACTGAAAACCCGAAAGGGAGGTCCAGGAAAAAGTTAGGGAATTAAAGCGTATGACTATGTCCCATTGGATCACCTTACAGATAACCTTTAGCATCGACTGAAAAACTTAAACGGGTATAATCAATTCAATCAACTTCGGACAAGGCAGCAAGTGGATGAGACGCTCAGAGACACGGAGGCTATAGCAGAATGGGAACCCCATGGGATTATTTCACATAGTTATCTTTTCTTTGTATCAATTTTCATTTTCTACGACGACACTCTCTTACTAGAATATTCGTCTCGTTGTATAGAAAATACTTATTCAAGTTAATATAAAGATATGCCTTTGAAAGTGCAAAACTATTTGTTTTTCTTTTATTTCTGTGTTTTGTTTGCAAAAACGTCCAATGATTATTTTTGAACATATACATTTGAACATGACAACTATTTACAAGTGAGCAAAAAAAAAGGGGGAACAGAAAATAGAAAGACAATCACTAATGGCTTTAAGAAATAGGATAATATCTATGAGCCATTCCATAAAATCCCCGCAGGTACTTTATCCAACAAAGCAGAAGCAAGAACATCTTGTTTTAGGATCATGGACATATCCCTAGCATGTAGTCTAATGGTGCCTTTTGTCTTCATATCCCCGACGGAACAAAACTTCTGGTTACCGTTCCAAAGATTCCCCAGTAAAAGTCGCCTAGTTTTTCAGGATTCCCCAACAGGATTTCATGAGGTCCACAAGAAATGCACGGCGTTTCCCTTTCACAATAGAGTTTATTTCTCTAAAAAATGGAAACTCATGAACACTTCAAATTCAAAATATGAAGACTTACACTCCTCATACCCAACAGTACTCAGGGATTTATTTTCCCTTACTCCAGCAACACTGGCATAACGATTAACATGTCCATACATTACATCCATACATCATAGCATTGACAACACAAATTCATACAATGCGATCTCATTTATTTAGAGAAATAGCATTATACCGTGCATTTCATACATCATGGCATTGCATGCAACTAACCTTTCACCTTTTCAGGAAAGATCAATCAACAGAAAATTATCGTCAAATTTTCAAAAAGTAAATTATAGATCAATTCCCGAGAAAGGACTGGTCGACCATCTACATAACAAATATTTCCTCCAGATCCCTGTCAGTTCAGTTTAAATATATCAACGGTTTATTCTGATTCTTTCTTGCAAACACTTTCTCTGGTTCAGATAAATCTCTCAACAATTTATTATGATTCTTCTCCAGATCCCTGCCGGTTCAGTTTAAATCTCTCAATGGTTTATTTTGATTCTTTCTTGCAGACGTTTTCTATGGTTCAGATAAATCTCTCAATGATTTGTTCTGATTCTTCTCCAGATCCATGCCAGTTCAGTTTAAATCTCTCAACGGTTCATTCTAATTCTTTCCCACAGACGTTTTCTCTGGTTCAGATAAATCTCTCAAAGATTTATTCTGATTCTTCTCCAGACCCCTGTCGGTTCAATTTAGATCTCTCAACGATTTATTTTGATTCTTTCCCGCAAACGCTTTCTCTGGTTCAGATAAATATCTTAACGATTTATTCTGATTCTTCTCCAAATCCCTGATGGTTCAGATAAATCTCTCAACAATTTATTTCGATTCTTCCCTAGTAGGCACTTTCTCTGGTTCAGATAAATCGCTCAAAGATTTACTCTGATTCTCTCCAGTTAAAGAATATTCAAGACCTATTTTGGTTCAATTTAAACTTATCAATGGTTTATCTTGATACTTTCCAAATGAACATTTCTGGTTCAGATAAATCGCTCCAAGATTTATTCCGATTCTTCCCAGTCAAACAACATACAAGACTTCTACTAGTTTCAGATAAATCACTCCAAATATTTATTCTGATTCTTTTCCAGTTGAAATCAAGTTCAGACTTAGTCCATTTTCTGTCAACAGTCATCTTTGGATGGAATCTACAAGCCAATCTCTAGAAAATCTCATACATTCCTCCAAATGGCATCTATAAGCCCATTCACAATTCATCTTCGAGTGTAAATTTATGGGCACTCTAGTGTTCAATCATCTTCCACCTTCAAGTCACGAATGGCCGATCTGCCAATCTAACTCTTCAGGTTTAAAAAGATTGAACAGGGGCAGCTTTTGTACCCCAAAATCTTCTCTCCCATTTATCAAGTATTTCATTACAAGATCTCCTTTGGTTCAAAACTGCACAAGGGTTGACCAGCTTAAGACACCTCCTTAAGCACTAATGACTGGAATTAGGGTTTGAGATTGCACAAGGATAATTGAAATTTTAATGCCTCATATGAATTTCATGGATAATTATAGACCCTCAAGATTGCTCATGTCAAGTTTCAAATCTTGGATCACATTTTTGCTTAGTCAATTGATCAGTTGACCTAAAAATCACTTGTATTGGGGAAAAAGTCAATTGTGGTCAATTTACAGTCAAACTTCATAATTTTTTATCCATATAAATATTATGAACTCCTATATGTCATTTGATCAAATTTGGACCACAATTCCACAAGAAATTTGATCAGATCATCAAAAGGTCAAAATGGTCAAAATTAAGGTTTTACATGAGAAAGGGCAATTTCTGATTTTTGACCTAGAAAATGGTTATTTGGTTTGAGACATGATCTCAAGGTTTAAATTGTATCATTTTGACCTAATGGCATGACTCAAAACATTTCTCAAGGTAATTTGATTGATAATTGATTTTCAGTCAACTGTACACTAAAAAGTAAAACTTTGACCTTTTGGTCAAAATCAAGTGTCAAAGATCACAATTCATCAAAACATGTCAAAATATGAAACTTGTTCATCAAGAAATCAAAAATTCAAAATTTCATTTTTGAAAAGTCAAAGTTTCCAAACTTAGAAATTTTTCTAAGTGTTGAAAACTTCATATTTTTTCACAACTTTGAGCCAATTTTTCACCATGATGCAAGATGATTCAAAGGAAACTTTCAACATGAAAGTTGTAGATCTCAATGACATCTAAAACATTGCATTATACAACTTCTCCTAGAAATTCATGGATTTCAAGTTATGATTTTGTGAATACATGTTCATGAAACTTGGAAACTTAGTGAAATTTTGCTCTAGTTTAGGCAGGATTTTGACCTAACTTCATGGCAATTTTTCACATAGTTCCAAGGGGAATTTTCAAAAGTGATTCAAAGAGGGTTTGTAGAGAACATTCTAAGCTTTATAAGTAGTCCAAGAACTCCTTGAGATCATGTATGAGCAAGGTGAATCGGAGGCATGAAATTGGCATTTCATTCTTGAATTATAGGTCATTTTCATGATGAACAAGAATTCAAATCCATGCTAGGCTGCACAATCTTTGCTTTGCAGACCTCAAACTTGATTGGCACTCCATGATTAATGTTTGGCACAACTTCTAGAGGCTTTAATCTAAGCATTCAATGCATTGCCCATGCTTAATTCCATTTTGGGAAGATAATGCACATTGCCATTTTGGAAAAGTAGCTTTTATACATAAAAAGCAGTTCTTGAGTTTTGCACTTGTTTTCTTCTGATCACACACAAACCAAAAGTCAGAAGAAACTTGTCTAAAGACCCAAAACAACTCAGACCATGCTTGTACTTTGTCTTGAAACCATATTTCCACTTTTCTTCAAAATCAAGTAAGAGAGCCATAACTCTACATCTTGCACTTATGACCCTCTCAAGAGCTATAACCTTTTCCTTACTTATGCACAAGTTGTTTGCATCAAAACACACGAATACACAAGCTCTAAAACACACAAAAAATCAGAACTGCATCTCATACTTCCATTGTTGCATATTTTGGCCAGAATCTCAAAGTCAAAAACTACTCGTGCATTTCTTGGCCTTTTGCTTCCAAAAGCTTCCAACCATCATACATAAGCCATCCATGTCCCTGTTATACGACTGTAACACCATCTTCACCCATTTCCAAGTTCAAAAATAGAGCATCACAGTTGGACTTCTCCAGACCATTCCAGCCACCTTCAGCTCAAGCCAGCCATTGCATTAGCTTCCTAGAGGTCCAAGGAAGCTAACTTGATCATCACCATCACTTGAAACAAGCTCAAACTCATTTCAAGATTTCCAGTTTTGAGGTATTTTTCTTGAACTTCTATCTCATTATTTAGGCATTGTTAGGCTTGCATTTATGAAGATAGAATATAGATATCATTGCCATGAAACTATACATGTCCATAGATTTCATTTATGTTGCTTAAGCATGGAGAATTTTGAGTCTGAACTTGCTGAAACGTTTAGGTCAGAATTTGGTACTTTCATAAATTCATCCTTATCTTTGAATGTTAGTTTAAATTAGTTACATGGTTGAATTCGTGGTGAAAAAATACACAAGTTTCATGTTTACATTTTTTAAAATGGTTGAAGAATGAGCAAGTTACAAATCCTTTGGCTGGAGGTTGAAGATGAAGTACAATCAGGGCAAGTTTTATGTTATGTATTTATTTTTGTGCCAATGTTAACGGATGTATAGCCACCTCAGTGGTAAGGCAGCGCACCGGTAACCAAGAGGGCGTGAGTTCAACACCCAGCGCACTATCTTTTTTTCCTTCCATTTTTTTCATACTTTTTTGTCACAAACACACACGCCTGGGCCTCAATGCAATGGGTCTTGGTATTTTTGCTGGCTTCAGCACCCCCTGGTCATTTATTTCTTTAATTTATTTTATTTTTATCTTTTAGTTTATTTCACTTTCATATTTTCATTTTATTATTTTTATTATTAATATTATTATTATTAATAATAATAAAATCCAAAAATATTTATTTTATTATCTTTACACTCATTTATATTTTATTTCTCTTTATAAAAATTAAAAAAAGAACAAAAACAATTTTCTTAGCAATTTAATTTCTCTTTTTTTTATGAATTAATATTTAGGCTTAGGATTAATGACTACATTATTTTTTTTTCTTAATTAAAATTAATTTATAACTTAGGTATTTTAATTAATTAATTTTCCTACTATTTTTATTATTCAAAGCCTTTTCATGAAAAACCCTAAAAAATCATTTTTAACTTATTATTCTTTGTTAATTAATTTAGGTTTTAATTTTAGTTAATTTCAATTAATTATTTTCTTAATTAGGTTTAGGTTAAAATCCTTTCATAAATATCCAAACAAAATCATTTTTTTTCCCATTTTGCATTCTTGCATTTTTTTTTATCTTCATTTTTGTAGAATATTCAATATGGTTGTAATAATTATTTAGATTTAATTTTCTTGCAATTTCCCCATTTATAAATTTGTACACCCCCTCCCTTAATGATGTAATAGCTTAGTATTTTTATTTTCCACAATTTAATGTTTTATATATAAATACTAGTAAATTAGAGTTTGTATAGAAAGATAAAACCAATGTTTAGAAAACCCTAATACAAGACAAATTAAGCATGAAAAAGACACACTTGCACACTTACACCCTTAGGGTAAATCCACTTGTTGCCTTGAGAAATAAATGGTCATAATATGCATGTAAGACGTCTTAGCAAAAACAAACAAAGTACAAGATCATAGTCCCTCGATGACGCTATCAAAGTTGCCTTTCAAAAATGATCTTAGTCCCTCAAAGAAAATGCTAAGATATCTTACAACATTGTTATTCATGACTATACGATGACCCTTGTCCGTCCCTTTTACATCCAAAGATAGGATTTCTTACCAAATCAATGGTAAGATAACAATGTCAAAGGAAAGAGGAAATAAACAATAAAGACTTTTGAGTAGGTAGAATGTTCCTAGTTGCTTGCTCATTTTCAAACCAAAACATCCTTGCTATTTTTAAAACAAACACCAACACTTTCAAAACATCTATGAAACTTGAAACATTTGCAAAAGATCAACACTTTGTATACATTCTTACGAACGAGAATCATTACAAAGTTTGCCTAAACGATGACGCATTTTCAAAATACTATAAAAAACTATGCAAAACACATTTTCAAACAAAAGAAAGTGATCTAGCAAGCAACTAAGAGCCCGTAGATAACTACGGATGAAAAGGATGCTAATACCTTCCCTTTTCATAATCTATCCTCCGAACTCAAGAAAACATCTCAAAGGTCTTTCCTATTCTTTTCAACCTTTTCTTTTGGATAAAAGAAAAGTCGGTGGCGACTCTTGCTAACCGCAACATTTGCGATACAACACAAAACAACCAAGTCAGTTCTCCCACCGCGTTACACACTCTCAACTGTTTTCTGTTCCTATATCTGCTGCAGCTGGTACATAACCATCTATAACGAGATCAAGAACATCATACGCACCAAACAACACACGCATTTGTATCATCCATCTGTTCCAGTTTTTACCATTAAAAACTGGGAGTTTGGTGTTCAAACTACTGCCTGCACTCATTTTAAACATTGCACAGATTTTTCAGATCTTCAAACACATTGTTTCCCAACCCATAGAAACAGAAAATTTTGTTCATATTTTGTTCAAGATTTCAACAGAAAATCAATGAATCAAAATCAAACACACAACTCACAATCACTCGTGTTTTCCAGGAAAAAACAAAACCAAATACTTTAGATACCAATTTGTTGGTGCAAGGTAATGAAGTGGGAGAAGAAGAATGAACAAGAATGATAACAAGACTACTGTTGTATATCAAAATAGAGGAGATAAAATTGGGTACAATATTGATAGTCTAGTATAACATATTTATACTAAATATTGAAAATGCCAAAAGATCCTATTAAAAATAAGCATTGAAAATTGTAGATATTAACTAAATTATCTTTCCAATAATCTTAAACAAACTCCACAAGCATGATTTTATCTTCCATGTTAATACTTCATGGGAAAGCATCAAACTTGACAAAATAAAAATATATCAATCCGGAACCTCAATCTTCGTATGTCAGATTACATAACAGATTTGTAAAATCTGTTCAAACCCTACTTGATGCCACTTTGAGCTAACAACACATTGCCCATGGGAAACCGACCAAAGATTTAACTAAAATCGATGGTGACATATTTTTTGTTCTTTATTATCCTATAATAAAACGTATTAATAATTTTGTTGTCGATCATATCATGCGTGGATGTGATGTGGTACTATCTACGTAGTACTGTATTAATTTCTAGAAGAAACCATGATGTGTCGCATGGGCTAGGGTCCATTTTCCAGTCAAGTGTCTTGAATTGGATCCATGTACATTATAGCCCTCTCACACTCTTTATAATAGGCCCACCAAAAGCCCCTTTCACGCATTTATTTTAGAGAGATTCTATACGTTTTGTGAATATATATAGTACTAACTATTAATGTATTTCATACCTAAAAATAATTGAATAGGTCGACATGAAAAAGAAAGATAGTATCAGGAAAATAATCAGGGAAACTAAGTGATCATGACATGGGATTGGAAATGCGAATGAAATATGTTTATTTTAGGATGTTATTTAGCAATTAGAGTAAGATAATATTTTAATATCAGATGTCATTTAAATTATTTGTTTGTAACAAATTAGTTATTTAAGTTTTTTTTACAATAATTTGGTCATTTAAACTATCAAATAATTTGTTATTTAAGTTTTTTTTACAATAATTTGGTCATTTAAACTATCAAATATGAGCATCATTATTCTTTTTTAATTGAAAAAAAATATTAATTGTATATGTAATTATTTTGAGTGGTATGAAAATGATGAAGTGTAACTAGAAATACAATAATTAATATTTTTAAATGTTCAAAATGTGAGGAAACAAAAGGTAGAAATCATCCTAAAGGACCAAATTGTTACAAAAAAATTTAAAAGACCAACTTATTAGAAAAAAAAACTTAAAGAACCTTTGATATAATTTTATCTATTTTAAATCAACATTGATGAACTTTTTTGTTTTAATGACATAAAATTTGAATAAACTGCTGGGTATAAAAACGAGATGTCAAATTAAAAATTGATGGGGTCATAAGAGAACATAAATATTTGGTAAAAAACAAGCATATAAGTGTGAGAGACATTATATATTTATTCAAAATTTTAAGGTATTAGATTTACGACTCATTTCATTTATACATAGTTTAAGTTCCATTTTTTCAAGTAATATAAGACTTATAACTTACTCTTATACAATCATCTTCTTCTTAAGTGTGAGTCCATCCACTTCTATATTTCCCTTCAAGCGGGAGATTTTTCTTCCACTTACATTTACTCATACTCACATTATTATTCTAATAGTATCATCGCTAACATCCTTACAATGTTTATAGACACACCAACATGAGATGCCACCTGACACTACCTTGTTAAGAAGACTTTCAATATAAGGAGTCATGATATAAGTTGTGTCAATCAAAATCATATATGGTGAGTAAATTTTTATGTTGTATCTACGAGAATTGTGCGAACTTATACAAAGTTAATGTGAAAGTAGTTATCAATAGAAAACAAACATAATAATGTAACCGGTGGTGCACAATATTGACTATAAAACTAACTAACTAAACTATCGGTTAAGAAATATAATGATAAAAACGATTAAGTTCTCCCTTCTTGAACCTAAAGAGAGTCTTCTTATATCACAAATATTTTACAAAAAAATATTATTCGATGATTTCATTGCCACATAACCCGCTTTATCAACAGATGATCCCCTAATGACCTTGGGGAAAAGTCAAAATTGACAAAGATCTTATCGCACGTAAAATACCTATTGTCACGACAAATTATGTTCTATGTCTAGCAATCATTAACAATCCCATAATGTTATTTATTTCTAGTATGTAAATATATGGTTAAACCTCATTGTTATCTATATTGATTCTCTCAATTTTGTAGTGGGGAAGAAACATTAAATACAAAATACCATTGAATAACTATGCGAAAAGATTCATTATAGAGAAAAAATCTAAATGAATTAGATGGTTCACATTATTAGGTAAAAGTTCATCTAAGAGAGACATAATCTATGTAAACTACCCACTCATCCTTAAGGGATCTTCACAATTACAGTAGAAAGAAAAAGATTAGTCTTACAAACGATTATGAATGATTACCTAATGATGTCATGGGTTTTTCTTTCTCTCTCGATTCACAATATTCCTTCTTTCTCATAAAAATTCAAAACCCTAACGACTAAACAAGTTTTACATTATATAGAAAAAATTTGGAACCATAGGATTGCGTCACTCTTGACCTAAGGCTCGACACAATTTTGCGACTTGTTCAAATTGGCAAGTGGTAATCGTAGAAAACACATTACTCTAGAAATTGTGAGTGTTACTTTTATATCCAATAGCTAAATATATTTCTGTTTGATGACACTTTGTCATCATATAATTGTTTACAAGTTTTTGTAGTTGTTTTTATTAGTATTTGGTTAACTTTGATTGGGTTTTATCAAGATATAGGAAGAAATTGAAGAAGTTAAGAAAATAGGAACAAAGGTGAAAATAAAAATATTTTGCAAGAAATAGTTCACTTTTCCATTGGAGTTTTTGTGTGGCCATCGTAGGTGCGGCAAGCACTCATTGTCGCGCGATAAATTGCAGTGTGACTGTGATGGATCCCTTTTCTGACACGTTTTTGCTTCTATTTAAAGGAAAAAGGTAGAGGGTAGAAAGTTCGTCATTCTTGTGACTGAATTTTGACACCGAAACAATTTATGAAGCTCTGGAGTGAAGGTTTTCATCACTGGAAGCCAAATCCTAAACGGAGATTCATGTATTATTTCTTTATTACCTTATGATTCCTATTTGTATGAGTAGCTAAGTTTTTATTGAATAAAGCTTGTTAGATGAACATCTATGAATTTGTTAGATTATATGTTTGCATTTTGTACTTCATGCACTTTTGATTAATTCGGTATTTTATTCATTTACCTTCTTGCTTATTGCTTTATATGCATTGAGGAATTCATATATTGAACTTATAATTCGTACTATTACTGACCATAACTGTAAGAATCTGATTTAAGGTAACTGCTCAACTTAGTAATCAATTAGGGATAAGAGGTTATAAGTTGTGACCTTAGATAAACATCGTAGCAATAAAAAAGATACCTTGACTATTAGGTTTATATAGGTTCCACACTCTTTGTATTACCCTGATACTTTTTGTGCACTTATGAGATACCCCATAAAGTTTTTGATGTCGTTGTCGGGGACCAATTACGTCAAATATTGTAACTCTGTTTTTGCACCGTATACATTAAGGCACTCATGTCTCTATTACTATGTATCACTAAAATTTTCTCAATAATTACCGCTCCTAGTATTTTGAGGAACCACAAGATTCCCATATATCTGACCTTGAAATGATAATGGAGAATTTCATTGAGACGCAAACTCTTTGTAGGCTAGAATCTATGATGAGGAGCTTTGTGGCAACACAAACTCTCCAGAATGAAGAATTTATAAAGCAAAGTCTCCATAATAATGAAATTTTTAGGAAGTTGAACACTATGGCCAAGTCCCTTGTGACTAGAAGTAGAGCACATGAGACTAAAATCTCCCTACTTGCACATACATCTCTAGGACCCATCCCTGAGGGACATGCAGATGTTGTAACAACCAGTATTGAAAATAAATCAAAAGTTCTGAGGAGAGTGATAAATAGGTTGAGGAAATTTCTGGTGAGAAAAGAGTAGACATTAAGAAAAATCCACCGACATCACCCGAAAGGGAGGTTGTCGAAGACTTATAAAAGGAAGCGCCTTATGTTGTTCCTCCTCCCTACAACACACTGATTCTTTTCCCACAAAGTTCTATGGAAACTAAGGTAGATTCTCAAACCAAAAGGTACGTTGTGGTATTGGAAAATGCCCACACCAACGCACTTTTGTCTAAAGTCCTATGTAAAAAGAGAAAATAAGAGGACCATGACACTAGGGAAGTCATTAGAATTAAGAGGGGAAGTTTAGCCTTTGAGATGATGAATGAAAGGATTAAACCTAAACTTGAAAATATTATACACATGATAGATCCAGAACCACCCCCACAAGTTCAGAAGAATGAACCACCCTACAGAAGGAAGAAAAAAGGCGAGGGATATGAGAGATGGCTCGATAAGTGGCCATGGAAACCGAAGATTATTAAAAGTTAGACCTAGGAACTATTCTCGAAAGAACCTCCATGAGTACACTCCTAAGTCGTCGAGCTACTGATGTTAGAAGAAGTGTTGTGTGGGACGCAACCCATATGTATTTAATTTAATGTTTTTGATTTTGTTTGAGTTTGTAGAAAATAAAGATATCGATCGCTTGACACCTATCAGTTGCATGTAGGCAACTATCAGGGTGGGTATTGATCATGTTCTTATTCCTTTTCCCACTTTTACCAACACATTAAGGACAATGTTTGGTTTAAGTTTGGGAGAGGAACTTTACTTTTACTTGTTTTCTAGTTAGATTTATTTCTTTCTATCATAATTTCTTAGGATAGGATTTATTTTGTCATTTTTAGTCTATTTTATCGAGTCATTTCATGTGATGTTGAGTCTTTATGTATGGTTTTTGTTGTTTATTGGATTTTTCCTTTTCTTTAGCCATATTAGAATTTTTTTGCAAAAAGCAAGTGTTTGTTTTAAATTTGTGGGATATTAGAAAAACTAAGGACAAGTTAAAGAGACTTGGGAAAAGTCGGGAAATATCAGTATAATCTTAACATCGTAAGTCTCCAAATTATAGAAATCGATCTGGATACTTTTTATGCGTTAGCCTTAAATTCTCACCCCTAAATAAGTCCTTAAGTAGTTTATTTTAGCAGCCAACACCATCTTAAGCATGCTCTATGTAGAGAAGCCGATGAATATAAGTGAGTAGTCCTAATGTTTTCTACTCTAATTAATTGAAAATAGGGAATGTGCCTTCTAAGTTAGGTGACCCTCACCCGATTGCTTAACCCAACAATTGTGGAACCTGTAAAAATAGAATAAAGCAACCTATTGTGAGTTGGTTCAAGGGTTTCTGGTACTAAACTTGGTGGGCGGATTACAGTTCAATCCCCCGTAACTACAACCGGGTAAATAAAGGGGTTACACCACTTAATGTATCAGAACCCCGTGCAATGGATCAAAATCACTAATGGTTCGCCTTATTATGAGTATGTATAGATAACAGGCTTAATGTGATTGCACCTGAATGAAAAATAGGATGATTAAATTAGGCTTAAGCCTAATAACATGATACAAATTTTTTTGGTATAGGAAGGAGACTTATGACCATAAAATGCAGAATATGTTGTGATGATGCCCTTGTTTTTATGAATTATCACCTATTTACATAATGTTGTTCAAAGTAAAGTCTTTAAGCCCATAGTAATTATCCAAGTGTCACTGTTTACTTTCTTGCGATTATGAATTTTTACTTGAGGACAAGCAATGGTTCAACTGTGGGAGAGTTTGATAACACCAAAATACATTGTATATTTGACTCAATTTACATATGTTTTATTATTTTTTTATCTTCATTTCCAGTATTATGTTGGTATTTTGTGTGTATTTCAGGTATTTGACCAAATGGGAGTCATACGCGAAGAAACAAAGTAATTCAGATGAAAAACAGAGAAGAAATAGGAATTTTACACTCAAGGCGACCATCGTGGCATTCACCATAGAGGTGGCCATGAGTGGTCCACATGAAAATTGTCACAAAGACCAAGTCATAGCCATTTTGTGAGCATGGAGTTCGGCATAAGAGTGTGGTGGTCACCACACCTTGTAAAAATGCATCAGTTACATTTTGGGCTTGGCTTGGTCTCCCACTCTTCTCATTCTCTCCTAAAATCTCTCCCATGAATCCAGCAACTTCCCACATGATATTTTGGTCTTGGAACATTATAAATATTTGTTTTGCTTTACTTTTTGGAACATCCAAGCTTAGTACAAACTTAATCCATATATTTTTGCATTTTGTAAGCTTTAACTCTCCACATCGAAGAGTTATAACACTGTTGATTGAGTGTGTATCAATTTTAGAGCAACCACTGTAGAAGTTTAATCTTGGAGCCATTTTATTTCCCTTATTCAAGTATTTCCCTCGATTTACTTGTTGTACCAGATTAAAGTCTCTTAGGAGCAGGTTTTAATTAATCACATTACTTTTATTTTATCGTCTCTTTATTTATATGCAATTAATTTGCTTTAAACTAATTTCTATCAATTGCATGTTTCCAACTTTATTTTCTATGCCTATTATGTTTTATTCCATGATCGAATCAATTGTTTTGTCATATGTTATAATCATGTCTAGCTAAATTATAAGTGTTGGAATATGAGGACCGTCGATTCGACGGTACTCTAAATTGTTGTTCTTTGAGAAATACTTATGGGGCTGTTTTGGTTTTATAACAAGTTTTCTAAACTTAATTTGGTCGGTTGCTAGAAATTAGAACCATTTATATAACGGTTAATATTTAAAGTCGTTCGGTACAAAATATTAAGGTTGTTTAATTTTGGGTTAAATATACTTTACCCCCCTTGCAATACTAGCAAGTTTTGATTTACCCCCTATTAAAAACATTCTTTCTGCCCCCTAACAAATATAGATTCCCAAATAGAAAACCATGTACCCCAAGATTCCCTATGAGTTTCATGCGTGGCATTAGATTCTTTGTTGACTGTGTTATTAAAAGCCATGCTGGAATGTTTGTGTCTATTACAAATATTTAGTCTTCTGATTAACCCCCTGGAAAATCTAGGGTTCAATATCAAACAAAATTAGCAAGCTCACCATGGGGAAGAAATTAGCAGCGAAGAAGAAGAAGTACTCTAAGAAGGCGAAACATTTAAGACAACCGAAGAAGCATGAGGAAGGAGGCGTTTTTGTTGATGCTGATAAGGTATGTTATTTTAGCTGTTTTTTTGTTTAGTGCTACATAAAGTGAAATCTTAGTTTTTGAATGTTTTCCCAAATGTTTTCAGAATAAGCATTTGTTCATTACTGTGTTCCATCATGGTGGTGAGTTTGTAATTTTGAACAATGGGGTTACGATTTACAGAAGGGATGTAAGTACTTTAGTTTTGGATCTCCACTTGGATCATTTTACAATGCTTAGCATCCATGGGTTGGTTACCGATTGGGGTTAAAAGCAGGGAACTTATAGAACATGGACTTTAATTCGTGAAATAGATGAAAATTATTTCCAAATTAGGAAGGATGATGACTGTTATGATTTCACTGCATACGCGTGTGCGACCCAACTAGATGGGGAAACTTTTGTGGAGCATGATGTTACTCATATTGGAGCCTTAGTAAGTAGTCCAAGGTGTGTCAATGAGAATGTTGAGATGGAGGGATGTGATGACGATTTCGTAGGAGGGTTGGGTGATAGTGAGGATGAACGGGCCACTGCTATTCTAGATGGTTTTGAAGGGATTAATGTAACTAAACCCATCAATGAGAGCCCTTCTGTTGCTGAATTTATGAGTGGGTCAAAACAGAAAAGTTGTGAGGATGAAGATCATGTGAGTGATGAGCTGGATAGCTCTGATCCAGATTTATCTGATAGTGATAAAAGGAAAGTGCCAAAGTTTGAAAAGTTTAGGAAAGAGCATGTAAATAAGGATTTTAAATTTCAGTGGGGTGTGTAATTCAACTCCCTAGATGATTTTAGATATGCCATCCATGTGTGGTCAGTATTAAATGGGAGGGAAATTATGTTTGTGAAAATGAAAGTGACGGAGTAAGGGTAATATGCAGGGCCAATTGTGGGTTTTTAATGTTGTGCTTCAAAGTGGGCCATAAGCTCACTTATGCTATAGAAACCATAGTTGACAAACACACATGTGCTTGGGTATTAGACAACAAATCTGCAAGTTCTAGGTGGGTGGCTAAGGAAGTGTTAAAGAAAATGAAAACCTCTGATAATGCCGGAATCTATGATGTAATTCAAGACTTGAGGCAAAATTATTCTATGGGCATCACGATTGCTAGGGCATGGAAGGCTAAACTCATGGCCAAGGAGATGCTTAAATGGGATGCAAACAAACAATATGCAAATTTAAGGAGATATGCTGCAGAATTACATAGACTGAATCCTGGGAACAGTTTGAGTATCAGTTTAGAAAGACCAAGTCCATCTATGTAGCCAAGGTTTGGTTCCTTTTATTTTTGCTTTGATGGTTGTAAAAAGGGTTTCATTAATGGTTGTAAACCCTTTGTTGGGGTGGATGGTTGTCTTCTAAAAACAAAGTATGGGGGTCAGTTATTAATTGCTATGAGTAGGTACAACTGAAATTGAAACTGAAACTGCAGCAAATGAAAATGAGACTGCAACAACCACTGGTGGAACTCAGACTGCAGCACCCTATGTTGCCACTGAAACCGCAACACAAGCTGGTGGAAATCAAACTGCAGTACCCCATGTTGCAACTCAGGCTGCGGTACCCCATGCTGCAACTTAAACTGCAACCAATGAACCAGTTGACTATTTTGGCAACATAATTGATGATTTCATTTCAAGCATTCATGAAGTAAACACGACACATTGTTCTGCTGTGGTTGGTAAACCAGACAATAGAGGCAAAAAAGTTGAAAGTGAAATATGTCAGGCCAGTGAGAAAGAGGTCCAGTGAAAGAATAAAACTCCAGTGGTTTCAAAAACAAATCAAAGGGTTGGGTACAAACCTCGAGCAGCTTATGTATTTGACAGAAGAAGATGGAAGTGGTTCTAAACGTGCAATGAAGAAATCTAAGAAGAAGTAGTCTTATGTTTGTACTGTCTATTATGCCCTTTTGATACTTTGGCATTAATTTATGGTTTGTGTCCTTATGGTTTGTTAGGCTGTTATGCCCTTTTGTAATGACATTGACATTTTGTGTCCTTATGGTTTGTTAGGCTGTTATGCCCTTTTGTAATGACATTGGCATTTTGTTCTACTTATGCCTTCATGTAATGAATCATTTGTGAGCAACCCCCTCACATAATTAGTTTTGAATGATAGCAAATATGTGTGAAATAATCAATGAATGTTAAAAATGCTTTTATCTATATGTGTGCATTGTAAAAATATAACATAACATGTTTAAAAAAAGTTAAGAATGTGTTTTACACATAAAACACTTTTATGAGTCGACACAAAGAGCTTTGCATCGACACATACTTAAGCAAAGAATCATAAAAAGATTATGCTTCAGTATGAGTCGACACATCCATGATATGCATAGACTCATAACATGTTGATTCCCCTTGAATACAATTTTCAACCTTTATGCATCGATACATAACTTCATGCATTGTTACATGATATGTTGATGTCCCTGGAAAACATTTTTCAACTTGTATGCATTGATACATAACTCCATGCATCGACACATAACACGTTTTATCTTCAAAAATTAAAAATTCAATTCAGTATGTGTCGACACATACGTGTTACGTATCGACTCATGTAAAATGGTTGGCTCTGTATGGCTTTTAATAACCCAGTCAGCAAAGAATCTAATGCCACGTATGAAACTCATAGGGAATCTTGGGGTACAGGATTTTCTGTTTGAGAATCTATATTTGTTAAGGGGCGGAAAGAAATTTTTTTAATAGGGGGATAAATCAAAACTCGCTACTATTGCAAGGGGGTAAAGTATATTTAACCCTTTAGTTTTTAATTGATAAATACCACGAAATCTCTTTGTTAATTAATTAGGAAAGTTAGTATTTTTTTAGAAAGTGATTTTAAACTCATTTTCAGATGCGCTTATGATTTTAAGGTACAGTTAACCGAGAAAACGCCAGGAACCCTTTAAAGTCTAAATTTCCAGTCAAAAATACTTTTCATCTGAGTAAAAGAAACGTATTTCTAAAAAAGGTATTTACTTCTTTAAAGCAAAATGCGTCAGACACGTGACAACGGACAGTATAAAATAAAGGGTAAAATTTGGTTCCGATTACGCGACAACGACAATTCCTTTTAAATTAGTTCTTTTTCAAAGAAGAAAACACTTTCCCATAGGTAGTTAAATTTAGGAACAATAGGATTATCAACAAATTGATGAGATCCACATTCCAACATTGCATTTCTGAATTAATTATATTCTTTTATTCTACTTTATTTAAACATTGTAGCAATAGAAAATGATAGCTTGACTGTTAGGTCTTTGTGGGTTCGAAACGCTTTGTATAACTCTGATGCTTTTCGTGCACTTGCGAAATACCCCATCATTCCACAAGTTCCTCAAGCACCAAACCAAAGGAAACTATCACAACTTGAAGAAACTCTAGCTGAATTCATGAAAGTGACTCAAACTAGTATGGAGAAAGTAAACATAAATCAGGAAAATATGATTAAGAATACTGAAGCTTCCATCAAAAATCTAGAAATGCAAATTGGCCAGTTATCTAGACAATTAGAAGCACAACCTAGTTAAAGTGGAGGTTTAGGTGGGAATACGGTAGAGAACCCGAAGAATGAGAGTTGTAAAGCCATCGAGTTGAGAAATAGATTGGTACCTTCAATCCCTAGTGCTAGTTGTGAAAGAAAAAAAGTAAGTGGGGATGGGAAGGAAAATCAAGAGGAGGAAGTAGTTGAAAAATATGGAGAGAGAAAAAGTGAGGAATCGAGTAAAAACTTTGTTTATGGGATACTCTTGATAAACTCATATATTAAAATTCACCTTTGAGAAGAACTAAAAATAAATCCTTAATGAACCTAATCCAAAAGTATCTACTACGTTAAGCCACCTTACCCCGTCTTAAAGAAGAAAACAAAGAAAGAAATGAAAGTGGGGGCAATTTAAAAAGTTTATGGAGATGCTTACTGTAATACGGTGGGAGAACTGACTTTTGGTTTTGCATTTTATCACAAATGTTGCGGATAGCAAGATTCGCCACCGACTTTTCTTTTATCCAATAAAGGAAAGGGTGAAAAGAACAACAAAGACCTTTGAGATTTATTCTGAGTTCGTGGGGTAGGTTATGAAATGGGAAGGTGTTAGCAACCTTTTCATCCGTAGTTATCTACGGGCTCTTAATCGCTAGCTCACTTTGAAAATTCTTTGTATTCACGTGTTTAAAAATATTTTAAAAATGCCTAAGTGCGGCAACTTTGTAATGATTCTTGTATCAGTTAAGAATGCATACAAAGTGTTTGTTTTTGAAAATATTTCAGAAAAGTGTGATTGTGAGAAAAAGATGTTTTCGTGTGAGCAAGCAATTAATAGATGTCTACCTACTCAAAAGTCTTTCGTGTTATTTTCCTCCTCCTTTAGATAGCGATATCCTACCATTAGTTAGTAGAGAGCACTATCGTTTGGTGTATGAGGGATAAGTGTAGGGTCGTCGTTATGGTCATAGAAGGAAACATATAGGAATACCTTAGCAATTTGAAGGAACTGTCATCATATATTCGTAGGCAACATCGAGAGACAAGATCATTTCTTGTAGGCAACTCGAGGGACATTGGAAGACTATGATATTAATGATGATTTTAACCGAGGGTCTTTGCTAAGGGTATCCCTATGTTCAAGGGACATATCCATTTTATCTGAACGCAACAAGTGGGGTCACCCTAGAGGTGCGTGTGTGAATAGTGTTTTGGTTTCAGTTAATTTTATCTTGTAGTTAGGGTTATCTACGTTTGCTTTTAGGTCTTTCCATACAAGCCTAATTACTATACAGTAATAAGTAAAAGCAGTAAAAACAGAAAATAAAGGTCCTACCCTATTACAATGCTTCGGGGAACGGGGTACAAAACCACAAAATTGAGGGAAATATAAAGCAAATGAAAAACATAATTAACTATTACAACCTATTAGTAGATACGTTATTATGAAAAATCTAATGTAAAAGTAAAAGAACGCGCGAAGACTGTAAAAAAAGGAAAGATTGGAAAAATTTGTCTTGTGATTGTTTTTGATGAAAAATAAATTTTAATAGTTATCCTAAAAACCCTAATTGATTTTGGTTAAGGAAAAAAGAAAGTTTTGATGATGAAACCCTAAAAAACTAAATTAAAAATTTAAATTTATTTAATAATAAAAAAATTAATTAAGTTAATAAAAAAACCTAATGTCTAAATTGTTTTTAATTAAAAAATAATAAGTAATTTAATTGTGTTAAAAAGTAATTAAAATAAAATAATTAAAAAAATAAATGGATGGGCCTGAAGGTAGTGAATCTAGGGGTGCAAGGAAGCAAATCCATTAGGCCCAAACGTGCAAGCCCAGACGCTTGAATGGGATTTGGTGCTACTCTCCAATGAGGTTCCAACGTGGACGTGGAGATCTGGAACGCTGGATCTGGTCATGTGAATATCTAATGGTGATGAGGTGAGAGTGCATGGTGGGCGCCTGAGGGTTGATACACTGAATCTGTAAAAATCACAAAACATAAATTTTTTTGTCCCACACTAGGATCGAACTCAGTTACAAGCATAGTAAAGTCTTAAGGGAAGGCGCTACCACTTGGGTAGCCATACATCCGTTCATAAAACTGCAACGATCAGTATATAATATACAATAAATCTCAAAAGTAAAACAATTCAAAGTGCACGCCTGAGTGCGACCCCTGTGTTTGAATGGTCCAGTGGAAAGATGCCACACAAACCCTGGTTGTCTCTGATCACCATACACGGAGGAGGAGGTCATCTTCTCCGATGATGCATTTTTGAAAACCTTCCAAAATCAATTTAAAAAAAAATCTAATAAATCGTATTAGATAATTAGATCCCTGCGAGTCCAATAAGCATGTTAGTTTAGCCTAAAAACAACTGTAACTGGTGGTTCGATCGAAATCGATCCTGGTGCCCTAACCATGGTGAAACGTGATTACTGCGTCAAATCTTACATGTAATGTGTCAATCATATTCTAATGGTGCATATGAACAGATTTAACATGTTAGCAATGATTGAAAACACATGAAATCAAGGTTTAGAAGTCTACCAATCTTGACAACAGGTGTAGTTGAGATGTGGCATTCTGGCGCTCGAGGGATTCAACTATGGACTTGGATCACCTCCTTTGATCCTCAGGAAGTGATTGTTGGCCTTAGTTTGGATTAAGAGCACCTAAAAACTGAAGTAAAGATCTTGCACTTCTCTTTTAATTTTTGTGAATTCTTTTAGGGCTTTTCAGGCAGTGTTTTCGTGTGTTTCCATTTGGTTTTTGTTGTGCTTATATAGAGGAAATAATAGGTCAACAAATATGGAACAAAATCATGCAATCATGACCAAAATTAAACATGTTTTTCAAGCTTCCATTTTGAGAGATTCTTTCCATATTTGAGCTCACGCGGTTTAGGCATGTTCATCTTATGTTCTTGGGCTTCAAACCTGATCCAAAACCAAGCCCATATGCCTTGGTCCATTGACTTTATATTTTATTTGATTTATTTTGAGTTTAATTGAATAAAAATATATATAGTGCATGAACAGACTTATGGATCCTTGAACATGTCATGAACACGTTTGGATGTGAAAACTTAGGCCCAATAGCTCAAAATCACAAGTTTGCTCAGTTTGGAATTCATGCATTCTACCAAAATTTCCGAACTTGCAATAGTCATAAATCTCTCAATTTTAATCTTTTGAAGGTTATATAATACTTTTTGGAAAGCTCAAGATGTCTTCTTCAATTTATTATTTTATCATTTTCGCATTTGGAGAATTTATCTTGAGGTAAGTTGCCTTGACAAAAAGTGTCTTTTTGTTGACTTTTGAAATGACCTGTAATATATTGACTCATATCTCTCAAATGAATCACTTTTTTGGACTTGAGTATAGAATACAAAGTTGCAGAGAATTTAATTTCCTCCAAAATGAGCTTTGGTTGGGGAAAAGTTGATGAAGCATGTGAAAGTTATGCCTGGTCAAAGTTCAGTTGACTTTTCCTAAGAAAACCCTAATTTGGTAACTTTTGACTTTTGATGATTTGAGGGATTTTCTTGAGTAATTATGATTAAACCTTGATCAAATGATGAATATCACTTCAAAATATTGACGTTGACTAAAAATCTTGATGTTTGACTATATGTTGACCATAGTTGACTTTTTACCCAATAGAGTTGATTTTCAGTCATTTGAGCAATTGGCTAAGCAAACTTGTGATGCAAGGCATGGAATTTGATCTGAAAATTTTTGAAGACTTATAAGAAACCATGAATTCCATTTGAGACCTTTGAAACCCAATATTAATTAAGAAACACAAAACCCTAGTTGTGGACCTATTGCTTAGGAGGAGAATTTATCTGATCAATTCTTGAGCCACCTTGAACATTTGAGAACCTTATGAGAAGGTCTTGAAGAAAAATGGAAGGGAAAATTTTAGGGTACAACAACTACACCTGTTCAATCTTCTTAAACCTGAGGAGTTTTATTGGCATGTCCGCCATTCGTGACTTGAAGGTAGAAGATGATTTAACACTTAAGTGCCCAAAAATTTGCAATCGCACGTACGCATGGTAACACTGTTGGTTGATTATATCGGGAATGGGCTTAAAGATGCCATTTGGAGAGGTGAAGGAGATTCATTAGAGATGGGCTTATAGATTCCATCTAGAGTAATTGTTGATAGGAATATCAGGTTAAGTCTATGCTTGACTTTGTCTTAGAAGATGTATTTGGAATGAGTCTACGCCTGACTTTGTTTAGAAGATACGTTTGGAATGAGTTTATGCCCGAATTTTTTCCAAAAGAGTTTTAGAAGGAATCTACGCTTAATTTCATTTGAACTAGAAGATGTCTACGCCCAACTTCAACTAGAAGAGGTATTAGAAGGAGTGTACGTCTGACTTTTTCCTAAAAGAATATCAGAATAAATCTACGCTTGATTTTATCTGAACTAGAAGATGTCTACGCCCGACTTCAACTAGAAGAGGTATTGGAATGAGTCTACTCCTAAATTTTCCCAAAAAGAATATCAAAATAAATCTACACTTGATTTTATTTGAACCAGAAGATGTCTACGCCGACTTCAACTATAAGAGGTATTGGAATGAGTCTACGCCTGAATTTTTTCCAAAAGAATATCAAAGTAAATCTACGCTTGATTTTATCTGAACTAGAAGATGTCTACACCCTACTTCAACTAGAATATATATTGGAAGGAGTCTACGCTTGACTTTTTCCCAAAACAATATCAGAATAAATATACACTTGATTTTATCTGAACTAGAAGATTTCTACACCCGACTTCAACTAGAACATGTATTTTTTAGAATGACTCTCAGGAGAAAGTGTTTAAGTAGTTACTTGTCAGATGTAGCCTCTGAGGGAAATGTTTCTCAGAATTCAGTTTCTAAAGAAAATTGTTTGGTCATGTAGATAGTTGATGATATTCGCCTGTTTGTAGACTTTACCTGAAAATATAAAGAGTTAGTTGTATGCCATGTCAAGATGTATGAAATTCATTGTGTAATTATGTTTTCAAAGTAAATGAGATCGTGCTATATGTGTTTCATATGCCTATGCTATGATGATTGTAAATGATGTATGAATATGAAATGTTATTGAAGCGTGTCAGTAGCTTCGTATAACATCTCGCTGGGGAAAATCAATCCCTGATTGATGTTGGGGATGAAGAATATGTGTAATCTTCAATCTTGTCTAGAATGTTTCCGCTGGGGATTCTTGCTCTCTTTTTAAGGAAACTCCACTGGGGAATGTTGTTTTCTGTTTGGGGAGAAGAGTTATTGGTCGTTCATCGCCCTACTAGGGAATTTAATTCTTATATATCCTGACTGGGGATAAAAGAGATGGATAACCTTTCAAGGTGTTGTCTAGCCGGACTTCCAATATGGAAGCCGACTTGTCGGAAGAGAATAAGGTTAATTGATATCTGGTTCGGCTTCGGATTTCCTAGAAAATCTCTAGGGATAGAAATCTGGATTTCCCTTTACTGGAGAGAGGAATCTTGTCGGTGATTTATAGTAGTTAGAGAAATAGACTCAAGCTGGGGAAACTGTTTTCCGTTGAGGAAATAAACCCTATTGGGGAAATAAACCCTGCTGGAGAAATGCTCTATTGAGGAAACGTTCTGATGAAGGATATCTTGCAGGGGATTTTACAGTGTCAGAGAAATAAACTCAACTGAGGAAGAGAATTCATATGAGTTGTGTTGATGATATGATTTCTGATAAGGATTGGGACTCTGTAGGTTAGAGATATTGTCGGGTAAAAGATCACACTCTTTTATCCGCTAGGAGGATCTGCTGGTGAGTAAGATTAGTGTATTCAAACTTGCAGGGAATATATCTTTGTTGAAGATGAGCTGGTGAAGAGGACTCTGTGAGGGCTTTTTTTTGGGGATTTGTGGATGACTTAACATTACCCAACTCCTCGAGTCTTGAGCAAATGCTTATTCCTATTTGTTAACAGTAATCATATTCATATGCACATGTTCATTTAATTTAGTCATTGGACATTTTCGCCAACAAAGCAGAAAAAGTAAAACAAAAGTTTGAATTTTGTAACTGTATTGATAATTTTCCTATAAACAGGCGGTGTTCATACAAAGAGACAGAAATCCTAGTAAGAGGAAATTATCGTAAAGTGAAGGGAGATTACAAAGTGGAAATATATAGCTATGTGGAAATAATCTCGTCGAGTTTCAACTCTTCTATTGCCCATATGTCTTTGAGCATCTCATCCCTTACTGTCAGAAGAAGTTGACTCAATTGATCTGTAACATTTGAACTTGACATTGGTAACAAAGTTGGTTGTAAGTGACTCAACGGGACATAGTCATACGCTTTAATACCTAACTTTTTCCTGGACCGTCCTTTTCGGGTTTTCAGTCCACTGGGATATCCTTTTTTGCCCGAACCCTTTTGGTTTGCCAGGATGCCCTTATATTTACCTAGGCCAGTCAACCTAGCGGGTCGTTTTTTGTGCATAGTATTTTTTGACTATGTTCGTGTTTACAGGATGCGGAAAATCTTCACCGTCCATGACAGTCAATATCATAGCACCGCCATAAAATATTTTCTTAATCACAAATGGCCCTTCATAGGTGGGAGTCCATTTTCCCCTGGGATCACCTAGCGGTAGAATGATGCGCTTTATTACCAAGTCTCCAGCCTAATATACCCGATGCTTGATATTTTTGTTGAATGCCTTGATAATACGCTTCTAATATATTTGACCATGATAGACAGCCACAAGCCTCTTCTCATCAATTAGCTTTAACTGTTCTAGACTTGTCTGAATCTATCCGTGTTCGTCTAAATCTGCATCTTTCATAATTCTCAAAGAAGGAATCTGAATTTCGATAGCTAGAACAGCTTCCATACCATATACCAGAGAGAATGGGCTTGCCCCAATTTATCTTTGTGCTTAAGTGTGATAGCCATGAAGAGAAAACGGTAACATATTGTGCCAGTCTTTATAGGTCACAACCATTTTCTACACAATCTTCTTAATGTTCTTATTGGCGGCTTCCATTGCGCCATTCATTTTTGGTCGATAAGGAGAAGAATTATGGTGTTTGATCTTGAACTGTGTTGTACCACAAAATTTGCCCTCTCATTTCTCAAGAATTTTCTCACAAGATCTCCCATGACTCAAGTTTGCAGCACTGATACATAAATTTAGGTTTGGAATTGGCACAAGGGTAAAATGGTCAAAAGGCACACTGAAAAGTCAAACTTTAAATTTCTGATCAAAATCAAGTTTCAAGAATCACATTTCATAAATACATGTTAGAATAAGAAGTTGGTTCACCAAGAAAATCAAAAGTCAAATTTACTTTGGAAAAGTCAAAGTTCTAAACACTTAGAAATTTTTCTAAGTGTTAAGAAAGTATGATAAGTTCAAAACTTTTGGCCAAATTTTCATCATGATGCAAGATGATTCAGGAAGAACTTATGACACAGAAGTTGTAGATCTCAATAAGATCTAAAACATTGCAGAACAAAACTCCTCCTAGAAATGCTAGGATTTCAAGTTATAAATCCTTGAAGACACGTCCATGAAACTAAAACACTTAGTAAATTATGAGCATTTCCAAGTCATAATTTGATTAGAACTTCTGGGCCAGTTTTCACACAGGTATAATTAGAGTTTGCAAAAATAATTCAAAGAGGGGTTACAAAGCATGTTACAAGATTTCTGAAAAGTCTGAGAACTCCTTCAGATCATGTTGGAGCAGGGAAAATCAAAGATCAGAAGTTGGACATTTGTTCTTAATCTAAGTTACGTTTATGTTGAACTTCTGATCCAGTTTCAAGCTATGCTGCATAATCTCATGTTGCAGGCCTTCTTGCTTATTAAATGTCATCATAATTTAATGCTTACACCAACTTTTGAGTCTCTATCCCAGTGTTTAAGCCTTTATCTAAAATATTTTCCCACGTGTGGCATAAAAGTACCACTGTTGTCCTTGAAAAGCAAACTTTTGTACAAAGTTTATTTTGAGCCCATACTTTACTTTGTTTATGAGTGTACTTCCCCAAAAATCATGCCTACAAACTCAGATTAGGCGTGTTTAAAGCTGCTAACCACCCTACCTTGCCTTGAAACCATGCTTTTCTAAACTTGCTTCAAAAATAAGTCAACAACCCATAACACATGATGGTTGTACTCCTGACTTCTCCAAGCTTCTAAATCCTTTGCCTATAAATTAAACTTCATTTTCAAACAAAGAGAGGATTGAAAAAAGCCCTAAAACCTTGCTGAAAATCCCCAAGAACCTAAAACTGCAACACAAACACAAAACCTGCTAGTTTCTGATTTTTGCATCCAAACTCTAATTTTCCTTGTGATTTTCTTAGCCAAATCATCCACACAGTTTCTAGTATACACGTAGAAGCTTTCCCAACTTTTGTTTTCAAACTGTAATACATTCTTCACCAATCTCCATTTCAAAAATCAGAACTTTGCATCTTGTCTGCTCCAGAGCATTCCAACCAGCCATAACTCAAGTTAAGGGTTGCTTTAGCTTTCTGGGAACTTGAGGAAGCTAACCAGAACATCACAACAATCTGAACCAGGCTCTAACACACAAAACAATCTCCAGTTGCAAGGTAAGTTTCTTCTGATTTTCATCTCATTACTTAGGCATTGTTAGGCTTGCAATTTCAAAGACATAATGTAGATCTCATGGCTCTGAGTTTGTACATATTTATAAATTTCATTTATATGGCCTAAGTAGAGAGAATTTCAGATCATAAATTCTTGAGAAAATTAGGGTTCAGAATTAGGATTAGTAAAATTCTTGCTTGCTTCTGGTTTACAATTTTGGTGCTTTGTATTTCTGAAACCATGATGAAATTTTCCATAACTTCTATGTTTGCATTTTCCATTTTTGTTGAGAAATGACTAAGTTGCAGATACTCTGGCTGGCGCGAAGAAGAAGATGAAGTTCATCATCAGAACTTACTTTGTAATATATGTTTATGTTTTTGCTTCTAATACCAGATGTATAGCCACCCCAGTGGTAGAGAGCGCACGCATAAAGCATTAGTGTTATGGGTCCTGGGTTCTAGCCCCAGAAGCATCTTTTATGTTTATTTCTTAACATTTTTACCCCATTATTTGTCAAACAATATTCCTGGACCAGAACTTCTAGATAACCCCCCCCATTTGTTTATCAAAACAGTAATCTTGGACAAGAACTTCTAAGTATTCTCATCCAACAGTATCGTCACCTCATTTACCCATTAACAGAACTTCTAGCCTTCCAGTAACACTAGAACTTCTAGGTTTCCAGCTACATTAGAACTTCTAGGCTCTCTCAGCAATCAGAACTTCTAGGCTTTCCTTTGTTCCCAGCAACCCCAGAACTTTAGTGTGTCTGGATCCCGAACTTCTGGCTTTCCCCATTTCTATTAACATTTTCTTTCTGATTTGCAGCGCGCTTGGGTCAGAACTTCTACTCTCTCTTATTTCCATTCTTTCGGCAACGCGCTGACTCTAACTCTTATTCTCTTATTATTTTTATCATCACTTTTATTTTCATTAATCAAAAAACACCAAATACTTTATATTCATATACTTTGCTTTATTTCTTTTAAAAAACAAAAAGACTAAAATCATTTCCTTAAGCAAATTTATTTCTTGTCTTAATAAAAATAAAACAAATCCTTTTTTACATTTCAATTCTTGTACATTATTTCAATATGATTGTAATAGATAATTAGGAATTTAATTTCTTGCAACCCTCATTTGTAAATTTGTACACCCCATCCCCAAGTGATTGTAATAGCGTAGGATATTTACTTTCCGCAATTTATCGCTTTCATATGAATGCTAGTAATTAGGATTTGTATGGAAAGATAAAATCAATACTTAGAAGCCCTAATTCAAGATAATTCAAGCATGAAATACAAAAACTTACACACTTACACCTCTAGGGTTAACTCCACTTGTTGCCTTATGAAAAAATGGTCATGTTATGCATGTGAGGCGTCTTAGAAAAAACAATCAAAAAATACAAGATCATAGTCCCTCGATGACGCTTCGGATATTGCCTTACAAATGATCTTAGTCCCTCAAGAGAAATTCTAAGACATCTCACAACATTGATATAATGACTATACGATAACCCAAACCTGTCCCTTTACATCCAAAGATAAGGCTTCTTACCAATAAATGGTAAGATAGAAACATCTAAAGGAGGAGGAAAAGAACAAATACTTTTGAGTAGGTAGAAACGTTCTTAGTTGCTTGCTCATCTTCAAACATAAACACCTTTTTTAAATGCACCAACACCTTCAATGAAATATTTTCAAAAATCCAACACTTTGTATATATTCTTATAGAGACGAGAATCATTACAAAGTTAGCCTAAATCAAAGGCACTTTTTTCCAAAATACTTTCAAAACCCACCATAAACATATTTCAAACAAAAGCAATGATCTAGCAAGCAACTAAGAGCCTATAGATAACTATAGATGAAAAGGGTGCTAACACCTTTCCTTTTCATAATCTACTTGTTGTACCTTAAAATTTTCCCTCCCATTTTTACTCAAGACATGCTCATTAAGATTCTCAATTTCTCAAGGTTGACCAAGAATTGATCAGACAAATTCTCTTCCCAAGTAATGGACTTCCAACTAGGGTTTCACTTTTCACCAAGATGTTTGAGATCCAAAGGTCTCAAATGTTTTCCATTGTCCTAATATTCCTTCAAGATTGTCCATGACAAATTTCATGCCTTACACTACAAGTTTGCTCATTCAACTGCTCAAATGCCTGAAAATCAACTATACTAGGTCAAAAGTCAATTGTAGCCTATATACAGTCAAACTTCAATATTTTTTGTCAACATCAACATTTTGAAGTGATATCCATCATTTGATAAAGGTTTGATCATGATTCCTCAAGAAATGTTCCTAACTCATCAAAGGTCAAAAATGACAAATTAGGGTTTCTATAGGAAAAGTCAACCAAACTTTGACCAGGCATAACTTTCTCATACTTTATCAGAAATTTTTCCACCAAAGCTCTTGTCGAAGATAATCCAATTCCCTACAACTTCTCTTTAGCTCTCAAGTTCAAGAAATGCCCCAGATAAAAGATACAAGCTCATACATTATAAGTCCTTTCAAAAAGACAACAAAAACACCTTTTGGGTCAAAGCTCCTTACATGAACATGGAAGACCCAATTGAAATGAAACCAAAAGGGTTGTTTACAAGACATCCTAAGATCTCTAAAAAAAATCCAAGAACACCCTCTTAGGGTTAAAAATGAGAGAGATGTGCATTGCTAAAGTTGACTAATTTTTGGAAAAGGGCATGAAGTAAATATTGAGCTAACTTGGTTTTTTTCCAAGTGGGCCCATCCTTTTACGTTTGAAACTTATTCCTAACATGTCCAAGAACCTATAAACTCAGCCATGCATAAATTTGATTTTTATTTTATTTATTGTTGATTTTTTTTCAAATAAAATAAAAATAAATTAAATAAATACAAGATTGATGTATAAGACGTGCAAGGCTAGAGATTTGGCAACGTTGGAGGCCCAAAAAGCTCACAAATAGCTGTCAAAGACGCACAAGGCAAGAGGAGGGAAATATCTTCTTGTTTTGGAAATTTTGGATCAAATCTTCATGACTTTAAAAGCATGATTATATTTGATCTCATGGATGGATTTTTAACCTAATATTGGCTACTACATATGCACAACAATTCAGACCTAATACATAGATACGCAGCAGCCTCAAAATAACCCTAACACTTCTCAAAAAATTTCAAAGAGTGGTACAACTCGTATTCACATTTGCAGCCAGCTTTAAAGCCTTCTAACCATTCCTTGGTGTTCCCGAGGTAAGCATAGGTAAGTATGGATCACCATCCATAGCCATAGCACACTGAAAATCATCATGCATGACTCATATTTTCATAATGTTTCTGTCATTCGTATTTTTAATTATAGCTCATTTCAATCTGTTCTAACTCCATTAACATGATCACAAGATGATAAGGAACATGTCTAGGAAATCGTTGATAAGCTTTGATTGCTAAATAGCCATCTGCCATTGTTAGAGCGTAGAGAACTGCAAGCTTCATATCTCTCTGTACAAGGACTTTCAGACCAAACAAACACCACCACTGGATTCACAACCCTCGAATTAGGGGGGTAGGGTCCTTCTTTTGCGTTTAATGTGGCTATTTTGTAGGTTTGACGATTGAGGCTCGTCGGAGAAGACGACCAGAGTGTTGACTCCAACGTCTCTAGGGTTTTTGACTCAAACGAGGCATGTGTGGCACGATCCACTATTTTAATTGGTCTGTTCAAATTTCTAGGGGCCCACTGAATGGTGCACATGGACAATTCAACATCTACTTTGGTTTTCATATTATTTTGTTTTATTTCATTTATATCCACGAATGAGAAGGGTGGCTGAGTGGTAAGGAAGAATGCTTGTGAAGTGAAAGATATGGGTTCGATACCCAAGTCAGGCGTTTTATTTTTTTCTAACAGACTATTTGTAGATTCAGTGTGCCTAGATCCAAAGCATGCATCATAGGCCCTCAAACTCACGCCATCAGATCCCACTGGCTTGGATCCAGCGCCTCCAAGCGTGTAACTCCATGGTGGACCTTCCAGATGCAGCACTACTGGATCATACGCTAGAGTGGGCCAACATATCTGGGCCTTGCAAATTCAGCCCCCCCCCCCCCCCCCCCGAAATTGGTTTCTCACTCCAGGCCCATTTCCCTCTTTTTTATTTATTTTTAATTTACTTTATTTTCTTTTTTAATTAGTTTATGTTTTTTTAAAATTCATTTTTTTAATCATAACATCAACAAAAAATCACCAAAAAATAGATTTAGGTTTTTTTAAATTAAAATTAATTCTTGCAAATTAATTTAATTTAATTGATTTTACTTGTTTTCTTTAATTTAAAATTAATCAGAAATTAGGTTAAATCTCAAATGTTTTCATATAAAATACCAAAAAATATTTTCATTAAGCAGTTAGATTTTTAGGGTTTCAAACTTGCTCCCATCTTAATCTCCGTGCGTTTATTATTTTCCATTTTACCATTTTTTTCAATTTATTGTAACTGTTTCCCGGATTGTAATAGCCCTAATTAGGATTTTTACTTTCTGCACTTTACATTTTCAGTCAGATATAATTGTAATTTCTCCGAAGCCTTGTAATAGCTGTAGGTTTCACTTTCGACACTATATTGTATGTCTGTATATAAACTGCTAGTAATTAGACGTGCATGGCAAGAACTAACCAATCAATCTTAGATCACTAACATCAAGATAAAAATATTTGAAAAAAGCACACTATTGCACACTCACACTCCTAGGGTATCTCCCACTTTGGTTGCCTTCGAAAATGGTCATGTCCCTCGAACGTAGGGATACCCTTAGCAAAAACCCTCAGTTAAAGTTATCATAAAGATCATAGTCCTTTAATGTCCCTTGAGTTGCCTACGAGAAATGATCTTGTCCCTCGATGTTGCCTACAGATATATGATGACAATCCCTTCGAACTGCTAAGGTATCTCTACATGTTGCCTTCAATGACCATAAAACATCCATTTCGATAGTCCATCCACATCCAATGATAGGGCTACCTACTCACTAATAGTAGTATAGCACTATCTAAAGGAAAGGAGGAAAATAACGCCTTTTTCGAGTAGGCAGATAGCTGTTAAGTACTTGCTCAAAACTAATTCCTTTTCACACCACACTTTCAAAACTCTTTTCAAAAACGCTTTATCACACTCTTGAGGACTGATACAAGAGTTATCATAAAGCAAACAAAACTTTTCAAAACACACAAACACGAAAGAAATTTTCAAAAATGAGTAAGTACCTAAGAGCCAATGGAAAACCACGGATGGAAAGGGTGCTAACAACTTCCCTTTCCATAATCTACCCCCCTTACTCAGAAAATCTCGAAAAAGGTTTTTTTCTGTTCTTTTCACCCTTTCCTTAATTTGGATAAAAGAAAAGTCGGTGGCGACTCTTTCTTACCGCACATTTGCGAATAAAAAACACAAACTAGCATTAACAGTCGATTCTGCCACCATATCACAGAACTGGCGACTCTGCTGGGGAACTATAAAAAGTGGAGTTACCTTAGAGTTAGTTTATTATTTAAACTTCTTTTGTATGCTTTGTTTGCTTTACCTTTTGGGATTGTTTGGGTTGTTACTATAGATCCTACACCCGGATCTGGGGCACCTTTTAGGTAAGTAGAAATAGATGGTGGAAACTGTGTGGGGTATACCGACACGGTTGAAACGATAGCTACGTTGATGTGACACTTTGGTTGGTACCAGTAGCCCTTGAGTAATCAAGGAGAATATAGGGCCGCTGCATGGTGTCATAAAGCATCAACTGACCTTAGAACCTTTAATTGACCAACTTGGCCATTAGGAAGTAGTGAGATAGCCGTCTTTGGTGTAGTCCTAAGTCGATTGACACTCAATAATTTGACTCCCGAGTTTTGTTTGGTGGCAAGTCAGTTGTCGATCAGAACGAAACTTGTGAGAAAGATCAATGATATTGAGATCCCTTAGAACCCGGTTACTATTACTAGGACAGGTTGAGCCAACTAAATTTCAAGAGGGTACTTAGCTACAGGCCCTAGTGAAACAACCGGCTGAAAATCATCAAGACAATGAAGTCGCCATCGAACGTCTTTTATCCCACATGTAGGGAAAGGTAAACATCGAGAAAACCTGAGAAGGGAGAAGTCACGGTCTTGCAACCGAGAGATCGGGTAAGGGAGTCTGTTACGCGAGGGGAAGGTATTAGCACCCCACACGCCCGTAGTACTCTACGGTATCCACTCTTGTTATCTATCTTATGGGTGTGTTTAATCTATGCTTATTGTTTACTATACTACTGGAGGAATGCATGCAAAAGAAAGGGGGAAAAGAATGTAGGGAAAATAAAATTGTGCTCGCTTGGGCCCTACCCCAATGCCTACGTATCCATTTTGAGGAATCAGAGCTACCGTAGTTCGGCTCATATGTTTTTGTTTGTTTGTGTTTTTTATGGACGAAGTTAATTCCGCCTTATGCCGCAGCTCGACCTTTGGAGACTTATGCGTTGGCACAGAAGTAAATTAATCATGTCCTTACCTGAAAAGGGTTTAAAAGAAAAGGTGCTCGAGCACACAAAAGATTTGAGTTGGTTTGTATTTTGTTATAGATGTTTTTTATGGACGAAGTTAATTCCGCCTTCTGCCGCAGCTCGACCTTTGGAGACTTATGCGTTAGCACAAAAGTAAATTAATCGTGTCCTTATCTGAAAAGGGTTTTTAGAAAAGTGCTCGAGTGCACAAAAGATTTGAACTTGTTTTGTATTTTTGTTGTAGATGATGACTGATTGACCTCAAGAGAGAGATATTAGCCATTTTTCTACTTAGCCATGAAAGGAGTTTTTGAGAATTGAACCAAACCTGAGTTTGAGATGAAGAACAATAAGATCGAGAAGAGACCCGCTCATCATTCCCCGTACTAAGCAAACGCATGATTCAAATCAATAGTTTTACAGTGTTTTGAATTTCGAAAAGAAAAAGAAGTTTTAGTTTTAGATGCGTATGCAAAAGGGAAAGAAAAGTTAAAGGGGAATTAACCTATTTCTAAACCTAATGTTATTGTGTATTGTTAGCCCTAAAGTTAGAATTTTGAAGGAATTCTACCTAATGTTAGCATGTTTGAATTACGATAAAGTATGAAAATGAAGAATAAGATAGATTTGCGACAATACCGAACGGAGGAGGTCCGTTACCTTTTCAAAATTGTGCAAGCGGTAAGAGAATTCTATCAAAGTTCCATTGGGCAAGTGATTGAAGAATTAACCCCGAGTATTCCACATTGCAAGAGTTATATCAATGCTATCACAAAAATCTTGACTAAAAAAGTCAATAAAATGATTATCGAATATGAAAAATAAAATAGAAAAAATTCTAATCGAAATTCTAAAAAGAAATTCTAAAGAATTCTAAAATATCCTATTGTTTTGTGTCATTTTATTATTAATTAAAAAAATTAAATTAGAAGAAAAAACTAAAATAAAAATTAAAAGAATCAAGTGGGGTACAAGCTGAATTCAGGGTGGTGCAAGCCAAATCTAGGCGCTATGGCCCAACATGACATGAGTCCAATAAGCATTTTTAACATTTCATTTATTATTTACTTAGTTATTGTTATTATTAATTTGAAATAAAAATAATAAAACAATAAGACAATTAAAAAAAAAGGAAAAAATGCATGAAATTGGAAAAGGAATAGGGTTAAAGAAAAGAATGTCTCTTCCTCTCTCACGCACAGAAGCGCACAGAAGCGGCGCCGCCGACCTCTTCTTCTTCCTTCATCAGCGGCGCGGCCTCTTCTTCACCACAAACAGAATCGAACGGCGTCGGTATCTTCGTCACCTCGCATTGCTCCGTCTCAGTTTCCATCCGCCGTGCTCAGCTCTCCTCCGCGATTTCTGCTCTCAAACGTGTTTCATTTTTTTTTCTTCTTCTCTTTCGATTGCGCTTATGTGTTCTCTGTGTTATTATTGCTGCATGTTGAAGTTGTTCTGGATGCAGATTGATGAACCGATGCAAGAAGGTTACAATAGCGGTTGTAGATGCAGAGAATATCGATGATACATGTTGAAGAACAAGAAAATGAGTGAAGCTATAAGAAGAAGATGCGATTGTTGCAGGTTGATGAAACTGTTAAGAGTAGAAGATGATTGAAGGTGTGGATTGTTGAAGATGATTGCAAAATATGCAGAGGAGTTCAGAGAGAGTTATGATATTTTTTGGTGAGTTTGTGAATTCTGAATCGCGGATCTGCAGAGAGTAGATTGAGAAGTTTCTTTTTGATATTTTTGTGGTGATTCTTCTAACCGATGAAGAATGATTGTAAAGGTGAGTTTTTTTCTTCTGTTGAAACCGTCTCCCTCTTTTATTCTGTCAATCTCTGGTTATATATATGCTGTGAGCTCTCTCCTCTATATGCTGGAAGTTTTGTTATTTATATATAGGAGGTTGGTTAGGAATGATTTAGTTATGCAGTTAGAAGTTAAGATGCAGTTAGGAGTTTGTTTACAGTTAAGTTGGTTTTTTATGAAAGCTGTTTTGGGTTTGTTAAGTAGTGTTAGAGATTCTGTTAGGTGGTTAAGAGGTGGGAAAAAATGGAAAGTTGGTTACAGTTAGAAGTTAGGAAAAAGTTAGTGGTTGTTGGGAAAAATGGAAAGTTGGAATTGGTTAATTTCGGTTAGGAGTTTATATATTATGTTTGTTATTTAATCACAGGTCATGTTGCTGTAAGTTTTTTGGTTAGAAGTTTGTTATAAAATTGGTTAGGTGGTTAAGTTAGTTATGAAGAAAGTTAAGAAAAGATGTTAGGTGTTATAATAGTTTTGGTTGTTGTTAGTTATGCTGTTTATGGTTTGTTAAGTTAGTTATGGTTTGGGAAATGGAAGTGTAGTGTATGCGGTTCATGCTTATGACAGTTTATCCAATGTTTTGCAGGTTTGGTTCATATCAGGGCTATTGGGAAGCAAAGGCAAAAGGAAAACACCAAGATGATATGAAGTTGGAACAAAGGCGCATAACACGAAGTTTTGGAAGCTTGAAGTTTGAAACATGAAGAATGGTTGAAAATTAGGATAGGTTTTGGTAAAATATATAGATGTTATGTATAATTGTAATGGAATTTGGACTTGTATGTATTTGAATAATTGTAATGTATGTTGACTTTATTTCCACATAATGAAATGGCCTTTGTATGAATTCAAATAAATGGTATTAATCCAAAATATTTGCAAGGCAACCAAAAGAGACATGAATCTTGAATGAATCCAAGAGAGGATATTTGGACAATATTTTGATGGTTGGATGAATTTGATACATGCTTTTTCATATTTGTGGTTTGAATTCCAAGAAAAGCCACACAAATATTTAAGAACTTTGATTTTCTCCAAATCCGCTTCAAATATTAATGAATGAATTCTAATCAAACTACAGCTTCAGTGAATCCCTAATTCAATTCACTTTTTCCAATCTAAACCAAATTCGCGTGTCAAGCAAATAAGAATCTGAGATAATGACACCTTGATCACAATCAACATCTTGTACCATGTCCCGACTGTATGAGCACTAGAATAACGACGTCTTGGACCCCTTCTCAATAGATGATAATGACCATGCCCTGAGGAATTCTTTGCAGATGAATATGGAAGATGAGACATGTGAATACCTTGATATGGAATGAACCTCAGGTAGAATGCTGACAAGCTCAAATATGAAAATGTATAAACCCTGATTTTTAGCTTCGTCTCATAAAACCTTGCAACTTGACATTGGGAAGAAAAGAATAGCATCGTAGCTTGATGATGATAAGGTCCATGAAATGAAAACCTAGCTTCAAACAGATTATTAATGGAGAAATCAACCGAAACAAGCTTGTGCGAAGATGGGAGCCTTAAAGCCATACACCAACCCTTATTCCTCGAAATCCATGATCTTATGCCAATTTATTGATTAATGATGCATGATGTGTTAGATGACCTAATGTGAGAAAAATGCAAAAATGCGTAAGCCAGATAGGAAGTAAAAGGGTAGGACAAATTTGGGTATTACACCTAGGAAAGCCTAAACTTAAGGCTGCTTGTGTGATTTGTTTGCTTTCAACTTGAGCTACTTACAGGGTTTTTATCTAACAACATGATCTCCTTGCAGGAATTGTTTACAGTCATTATCCAGTAACCTGGACTTATTAGACTCACTTGTCTTCATCACCTTACACTTTTGCTTAACGCATAACATACACATCATAACATCATGCCACATCATTTCCTTAACCATTTCAAGGATCTCAAGGGTTTGTGATGCAGGTTATGATAAATCAGACGTCTAGCAAGGGGATTTATTTTCCTCTAGCCAATGTCGTCAAAAGACCAAAACACGACAACTTGAGTTAGGGGCTATGACCCACTTGATATGGTGAGTTTGACTCTCGTATAAGGACACTCAACGATACAAAGTTCTTCAATCAAAGCTGCATATTTCAACTTCTGACATTTTCTTGTTTACCCCGCGAGATCCTTGAAAACATTGCATGCATGCCATTTCATAACAGGTCTTCCAGTACAGGTTTTCGCTATTTATTTCAGCAGAAGAAATGGACCTTGAACAAACAATAAAAGACCTTCAAGCTCAAAACACTCAGTTCCAACAAATGTTCATGGCCTTGGCCTAGGGGCAGGAAGAAATGAAATCTCCCGTCATCAAAGAGAAGAAAAAGAAGGCAAAGAAATCGACTGGCATCTTGAATATGAGAAGAAGACTCAGAGGACCGGTTAAACGAGCTCTAGATCTCACAACTCCATCAAACGAAGGGGATAATCATGAAGAAGTCAACAACCACGAGGCCGATGAAGAAGAAGTTGATTACTCTGAGGAACAATATCCTCCTGCTGATGATAAATACAAACAATTGGAGGATCGTCTCAATGCTATGGAGATTCAGCAGGTACCTGGCTTGGACTTTGAAGAGTTAGGGATGGTTCCTGGAGTGGTCATCCCACCAAAGTTCAAGGTTCCCACATTCTCTAAGTATGACAGTGTCTCATGCCCTAAGTTGCACTTAAGGTCCTATGTCAGGAAGATCCAGCCTCACACTACTGACTGGAAGTTATGGGTCCATTTCTTCCAAGAAAGTTTAGCTGGCATGCAACTTCAGTGGTTCTATCAGCTAAAAAGAACAGACATTCATACCTGGGAAGACTTGGCTGCTGCTTTCTGCAAGCTGTACCAATATAATGCTGACCTCGCTCCAACTCGTACACAACTTCAAAGCATGTCTATGGGTTCTAGTGAAGGCTTCAAGGAATATGCCCAGAAATGGAGGGATCTAGCTGGCAGGGTACAACCTCCTCTTAATGATCAGGAAATGGTAGACATGTTCATAGGCACTCTAACAAGCCCGTTCTTTAATTTGCTGATAGGGAGTTCCTCATTCGGGTTCACAGAGATGGTTCTGACTGGAGAAAAGATAGAAAGTGGTATCAAGAGTGGGAAGATCCCGATGTATGCATCTTCTAATGCTGAGAAGAAGCCATTTGATGGTAAGAGGGAAGCCAATGATGTGTATGGCCAGAAGGGTCATAATAAGGTAGACTACCACCAACCTGTAGGGGCAGTGCTGGTCTCTAATTTGGAACGCGTGCAACGACCATAACAACGGGGTAATCAGCGAAGGCAAGACGAGCCTAAGTGATGGTTTACCAAGATTAACATGCCGTTGTCTCAAGCATTACAACATATGTTAAGGATGAATTTGATTACATTGATAAGACCTCATATAAACCCTAAGACTTCTTCTCCTAACTACAATCCTGATGCAAGGTGTGCCTATCATTCTGGATGTCCTGGGCACGATACTAATGATTGTTGGGCACTAAAATAAAAGATTCAAAATATGATTGATGCCAAGGAGATTGAGTTCGAACCTCTTGAGACTCCCAACGTGATCACTACTCCCATGCCAAATCATGGCCGGGATTGGGAGCATTTTTGTTCATTTGAATTCTCAAGTTGTATTTTCTTTGTTTGTTCAAACAATTATTGTCATGTCAAAATTTGTCATTTAATTAATGCATTACACATGTTTGTCTTGAATTAATTTGTTTTAATTATGCTTAAACTGCTTTCTTACTTCCCTTTTGTGATATTCAACTCTTGATTAAAATCTCTAAGCCTTTAGAGGGAGGATGACGAGAACGATACAACAATCTCTACAATATGCTTTTGAACAGACCCTACCGATGATGTACAGGCGTTGTTTCAAATCCTAAACAGTGGATTTATAAGGAAGATAATCCCTAGTCAACCCCTTTGATCCTAAGAAGTAGGAGTTTTATTTTCACACAAATTAAAACCCTTAACCATAACTTGAGGCAGGGTAATTTTCCAGTTAATTCAGATATGCATTCAGTTGCAAGCTTTCCCTTCATACATGATAACTAGTGTAGGAGATGCTCTCCAAAATATGGTGATGGTTCCACATAATCATTAAGAACAGACATTCATTATTTTTCAAAAAAAGAAAAGCCCGTTAAGTCAAAACCTATGAAGGAGACTTAAGAAAAAACTAGGGCATCCCGCTGACTGTAATCACAAAAGAGATAGTTCAGGCAAAAGTAGGGATAACAAAATTAAAAAAAGAGGTCTTACAAATCCGCAACAAAAGAAAAGGTTACAAAAAATGAATGCCTTCTCAAACAAACGTTCAATTTCTGAGCCATCACCGGAATATCGGGGCTAATATTCCAGAACTCAACTGGGATTCAAAATGCACAATTAACTGAGTATAGGAATGAAGAATATCACGAAGAGTGGGTTGGGTACAAATCAAATCTCCTTACATGAACATGGAAGACCCAATTGAAATAAAACCAAAAGGGTTGTTTAGAGGATATCCTAAGCTCTCTAAAAAGTCCAAGAACACCCTCTTAAGGTTAAAAATGAGAGAGATGTGCATTGCTAAAGTTGACCAATTTTTGGAAAAGGGCATGGAGTAAATATTGAGCTAACTTGTTTTTTTTTTCCAAATGGGCCCATCCTTTTACATTTGAAACTTATTCCTAACATGTCCAAGAACCTATAAACTCATCCATGCATAAGTTTGATTTTTATTTTATTCATTGTTGATTTTTATTCAAATAAAATCAAAATAAATTAAATAAATACAAGATTGATGTATACGGCGTGCAAGGCTGGAGATTTGGTCAGGTTGGAGGCCCAAAAAGCTCACAAATAGTTGTCAAAAATGCACAAGGAAAGAGGAGGGAAATATCTTCTTGTTTTGGAAATTTTGGATCAAATCTTCATGACTTTAAAAGCATGATTATATTTGATCTCATGGATGAATTTTTAACCTAATATTGGCTAATACTTATGCACAACAATTCATACCTAATACATAGACACGCAGCAGCCTCAAAAGAACCCTAACACTTCTCAAAAAATTTCAAAGAGTGGTGCAACTCGTATTCAGATTTGCAGCCAACTTCAAAGACTTCTAACCATTCCTTGGTGTTCCTGAGGTAAGAATAGGTAATTATGGATCACCATCCATAGCCATAGCACGCTGAAACTCATCATGCATGACTCATATTTTCATAATTTTTCTGTCTTTCGTATTTTTAATTATAGCTCATTTAAATCTGTAATCTGTTCTAACTCCATTAACATGATCATAAGATGATAAGGAACAGGTTTGGGAAATCGTTGATAAGCTTTGATGGCTAAATAACCATCTTCCATTGTTAGGGTGTAGAGAACCGCAAGCTTCGTATCTCCCTGTACAGGGACTTTCAGACCGAATGAACACCACCACCACCATTTTTTTCAATTTATTGTAACTGTTTCCCGGATTGTAATAGCCCTAATTAGGATTTTTACTTTCTGCACTTTACATTTTCAGTCAGATATAACTATAATTTCCCCGAAGCCTTGTAATAGCTGTAGGTTTCACTTTCGACACTATATTGTATGCCTGTATATAAACTGCTAGTAATTAGGCATGTATGGCAAGAACTAACTAATCAATCTTAGATCACTAACATTAAGATAAAAATATCTGAAAAAAACACATTATTGCACACTCACACCCCTAGGGTATCTCCCACTTTGGTTGCCTTAAAAAATGGTCATGTCCCTCGAACATAGGGATACCCTTAGCAAAGACCCTCAGTTAAAGTTATCATAAAGATCATAAGTATCTCCGGCCGTATTATAGAACTGGAGACTCTGCTGGGGAAACGACTTAAAAGTGGGGTTACCTTAGGGATAGACCACCTTTACTTGCTTTTCTTTGTTTGACTTGTTTGCTTTACATTATGGTTCCTTGTTTGGGCTTGTTTTGATCATCTACCCGAATCTGGGACACCTTTTAGGTAAGTAGAAATAAGTTGTGGAAACTGTGCAGGGTATACCAACGTGGTCTAAGCAATAGCTCCGTTAGTGTGACACATTTGTTGGTACCGATAGCCCTTAAGTAGTCAAGGAGAATACGGGGCCGCTATGTGGTGTCATTGAGAACTAACTGACTTTAGAACCTCTACTTGAACAACTTGGTGTTTAGGAAGTAGTGAGGTGGCCGGATTTGGTGCAGTCCGAAGTTGGTTAATACTCGATACTACGCTCATTGAGATTTCACTTTCGGGATATTTCGGTCGCCAATAAAGAGGCTTACGTTGAAACAATGTCTGATGAAGAAAGATCAATAATATTGAGATCCCCTAGAACACGATTACTTTCTAGGACATGTTGAACCAACTAAACTTCAAGAGGGTACTTACCTATGAACCTCATAGAAGCCTAAATCCAAGGACTTGTTTGCTTTGTGTGAACATGCTTACTTGTACATAACATCATAACATCATACCATTACATTTGCACTAACCATTTCAAGGACTTTTTGGGATTTATATTTATTCTGTTTTGTAGGATATGGCTTCCACCCGCAGGAATACTATCCAAGTCAACCTCGTAAGAATTCCTCCTCAATTCAAAAAGTTAGCATCGAGGGTTCCTGAGAGTTCTCCATTCACCGAAAGACATGGTCGACTCCTTAACTTGGTTACCTCAAGCATTGATGAAGACATGATCAAGGTGCTTTTCCAGTTTTTCGACCCTTTACACCATTGCTTTACCTTCCCCGATTACCAGCTTGTACCTACTATGGAAGAATTCTCTTAACTCTTGGGAATTCCGATTCTCAATCAACTACCTTTCAACGATATTGAAAGAGACCCAAGCCCTGAAGAGATTTCCCGAGCTTTACACTTGCAACAATCCGACGTCATGACTAATTGGGAAACAAGAAGTGGTGTCAAAGAGTTCCTAGCCAAGTTCCTGTTGGAGAAAGCTCAAGATTGTTGGAACACTCTGGATTTTTAATCTTTTGAAGAAATCTTGGCCCTTCTCATCTATGGGGTGGTACTATTTCAAAATCCGAACCAACTTATAGATGTAAATGCTGTCAAAATCTTCATATCTCGCAATCCGGTGCCTACTTTGTTGGGAGATATCCTGCATTCTCTCCACTCTCGTACCATGAAGAGAAGAGGATCCCTCATGTGTTGCAGTCCTCTATCGGCTAGGTGGTTTGTTTCGCACCTCCCCCGATCCGTTGTGAAGAACGAGCAAGGTTTAAGGTGGTCCAATAGGTTGATGTCACTCAGACATTCAGATGTTCACTGGTGTTCTTGATCCTTGAAGGACATTAATATCATCGACCATTGTGGGGATTTACCTAATTTCCCTTTGCTTGGAATTAGGGGAGGTATCACTTACAACCCTTGCTTAGCTTTACGACAGTTTGGGTATGCACGAAGAGATGATCCTCATGATGCGCTCATCCAAGGTGTGGTGTTCGACTATGAGAGTGACAATCAAGGCTACCATCAAAGGTTTATACGAGCTTGGAGGATGGTAAATAAAGTGGATAGTAAGACATTGGGGCACAAGAATTCTATTCCCCTTGAGCCTTACCTTAGGTGGGTACGAGCTCGTGCTCAGAAGCTCGTAATGCCTTATCCCTCCATCCTACCTATTATCATGGAGCCTGTTGCTGAAGGAGATGTCCTGTATACTGTCCTCTATCCCAACATGCCTACTTCTCTTAAAGACTTGGAAAAGGATTGGATTGAGCTAAAGGAAGAGCGAGACACCTTCAAAGCTCAGTTCTACGCAAGCGAGAAAAGGGTTTTGGAACTTACAAGGCAACTTCATGAAGAACAAGGCTTGAACGCCTACATTTCACCAAAGAGGATGTCTTCGACCTTTTTATCTTAGGAATTTATTTTGTAAGCCCAAGAGGCACGTTGTAACTATTTTGAACTGATTAATGCAATTTGACGTTTGTTCATTCTTTGTCTAGACAAATTTAAATCTTATAAATCCTTGAAATCATTTGCATACACATTTTTCATGCATCATAACATAAACAGGTTTTCAACAACAAGTTTCCTTATCTTTCTACTATTTATTTCAGTAAGATGGATATCGAGAAAATAGTGAAGGACCTGCAAGCAGAGAATTCCCAATTTCAAGAGACTCTACTGACCCTATCCAAGGGGAAACAAGAGTTGATGACATTGTTGGCATCCAAAAAGAAACCAAAAAGGAAAGCCTTAGTCAACATGGATAAAAGATTCAGAGAGCCGATCTGCCAGATACCAATAGTTGAAGATTCGTTTGGGGAAGACGAAAATCTAGTTGGAGAAGTAAGGAGCACCCGGGCTGGGTGTGTCAATGATCAAGTGTCCGATGACGAAGACTACATTGACGAGCAATATCCTCCTGCCGACGATAAGTACAAGCAGCTAAAGGATATACTGAAGGCCGTTGATATTCAAGGCGTTCCTGGTTTGGATTTTGATGATTTGGGTTTAATATCTGGGGTTGTCATTCCCCATAAATTCAAGATACCAGTCTTCGTTAAATATGACGGGGTTTCCTTCCCAAAGCTTCATCTAAAGTCTTACATATGTGTGATACGGTGGGAGAACTGACTTGGGATTTTGCGTTTTGTGTTCGCAAATGTTTCGGTTTAGCAAGAGTCGCCACCGACTTTTTATTTTATCCTAAGGAAGGGTCAAAAAGCACAGGAAAGACCTTTGAGATGTTTTCTTGGGTTCGGGGAGTAGATTATAGAAAGGGAAGGTATTAGCACCCTTTATATCCATGGTTATCCATGGGATCTTAGTTACTTGCTTAGATCACTTGCTTTGCATTTCTATTGTTTGAGATGATGCTTTTCAATTGTTTGAAATGGTGCTTTGTGTGTGATTTTGAAAGATGTTTTGGAAAGAGGCCATTGTTGTGGAAACCTTTGTAATGATTCTTGTTTGAATGTATACAAAGGTGTTTTTGTCTTTTGAAAAGTTTTCAATGTTTGAAAGTAGGGTTTTGAAATTGTGTTGTGAAGTGTGTTTTGAAAATAGCAAGGATGTTTTTGCAAGTTTGATCAAGTAATTAAGAGTTTGTCTACCCTATTTTACTCAAAGATATTTCTTATGTTTTAACCCTTTTAACAGTGTTGTTTCACCATTGTATTTGATGAACAACCTTGTGTTAGGATGTTAACGGGACAGGCGCGGGTCATCGTATAGACCATGATAGCAATGGTGACAAGTATCTTTGGAAATTTTCTTGAGGGACGATCATTTTGTTTAGGCAACTCAGATAGCGTCATCGAGGGACTATGATCTTTTGTTTTGTTTTTGTTTTGCCAAAGTACTTGACATGCAACCATGGCCCATTTTTGAAGGCAACAAGTGGATGAAACCCTAGGGGTGTAAGTGTGCATTGTGTTTGTTTTTCATGCATATTTGTCTTTGATTAGGTCAAGCTAGTTGTTGATTTTATTTTGCATACAAATCCTAAGTCTAAACATGGCATAATTGGAAGCATTTATAGGTGCGAGAAATTAAAACCTACACTATTACAACATGATATAGGGAGGGGGTACAAATTTGAATTGGGGGTATTTGACAAGAAATTAAATTCTAAATTATTACAACCAAATCGAATGTATAGGCAATATTTAAATGTACAATAATTGAATAAAATACAATAAATAAATGTTAAATAAAATATATTATGCAAAAAGTTTTTTATGTATGTGAAAAGTATTTTTTAATATGAAATGTAAATAATAAAGAAAAAGTCAATTTCAATTATTTTGTTATTTAGGGCAAAAACCCTAATTCTTAAATAAATAGCATTATTTATTAATTATATACAATAATATATTAATCTATACAAAAATAAAAGTATATTGTAAAAAAAAAAGATGTTTTTAGTGTAAAATATTAATAAAAATAAAATGTATTATTTTTGTATTTTTAATTCTAATTATTTAACTAAATAAAGTATATATATATATATATATATATATATATATATATTAAACATATTAAATATATGGAAATAAAAATTAATTATTTACAAAAAAGTGTATATTAAGGAAAATGTTTTTAAATGTAAATAAAAATAAAAATAAATGAAAATAAGTATATTTTTTGTATTATTTTTGAGTTTTAATAAAAAGAAATTAGATTATTTACATGTTTATACTAGTAAGATAAAAATAAATGTCAAATAAATATGAAAAATATAGAAAATAATTTTTTGGCATTTTTTATATTTAGAGAAAAAATAATAAAGTCAGAATAAAAAATAAAAATGTCAAAATGATGAATATTCAAATAAATGGGCCAGGGGGGTGTAAACTGAAAAGTGGGGTGTTAGAAGTGAAAACAACCAGGCCCAACCCAGTCAGACTTCTTCTTCTTCCTCTTGTTCACAAAAACGCGTGTTCTGTTCATCAATGGCTATCTCCTGATTCTTTGATTTTTTTGACAAAACTCATAACATGAAAATTATAGAGCATGAAACAACGAATTCAACCATATAAAAAACTTGAACTAACTCTCAAAGACCAGAGAAAATTTCTCTGGCCCTAATTTCTAACCTAGTTTTTCCAGAAAGTTCATGGGTGAAATTCTCTTAGCACGATTAATGTAAATAAAAACTAAGCATATGTATGGCTTCAGGGCTATGAGTACAACATATTTCATTCACAAACCTAAGCCTAACTATTCCTAAATAGAGAGATAGAAGTCCATGAAATACCTGTTTCAGTTGAGTTTGAGTTGGACAATGTAGCAACCTTCAATGGTGTTTGAGCTTCTTTTGAGCTTGCCTGATGTCCAAGGAAGCTTTCCCTATGCTTGGCTTGTTTTGAAACAGCTTGAATCATACTGTAGAACTCAAACTGCAGAGCTTTAAAACAAAAATGGCAAAGTGTGTTAGAGGTGTTACAGCTGGAAATGGATGATCTGGATAGCTTAGATATGTTAGTTGGAAGGTGTATGAAGTATTTTTTGAGAAAATGCACGAGTGAAATTGGTTATGGCTTGAAGTTTGCAGAGCTTGCCATGTTTTGCAGTAAAACAGGGATTTTGTGTACAAGGAGGTTTTGGAGGCAGAAGGGTCGTGTTTATGGCTTATTGGGAGCTATCAAACTTGTCTACAATGTTTGTGTAAGCTGGTAATTGCAGATGTGGAAGATGGCTTGTATTTTGCAAGTTTCTTCTTTTTCAAGCAAGAGTGTGTGTGTTCTCAATGCAAGCCTGCACAAGACCTATATCATGCTGCATACTTTTCTATTGGTTCTTGGAATTGGTAGATTGAATCTTGCTTCAGAGATATGGCCCCATGCCTCAAGGATTTTGGTTTGACATAAAGTGCAACTTTACAAAAATGGCATTTTAGCTTTTTCCAAATAAGGATTAATCTTGTATGTAATATCCAAATGACCAAGATAAAACCTTGACTCAATGGTTATGCATTAAATTATGGAGTGCAAGTTGGTTTTGAGGCCTGCAAGCTAGTATCAAACATGCTGATTTGAAAATGCAAGTTTATATGAACATGTATTGGTCTTGGACAAAAGTGAGTTTTTGCCAACTTCAAGCATTCGATTCTCTCCAACCACAAGTGTGTTTGAGGAGTTCTTGGATAATTTGGAAAGCTTGGAACATGTACTACAATCCATCTTTGAAATGCAACTTGAAACTTCAAGTGGAACTAGGTGAAAAATGTCCAAGAAGATGGGTCAAAATCCTGCCTAAATTAGGGCAAAATTTCTCTAAGTTAAAAGTTTTAGGTACCCTTGTTCCAAAAATCATAACTTGAGATACAAGCCTATTTTGAGAAAACTTTGTGAATAAAAGGTGTAGACGTTGTGATGGACTACAACTTTCATGTTGAAAGTTTTGTTTGAATCCATTTGCATCTTGGTGAAAAAATGGGACAAAGTTAGGAAAAAAATAAGAAAATTTCATAACTTAGAAAATTTCTAAGTTATGAAAAAATTTTCATTTTAAACCCTAATTTGAATGTTTGGGTTTCTTGATGAAAAAGTTTCATAATTTTACATGTCTTGATGAAAAATAACTCTTGGCACTTGATTTTGACCAAAAATTAAAAGTTTGACTTTTTAGTATACAATCAAATTTTAATCAGTTGACTAAAAAATTCATCTATCAATCCTATGCATTTGAGATATTTTGAACTTGTTGAATGGGTCAAGACAATTTCATTGAGTCTTTGAGTCCATGTGTGAGCTTTATTTGCCATTGGCTAGGTCAAACAGTCAAAAATTGCCTTTGTGTAGTCAAAACCCTAGAAATGACCATTTTGCCTTTTTGGTGATGTGATCAAATTTCTTGTGGAATTGTGATCCAAACTTGATCAAATGGTTCATATGAGTTCATAATGTTCATGTGGGTCAAATTTCATGAGGTTTGACTGTAAATTGGCCACAGTTGACTTTTTCCCCAATACAGCTGATTTCTAGGTCAACTGTCCAATTGACTGGGCAGAAATTTGAATCAAGGCTTGAAACTTGGTATGGACAAACTTGTGAGTCCAACACGAAGTATGAAATTCAATTTGGGCATTGTAGGTCAAAACATCCCTGTACAAACTCAAACCCTAATTTGGGTCAACAGTGCAATGAGGTGTCTTGAGCAGAGCAAACCTAACTTGATATTGAATTCTAAGAGTCTTGTAATGAGAAATGTTGGTGAAATGAGAGAGAAAATTTTGGGGTACAACAGTTGCCCCTGTTCAATCTTCTTGAACCTGAAGAGTTAGATTGGCAAGTTTGCCTTTCGCGACTCGAAGGTAAAAGAGGATTGGACACTAGAGTGCCCGTAAATTTGCACTCGTCAAAATATGGCTGAGGAAATGGGCTTAAAGATGCCATTCAGAGATGGTGGAATCTTGCTGGAGATGGGATTAAAGATGCCATCCAAGAATGTTTGTTGAACTGCAATGTGGTAGGTCAGAAGAATGAGCATCAAAATGGTATCCGTGTCTGGAATGCATTTGAACTGTATCTGGAGACTGAGTCCATATGAGCAAAAGAATGGCTCTCGTGTCTGGAGCGTATCTGAGTTGTAACTGTATTGGAATTTCAAACGAATATCAGAATGACTTCCGTGTCTGGAGTGTATCAGTATTGTATCTGAATTCTGAGTGGGCGACAGAGAAATATCTGTGTATGGAGCATCTCTAAGCTGGGGATAAATTCTGAATGAGTGACATAATGGCAACCGTATCTGGAGCGTATCTGGACTGTATCTGAAGTTGAGATCTGTATGAGTAGCAGAATGACTTCCGTGTCTGGAGTGTATTTGAACTTGAAGTTGATAGTTGAATCTGAATGAGAAATAGAATGGCTTCCGTGTCTGGAGCGTATCTAGTCTGTATCTGATTGTTGGAGTCTGAAATGAGTAGTAGAATGACCGCCGTGTTTGGGGTGTATCTGTACTGTATCTGAATAATTGTTAACGATAACCTTTTAATTTTATCCTGAAAGGGGTAAAATGTTAGCTAAAACACAAAGTTATGTTGCATGATATGTATGATGCAATGAACTATAATCTATGTTTATGATATATGAATGTAATGGTTATGCATGTAAGCTGAGTAGCCGTCTTGCTGAGGAAAATAAATCCTTGATAACTGGAGATAATGAAATCTTTGATTGCTGTCGGGGGAAGTAAATCCTCGACCAATGTTGGGGATCCCGAGAATCTTTGAATACTGAAGATGAGAAATCCTTGCTGACTGCTTGGGGATTAAAGATCTTTGATTGTTAAGAATGAGAAATCCCGGGGGCAATGCTAGGGGATTGAATATCCTAGGAGACTGGTGGGGATTTAACGAGAGCTTTGACAACTTCTGTGGGGAATGAGAATCCTTCATGACTTTCTTGGGAAATAAGGAGAACTCTGAAGACCTCTACTGGGGAGTTAGAACCTGGGAGGCTTCTGCTTGGAGAAATGAGACCGAGAATCTTCGATCTGTTGGGAGATAACTCTGTGAGGGAAATGTTCACTAATCTGGTTCCGCTGGGGAAGAAGGTTTAGAATATTCTGACTCCGCTGGGGATGGGTTCTTCAAGGTTTTCAGGCTCCACTTGGGGATCAGGAGTTTGAATTCTGACGGGAGTTTTTGAAACTTAACTCAGTTGGGGAATCAAGTTTTTTAGAACGCACTGGCTCCGCCGAGGATCTTGAAGTTTAACTCTGCCGGGGAAATAATGATCCAAATTTTTTAGCTTTGTTGAGGATCTGAATGATGTATCGTAGGGGATTTCTTTTGGAATAGCATCAAGATTTCTTCCTAATCCCATCAGTAATTATCTTTTTTCAATTTCGTTTTATTTGTAAGCAATGATAATATTCAAATGCATATGCCTATTTTAACAAAACATTGGACGTTTTCAAAATAAAACATAAGTGTAAAAAGAAAAGAAAGGCGAACAAATTTCTGCACTTTGAAGTATATTTGTATTAACTTTTATGGATATTTTTGTACAAAGGAGACAGACATCCTAGTAAGAGAATGTTGTCGTAAAAATTGAAACATTTTATACAAAAGAAAGATGGTTATGTGTAACAATTCCATGGGGTTCCCATTCTGCTATAGCCTTCACAACTCTGAATCTTTTGTCCATTCGCTGCTTCGTCTGCCGATGACTGGATTGATCAGAAGCTTGGAGCTTGTTGGTGAAGAGATTGTTCTTAAGGTGATCTGACGAGACATAGTCATACGCTTTAATTCCCTAACTTTTGCCTGGAGCTCCCTTTCGGGTTTTCGATCCATCGGGAAACCCTTTTTTGCCCAAGTCGCCCTTTCGGGTTTTCAACTTGCCGGGTGTACATATTTTTTTGTTTCATCCCTAACTTTTGCCTGAACCGCCCTTTCGGGTTTTCGATTCATCGGGATACCCATTTTTGCCTAAGTCGCCCTTTCGGGTTTTCAACGTGCCGGGTCGTTTTATGCGTAGTATCTTTTGACTATGTCTGCATTCGCAGGGTGCGGCAAATCGTCACCGTCCATGGTGGTCAGAATCATTTCCCCACCAGAAAAGATACTCTTAATCACAAATGGTCCTTCATAAGTAGGAGTCCACTTGCCCCTGGGATCACTTTGCGGCAAGATGATCCGCTTGATTACAAGATCTCCGACTTGATATACTTGACGTCTAACTTTCTTGTTGAAAGCCTTGATCATCCATTTTTGATACGTCTGACCATGACAAACAGCAGTAAGTCGCTTCTTGTCAATCAAATTAAGTTGATCCAGCCGGGTCTGAATCCAATCATCTTCACTCAAACCAGCGTCCTTCATAATCCTTAAGGAAGGAATCTGAACTTCCATGGGTAGCACAACTTCCATACCATATACCAAAGAAAATGGGGTTGCCCCTGTTGAAGTACGTGCCGTGGTACGGTATCCATGTAGAGCAAACGGTAACATCTCATGCCAGTCCTTGTAGGTGATTGTCATCTTTTGAATGATCTTCTTAATATTTTTGTTCGTGGCTTCAACAACACCGTTCATCTTCGGCCGATAGGGAGATGAATTGTGATGATAAATCTTGAACTGTTCGCATAGAGCGGTGATCATAGTGTTGTTCAAATTCGTACCGTTATCTGTGATGATCCTGTCGGGGACACCGTATCGGCATATGAGGTTCTGCTTGATAAAGCGGGCAACCACATTCTTTGTAACAGAGGCAAAGGAAGCTGCTTCGACCCACTTGGTAAAATAATCAATAGCGACCAAATGAAGCGATGTCCATTGGATGCCGTGGGCTTGATCTCTCCAATCATGTCAATGCCCCACATTGCGAATGGCCAAGGAGCTGTCAGAACGTTGAGAGGAACATGAGGAATATGTACCTTGTCAGCATAGACTTGGCATTTGTGGCAAGTACGGGAATGTTGATGACAATCAGCTTCCATGGTAGACCAGTAGTAGCCTGCCCTTAGAATCTTCTTAGCCATCGTGTGTCTGCTCAAGTGGGTGCCAAATGTGCCACTGTGTATTTCGTTCATAATCAATTCTGCTTCAGCTTTGTCCATACAACAAAGTAAAACACAATCATGGCTGCGCTTATAAAGGATGCCATTGCTTAGGAAGAACTTGGCAGCAAATCTCCTTAAGAACTTTTTGTCATTGACGGAAGCTCCTTCGGGGCATTTTCTAGTCTGGAGATACCTTTTGATTTCATGAAACCAGGGTTGTTCCACTACTTCTTCGGTATTAATCTCGTGACAGTGTGCAGGTTCGTCCATTCGCTCGATGGTAATTTGGGGAGCCTCATTATCCCAGTTGAGTTTAAACATGGAAGACATTGTAGCCAGAGCATCTGTTAGCTGATTTTCTTCTCGCGGGAAGTGCTCGAAGGTAATCTGCTCGAAATGAGGCAACAATGTTAAGATATGTTCTTTGTATGGGATAAGATTAGGATGTTTGGTGTCCCACTCTCCTTTGACTTGACTGATAACCAAAGCCGAGTCTCCAAATACAACCAAAGATTTGATTCCCAAGTTTATAGCAGCCTTGAGACCAAAGATGCAAGCTTCATATTCAGCCATGTTGTTGGTACAGCTGAAGTAAAGTCGGGCAGTGAAGGGTGTATGACAACCTTCCAGAGAAATGATTACCGCACCGATACCGTTGCCAAGTGCATTTGAGGCACCATCAAAGTACAGGGTCCATCGGGATCCTTGTTCAGGTCCGTCATACGGTCTGTTACCTTCAATATTGTCCAATGTCATGATGTCCTCGTCAGGGAAGTCGAATCTCATAGATTGGTAATCTTCGAATGCTTGATGAGCTAGATGGTCAGCTAGTACACTCCCTTTTATAGATTTTTGGATAGTATATTGGATATCATACTCAGTCAGGATCATTTTCCATCTAGCGATTCTTCCAGATAAAGCAGGCTTCTCGAAGATATACTTGATCGGATCCATTTTAGAAATCAGCAAAGTGGTATGAGTCAACATATACTGCCTTAGCCGGCGAGCAGCCCATACCAAAGCGCAACAAGTTTTCTCGAGCAGTGAGTAGCAAGTCTCACAGTCGGTAAACTTTTTGCTAAGGTAATAAATGGCATGCTCTTTTTGGCCAGACTCGTCATGTTGGCCAAATACACACCCCATTGAGTTATCCAAAATAGTCAGATACATGATTAACGACCTTCCTTCGACGGGTGGCATCAGAATAGGAGGTTCTAGCAAATACTCCTTAATTTTATAAAACCACGATATCTGTGTCTAACCCCGACATGTCTTTATAAGACCAGGCGAAGATTTCAACATATTCGTTCAACAACTGTACTAAGCGCTCCTTAACACTTGGTTCCAGGTTGGCACCTACTTTTACTTCTTTCCTGTCTTCCTCTGTCCCTAAGTTGATGGTTTCTAGCAACTCTTCATGAGGAAAAATGGCCCTCTCTTCTTGTTGTAGAAGTCTGGCTAACTCTCCCGGTACTTCACAATCTTCGTCAACTTCGTACTCATCATGATTGACCAAATCTTCAGAATTATCGAAGGTTAAAGCAGAATAGTCACCCATGGAATCTGGAGTGGATGGGTACCTGCATTTGAGAGTGTGGGTGTGTGTAAGGGACAGCCATCCTTAAACAGACAAAAATGCAAAAAGGAAAGAAAATGAACACATCAGTTTATAGATGAAAAACGTCCAATGATTCATTAAAACATGGCATATGATTATGAAGAAAATCAAGCCCTTACAAATGGACCTACATGCCCCGGGCAAGGCATGAGGTGAAAATAGTGTACGAATTGTTTTAGTTATTACAGACCATAAATGGGAAATTGTTCAAAGATAAAATTACTGGTTGATAAAGGTGATGGGAACAAAATCCTTTACTTCCCAGTTGCTTAAACCCCCTTCGACAGTCGGAAAGATCCAATCTTCAAAGTGTCTCTCTTCTTCTTCATCTTCTATAACATTGATTCCATGGTGAGAAATTTTGACGGGTGGTCCTCCAGCCTTGGAGCGACGCATAGCCTTCTGTCCTGCAGCAGTAAACCCTAAACCAAACTTGTCCGTCTTATGGGTAAAGTCAGGCAATTGTCCCCATACTGTACTCTTCCCTTCTTTAATCACAGCCTCTGCGTCCTTGAGAGATGCCATCCTAGATACATGTTTGGGAACGATAGGCACCTCAACCATTGTCTTCGCAACTGCTACCTCGGGAGAAACTTCCTCAAAAAGTTGGAAAGGCGTTTCGATGAACTCGCCATCCAAATCCACATATTGAAAGGAATTGAGATGACTTATCATGTACTCTTCCTCGCTGTGCACTGTTATAATCTTATCCTTAACAGGATATTTCAGCATTTGGTGCAAAGATGAGGTAACTGCCCCGACATAATGGATCCACGGTCTTCCTAACAAACACGAGTATGACGGACGAATGTCCATTACGTAGAAGGTGGAGTTGAACACTTCGGTGCCTACCTTGATAGGAATATCAACCTCTCCATGAACCATTCTTTTGGAACCATCAAAAGCCCTAACGACGATGTTACTAGGTTTGAGGGTCAAACCTTCGCAATCCAAACGGTCTAAGGCCTCCTTTGGCAACACATTCAGTGAAGAACCAGTATCAACCAAGAGATGGGCGAGGGTAGTTCCCCTGCATTCAACTGAGACGTGTAGTGCGTCATTGTGCTTCGTTCCTTTGGGAGTTAAGTCAGCGTCGGAAAAGCCCAGGCCATTGTCAGTAGTAAGACTGGCCACACAATCCTGAAACTGGTCAGCCGAAGTCTCTTGGGGTACATGTGCCGCTTTCAAGAATTTGATTAGGGCCTTAGCATGGGCCTCTGAACAGAGCAGAAGAGCCAACATTGAAATTTTAGAAGGGCCGCGATGTTCCCTATATCAGGGTCTTCTTCAGAAATCTCTTGGACTGTTTCGATTTGTTTGATGCTGTGGTAGAAGATTTCTCCCCCATAGTTCCACGGTATCGTTTTGCTGGATTTATACGGGACAGGTCCCGACATGGTGATCTTTAAAGGTACACATTCAGAGTTAGGCGTAATCCTGACAGGCCTTTTGCAAGCCTTGGGAGGATTGTCGGAAATGGTTATGATAACAATATCGTTGGTTGAAGTATCACAAGTATCAGGAGTAATAGGATTGAAAGTGTCAACAAGGGTTTTCTGGAAAAGTATCTCTTGAGTATCCATCAGGCGTTGGACACCTAACTTCAACATTGGGAAATCACCTTGAATGTTCAAACAAAAATAACAGTCTTTACCACAACCAAGAAAGATCCTGGCTCGCAACAAATTTTCTTTAATCACTAACAATGGAGTCAACAGATCGGCAACATCAGTAACATGGAGGTTTTCTAAAACGTCATGCACATTGTGGCCGTGCTTGGGCATCAGAGTGAATATAACATTGGGCTTCTCAGGAGCATCAAATTCAACCTCTTTAGCGTCAATTAAGTCCTGAATTTTGTTCTTAAGTGCCCAGCAATTATTGGTATCGTATCCAGCACTGTCGGAATGGTAAGCACACTTGGCGTTGGAGTGATAGTATGGAGAGGAGGTGTTAGGGTTTTTTGGCGCCTCCTTCAAACTGGTCAGATTCAGCTTCAACAAATGGGGAAGTACCTGAGCGGGCGTCATGTTGATGCGGGTGAACTGCCGTTGTGGCCTTTCTACCCGTTGTTGATTAGGTCTCGACTGATTGTTACGAGGTTGATCATTTGACGAGTTTTGAATCATCACAGCCCCTACAGTCGGCCGATGCTCAGTTCTTCCCTGTCCCTTCTGAGAATACACAACATATGCTTCCTTTTTGGTTGGGAAGGGTTTCTTAGCAGTTGTGGATGCGGAACCATCCTTTTGAATCTTTCCACTTTTAATTCCGGCCTCAACCCTTTCGCCGGTCAAAATTAGCTCAGTAAATCCCGCGGAAGAACTTCTGATTAGATGGTTGAAGAAGGGGCCAGACAGGGTCCCCAGGAACATGTCAACTAACTCCCTATCTGACAGCGGTGGCTGCACCCTTCCAGCCAGATCACGCCACTTCTGGGCGTACTCCTTAAACCCTTCATTGGAAGCCATCCCCATACTTTGTAACTGAGTACGAGTGGGCGCCATATCAGCATTGTATTGATACTGACGATAAAAAGCAGCTGCAAAACTTCCCAATTATGAACCTCTGATCTCTCGAGCTGATAAAACCAGTCTAACTGTGTGCCAGACAAATTGTCTTGGAAAAAGTGTACCCAGAGGTCTTTATCGGATGAGTGAGGTTGGATCTTTCTAACATACGACCTCAGGTGCATCTTAGGGCAAGACAGACCGTCGTACTTGGCAAATGTTGGCACCTTGAACTTGGGAGGGATAACTATCCCAGCTACCAGCCCTAGTTCCTCAAAATCCAAATCGGGCACCCTCTGCAACTTCATTGCTACCAGTCTATCTTCAAGATTCTTATATTTGTCGTCCGCTGGAGGATATTTTTGTTCAGAATAGTCTTCGTCTTCTTCCTCTTCCTCCTCTTCAACCTCAGATTCAGAAGGTACATCAGCCCCTTTCCCTTTGCCAGCCCCTTCACCAGACGTTGAAGGGAACTCAAGAGTCCTTCTAGCATCGCTCTCAAACCTTCTTCCAAAAGTGGCTACCCCCGTTCTCTTTTTCTTTTTCTTCTCTTTATTCTTCTCTAACAGAACTTTGAGATCCTCTTGACGCTTTTCCAAGGTCATGAGGAGTTGCTGAAATTGTGAATTTTGGGCCTGCAAATCCTTTACCGTTTGCTCCAAATCCATCTGGCTGAAATAAACAACAGAAAGATAAGGAAATCTGGTGTGAAGACCTGTTTATGCATATGATGAATGGTATGCTATTCATGTAATGCATTCAAGGATTCAGAAATTCAAATTTGTTGCAAACAAAAAGGAACACACGTCATATTAAGAAGAAATTGTTAGTACATAAGTGCCCCATGGGCAAAATATTACAAAATTCTTAATGTAAAAAGACATTGCGCATCCTCTTTGGTGCGATGTAAGTGTTGAGAGTTTCCTCCTCATGAAGTTGGCGGGTAAGCTCCAAAACCTTCTTCTCACTGGCATAGAAGCTGGATTCAAAAGTATCTCATTCTTCTTTGAGTGGGATCCAACTCTTTTTCATTTCTTCCCATGATGTTGGCATGTCAGGATGTAGGATGGTGTATGGAACCTCTCCTTCCGTAACAGGATCTATGATCAAGGAGAGAATGTGAGGATATGGCATCATGAGATTCTGGGAGCGGGTTCGTACCCACATGAGATAAGGCTCAAGGGGGATGGAATTTTTGTGCCCCAGTGTCTTACTATCCACCTTGTTGGGTATCCTCCAAGCTCTAATGAACCTTTGTCGAAGTCCTTGCGCATCATTGTCGAAGTCAAAAACTAGGTCCGGAATTAGCATGTCATCAGGGCCATCCCTCTGAGCATATCCGAATTGTCTCAAAGCTAGACAGGGGTTGTAGGTAATGCCTCCCCTAATGCCAAGTAGTGGGACATTAGGGAATTCCCCACAACGATCAATGAGGATGACATTTTCTCTGGACCGTGAACACCAATGTACATCTGAATGTGTGAGGGTCATCAATCATTGTGACCACCTCAAACCCTGCCCATTCTTCAAAACTGCTTGTGGAAGGTGAGAAATAAACCACCTTGCTAAGAGAGGAGTACAACACATGAGAACACCTCTTTTCTTCATTGTTCGTGTGTAAAATGAGTGTAGGATGTCCCCAAGCAATGTAGGTATAGGATTCTTGGATACGAAAATCTTGACAGCATTCACATCTATAAGTTAGTCAGAGTTTGGGAACAAGACCAACCCATAGATAAGGAGTGCCACAATCTCTTCAAAGGCTTGTAGATCAAGAGAATTCCAGCAGTCTTGTGCCTTCTCAAACAGAAACTTTCCCAAGAAACCCTTGACACCACTTATGGTTTCCCAATGCCCCTTGATGTCAGATGGTTGCAAGTGTAATGCTTGAGCAACATCTTCAGGCTTTGGTTCTTTTTCCGTACCGTTGTAGGGTAGTTGATGAAGAATAGGGATTCTCAGGAGTTGAGAAAATTCCTCCAAAGTAGGCACCAATTGGTAATCAAGGAATGTAAAACAGTGGTGTAGGGGGTCAAAGAACTGGAAGAAAACTTTCACCATATCTTCTTCAATATTGGAGTGGATCAAACTGAGAAGTCTACCATGTATTTCACTGAAAGGAGAATTCTCTGGAATCCTAGAAGTAAGCTCCTTGAGTTGAGGAGGGATTCTCACAAGGTTGACTTGAATTGTTTTCCTACGAAGAGATTCCATAACCTACAAAACAAGAACAAAGATGAAGATCCAAACCCTTGAAATGGTTAGTGGATTCATATGATTCTTTATGATGTTCATGATGTATGCACAAGCACATGTACAAGCAAGTCACACAAAACCCTAGTTTCAGGCTTGCATGAGGTTTCATAGGTTAGTACCCTCTTGAGTTTAGTTGGCTTAAAACCTGTCCTATAAATAGTAACCGGGTTCTAAGGAGCTCAATATCATTGGATTGGTTTCTATGTTCATTGTTTTGGTTTAGCCACTTAACTAGCGACCAAAATATTCCAAGAAAACAACCCTCAATGAGTGTAGTATCGAGTATCTACCAACTTTGAACGGCACCAAAGCCGGTCATTTCACTACCCCTAATAAAAGGCCAAGATGGTCAAGTAATGTTCTAGTTCATTAGTGCTTCATGACATCACTCAGCGGCCCCGTATTCTCTTTGATTGACTCAAAGTCTACCGGTACTCACAAATATGTCGCACTAATATAGCTATTGCTTCAACCGTGTCGGTATACCCCGCACAGTTTCCACAACGTATTGCAATTTACCTATGAATGTTTCCCAAATCCGGGTGGAGGATTTCAAGCCCAAACAAGAGAACCAAAATGTAAAACAATCAAAGCAAACAATAATCATGCAAAAGGTGATCTAAACCCTAAGGTTACTCCACTTTTAAAGTATTTCCCCAGCAGAGTCGCCAGTTCTGTGATACGGTGGGAGAACTGACTTGGGATTTTGTGTTTTGTGTTCGCAAATGTTTCGGTTTAGCAAGAGTCGCCACCGACTTTTTATTTTATCCTAAGGAAGGGTCAAAAAGCACAGGAAAGACCTTTGAGATGTTTTCTTGGGTTCGGGGAGTATATTTTAGAAAGGGAAGGTATTAGCACCCTTTCTATCCATGGTTATCCATGGGATCTTAGTTACTTGCTTAGATCACTTGCTTTGCATTTCTATTGTTTGAGATGGTGCTTTTCAATTGTTTGAAATAGTGCTTTGTGTGTGATTTTGAAAGATGTTTTGGAAAGAGGCTATCGTTGTGGCAACCTTTGTAATGATTCTTGTTTGAATGTATAGAAAGGTGTTTTTGTCTTTTGAAAAGTTTTCAATGTTTGAAAGTAGGGTTTTGAAATTGTGTTGTGAAGTGTGTTTTGAAAATAGCAAGGATGTTTTTGCAAGTTTGATCAAGTAACTAAGAGTTTGTCTACCCTATTTTACTCAAAGATCTTTCTTATGTTTTAACCCTTTTAACAGTGTTGTTTCACCATTGTATTTGGTGAACAACCTTGTGTTAGGATGTTAACGGGACAGGCGCGGGTCATCGTATAGACCATGATAACAATGGTGTCAAGTATCTTTGGAAATTTTCTTGAGGGACTTGATCATTTTGTTTAGGCAACTCAGATAGCGTCATCGAGGGACTATGATCTTTTGTTTTGTTTTTGTTTTGCCAAAGTACTTGACATGCAACCATGACCCATTTTTGAAGGCAACAAGTGGATGAAACCCTAGGGGTGTAAGTGTGCATTGTGTTTGTTTTTCATGCATATTTGTCTTTGATTAGGTCAAGCTAGTTGTTGGTTTTATTTTGCATACAAACCCTAAGTCTAAACATGGCATAATTGGAAGCATTTATAGGTGCGAGAAATTAAAACTTACACTATTACAACATGATATAGGGAGGGGGGGTACAAATTTGAATTGGCGGTATTTGAAAAGAAATTAAATTCTAAATTATTACAACCAAATCGAATGTATAGGCAATATTTAAATGTACAATAATTGAATAAAATACAATAAATAAATGTTAAATAAAATGTATTATGCAAAAAGTTTTTTATGTATGTGAAAAGTATTTTTTAATATGAAATGTAAATAATAAAGAAAAAGTCAATTTCAATTATTTTGTTATTTAGGGCAAAAACCATAATTCTTAAATAAATAGCATTATTTATTAATTATATACAATAATATATTAATCTATACAAAAATAAATGTATATTGTAAAAAAAAAAGATGTTTTTAGTGTAAAATATTAATAAAAATAAAATGTATTATTTTTGTATTTTTTTATTCTAATTATTTAACTAAATAAAGTATATATATATATATATATATATATATATATATATATATATATATATATATATATATATATATATATATATATATATATATATATATATATATATATATATATATATATATATATATATATATATATATATATATATATATATATATATATATATATATATATATATATATATATATATATATATATATATATATATATATATATATATATATATATATATATATATATATATATATATATATATATATATATATATATATATATATATATATATATATATATATATATATATATATATATATATATATATATATATATATATATATATATATATATATATATATATATATATATATATATATATATATATATATATATATATATATATATATATATATATATATATATATATATATATATATATATTAAACATATTAAATATATGGAAATAAAAATTAATTATTTACAAAAAATGTGTATATTCAAGAAAATGTTTTTAAATGTAAATAAAAATAATAATAAATGAAAATAAGTATTTTTTTTTGTATTATTTTTTAGTTTTAATAAAAAGAAATTAGATTATTTACATGTTTATACTAGTAAGATAAAAATAAATGTCAAATAAATATGAAAAATATAGAAAATAATTTTTTGCCATTTTTTTATATTTAGACAAAAAATAATAAAGTCAGAATAAAACATAAAAATGTCAAAATGATGAATATTCAAATAAATGGGCCAGGGCGGTGTAAACTGAAAAGTGGGGTGTTAGACGTGAAAACAACCAGGCCCAGCCCAGTCAGACTTCTTCTTCTTCCTCTTGTTCACAAAAACGCGCGTTCTGTTCATCAATGGCTATCTCCCGATTCTTTGATTTTTTGACAAAACTCATAACATGAAAATTATAGAGCATGAAACAACGAATTCAACCATATAAAAAACTTGAACTAACTCTCAAAGACCAGAGAGAATTTCTCTGGCCCTAATTTCTAACCTAGTTTTTCCAGAAAGTTCATGGGTGAAATTCTCTTAGCACGATTAATGTAAATGAAAACTTAGCATGTGTATGGCTTCAGGGCTATGAGTACAACATATTTCATTCACAAACCTAAGCCTAACTATTCCTAAATAGAGAGATAGAAGTCCATGAAATACCTGTTTCAGTTGAGTTTGAGTTGGACAATGTAGCAACCTTCAATGGTGTTTGAGCTTCTTTTGAGCTTGCCTGAGGTCCAAGGAAGCTTTCCCAATGCTTGGCTTGTTTTGAAACAGCTTGAATCGTGCTGTAGAACTCAACCTGCAGAGCTTTGAAATAAAAATGGCAAAGTGTGTTAGAGGTGTTACAGCTAGCAATGGATGATCTGGATAGCTTAGATATGTTAGTTGGAAGGTGTTTAGTGTATTTTTTTGACAAAATGCACGAGTGAAATTGGTTATGGCTTGAAGTTTGCAGAGCTTGCCCTGTTTTGCAGCAAAACAGGGATTTTGTGTACAAGGAGGTTTTGGAGGCAGAAGGGTCGTGTTTATGGCTAGTTGGGAGCTATCAAACTTGTCTACAATGTTTGTGTAAGCTGGTTTTTGCAGATGTGGAAGATGGCTTGTATTTTGCAAGTTCCTTCTTTTTCAAGCAAGAGTGTGTGTGTTCTCAATGCAAGCCTGCACAAGCCCTATATCATTCTGCATACTTTTCTCTTGGTTCTTGGAATTGGTAGATTGAATCTTGCTTCAGAGATATGGCCCCATGCCTCAAGGATTTTGGTTTGACATAAAGTGCAACTTTACAAAAATGGCATTTTACCTTTTTCCAAATAAGGATTCATCTTGTATGTAATGTCCAAGTGACCAAGATAACACCTTAACTCAATGTTTATGCATTAAATTATGGAGTGCAAGTTGGTTTTGAGGCCTGCAAGCTAGTATCAAACATGCTGATTTGAAAATGCAAGTTTATATGAACATGTATTGGTCATGGACAAAAGTGAGTTTTTGCAAACTTCAAGCATTCGATTCTCTCCAACCACAAGGGTGTTTGAGGATTTCTTGCATAATTTGGAAATCTTGGAACATGTACTACAATCCATTTTTGAAATGCAACTTGAAACTCCAAGTGGAACTGGGTGAAAAATGGCCAAGAAGATGGGTCAAAATCCTGCCTAAATTAGGGCAAAATTTCTCTAAGTTAAAAGTTTTAGGTACCCTTGTTCCAAAAATCATAACTTGATATACAAGCCTCTTTTGAGAAAACTTTGTGAATCAAAGTTGTAGACTTTGTGATGGACTACAACTTTCATGTTTCAAGTTTTGTTTGAATCCATTTGCATCTTGGTGAACAAATGGGACAAAGTTAGGAAAAAAATAAGAAAATTTCATAACTTAGAAAATTTCTAAGTTATGAAAAAAAAATTATTTTAAACCCTAATTTGCATTTTTGGGTTTCTTGATGAACAAGTTTCATAATTTGACATGTCTTGATGAAAAATAACTCTTGGCACTTGATTTTGACCAAAAAGTCAAAGTTTGACTTTTCAGTATACAGTCAAATTTTGATCAGTTGACTGAAAAATTCATCTGTCAATCCTATGCATTTGAGATCTTTTGAACTTGTTGAATGGGTCAAGACAACGTCATTGAGTCCTTGAGTCCATGTGTGAGCTTGATTTGCCATTGGCTAGGTCAAACAGTCAAAAATTGCCTTTGTGCAGTCAAAACCCTAGAAATGACCATTTTGCCCTTTTGGTGATTTGATCAAATTTCTTGTGGAATTGTGATCCAAACTTTATCAAATGGTTCATATGAGTTCATAATGTTTATGTGGGTCAAATTTCACGAGTTTTGATTGTCAATTGGCCACAGTTAACTTTTTCCCTAATACAGCTGATTTCTAGGTCAACTGTCCAATTGATTGGGCAGAAATTTGAATCAAGGCTTGAAACTTGGTATGGACAAACTTGTGAGTCCAACATGAAGTATGAAAGTCAATTTGGGAATTGTAGGTCAAAACATCCCTGTGCAAACTCAAACCTTAATTTGGGTCAACAGTGCAAGGAGGTGTCTTGAGTAGAGCAAACCCTAACTTAATATTGAATTCCAAGAGTCTTGTAATGAGAAATGTTGGTGAAATGAGAGGGCAAATTTTGGGGTACAACAATACACAAAATACAACCACACACCACCGACAAGAAACTCTGGGTCCATTTCTTTGAAGAAAGCTTGGTTGGGACTCAACTAGAATGGTTTTACAAATTGGAGGGTTCCCTTATCCATACCTGGGAAGATCTGGCCACTGCTTTCTATGACCAATACCAATACAATGCCGACCTGGCGCCGACTAGAGTTCAACTGCAAGACATGATGATGGGTAAAAATGAGGGGTTCAAAGAGTACGCCCAAAAATGAAGGGATCTTGCCAGTAGGGTCCAACCACTGTTAACTGACAAGGAACATATTGATATGTTTATGGGTACGTTATCTGGTCCATTTTTCAACTTATTGGTTAGGTGTTCTTCGTTCGGTTTCACCAAGCTGATCCTAACCGGTGAAAGGGTCGAAAGTGGTATCAAGAGCGGGAAAATCCCCATGGCGTCTGCTTCCACCTCCAACCCCGTAAAGAAACCCTTCACTGGGAAGAAAGAAACGAATAATGTGTATGGGGAAAGGGCCCATACCAAGAAGGATAACCGTCCGTCTGTTAATGTTGTTCTGATCTCCAACCCTACTCCTGTTCAAAGACAATCTTCCAATCATCAACGATTTAAGGCTCCACAAAGACAATTCACAAGGATAGGCATATCACTATCCCAAGCCTTACAACACCTGTTAAATGTAAACTTAGTCACATTACGTGATCCTCCGTCCAATCCAAACATTTCCTCACCTAAATACAATCCGAATACCAAGTGTGCATATCATTCAAATAGTCCTGGGCATGAGACTGATCAATGTTGGGCGCTGAAGAGAAAAATTCAAGATCTGATAGACAACAAGACAATCGAATTTGATCCCCCTACAATTCCCAATGTGATAACGGCACCAATGCCAAACCATGGCAAAGGTGTCAATGCAATTGAAGACAGTATTTTTGTTTCCTTTCCTCCGTCAAAGATTTAACTACTCCGTTAACTGTTGTCAAAAAGAATTTATTGAGAGATGGGGTTTTCCTTGGCTGTTTGAAAGACTGTGATTGATGCAACGAACAAGTTAATGGATGTAAATGGCTGAAAGAAGGTGTTCAATGCCTGATGAATAGTCATGAGATCCTATATGAAAGAACTCCGTCCATTAAAAATTTGACCGATAAAATTGAAGATCTCTCCATCATAACAATTTCAAATAAGCCTCTTAGGATCTCCTCAAAGGGTCGTATCAGGATTTCGAATGAACCGACTCTTTCTCCTCTGATAATTACTGCCCCTGGGCCAATTCCGTACTCTTCCAACAAAGCAGTACCGTGAAACTGCGGTGCCAAAGTGTATTACCATGGAATAAAACAAGATGCTTAGATTGAAGAAAGCAAGGCTGATGGCATTTATAATATTATCGGCTCTAGTAAGGTAACCAAAACTGAGAGAATCTTTCCGCCCAACATTTCACCCCTAACTACTACAACGACACTTGTCTGTTTCACCGCTGATAAGCCTAGCGCTGACATTAGGGATAAAAGGAAAGTAGTTGAGCCTGCTGAGATAGAGGTGCCCGCAAAGGACGTTGCTGCTGAGGAACCTTCCACTCAAGAAATGGATGAAATCTTGAAGATTATAAAGAGGAGTGATTTCAAGATAGTGGAGTAGCTGAGGTAAACCCCATCCAAGATCTCCAAGTTATTTTGCTACTTTGTTCCGATGCTCATGCCCGAGCATTGATCAAATTCTTAAAGAAAGCTCATTCCCCTCATGAGACCACAACTAACCAATTTGAAAATTGTATGGCGAGCTTGACGGCCGACAATGGATTGGGGTTCTTTGATGCTGACCTGACACCACTTGGAAGGAACCATAACAAAGCTTTGCATGTTTCTGTTGAATGTAAGGGGACTACCCTAGCACATGTTCTGGTTGACACTGGCTCTTCTTTAAATGTGCTACCCAAGGGCGCTTTAGATTGTTTAGATTGTGAAGGACTGGTGTTGAAACCGAGTGATATTATCGTGAGGGATTTCGATGGGTCCAAAAGGATGGTTCATGGAGAGGTGGATCTCCCAATCAAAGTTGGCTCACAGATTTTCAATTATACTTTCTACATCATGGACATCCGTTCCGCTTACTCCTGTTTGTTGGGTCGCCCTTGGATTTATGGAGCAAGGGAAGTAACATCTACCCTTCACCAAAAGCTAAAGTACCCAGTCATGGGGAGAATCGTCACTGTTTGCAGTGAGGAGGAATTTATGGTAAGACATCTCAATTCTTTCAAATATGTGGAGATGGATGGGGAATTTATAGAAACCCCGTGCCAGGCTTTTGAAGTTGTTCCGCCTATGGTTGCTACTGCCAAAATTTCCTCCGACATGCCCAAAGCTGATAAGGTAGTGCCAAGGATGGTTTCATTTAAGAATGCTCGTGCCGCATTCGAAGATGGAAGCTATGCTACCTGGGGGAAACTCCCCAAGATCCCATTCAAAGCAGATAAATGTGGGTTGGGTTTCACTATCAAGGCTCAGAAAGAAGTTAGGCGCGCTCGTGCGGGAAAGCCCCCTCTCCGTATTGGAAATCATGAAATAAACGTTGTGGAGGATTTTGATGATGAATGTGCCTTCGAAGAGTGGGTATACCCTACTATGACAAAGCTCAACAATTGACGCGCAAAGGATGTCGTTCCAATCTCCTTCATTGAGGAGTAATCACTTGTTTATTGCTTTCTATCAATTCAAGAGCCTTTTATCTATAATATTAAACAATGACTTTTAAGCCATATGCCTGGCCCGGGGAACTATGGTTAATTTGTTAAGAGTTTTATTTATGTTCATTTTATCATATGATCATTCAATATAAACCATTGGAATTTTTGCATTCAAATTTTTGTGCTTATTGTCTTTATTTTTCTTTAAAGCATTTTTCAAATAGCCATGTATCTTACATGCACACATACACACTCTTGCAGATCCTCGTCCACTCTGGATCTCATTACCAATGACTCTACTATTTCCAGCTATGATTTTGAACATCCAATTAACCAAGCCAAAGATGAAAGCGGGGAAGATTGTGAAATACCGGGAGAACTAGCCACTTCTAATGCAAGAGGAAAAAGCTATTCAGCCGCATGAAGAGTCATTTGAAGTCGTCAACCTAGGTACAGAGAGAGACAAGAAAGAGGTCAAGATCGGCGCCAACCTAGGAAGCAGTATCAAAAGCAGATTGGTTCAGATGTTACATGACTATGTGGAAGTGTTTGCTTGGTCGTATGAAGATATGCCAGGGTTGGATACCAACATTGTAGTTCATCGTCTGCCAACAAAGGAAGATTGTCCTCTTGTCAAGCAAAAAGTTCGCCGCATGCGGCTTGACATGTCTGAGAAAATAAAAGTTGACGTGATGAAACAATTTGATGCAAGATTCCTAGCTGTGACATCTTATCCTCAATGGGTTGCAAACATGGTGCCGGTGCCAAAGAAAGATGGAAAAGTTCGTATGTGTGTAGATTACATGGATCTGAATAGGGCAAGCCCCAAAGATGACTTACATCTACCTCATATTGATGTCTTGGTTGATAACACCGCTTAACATAAAGTATTCTCTTTCATGGATGGTTTCTCCAGTTATAATCAAATTAAGATGGTTCCCGAAGACAAGGAGAAGACCACCTTTATTACACAATGGGGCACCTTTTGATACAAGGTCATGCCATTCGGATTGAAGAATGTAGGGGCAACATATCAAAGGGCTACGGTAGCTTTGTTTCATGATATGATCCATCATAAAATAGAGGTATATGTGGATGGTATAATTGGAAGGTAACAAACTGAATAAGAGCATCTCAATCAACTATACAAGCTATTTGAGAGGCTGAAAAAGTATATGTTGAGGTTGAACCCTAGTAAGTGCACATTTGTAGTACGATCTGGAAAACTTCTAGGTTTTGTTGTCAGTGGTAAAGGCATCGAAGTTGATCCTGCAAAGGTAAAAGCCATTCAAGAAATGCCAGTTCCCCATTCTGTAAATGAGGTTAAAGGATTCTTGGGTCATCTTAACTACATCGCCCGCTTCATATCTCACTTAATTGCTACTTGTGAGCCAATCTTCAAACTCTTAAAGAAAGATCAAGTAATCAGATGGAATGATGAATGCCAAGCTGCCTTTGATAAAATCAAGGAATATATGCAAGAACCTCATATCCTCATGCCTCCAGTTGAAGGAAGACCCTTGATCATGTACTTGACTGTGCTAGAGAATTCTATGGGGTGTGTGTTGGGCCAACATGACGAGTCTGGCCAAAAAGAGCATGCAACATACTACTTGAGCAAAAAGTTTACCAACTGTGAAACCAAATATTCACTTCTCGAGAAAACTTGATGCGCTCTGGAATGGGCTGCTCGTTGGCTAAGACAGTAAATGTTGACTCATACCACTCTATTGATTTCTAATATAGACCCTATCAAGTACATCTTCTAGAAACCCACTCTTTCCGGACGGATAGCTAGATGGCAAATGATTTTGACTGAGTACAATATACAATATACAACACAAAAGGCCATCAAAGGAAGTGTATTGGAAGATCATTTGGCCTATCAAGCTGTTGATGATTATCAATCTATGAACTTTAACTTCTCAGATGAAAATATCATGTTAGTGACCGACTGTGCAAAACTTGGATCGTATGACGGACCTGAACAAGGATCCCGATGAACTATGGTTTTTGACGGGGCTTCCAACGCTTTGGGTAACGGAATTGGCACCGTGATAGTTTCTCCTGAGGGTTGCCACACCCTTTCACAATCTTCCTCTCCTTCATCTTCGGCTTGGTTGGTTGGGCATTCAAAGTCATAGTCGGTAATAGTAGAGTCATTGGCAATAAGATCCAGAGTGGATGAGGACCTGCAAGAGTGTGTGTGTGCGCATGTAAGATACATGGCTATTTTGAAAAATGTATTTGAAGGAAAAGAAAGATAATGAACAACAAAGGTTTGAATGCAAAAAGAGTCCAATAATTTCTATTAAATGATCATATGATTAGATGAACATAAATAAAACCCTTGACAAATGGAGCAAAGTTCCCCGAGCCAGGCACATGGCTTAAAAGTCATTGTTAAATATTACAGACAAAATTTTCTTAAATTGAAACAAAATCAATAACAAGTAGATTACTCCTCAAGGAAGGAGATGGGCACGAAGTCCCTTGCATGCCAATTCTTTAGCTCCGTTGTAGTTGGATACACCCAATCTTCAAATGCAGCTTCTTCATCAGAATCACCCATGGAATTAACTTCATTGACGCCCTTGTCATGTTTCGGCATAAGCGTGGTGATTACATTCGGAGTTGGAGGAGGATCAAACTCGATAGTGTTGTTATCGATCAAATCCTAGATTTTATTCTTCAAGGCCCAACATTGGTCAGTCTCATGCCCGAGGCTACTTGAGTGGTAAGAACATTTAACGTTCAGATTATACTTTGGTGAAGAGGTATCAGGGTTGGCAGAGGATCACGCAATGACACCAAATTAGCCTTGAGCAAGTGTTATAAGGCTTGAAATAATGACATGCCTAACCTCGTAAGTTATCTTCTCAGAGTTTCAAAACGTTGATGATTAACATATGGTCTTGGAGTAGGAGTTAGATTGGAGATTCATACAACATTAACAGACGGATGATCATTCTTCTTAGTACGGACCCTTTCCCCGTACACAACATGAATTTCCTTTTTTGTAGCAAAAGGCTTCTTTACAGGATTTGAAGTGGAGGCAGATTCCATGAAGATCTTTCCACTTTTAATGTCGCTTTTAACTCTTTCACCGGTTACGGTTAATTCGGTGAAACCAGAAGAAAAGAAGCCAACCAATAGATTAAAGAATAGACTGGATAGAGTGTCCATGAACATGTCAATGTGCTCCCTATCAGTCAAATGTGGTTGAACCCTACTGGCGAGGGCTCTCCACTTTTGTGCATATTCTTTAAATCCTTCATTCTTTCCCATGGTCATATCTTGCAACTGAACTCTCGTTGGCGCCAAGTCGGCGTTATACTGGTACTGATGGTAGAATGCGGTAGCTAAGTCTTCCCAAGTATTGATGCGGGAACCATCCAACTGGTAGAACCATTCTAATGGCGTCCCGGTCAAGCTCCCTTGGAAAAAGTGAACCCAGAGTTTCTTATCAACAATGTGCAGCTGTATCTTGTGCACATAAGATTTTAGGTGAAGTTTTGGACAAGAAACTCTATTGTACTTTGCAAAGACTGGTATTTTGAATTTTTGGGGAATAACAACCCCAGAGATTAAACCCAAATCATTAAAATCTAAACCGGGGACGGCTTGGATCACGATGGCCTTCAATATGTCTTTTAACAGCTTGTACTTGACATCGACGGGTGGATACTGATCGTCAAAATAATCATCATCAGACGCTTGATCATTAACACAGTTGGCCTGAGTACTCTTAATCTCTCCAATATGATTCCCATCTTCCTCAGATGAGTCTTCTACTACCAGGATCTGATAATCCGACTCTTTGAACCTTCTGCCCATGTTGATCAGGGCTCTCTTCTTGGGTTTCTTCTTAACTGTTATCAATGCCATCATATCTTGCTTCCCCTTGGCTAGGGCCAATAGAGTCTCTTGGAATTGAGAGTTTTGTGCCTGAAGATCCTTCACAGTTTTCTCTAGATCCATCTTGCTGAAATAAACAGCAGAAAGATAAGGAAACATGCTATGCAAAAACCTGTCATGTTATGATGCATGGAATGAATATGCAAATGATTTCAAGGATTTCTGAAATTTAAGTTTGTATAGACAAAAGAATGAAAATACTTCAATTTTTCATTAATTAGTTCAAAACGATTACATCATGCCTCTTGGGCTTACAAAATAACTTTCTAAGATAAAAAGGCTGAGCGCATCCTCTTCGGTGCGAGATAGGCATTCATATTTTGCTCTTCTTGCATCCGCTTTGTAAGCTTCAAGACCCTCTTCTCACTAGTATAGAATTGAGCTTCGAAAGTATCTCGTTCTTCCTTTAGCTGAATCCAACCCTTTTGCAAGTCTTCAAGAGAGGTAGGCATATCTGGATGAAGGACAGTATACGGGTCATCTCCGTCAACCACAGGTTCCATGATAACTGGTAAGATGGAGGGATAAGGCATCACAAGTTTCTGAGCACGAGTTCGTACCCACTTTAGGTAAGGCTCAAAGGGAATGGAATTCTTGTGTCCCAGTGTCTTGCCATCCACTTTTCTCACCATCCTCAAATCTCGGATAAACCTCTGATGGTAGCTTTGATCGTTGCTCTCGTAGTCGAATACCACTCCTTGGATAAGCATCTCATGAGGACCATCCCTTCGGGAATAACCAAACTGTCGTAAGGCTAAGCAGGGGTTGTAAGTGATACCTCCTCTAATGACAAGCAAGGGGACATTAGGGAAATATCCATAATGGTCGACAATAGTAACATTCTCCAAGGATAGGGAACACCAATGAACATATGAATGTCTGAGTGTCATCAACCTATGGGACCACCTCAAACCTTGCTCGTTCTTCAACACAGATCGGGGGAGATGCAAAATAAACCATCTTGCAAAGAGAGGAGTGCAACACATGAGGATCCCTCTCTTCCTCATAGTGCGAGAGTGAAAAGAATGTAGGATATCTCCCAACAAAGTAGGCACTGGATTGCGATACATGAAGATTTTGACAGCGTTTACATCTATGAGTTGGTCAGGGTTTGGAAACAAAACCATCCCATAGATGAGAAGGTCCACAAAAATCTTGTAAGTCCAAGTAGTTCCAAAAATCTTGAGCTTTCTCAAATAAGAACTTAGCTAACAAACCTTTGACACCACTCCTTGTTTCCTAATTAGTTGTGATATCGGATTGTTGCAAGTGTAGTGCTTGGGCAATCTCCTCAGGTTTTGGATCTCTTTCTGTACCATTGAAGGGTAGTTGATTGAGAATGGGAATCCTCAAGAGTTGTGAGAATTCTTCTAGAGTAGGCACAAGTTGATAATCGGGAAAAGTGAAGCAATGGTGTAGAGGATCAAAGAATTGGAAAAGCACATTCATCATATCTTCATCAGTGTTGGAGGTAACCAAGTTTAGGAGGCGACCATGTCTTTCGGTGAATGAAGAATTCTTAGGGACCCTTGATGATAACTCTTTGAGTTGAGGAGGAATCCTTACGAGATTGACTTGAGTAGTATTTCTGCGGATAGAAGCCATGTCCTACAAAACAGAACAAAGATAAATTCAAATAATCCTTGAAATGGTTAGTGAGAATGAGTATGATGTTATGATGTTTATGATGTCATGTACAAGTAAATATATACAAACAAGGAAAACAAGTCCTTAGGTTTAGGCTTGCATGGAGTCTCATAGGTAAGTACCCTCTTGAAGTTTAGTTGGTTAAAACCTTTCCTAGAAATAGTAACCGAGTTCTAAGGGATCTCAATATCACTGGTATGTCTTCTCGGGCATTGTTTCAGCGCAAGCCTCTTTCACAGCGACCGAAATATCCCAAAAAGCCAAACCTCAATGAGTGTAGTATCGAGTATCAACCAACTTCAGACTGCACCAAAGCCGGTCATCTCACTACGTCCTAATGGCCAAGTTGGTCAAGTAAAGGTTCTAAAGTCAGTTAGTGCTTCATGACATCACTCAGCGGCCCCGTATTCTCCTTGACTACTCAAGGGCTACCGGTAGACACAAATATGTCACACCAACGTAGCTATTGCTTAGACCATGCCGGTATACCCCCATACAATTTCCACAATGTATTGCTACTTACCTATAAGGTATCCCAAATCCGGGTAGAGGATTAGAACAAACCCAAACAACGAACCAAAATGTAAATCAAACAAGTCAAACGATGAAAGCAAGTAAAGGTGATCTAGCCCTAAGGTAACCCCACTTTTAAGTCCTATCCTCAGCAGAGTTGCCAGTTATGTGATACGGTGGGAGAACTGACTTGGGTGTTTTGTGTTTTATCGCAAATGTTGCAGTTAGCAAGAGTCGCCACCGACTTTTCTTTTATCCAAAAGGAAAGGCTGAAAAGAATATGAAAGACCTTTGAGATTGTTTCTTGAGTTTGGGGGGTAGATTATGAAAAGGGAGGTATTAGCATGCTTTTCATCCATAGTTATCTATGGGCTCTTAGTTGCTTGCTAGATCACTTGCTTTTGTTTGAAAATGTGCTTTGTGTGGTGTTTGAAAGTATTTTGAAAATGGGCCTTCGTTTAGGAAAACTTTGTAATAGTTCTCATTCGTAAGAACGTATACAAAGTGTTGATCTTTTGAAAATATTTCATGTTTGGAAAATGTTTTGAAAGTGGTTTTGAAAGTGTTTGGTGTTTGTTTTGAAAATGAGCAAGCAACTAGGAACAATCTACCTACTCAAAAGTCTTAGTTCATTTCTTCCTTTCCTTTGATATTGCTATCTTACCATTGATTGGTAAGAAGCCCTATCTTTGGATGTAAAGGGACGGGTGTGGGTCATCGTATAGTCATGATAGCAATGTTGTGAGATATCTTAGCATTTCTCTTTGAGGGACGAAGATCATTTTTGAAAGGCAACATTGATAGCGTCATCGAGGGACTATGATCTTGTATTTTTTATTTCTTTTTTCTAAGATATCTCACATGCATAACATGGCTATTTTTGTATGGAAACAAAGTGGAATTACCCTAAGGGTGCAAGTGTGCAAATGTGTTGATTTACATGCTTGTTTATCTAGAATTAGGGTTTGCTAACTTGTTGATTTTATCTTTCCATGCAAACCCTAATTTACTAGCATTTATATAAAGCGATAAATTATGGAAAGTAAAAATACTAAGCTATTACATCATTAGGAGAGGGGGTATACAAATTTACAAATGGGGATTTTGCAAGAAAATTAAACCTAATTAACTATTACAACCATATTGAATAAATGTACAATAATTGAGTAAATAATAATGTACAAATGCAAATGGAAAAAAATGATTTTTGTTTGGATTTTTTTGGAAAGGGTTTTGTCTTGTCCTAATTAAGAAAATGATTAGTTCAAAATTAACAAAATTATACTTAAACTAATTAACAAAGAAATTAAGTTAAAAATGATTTTTAGGGTTTTTTGTGAAAAGGTTTTAGATTAATAATAATGAAAATTAATTAATTAAAAGAAACCTAAGTTCTAAATTAATTTTAATTAATAAAATAAAATAATGATTAAACCTAAATCTAAATATTAATTAAAAAAAAGAAATTAATTTATTAAAAGAAAATATTTTTGTTCTTTTGTTTTTATGAAGAAAATAAAATATATAAGTGTAAAAATAATAAACAAAGTATTTTTGGATTTTTTATTAATAAAAATAAAAATAATAATAATAATAATAATAATAATAATAATAATAATAATAATAAAGGAAATATGAAATGAAAATAAAAATAAAAGGAAAAAGGAATAATAAAGAAAATAATGGGCCAGGGGTGCAAAAGTGAAACAGGGGTTAGAAGAAAGCAGAAAATAACCAGACCCAATGTTGGAGGCCCAGCGCTGGCTGCAAACAAAAAAAGAAGTGAAAAATGTAAAAAATGAACAAAAGGGTACCACTGGGGCTCGAACCCAGGTCCCAAAGGTTAACAGACGCGCGCTTTACCACTGGGGTGGCTATACATCCGTTGATATAAACAAAATAATAAATGTATAACATAAATCAAGTCCTGAATGAACTTCATCTTCAACCTCCAGCCATGAATTTCGTAACTCATTCATTTCTCATCCATTTACAAAACTTCCAACATCAAACTTGTTAGAAATTTCCTCACGATTCTGAATATGTAAATAACTTAAGCTAATTCTCAAAGATGAACATGAATTTCTAAAAGTACCCAATTCTGACCTAAATATTTCAGTAAGTTCAAACTCAAAAATTCTCACTACTGAAGTAATATAAATAAAATTTATGGACATGTATAGTTTCTGGGAAATGATGTCTACATTTTATCTTCACAAATGCAAACCTAACAATGCCTAAATGAGAAGATAGAAGTTCAAGAAAAATACCTCAAAATTGGAAATCGTGAAATGAGTTTGAGTTTGATTTAAGGTGCTGCAATGATCAAGTTAGCTTCCTTGAGTCTCTAGGAAGCTAATGCAATTCTTAGCTTGAGTTGAGAGTAGCTGAAATGGCTTGGAGAAGTCAATGTGAAGTGCTATGTTTTTGGTTATGAAGGATGATAGAAATGGAGTTACAGTCATGTAACAGGGACATGGATGGGTTGTATTTGATGTAAGGAAGCTTTAGGAACTAAAAGGCCAAAGAATGCATGAAGGAAATATGAGTTTGGAGTTCAAAGTCAGAAACTGTGCAACAATGGAGTTTTTGGGAAATTTTTATTTGAGGAGTTTGGGAGTGTTTCAGGGTGTTCAAGCCCGTGTTCTAGCTCACAAATAGTGCCTTTATTTATAAGCAACAAGTTTGAAAGCTTGTTGTTGATCAGAATTCAAAATCACAAGTTTAAGCATAACATGTGATTTTTGAGAAATCCAAGTTTCAAAGTCTTGTGCACTTGCTAAGATAGAGTGGTTATTCTTTAAACACACTTGCTTCTGACTTTTTATATGGAGTGTGATCAAAGGGAACAAGTTAGAGGCTCAAGAATTGACTTTGTGCATAAAGCTTGCTTTTCAAGAATGACATTCTTCACTTTCTTCCTAAAATGGCAATGTGAATTGGATAAAGCTTAAACCACTTGGATTATAGCTCAAAAGTTCGTGTAATCCATTAATGATGGATAAATACACAAGGTAGAAGGCCTGAAAAGCAATATTATGCATCCTAACATTGAAATTCAATTATGTGTTCATCAAGAAATGACTTGTAATTCAAGAATGAAACCCTAAATTCTTGCCTTCGATTCTCCTTGCTCATGTATGATCTTAATGAGTTCTTGGAAATTTTGGAAAGCTTGTAACATCCTATACAACCTCTAAGTTGGACATTTTTGAAAATTCATCTTGGAACTATGTGAAAAATTTCCATGAAGTTAGGTCAAAATCTTGCCTAAACTAGGGCAAAATTTCACTAAGTTTCCAAGTTTCATGAACATGTATTCACAAAATCATAACTTGAAATCCATGAATTTATAGGAGAAGTTGTGTTCTATATATCTCATTGAGATCTACAACTTTCATGTTGGAAGTTTCCTTTGAATTATCTTGCATTATGGTGAAAATCTGGCTTAAAGTTGTGAAAAAATATGAATTTTCAAACACTTGGAAAAAATTTTAAGTTTAGAAATTTTGACTTTTCAAAATGAAATCTTGAATTTTTGATTTCTTGATGAACAAGTTTCATATTTTGACATGTCTTGATGAATTGCGATCTTTGATACTTGATTTTAACCAAAAAGTCAAAGTTTGACTTTTCAGTGTACAATTGACTTTTCATCAGTTGACTGAAATTCATTTGTCAATCAATTGATCTTGAGAAATGTTTTGAGCCATGCCATTAGGTCAAAATGATGCATTTGAATCCTTGAGATAATGCCTCAAACCAACAAGTCATTTGCTAGGTCAAAAATCAAAAATTGCACTTTCTCAATCAAAACCCTAATTTTGACCATTTTGCCCTTTTGATGATCTGATAAAATTTCTTGAGGAATTATGATCCAAACTTGAAAAATGACATATATGAGTTCATAATGTTGATATGGATAAAAAAATTAACTGGGCAAAAATGTGATCCAAGACTTAAAACTTGACATGAGAAATCTTGAGGGTCCAAAATGATCCATGAAATTCATATGGGGCATTAAAAGTCCATTTGTCGTTGTGCAAACTCAAGCCCTAATTTTCAGCTATCAGTGCTTGAGGAGGTGTCTTAAGTTGATCAACCCTTGTGCAGTCTTGGATCAAAGGAGGTCTTGTAAGAGATTACTTGAGAAATGTGAGGGAAAACTTTGGGGTGCAACACATCTCTACATATCGAAATGAATTCAGGTGGCTGACCATATACTCTTCCTCTCCGTAGACAGTAACAATCTTTCCGTTCACGGGATATTTTAACTTCTGGTGTAGGGTTGAGGTAACAACTCATGCTCCATGGATCCAAGGGTGTCCCATTAGACAAGAATAAGCAGACCGAATGTCCATTACATAGAAGGTGGATTCAAGAGTCTAAGAACCTACCTTGATCGGAATATCCACTTCTCCAAGTACCATCCTCTTTGACCCGTCAAAGGCTCGAACTATAATATCACTGGGTTTCAATACAACCCCTTCATAATCCAGTCTGTTAAGAGCATCTTTTGGTAGAACATTCAGCGAAGAACCAGTATCAACTAATATATGAAATAGAGTGGTGCCCCTGCATTCAATGGAGACATATAGGGCCTTATTGTGATTTCTTCCTTCCGGAGTCAGATCAACATCAGAAAACCATAACCCATTGTCAGTCGTTAAGCTAGAAACTATACTTCCAAATTGATCAGAAGAAATATCTTATGGTACGTGAGAAGCCTTCAAGAATTTTACTAAAGCCTATGCGTGGGCTTCAAAATACAATAGCAGGGATAACATGGAGATTTTGGATGAGGTCTGCCCCAATTGTTCAACAATTTTGTAGACGCTCTTGCGGATAGTCTTTAATAACTCTTCCAACTCTTGTCTAGAGGTGTCTTCAACTGTGACTTCTTTAGATGCCTCTGTCTGGGCAGGCTCTATTATCGGCTTTTTACCCTGAGCCTCAGCAGTTGACTCGGTAGTGGTAACTCTAATCGGTGTAATGATAGTCTTCGGAGATATTTTCGGGGAGAAAACCCTTCCTCTTCTAGTAACTTTACTAGTCCCCGCAATATTGTCAATGTTGGGATCAACGTCTTCAGTAACTTCATCTTCATCAGTTGACAATTCTTGTTTAATGTCATGGTAGTAGATGTTGGATCCATAGTTCCACGGAATAGATCTATTCGAAGAATATGGGATGTGTCTGGGTGTAGTGATAATTAAAGGAGCAACTTTTGGATTGACAGTAATCCTTACAGGACCTCTGAAGGTAATCCTGACATGAGTATCAGATATTACAGATAAATCTTGAAATAAATTCTCAGCAGACAGAACCGTCTCGATCAAAATTATGTGATTATCCATCAGGCACTGAACACCTTCCTTCAGTATTTTGCAGCCATTGGGTTGGACCGTGCAGCAACAACATTCTTTAACATAGCCCGGAAATAAACCGGCTTGTAACAAATTCTTCTTGATTATTGAGAGAGGAGTAACTAAATCACTTATAGTAGAAATATACAGAACATCATCAATAACACTTATGCCTTTGTCATGCTTCGGCATAGGTTTAATAATCACATTCAGAGTCTCCAGAGGATCGAACTCAATTTCCTTGTTGTCAATCATGTCCTGGATTTTGTTTATCAGAGACCAGCAGTTGTTGGTGTCATGCCCAGGAATGTTAGAATGATAGGTGCATTTCGCATTCGGATTGTACTTAGGAGAGGAAGTGTTGGGATTTTGAGGAGGCTCCCGCAGTGTAATAAGTTCTACCTTCAATAAATATTGTAATGCATGTGACAATGTCATATTAATCTTGGTAAATTGACTTCCCGGAGCGTCTGACCTTCACCTATTTCCCTGTGGTTGTTGTTGAATAGGCGCGGGATTAGAAATCAATACCACTCCCACAAACTGATTGCAGTCATTTTTACCACGGCCCTTCTGGCCATAAACAACATTTGTATCCTTCTTATTATTGAACGTCTTATTTACAACACTATAAGATGCAACTATTAGAATCTTTCCACTCTTGATACCATTTTCGACATGTTCTCCAGTTAGAATCAGCTCAGTAAAACCAGATGAAGAACTCCCAATTAGAAGGATGAAGAATGGACCTGTTAAAGTGCCCCTGAACATATCAACTAGCTCCCGGTCAGACAAGGGAGGTTGTACCCTTCTAGCCAAGTCTCTCCATTTTTGAGCATATCCTTTGAAACCCTCATTTGAGCTCATATACATGTTTTGAAATTGCACTTCAGTCGGTGCAAGGTCAGTATTATATTGATACTACTTATAAAAAGTAGCAACCAAGTCCTCCGAGGTACGAATGTTGGTTGCTTCCAACTGATAGAACCATTCGAGTTGAGTACCAAACAAACTTTCTTGAAAGAAATGGACCCATAACTTCCCGTTAGCAGTATATGGTTGGATCTTCCGGACATAAGATCTCAGATGAAGCTTGGGACAAGAGACACCATCATATTTATCAAAAGCGGGGACCTTGAACTTGTGAGAGATAACCACCCCATTGATAAGACCCAATTCCTCAAAGTCTAGCCCAGGAACTTTCTGGATATCCATGGCCTTAAGACGATCCTCCAACTGTTTGTACTTATAATCCGAAAGGAGGGTACTACTCATCGAAATAGTCTTCATCTTCAGGAATATTCCCAGAACCTTGGTTGCTTCTACCTTCATCCCTGACACTTCTACCATCTTCCTCTTGGTTTTTGTATTCATCAAAGGAAATATCAGCAGTTGGAACCAGTTTAGCAGGACCTTTGAATCATCTCCCCATATTAAAGAGAGCAACTGGCTTCTGATTCTTCTTTTTCTTAGTTATGAGCGCCATCATGTCTTTCTGTCCCTGTGCTAAGTTCAGGAGAGTCTCCTGGAATTGGGCGTTCTGAGTTGGAGTTCCTTAACATTTTGTTCGAGGGCCATCTTTTACTGAAATAAACAGTAAGTAGATGAGAAAACATGTATTAGAAAACATGTGATGTAATGATGCATGATATGTATATGCAATGTTTTCAAAGATCTCGTGGGATTTAAATTTTTTAACTAAAAGGAAAGAGAAACAAAGACTTTTATTAGTAAGCTCAAATTAATATTGCCTTTTAGGCTTACAATGAAAACAAAATGGTCTCAAGGAGACAAAAATATGAACTCCTAAGACCTAAGACTCAAGTCTTCCATGGATGCTTCCTATTTGTGTTGACATATGTATTAAGGCTCTGCTCTTCGTGAATTCGTTTTGTCACCTCCAATAACTTCTTCTCGCTAGCATAGAACTGAGTCTTAAAGGTGTCTCTTTCTTCTTTTAATTGAATCCAAGACTTCAGTAGCTCTTTTAGGTCAGTGGGCATATCTAGATAAAGAACGGTAGGAGGAATATCTCCTTCAGCAACAGGCTCCACAATTACTGGTAAGACAACGGGATATGGAATTATAAGGTTTTGAGCACGAGATCACACCCACCTGAGGTAGGTCTCTAGAGGGATGGAGTTTTTCTATCCCAAAGTCTTGTTATCAATCTTATTCACCATGCCTCAAGCACGTATAAATCTTTGACGGTAACCTTGAGGAACATTCTCGTAATCGAATACAATACCCTAGATAAGCGTGTCATGAGGGTCGTCTCTTCGGGCATAAACAATTTAACGTAGAGCTAGAGAAGGGTTGTAAGTAATGCATGCCCTAATGCCAAGGAGTGGAACATTGGGGAATTGCCCACATCGGTCAATGGTATTGGTATCCTCCTGAGATTGGGAACACCAATATCTGTATGAGAGAGTGACATTATCCTTTGGGACCACTTCAGATCTTATTCATTCTTCATCACTGATCAGGGAAGGTGCAAAATAAATCACCTGGATAATAAATATGTGCAACACATAAGAGTTCCCCGCTTCTTCATAGTACGAGTGTGAAGGGAATGCAAAATATCTCCAAGCAAAGTAGGCACATGATTACGAGCAACAAATATTTTGATAGTGTTCACATCTATGAGTTGGTCTGGATTAGGGAATAGTACCAAACCATAGATCAACAGAGCCAAGATATCCTCGAAATCCTGAAAGGTCATAGCATCCAGAAATAGTTGATCCTTCTCTATCAGAAATTTAGCAAGAAAGCCCTTGACTCCACTTCTTGTTTCCCAAATTAGATACAATGTCGGACCGCTTTAGATGTAGGTCTGCTTCAATATCCTCAGGCTTTGGAACTTTCTATAGACCAGTGAAGGGTGCCTGATCAAGGATAGGTATTCCGAGTAGCTTAGATAACTCTTCCATTGTGGGTACCAACTGATAATCTGGGAAGGTGAAACAGTGATGTGCAGGGTCAAAGAACTGGAATAGAACACTTATCATGTATTCTTCAAAACCTGAGGTAACCAAAATGAGTAGACGACCATGCCTCTTAGTGAATTGAGAACTTTCGGGAACCCTTGAGACTAACTCTTTAAGCTGAGAAGGTACCCTTACAAAGTTATTATGGATAGTTTTTCTACGAGAGAATGCTATAACCTATAACAAAGAACAAAGATAAATCCCTCGGTCCTTGAAATAGTTAGTTAAAATGATATGGTATGATGTCATGATGTCATGATGTTATGTTTGAACATATAATCAAACACAAACAAAGCACACAAGGCCTTAGGTTAAAGCTTGCATGGAGTTTATAGGTAAGTACCCTCTTTATGTTTAGTTGGCTCAACCTGTCCTTAAAGAAGTAATCGGGTTCTAGGAGTCTCAATATCACTGATATTTCTCTCAGGCATTGTTTTAGCACAAGCATCTGATTTGCGACCGAAATATCCCGAAATTCCAACCCCAATGAGTGTAGTATCGAGTATCAACCAAATTCAGTCTATACCAAAGCCGACTATCTCACTACTTTCTAATGACTAAGTTGGTCAATTAAGGTTCTAAGGTCAGTTAGTGCTTATGACACCACGTGGCAGCCTAACATTCTCCTTGACTGGCTCAAGGGACACCGACACCAACCAATGTGTCGCACTAACGTAGCCATCTCTTTAACCATATCGGTCTATGCCGTACAATTTCCATGATCTATAGGTACTTACTTAAAATTCCCCCAGATCCGAGTATAGGATTTATATAAGAAATAAATCCAAGCATATCCTGAAATATAAAGCATACAAACAAAACAAAGAAATCATTTAAAAGTATCTAACTCTAAGGGTAACCACACTTTTTAGTTCTCCCCAACAGAGTCGCCAGTTCTGTAATATGGTGGGAGAACTGACTTTTGGTTTTGCATTTTATCGCAAATGTTACAAATAGCAAGATTCCCCACCGACTTTTCTTTTTTCCAATAAAGGAAAGGGTGAAAAGAACAGGAAAGACCTTAGAGATTTATTATGAGTTCGAGGAGTAGGCTATGAAAATGGGAGGTGTTAGCACCCTTTTCATCTGTAGTTATCAACGGGCTCTTAATCGGTAGCTCACTTTGAAAATGCTTTGTGTTCGTGGGTTTGAAAATATTTTGAAAATGCCTAAGTGCCGCAACTTTGTAATGATTCTTGTATCAGTTAAGAATGAGTACAAAGTGTTTGTTTTTGAAAATATTTCATAAAAGTGTGATTGCGAGAAAAATATTTTTTCCTATGAGCAAGCGATTAATAGTTGTCTAGCTACTCAAAAGTCTTTCATGTTAATTTCCTTCTCCTTTAGATAGTACTGTCCTACCATTAGTTAGTGGGAAGCTCAATGGTTGGATGTATGAGGGACAAGCGTAGGGTCGTCATTATGGTCATAGAAGGAAACATATAGGGATACCTTAGCAATTCGAAGGGATTGTCATCATATATTCATAGGCAACATCGAGGGACAAGATCACTTCTTGTAGGCAACTCGAGGGACATTGAGGGACTATGATATTTATGATGATTTTAACTGAGGGTCTTTGCTAAGGGTATCCCTATGTTCTAGGGACATGACCATTTTATTCAAAGGCAACAAGTGGGGTCACCCTAGAGGTGCGTGTGTGAATAGTGTTTTAGTTTCAATTAATTTTATCTTATAGTTAGGGTTATCTATGTTTGCTTTTAGGTCTTGCCATACATGCCTAATTACTATAAAATAATAAGTAAAAGAAGTAAAAACAGAAAATAAAGGTCCTACGCTATTGTTGTACCCCAAAATTTTCCCTTCCATATTTCTCAATACATTTCAAGTGAGGTCTTCAAAATGCTCAAGGAAGTCCAAGGGTTGACCAGACAAACTCTCTCATAAGGCAGTCTATTCAAAATTAGGGTTTCATGTTGCATCAAGATACTTGAGTCCAAAGGGTCTCAAATTCTCATCAATGTCCTAATATGTTCTCAAGTTCATCAATGTCAAGTTTCAAGCATTGCAGAGAAATTTTGCTCAGTCAACTACTCAAAAGCCTGAAAATCGACTGTGTTAGGGCAAAAGTCAATTGTGGCCCACATACAGTCAAACTTCAAGATTTTTTGTCAACATTATCATTTTGAAGTATTATTAATAATTTGATCAAGGGTTGATCATGATTCATCAAGGAATGCTCACAATTCATCAAAACCCAAAATTTATTAAATTAGGGTTTTGTAGGAAAAGTCAACTCAACTTTGACCAAGCATAACTTTCTCATACTTTATGAGAAATGACCCATCCAAAACTCATTTTTAAGAGGATGCAATTACCTACAATTCATCTTCAGCTCCCAAGTACAAAATATGCATTCACAAGAAGTTATGAATTTTGACATTATAGGTCATTTTGAAAAGTCAACAAAAACACCTTTTTTGTCAAAGCTTCATACATGAACATGGAATATCAAATTGAGATGAGACAAAAATGGTTGCTTATAGGACATATCAAGATTTCTAAAAAGTCCAAGAACACCTTCAAAGAGTCAAAATTGAGGAAGTTATGCATTGGTGAAGTTGACCTTTTTTGCAAAATTGTCAAAAGTCAACTATGCCTCAAATTGCAATTTTTGCTAAATGGGCCTAACTTTTTGCACTTGTTTTGAATTGGTAGCATGGTCCAAGAGCCATAGCTCTTGCCACTTGTCACTATCTTGTTTTTATTATTTATTTTGATTTTTATTTGAATTAAATCAATTTTAATCAAAACAAATCATGAAAAAAATCAAAAACATTGAAATCCAAAGATTTTGTACATGTTTCAGGTCCTATATCCAGCTAGCATAAGATTGAATTCGTGTAAAGCTTTGGTGTGCACAAAAAGATTGAATTTGGCCTAAAAGATATTCAAAGGAATCAAATCAAAATCAAAGACCATGATTGATAAAGATTGAGCACACTTTCTCAACCCTAATTGATTTCTCAATACATAAAGAACATTGGCAGACCTAAAACAAGGCTAGAGAGAGGCGTAAGAACAAGAACCAAACTTGAGAAAAATCACAAAAAGTGCTGAGTCAAATTCATACTTTCAAGCAATTACAAAGCCTCCTGACCATCCCAATCGCTTCCTGGGAGTGTAAGCGAGCGAAACCAATCAAGAACAAGTCCTTTCTAGCCCTGTAACTCGCTGTAAGTCAGTCACGATATTGCCTTTTTCTTGAATTCGAATTGCATCATTATGATACTTATAGCATGAAATAATTTTAGATTCTTGTTCCTTAACACATTTTCAAGCTATTCATATCATCCAATTGCATTTTTGTGGACTGAATCAAGAATTGCCATTATTAGGGTTTGTGGTTTCGTTTTAGGGTTTTTATGTGCAGGAAAAATTGGCCCATAAAAAGGGCATAATGATATTCAGCAGGTCCAGACGAACCTATCCATGGCCTTAGTTCTTATTTATCTTACTCATGCTTGATTTTGAGAAGTTGCAGGGATGTAGCGACGGACATATGTCCGTAGGTAAAAGTTTTCAACTTTTACCAACGGAGCAAGGTTGGGGATGACCTGCGTGGCACCCTTCTATTGGGTCATTTGAATTCTGGCGCCCTTTTTATGTTATTGCATATTGTCACTATTATTTATTTTATGAACGAATGAAACAGCTAGCTCAGTTGGTTGTCAAGCGTTGGAAAGTGCCTTGAGGCCTGGGTTCGAATCCCAGATCCCCCCAATTATTCCATGTTATTTTGCTTCAGGTAATCCAGTGCGTACACAAGGCCAGGGTCCACCATGTGACCTCATCATCCAATCTGCCAAGTGGCCAGATGGCCAGGTCTAAAGGCCATCAACGAAGGAGCATCGTGAAGCTTAGTCAAAGCAATACATGGGATTCTGGAAGTCAAAGTGGGCTATTTTCTTTTGGGCCAAGAGCTTGCTATCCACACCCCCTCCAAACTGCTTTTCAGACCCAGTTTTCTTCTTTCTTTTCTTTTTTTTTTATATTTTGTTTTATTTAGTTTATTTATTTATTTTACTAACAAATTAATTATTTTTCTTTTTATAAAAAAAAATCACAAAAAAATATTTTCATCCAATTAGAATTAGATTTATTTTTTTTATACAAATAATAATTAATTAGGTTATTTAATTTTAGATAACTTTAATTTCTTTTTGTATAATAAATTAAAATTAATTAGAACAATTAGGGTTTTGTTTATAATTTAATTCTATTTTTCTTTTTTTTCCTTAAAATAACCAAAAACACAAAAATAGGTTAAAATTAGTTATTTTCTTTAATTAATTTAATCACTAATTATTTTCGTATTTAATTTAGAAAACCTAGTTCTTTTCTTAAAAACAATTAAAAATAACAAAAATAATCTTTCTTTCGATTAGGTTAGAAGGGGTCAAAATCCTAGTTCTCTACCGATTTTAGTTTCCTCGCGTGCGCTTTATCATTTATTTTTACCCTATTAATGTATTTGCTCACAAGTTGTAATAGCTTAATTAAGATCTTTTATCTTTCATTTATTGCTTTTGTTTTAAGGGTTTGTTTTTGGCTATGTAAATACCCGAAGCCTTGTAATAGCGTAGTTTATTTTCCGCATTTTAAATTCCGCAAATATTAAACTGTTAGATGTATGATATTAGGGATGCTTGACAAGAATGTATGTAAACTTTAAAACGGTTAGCAAACCCTAAATGTGCAAAGATAATAATTTGAAATTGAATCACTCGCACATGCGCACTCCTAGGGTATACTCTACTTCGGTTGCTTTCGGTAAATGGTCATTAGGTATAGGATGCTTTAGTGGTCGTCCTCTTGTCCAAAAGATCAAAGTTGCCTCAGAATGGTTACCTCAGAATTGTTGCCTCGAATAATTGATCTTAAGACACTAGGGTTACTACTAAGACGTCCTAACATTGCTTTAGTGACCGTACGTCCCTTTCAAATTGACCCTCAAACTCCAACAACGGTGCTACCTACTCACTAATAGTGGGATAGCACTGTCTAAAGGAAACAAACATAGAAAAATTCTTTTTTCAAGTAGGTAGATTAGATCTTAAGTACTTGCTCAATCCAAACAACTTTTTCACACTTACACTCCTTTACAAACAAAGTTTTCAAAACAGCTTTGTAACACTCTTGAGGACTGATACAAGGGTTAAATCGAAGTCAAACAAAAACTTTTCAAACCACACAAACACACAAAGAATCAATTTTCAAAATGATGAGCAAGTACCTAAGAGCCCGTAGAAAACTACGGATAGAAAGGGTGCTAATACCTTCATTTTCTATAATCTACCCCCCGTACTCAGAAAATCTCGAAAAAAGGAATTTTTCTGTGCTTTTTTCCTTTCCTTGTTGGATAAAATAAAAGTCGGTGGTGACTCTTGCTTACCGCGACATTTTGCAAACAAAAACGCAAAATGCAAACCAGTATTAAACAGTCGGTTCTGCCACCGTATCACAGAACTGGCGACTCTGCTGGGGAATGCTATAAGTGGGGTATACCTTAGGATTAGTTCATCATATTTGTTTCTATTGTTTGATTTGCTTGCTTTATCTTTGTGGGCTTTGTATCAGAGTTACTATAGATCCTAACCCGGATTTGAGGAACACCCTGTAGGTAAGTAGCAATAAACTGTGAGGGAACTGTACGGCGTAGACCATACGGTAGAAGCAGTAGCTAAGTTGATGTGGCACATTGGTTGGTACCGGTATCCCTTGTGGAGAAACGAGGAGAATACGGGGCTACTATATGAGTCGTTAAGCATCAACTGACCTTAGAACCTATAATTGACCAACTTGGCCATAGGAAGTAGTGAGATAGCCGGCCTCGGTATAGAGCTGAGAACTGGTTGATACTCAATACTACACTCATTGAGACCATACTCTCGAGATAGTTCCGTCCGCAAAAAAAGATTGCGTGAGCTGAAACCATGACCGATGGAGGATGGTCAGTGATATTGAGAACCTCTAGAACCCGGTTAATATTATTAGGACAGGTTGAACCAACTGAACTTCAATAGGGTAGTACCTAGACCCCATGCAAGCCTGAAACTTAAGGGCTCTCTTGTGTGACTTGTTTGCCTTTACCATGTCTGTTATCTGCTATGCCTGTTGTGTGCTTTATCATGACATCATGCATCATCACATAGCATTCATACTTCATTACACTAACCATTTCAAAGACCGAGGGGATTTATCTTTGTTCTATTTTGCAGATTATGGCTTCCATGCGCAGAAACACCATCCGAGTTAACTCATTGCAAATACCTGCTCAACTCAACAATTTGGCCTCAAAGATTTCTGATACTTCATCTTTCATTAGGAGACATGGTCAGCTTCTAGGTTTGGTTACCGCAAATTTTGATGAGCAGATGATGAGTGTGCTTTTCCAGTTCTTCGACCCGTTGCATCATTGCTTCACTTTCTCAGATTATCAGCTAGTTCCTACTTTGGAAGAGTTTTATGTTTTACTGGGCATATCCATTCTCGAGCAGACACCCTTCACAGGTTTGGAAGAGACTCCTAGACCTGAGGACATTGCTTCAGCCTTACATCTAAAAAGGGCTGATGTGGTATCCAACTGGGAGACACGGAGCGGGGTTAAAAGTTTCTTGGCTAAGTTTCTGATGGATCAAGCTCAACAGTTCTGGGATGACTTGGATTTTCAGGCTTTTGAAGACATCTTGGCTCTCCTCATCCATGGTTTGGTTCTTTTCCCGAATCCAGATTCCTTTATAGATGTGAATACGGTTAAGATCTTCTTGTCCCGCAATCCTGTGCCTACTCTTCTTGGTGATATCCTACATGCTCTCTACACTCGTACTGTGCGAAGAAGAGGGACCCTCATGTGTTGTATGCCGCTGCTGGCGAGGTGGTTTATTTTGCACCTCCCCAAGTCTGTATTGAAGAATGAGGAAGGGTTAGGTTAGTCCTACAGGATAATGTCCCTTGCCCATACGGACATTCTTTGGAGTTCTAAAGACATGGAAAAGGTTGATGTTATTGATCGATGTGGAGGATACCCTAATGTCCCGTTGCTCGGAATCAGAGGAGGTATAACCTACAGTCCTTGTTTGGCTTTATGACAGTTTGGTCGCGCTCGGAGAGACGGTCCCCATGAGTTGCTTCTTGAGGACATTGCCTTTGACTACAAGGGAGACACTAATGAGCATCGCCGAAGGTTCATACGAGCTTGGGGTATGGTGAACAGGTCTGACCCTCACGATCTAGGACCAAAGACTTCTCTCCCCATGCAACCTTATCTCCAGTGGGTCTGAGCTCGAGCCCAGAAGCTTGGAATGCCCTATGAAGCTGTGCTGCCAGTAATTGTGGAGCATACCAATGAAGAAGGTGTTCCTTATACGGTCCTTTATCCGTACATGCCTACTGATCTTGGGGCATTGAAGAGATCTTAGATTCAGTTGAGGGAAGAAAGGGATGCCTACCAAGAGAAGTATCATGAGCAAGAGAGGAAGATCTTAAAGCTCACGAGGCAACTTGAGAATGAAAGGAAAATCAATGATTATGTCAGCACGAAGGGGAAGCGACCATGGGAGCTCTGATGTCTTTTATTGTTTCTAGTTTAGATTTACTTTTCAGTTATTTCTTTTGTAATGCCTTGAAGGCATTGTTAAAAAAACTTCACAAGTTTATCTAATAAAGTGTGTTTCATTTTTGTCTTACAAATTTAAATCTCCCAAAGTCTTTGAAATCATTTCATACGCATTCCATTATCATGCACCTCATCACATGTACCATTACAGGTTTCTCATCTTCTTCGCAGTTTATTTCAGCACAAGATGTCTTCTGAAATGCCTACCGATCAAGCCATCAAAGCTCTTCAGGCTCATAATGCTCAATTCCAGGAGATGTTCTTGAACTTGGCCAAAGGGCAAGCAGATTTGAAGACTCTCATCCTAAAGAAGGAAAAGAAGAAGAAGAAGAAGAAGAAGGTGGTTCTTCTAAACATGGGTCACAGATTTGGGAACAGGTTGCGACAGGAAGCTGATATGTCTCATTCTTCCAAAGGAGGAGAGAATCAAGAGGAAGAAAGGGGGCCTAGTCATGTGGTCTCTGATAATGACACTGACTTTGATGAAGAACAATATCCTCCTGCCGAGGATAGGTACAAACAACTTGAGGACCGTCTAAGTTCTATGGAGATTCAGAAGGTTCCTGGGTTGGACTTTGGAGATTTGGGACTAGCATCGGGGGGCTGATCCATTACAAGTTCAAAGCTCCGGTTTTTGCTAAGTACGATGGAGTATCCTTTCCGAAACTCCATCTCCGCTCGTACGTCAGAAAAATTCAAGCTTACACTGCTGATAGGAATCTATGGGTGCACTTATTTCAAGACAGTCTGTCAGGGACTCAACTTGAATGGTTCTATCAATTGGAAGGAGCTAATGTCCGCAACTGGGAGGACCTTGTTGTTGCTTTCTACAAGCAGTACCAGTATAATGCCGACCTTGCTCTCACTCGTACTCAGCTTCAGGGTATGTCTATGGGTGCAAGCGAAGGTTTTAAGGACTATGCTCAGAAGTGGAGAGATCTAGCTGGAAGAGTCCAACCCCCTCTGTCTGGAAGGGAGTTGGTTGACATGTTTCTTGGGATGTTATCTGGTCCTTTTTTCAATCATATGATCGGTAGTTCATCATCTGGGTTCACTGAATTGATTATGACTGGGGAAAGAGTGGAAGCTGGTATCAGAAGTGGTAAGATACAGAAGGATGCGTATTCTAGTGCCGTAAAGAAACCTTTTGCTGGTAAGAAAGAAGCTAGTGCAGTCTACAGTTCGAGGATCCAAAACCATCCTGAGCGTCATCAATCAGTGAATGCGGTAGTAATATCAAGACCCACCGTTACCCCACAATGCAACAATCAACAAAGAATGGATAGGCCGCAAAGACAATACACTCGGCTTAATATGACTTTGTCTCAGATCCTACCACAATTGCTGAAGACCAATATGGTAACTCTGAGGGAAGCGCTGAAGAATCCCAACACCACATCTCCGCTATATAATCCCAACGCCCGTTGTGCCTATCACTCCGATAGCCCGGGCCATGATACAAACAACTGCTGGGCTTTGAAGAATAGGGTTCAAGATTTGATTGAAGCTAAAGAGATCGAGTTTGACGCTCCAGAGAAACCCAATGTCATAAATGCTCCTATGCCCAAACATGGTCATGGAGTAAATGTTGTGGACGATGATTTGTTTGTGACCTTTGTGGAAGACATATCTACTCCTCTAATGACAGTGAAGAAGAATCTTTTGTTGGCCGGTTTATTTCCGGGTTGTGGCGAAGGTTGCCACCTATGTTCAATTCTACCTACTGGTTGCCGTTTATTGAAATCAGGTGTTCAGCGCCTGATGGATAATAAAGAGATCTTGTTTGAGAAGACTTTGACTCCATTGATTCCAGTTGAAGATGTTGCCATCATAACCATTTCCGCCAATCCTTCCAAGGCTTCCTCGAGAATGCCTGTTAGGATTACATCTGTTCCAATAATCGCTTTGTTGATCATTACTATTCCTGGTCCCATCCCTTACACTTTGGACAAGGTTGTCCCATGGAACTATGGTGTTGATGTGTATTACCATGGAATTAAGCAAGACTTTAAGAATGAATAAGATGACGCTGATATCGGCAATATTGTCGGGGCTAGCAAGGTCACCAGAAGTGGAAGACTTTTCTCTCCTGAGATTTCTCCTCCGACTGTTCCAAAACCTGTTGTCATTCCGTCTGCCAATACATCAGCTACCACTCTGATTCTTACTCCAGTTATCACTCCTATCGCCGAGTCGTCTGACCCTCGGGGCAAAGAAGTTACAGGTGAGCCTGCCCGGATGGAGGCACCTAAGAAGATTGTTGTAGAAGCCTCTAAGCAGGAGATAGAGGAAATTCTTAAAATTATCAAGAAGAGCGACTACAATGTAGTCGAGCAGCTGGGGCAGACCCCATCAAAAATCTCCATGTTATCCTTGTTGTTGTGCTCTGAAGCCCATGCAAAGGTTTTAATTGCTTTCCTGAAGACTGCGCATGTACCACATGAAACCTCTGCTGATCAATTCAAATACTGCGTAGCTAGTTTGACTGCTGACAACGGTTTGGGTTTCTCAGACGCAGATCTGACTGCTAAAGGAAGAAATTACAATGATGCTCTGCACGTCTCGATCGAGTGCAGGGGCACTACTTTGGCCCACGTGCTGGTGGACACTGGGTCTTTATTGAATGTCTTACCAAAGAAGGCGTTGGACCGTCTAGACTGTGAAGGTCTGACTCTGAAACCAAGTAATATTGTGGTTAGAGCTTTTGATGGGTCAAAAAGGATGGTGCACAGGAAGGTGGACGTCCCTGTTAAAGTTGGCTCTCAGACTTTTGCATCTACCTTCTACGTGGTGGATATCCGACCATCTTATTCTTGCTTGTTGGGTTGCCCTTCGATTCACAAGGCTAGGGCAGTGACTTCTACGCTCCATCAGAAGCTGAAATATTCGGTAAAAGGGAAGATTGTTACAGTACAAGGTGAAGAAGAATACATGGTGAGTCACATTAATTCCTTCCGGTATGTGGATATGGATGGAGAGTTCATCGAAACCCCGTGTCAGAATTTTGAAGAGGTTCCTCAGACCTTGGCGTCAATTGAAGTTGCTGGTGACAAACCTCCGTTGAAGATGGCTTCCCTCAAGGATGCCAAGGCTGTTATTGATCAAGGTGGGTGTGCAAATTGAGGATAAATCCCTGACTTCACACACAAAACTGACAAGTTTGGTTTGGGCTTTACTGCAGAGGCTCAAAGGGTTGTTCGGCGCGCACGGATTGGAAGACCTCCTTTGCGCATCCGTAACCCAGGAGTGAATGCAATTAAAGATGATGAAGAAGAGTCATATATCGACAACTGGATTTACCCGACTATCAACGGTGGCTTGAACAATTGGATGGCGAAGGACTTTGTGTTCGTTCCTTTTATTACACAGTAATAGACTTTTGTTTTGAGATTTGTAACAGACAGTTTGAAACTTTTATGGCCCGGTGCATTACCCGAGGCACCATTGGCTTTGTTTGTGAGGGCTTATTATTTGTCATTTTCATATATCATCAATAAAGCGTTGGACGTTCTTGCATTACAAATTTTGCGCTCCTTGTTTTTCTTTTCTATCTTGCACTTTATCAAAACAGATATTGTCTTACACACACTCACATATCATAATGCAGATCCACATCCACTCTGGATCCCATTGATAACGACTCTGCTACTGCCAGTTATGACTTCGAGAATCCGATCAACCAAGCCGAAGACGAAGGTGAGAATGATTGTGAGGTTCTTGGAGAGCTTGCTAGATTGCTACTGCAAGAAGAGAGGGCCATACAACCTCATGAAGAGGCAGTGGAATTAGTAAATTTAGGTACAAAGTAAGACAAGAAAGAGGTCAAGATAGGTGTGAATCTGAAACCTAGTGTCAAGCAACGGTTGATACAGATGTTACGCGACTATGTTGAGATCTTCGCTTGGTCTTACGAAGATATGCCTGGTTTGGATACTGATATTGTGGTTCACCGCTTGCCAACCAAAGAAGACCGTCCTTCGGTAAAGCAGAAGGTTCGCTGTATGCGCCCCGAAATGTCTGAGAAAATCAAATCTGAGGTCATGAAACAGTTTGACGCCGGATTTCTAGTTGTTACTTCTTACCCGCAGTGGGTTGCCAACGTTGTTCCGGTGCCGAAGAAGGATGGTAAGGTACGTATGTGTGTAGACTATAGAGATCTGAACAGGGCGAGTCCCAAGGATGATTTCCCTCTGCCTCATATTGATGTTTTGGTCGACAACACCGCACAACATAATGTCTTCTCCTTCATGGATGGTTTTTTCGGTTACAATCAGATTAAGATGGCTCCCGAAGACATGGAGAAGACAACCTTCGTTACGCAGTGGGGTACTTTTTGCTACAAAGTCATGCCGTTCAGATTGAAGAATGCTGGGGCAACTTATCAGCGCGCCATGGTCGCTTTGTTCCACAACATGATTCACCATGAGATTGAGGTTTACGTTGACGACATGATTGCAAGGTCCCAGACTGAAGAAGAACACCTTGACCATCTCCAGAAGCTGTTTGACAGGTTGAAGATGTACAAGCTGAGGTTAAACCCGAACAAGTGCACCTTCGAGGTAAGGTCTGGTAAGCTGTTGGGTTTCGTTGTTAGTGATAAAGGTATTCAGGTGGATCCCGCAAAGGTGAAGGCTATACAGGAGATACCAACTCCTCGAACAGAAAAGGAAGTTAGAGGCTTTTTGGGACGTCTGAATTACATTGCCCGATTCATTTCACATCTGACTGCTACTTGTGAGCCAATCTTCAAGCTGCTGAAGAAAGATCAAGTGGTAAAGTGGAATGATGAGTGTCATACCGCTTTCGAAAGGATCAAAGAATATCTTCAAAAACCGCCAATTATGATGCCTCCAATCGAAGGAAGACCTTTGATCTTATACTTGACAATGTTGGATAACTCAATGGGGTGCGTGCTGGGGCAGCATGACGAGTCTGGCCGGAAAGAGCATGCTATTTACTACCTTAGCAAAAGTTTACTGACTGCGAGACCCGATACTCGTTGGTCGAGAAAACTTGCTGCGCTTTGACATGGGCTGCTTGCCGGCTGAGACAGTATATGCTGACTCACACTACCTTGTTGATATCAAAGATGGATCCAATCAAGTATATCTTTGAAAAGCCTGCCTTGTCCGGACGAATAGCAAGATGGCAGATGATCTTAACCGAGTATGAAATCCAATACATAACCCAGAAAGCAATCAAGGGAAGTGTGTTGGCGGATCATTTAGCGCATCAGGCCGTGGATGATTGCCAGTCTATGAATTTTGAGTTCCCGGATGAGAGCATCATGTTGGTGACCGACTGCGAAGAGCCTGGACCAGAGGAAGGACCTAAGGAAGGATCCCGATGGTCTATGTATTTTGACGGAGCTTCAAACGCGTTGGGTAATGGCATTGGCGCCATGATCATATCTCCTGAAGGCTGTCATACTCCGTTCACCGCCCGATTATGTTTTAACTGCACCAACAATATGGAGGAGTATGAAGCATGCATCATGGGCCTTCGAGAGGCTATTGACCTAAGGATTAAGTTCTTGAGTGTGTTCGGAGATTCCTCTCTCATGATTAGTCAGATCAAAGGCGATTGGGATACGAAACACCCAAATCTTATTCCTTACAAAGAGTATGTATTGATGTTGCTTCCGCACTTCGAAGAGATAACCTTTGAACATTTCCCCAGAGAGGAGAATCAGTTAGCGGACGCGCTAGCTACCATGTCTTTTATGTTCAAAGTCAGGTGGGATAATGACGCTCCCCAGATCATCATTGAGAGGTTGGACGAACCCGCACATTGCTATGCTATTGAGACTGAAGAGGTAGCAGATAAACCCTGGTTTCACGAGGTAAAGAGGTATCTTGAGGCTCAAGAGTACCCCGAGGGTGCATCTGTTAATGATAAGAAGTTCTTGAGAAGGTTCGCTGCGAAATTCTTCAACAGTAATGGTATCCTCTACAAACGTAACCATGATTCAACCTTACTGCAATGTGTAGACAAGAACGAAGCAGAAAGAATTATGGCAGAGTTACATTAAGGTACTTTCAGAACTCATTCCAGTGGACATACCATTGCGAAGAAAATACTACAGGATGAATATTATTGGTCTACTATGGAAGCCGATTATTATTAGCATTCTCGGACCTGTCATAAGTGCCAAGTCTATGCTGATAAGGTGCATATACCTTCAGTTTCTATGAATTTTTTGATAACACCTTGGCCTTTCGCAATGTGGGGCATCGATATGATTGGCGAGATCATACCTACTGCGTCTAACGGGCCTCATTTCATTCTGGTAGCAATTGATTATTTTACGAAGTGGGTTGAAGCAGCTTCTTTTGCTACAGTGACCAAGCACGTCGTGGCACGGTTCGTCTGACATAATCTGATCTGTCGATATGGTGTACCGGAGAGGATCATTACAGACAATGGTACAAATCTCAACAATACAATGATCACCGAACTCTGCAAACAGTTTAAGATACAACATCACAACTCTTCTCCTTACCGGCCGAAGATGAATGGGGTTGTTGAAGCGGCTAATAAGAACATCAAGAAGATTGTGCAGAAGATGACGGTGACATATAAAGACTAGCATGAGATGTTACCATTTGCTCTTCATGGGTACCGTACCTCAGCACGGACATCAACAGGGGCAACACCTTATTCCTTGGTGTATGGCATGGAGGCAGTCTTGCCCATTGAAATTCAGATACCCTCTCTTTGGATTATGAAGGATGCAGGCTTGAGCGAAGATGACTGGATCCAGACCCGGCTTGATCAGCTGAATTTAATTGATGAAAAGAGACTTACTGCTATTTGTCATGGTCAAACGTACCAAAAGCGAATGATCAAGGCATTTAACAAGAAAGTCAGAAGACAAGAGTATCAATTCGGAGATCTAGTGATCAAACGCATCATCCTACCGCAAGGTGATCCTAGGGGCAAATGGGCCCCCATATATGAAGGGCCATTTGTGGTTAAGAACATTTTCTCAGGAGGAGCTATGATTCTAACCACTATGGATGGTGACGACCTTCCTCACCCCGTCAATGCAGACATAGTGAAAAAATACTACGCATAATCAAAGACCCACTAGGTCGACTGGCCTAGGCAAAAATAAGGGCTTCTCGGCGAACCAAAAGGGTTCGGGAAAAAGTAAGGGATGAAAATGAAAAAAAACTGTACACTCGGCAATTCGAAAACCTGAAAAGGCGGCTTGGGCAAAAAAGGGTATCTCGGTGGATTGAAAACCCGAAAGGGCGCTCCAGGAAAAAATTAGGGATCAAAGCATAACACTATGTATCATTGGATCATCTTACAACCATATTGCGGTATTGACTATCAAGCTCAGATGGTGCCAATCAACCTGACTCATCTTCAATCAAGTAGCAAAGTGATGAGACGCTCGAAGATATAAAGGCAATAGCAGAGTTGGAACCCAGTGGGATTGTTCACATAGTTGTTTTTCCTTTGTTTTTCACAAATTGTAAAATTTTATCATCTCGACGGCGTTCTCTTACTAGAACGTCAGCCTCTTGTACAAAGACGCCTATTACAGGCCAACTTCAAAATCAATACAATTCATTTTTTACAACAAATTTCAAAATTGTTTTTCTTTTCCTGTTTTTTTTGCAAGAACATCCAGTGATTCATTTTTTATATATGCATTTGACAATAACTGTTGCTCATAAATATATACATGCGAAACAAAAGACGATGACTCGTAATACCAGGAACAGGGGAAAACATGAAATGTCCAAACCTTACAGTTGCTCTATTCCCCGGGTATAGGGATAGACCCAGCTGAAGAATAAGACTGAAATATGCATACACTCCCTGCAGAGTTAAAAGGTATCTAAAAATAGTGGTGTTAACTCTACCCAACTGAGGTTCGCAATCGCGAGTGAGTCGGCAGAATTCTCCCCAAGCAGAGTTCATCTATCACCAGCACTGGAAGACCATCCCCCAGTGGAGTTTATTTCTTCCACAAACAGAAACTTTATCCCCAACAGAGTTCATCATTACCAGCAGCGGTAATTCATCCACAACCGAGATTACTTCTCCAAATCAGGAGATCTTCTGACAGAGTCTCTCTTCCCCACATAGTCATTCTCTCATCAGTATATTCTCTAGCAGAGTTATTCTCAAATCATCTTCGGTCATTATCCTTAGCGAGCCAAACTTCTTTTATTCTCCAGCAGCAGCCCGGGATTTATTTCCCCAGCTAGAAAACATCGCAATACATTGCATACATCATGACATTCTCATATGCATCATACATCACAGTCTCATTTATCTTGAGAACATCATTGCTCAATACATGTCATGCATCATGACATTACATCTAACCAACCCTTTACCTTTCAAGAAAGGATACAATTAAATTCTCATAAGGTTCAAATGAAGCCCGGGCACGACCGGATAGTATCTTGATTCCTCCATCATATTGTGAAGCCCAGAGAACGACCGGATAACAATATCAGAACACCGCGAAACCTGGATTATGACCATATAGTGGTTCATCTCAAATTCAAGCTATGAAACCCAGATTCGACCGGATAGTAGTTTAATCCCCAACAAGTTATTGTGAAACCTGGATTACGACCAGATAGCAATACGAAGACACCATGAAACCTGGATTACGACCATATAATGGTATATCATAAACACAAGCCGTGAACCTCGAATTCGACCGGATAGCCGCTTAACAAAGCAATTGTGAAACTTGGATTACGACCAGATAGCAATACAAGACACTATGAAACCTGGATTACGACCAGATAGCAGCCAAGAATACTACGAACCCTGGATTACAACCAAATAGTGGTATATCTTTAATTCAAGTTATGAAACCAGGATTCGACTGGATAATACCTTGTTTTCCCTAAACACCATGAAACCTGGATTCGACCAGATAATGGTACATTGCATCGTGAAATCTAGATTACGACCAGATAGCGGTACAAAACACTGTGAAGCTTGGATTTCGACCAAATAGCATTTTTACCAGGACAGTTACTAAGAAACCCAGAGTCGACCGAATATTGGTATGCCCTAAAGTCAAGTTGAAACCCAGATGCGACCGGATAACAACTTAATTCATTCTGAAGCCTAGATTACGACCAGATAAGAATTGAGAAATTGCGAAACTCGGATTACGACCGGATAGCAAGTTTAATCTCATCCCCAATAGAATAACGAACAACTGAAGCTCCTAACATTCTATTTCTCCCAAGACAGAGACCAGCATTCCCCAGCAGAACCTTCCTCAACGACAGGTATATAAACTCTCGCTAAGGAATATCTTAGGCGATCGACACTCTTTCGGATGGCATCTTTAAGCCCATCTCCTTCATCAATTTCCAAATGGCATCTATAATCCCATTCCCGACATCGCAAGACGAGCAGCACTTCATGCGAGTGCAAATTTCTGGGCACTCTAGTGTTCAATCATCTTCCACCTTCGGATCACGAAAGGCAGACAAGCCAATCTACATCCTCAGGTTTAAGAAAATTGAACAGGGGCAGCTGTTGTACCCTAAAATTTGCCCTCCCATATTTCTCAATACATTTCAAGTGAGGTCTTCAAAATGCTCAAGGAAGTCCAAGGGTTGACCAGACAAACTCTCTCCTAAGGTAGTCTATTCAAAATTAGGGTTTCATGTTGCATCAAGATACTTGAGTCCAAAGGGTCTCAAATGCTCATAAATGTCCTAATATGTTCTCAAGTTCATCCATGTCAAGTTTCAAGCCTTGCATAGAAAGTTTGCTCAGTCAACTACTCAAAAGCCTGAAAATCGACTGTGCTAGGGCAAAAGTCAATTCTGGCCCACATACAGTCAAACTTCAAGATTTTTTGTCAACATTCTCATTTTGAAGTATTATTCATAATTTGATCAAGGGTTGATCATGATTCATCAAGGAATGCTCACAATTCATCAAAACCCAAAAGTTGCTAAATTAGGGTTTTGTAGGAAAAGTCAACTCAACTTTTACCAAGCATAACTTTATCATACTTTATGATAAATGACCCATACAAAGCTCATTTTTAAGAGGATGCAATTCCATGCAATTCATCTTCATCTACCAAGTTCAAAATATGCACTCACAAGAAGTTATGAATTTTGACATTATAGGTCATTTTGAAAAGTCAACAAAAACACTTTTTTTGTCAAAGTTTCATACATGAACATGGAATATCAAATTGACATGAGACCAAAAGGGTTGCTTATAGGACATCTCAAGCCTTCTAAAAAGTCTAAGAACAACTTCAAAGAGTCAAAATTGAGGAAGTTATGCATTAGTGAAGTTGACCTTTTTTGCAAAATTGTCAAAAGTCAACTATGCCTCAAATTGCAATTTTTGCTAAATTGGCCTAACTTTTTGCACTTGTTTTGAATTGGTAGCATGGTCCACGAGCCCTAGCTCTTGCCACTTGTCATTATCTTGTTTTTATTATTTATTTTTATTTTTATTTGAATTAAATCAATTTTAATCAAAACAAATCATGAAAAAAATCAAAAACATTGAAATCCAAAGATTTTGTACATGCTCCAGGTCCTATATCCAGCTAGCATAAGATTGAATTCGTGTAAAGCTTTGGTGTGCACAAAAAGATTGAATTTGGCCTATTTTTGGAAAGATATTCAAAGGAATCAAATCAAAATCAAAGGCCATGATTGATAAAGATTGAGCACACTTTCTCAACCCTAATTCATTCCTCAATAGATAAGGAACATTGGCATACCTAAAACAATGCTAGAGAGAGGCGCAAGAACAAGAACCAAACTTGAGAAAAATCATAAAAAGTGTTGAGTCGAATTCATACTTTCAAGCAATTACAAAGCCTTCTGACCATCCCAATCGCTTCCTGGGAGTGTAAGCGAGCGAAACCAATTAAGAACAAGTCCTTTCCAGCCCTGTAACTCATTGTAAGTCAGTTATAATATTGCCTTTTTCTTGAATTCGAATTGCATCATTCTGATACTTATAGCATGAAATAATTATAGATTCTTGTTCCTTAACACATTTGCAAGATATTCATATCATCCAATTGCATTTTTATGGACTGAATCAAGAATTGCCATTGTTAGGGTTTGTGGTTTCGTTTTAGGGTTTTTATGTGCAGGCAAAATTGGCCCATAAAAATGGCATCATGATATTCAACAGGTCCAGACGAACCTATCCATGGCCTTCGTTCTTATTTATTTTACTCATGCTTGATTTTGAGAAGTTACAGGGATGTAGCGACGGACATATGTCCGTAGGTGAAAGTTTTCAACTTTTACCAACGGAGCAAGGTTGGGGATGACCTGCATGGCGCCCTTCTATTGGGTCATTTGTATTCTGGCGCCCTTTTTACGTTATTGCATATTGTCACTATTATTTATTTTATGAACAAATGAAACAACTAGCTCAGTTGGTTGCCAAGCATTGGAAAGTGCCTTGGGGCCTGGGTTCGAATCTCAGGTCCCCCCAATTATTCCATGTTATTTTTCTTCAGGTAATCTAGCACCCACACAAGGCCAGGGTCCACCATGTGACCTCATCATCGAATCTACCAAGTGGCCAGATGGCCAGGTCTAAAGGCCATCAACGAAGGAGCATCATGAAGCTTAGTCAAAGCAATACATGGGATTCTGGAAGTCACCGTGGGCTATTTTCTTTTGGGCCAAGAGCTTGCTATCCACACCCCCTCCAAACTGCTTTTCAGGCCCGGTTTTCTCCTTTCTTTTCTTTTTTTATATTTTGTTTTATTTATTTTATTTATTTATTTTACTAACAAATTAATTATTTTTCTTTTTATCAAAAAAATCACAAAAAAATATTTTCATCCAATTAGAATTAGATTTATTTTTTTATACAAATAATAATTAATTAGGTTATTTAATTTTAGATAACTTTAATTTATTTTTGTATAATAAATTAAAATTAATTAGAACAATTAGGGTTTTGTTTATAATTTAATTCTATTTTTCTTTTTTTTTCCTTAAAATAACCAAAAACACAAAAATAGGTTAAAATTAGTTATTTTCTTTAATTAATTTAATCACTAATTATTTTCGTATTTAATTTAGAAAACCTAGTCCTTTTCTTAAAAACAATTAAAAACAACAAAAATAATCTTTCTTTCGATTAGGTTAGAAGGGGTCAAAACCCTAGTTCTCTACCGATTTTAATTTCCTCGCGCGCGCTTTATCATTTATTTTTACCCTATTAATGTAATTGCTCACAAGTTGTAATAGCTTAATTAGGATATTTTATCTTTCATTTATCTCTTTTGTTTTAAGGGTTTGTTTTTGGCTATGTAAATACCCGAAGCCTTGTAATAGCGTAGTTTATTTTCCGCTTTTTAAATTCCGCAAATATTAAACTGTTCGATGTATGATATTAGGGATGCATGACAAGAATGTACGTAAGCTTTAAAACAGTTAGCAAACCCTAAATGTGCAAAGATAATAATTTGAAATTGAATCACTCGCACATGCGCACTCCTAGGGTATACTCCACTTCGGTTGCCTTCGGTAAACGGTCATTAGGTATAGGATGCTTTAGTGGTCGTCCTCTTGTCCAAAAGATCAAAGTTGCCTCGGAATGGTTGCCTTAGAATTGTTGCCTCGAATAATTGATCTTAAGACACTAGGGTTACTACTAAGACGTCCTAACATTGCTTTAGTGACCGTACGTCCCTTTAGAATTGATCCTCAAACTCCAACAACGGTGCTACCTACTCACTAATAGTGGGATAACACTGTCTAAAGGAAACAAACATAGAACAATTCTTTTTTCGAGTAGGTAGATTAGCTCTTAAGTACTTGCTCAATCCAAACAACTTTTTCACACTTACACTCCTTTACAAACAAAGTTTTAAAAACAACTTCGTAACACTCTTGAGGACTGATACAAGGGTTAAATCGAAGTCAAGCAAAACCTTTTCAAACCACACAAACACACAAATAAGCAATTTTCAAAATGATGAGCAAGTACCTAAGAGCCCGTAGAAAACTACGGATAGAAAGGGTGTTAATACCTTCCCTTTCTATAATCTACCCCCCGTACTCAGAAAATCTCGAAAAAAGGAATTTTTCTGTGCTTTTTTCCTTTCCTTATTGGATAAAATAAAAGTCAGTGGCGACTCTTGCTTACCGTGACATTTTGCGAACAAAAATGCAAAACGCAAACCAGTATTAAGCAGTCGGTTCTGCCACCGTATCACAGCTATTACAATGCTTCGAGGAAGGGGGTACAAAACCACAAAATTGAGGGAAATAGAAAGAAAATGAAAAACCTAATTAACTATTACAATCCTTAAGCATATACGTTATTATGAAAAATCTAATGCAAAAGTAAAAGAACACGCGAAGATTGTAAAAAAAAAAGGAAAGATATTGAAAAATTGTCTTGTGATTGTTTTTGATGAAAAAGAAATTTTAATAGTTATCCTAAAAACCCTAATTGATTTTGGTTAAGGAAAAAAGAAAGTTTTGAAGATGAAACCCTAAAAACTAAATTAGAAATTTAAATTTATTTAATAATAAAAAAATTAATTAAGTTGATAAAAAAACCTAATGTCTAAATTGTTTTTAATCAAAAAATAATAATTAATTTAGTTGTGTTAAAGTCAAACAATTCAAAGTGTGCGCCTGAGTGGGACCTCTGGGTTTGAATGGTCTAGTGGCAAGATGCCATACCAACCCTAGTTGTCTCTGGCTACCATACACGGAGGAGGAGGTCATCTTCTCTGATGATGCATTTTTGAAAACATACCAAAATCGATTAAAAAACAAAAGCTAATAACCCTGATTAGATAATTAGACCCTTGCGAGTCCAATGGGCATGTTAGTTGGCCTAAAAACAACTGTAACTGGTGGTTCGAACGAAACCGATCCCAGTTCCCTAACCATAGTGAAATGTGATTCCTGCGTAAAATCTCTGCATGTAATGCGTCAATCATATTCTAATGGTGCATATGAACATATTTAACATGTTAGCAATGATTGAAAACACAATAAATAAAGTTTTAGAAGTCTACCAATCTTGACAACCAGTGTAGTTGAGATGTGGCGTTCTTGCGCTCGAGGGATTGAGCTATAGACTTGGATCACCTCCTTTGATCCTCAGGAAGTGATTGTTGGCCTTAGTTTGGATTGAGAGCAGCTTGAAACTGAAGTACAGATCTTGCATTTTTCTTTGAATTTTTGTGAAACTGATGTTGACCAAAAACTTGTGATGGAAGGCATGAAATTTGATATGAACATTGTTGAAGACCTATAAGAAACCATAAATTACATTTGATACCTTTGAAACCCAATCTTCCTTGATAAACACAAAACCCTGGTTGTAGGCCCATTGCTTAGGAGGACAATTTGTCTGATCAATTCTTGAGCCACCTTGAACATTTGAGAAACTTCTGAGAAGGTCTTGAAGAAAAATGTAAGGGAAAATTTTGGGGTACAACAATTACAAAGATACATGTAAATATTACATTATTTGAAGCTCTTGAGCACATGCTACTCTATGCAAAATTCATGAAAAAAACTTTTATATAGAAAGCGTAAACTAAAATATGACGAGAGTATTACTTTAGGAGAAGAGTGTAATGTTATAATCTAGCACAAGCAGCCACCTAAACTCACTAGTCTAGGTAGATTTTTTATTCCTTGTTCAATTGGTCCACTAATGATTGGTAATGCACTATTTGATTTAGGGGAGAGTATCAATTTGTTGCCTATATCTATGATGAGGAAGTTGAACTGTGGATAACCAAAGATAACTCATATGACTCTTATGTTAGTTGGTCGATCTATCACGTATCCATAAGGAGTTATCGAATATGTTCTTGTGAGAGTAGATGTTTTATTTTTCCCAGCTAGCATTGTAATCCTCGACTTGGAAGAAGATTTCGAAGCAACATTACTGTTAGTAAGACCTTTCTTATCAACATGTGATATTTGATTGATGTTGAAATGGGATAACTGATTTAGAAATTCAACAAAGAAAAGGTTGTTTCCAAAAAATTTGAATCCATGAAACATCAAAAAGAAAATCCTCATAGCTATAGAAATGATGTAGTGGAAAAGACCATTCATAAATTAGTTGTAGATGAGTCACCATCTTCACTGATGGATAGCATTATTATGAATTTCATTGAAGCAGATGAAGATGAATTTGATATAGAAGAAGTCGAATGTGTACTTTGGTTGCAAGCAACCCAATTTCGAGAAACAAATTAAAATATTTAATAATTAGGTGGTAGTGAGTAGAAAATTTCGATCCAAAGTTTGACTGACCCTGGATTGAAAGAGATTCCACCACACTTGAAATATATCTTCTTGAGAGAGTAACTGTTGCAATCAGCCATTATCAGTAATTCACTATCAATTTTTGGAGAAAGAAAAGCTCTTTTGTTTGGAGTGTTAATGATTTGAAAGGAATAAGTTCAAACTATTGCATGCAAATGTTCAAACATGAGGAATAATTCAAATCTGTAGTTTATACTCAACAAAGATTCAGCCCTACCGTGAAGAAAGTGGAGAGAAAGGAAGTTTTCAAGTTACTCGAAGCAGGTGTGATTTATCCTATTTATGATAGTTCTTGTGTGAGTACAACACATGTAGTTCCAAAGAAGGGAGGTATGGCCTTCATCTGGAATTAAAAGAATGAGTTGATTCAAACTCACACAATTACCGAATGGAACACATGTATTGACTACTACACGTTAAATCAGTCTACGAGAAAAGATCATTTTCGGTTACCTTTCATGGATCAAATGTTGGAAAGGCTAGCATATCAAGATTACTATTTTTTCTCAAATGTCTATTTAGGATATAATCAAGTTGATGTAGAACTCGTTTATCAAGAGAAAACCACATTTACTTGCCCATTCGAAGTTTTTGCTTATCGCATGTTGTCCTTCAATTTATGCAACACTCTAGCTATTTTCAAAGCTGCTTGATTTCCATCTTTTATGATATGATTGAAAACTCCATTGAGATATTTATTGACGACTTCTCTGTATTTGATAGTACTTTTGATAATTGTCTTGATCACCTTAATACCGTTTTGAAAGATGTGTTAAAATAAACCAAATTTTAAATTGGGAAAATGCCATTTTATGGTGACCGAAGGTATTGTTTAAGGAAACAGAATTTCATCAATAGGTCTCGAGGTAGATCAATTTAAAATAGAGGTCACTGAAAAATTACCCCTCCCATAAATGTGAAAGGAGTGAGAAGTTTCCTAGGACACACCAGCTTTATCAATGTTTCATAAAATACTTTTCAAAGATTACAAAACCTCTTTGCAACCTCCTAGTGAAAGAAAATGATTTTGATTTTTATGATGATTGTTTGAATTATTTTTTTGTTACCAAAGAAAAGTTAGTCATTGCACCTGTAATCGTCTCTCCAAATTGTGAAACTTCCCTTTGAACTTATGTGCGATGCGAGTGATTACGCAGTGAGAGTTATTCTTGGCCAATGTCACGAGAAATATTTCCATGCAATCTACTATGCTAGCAAAGTTTTAAATGAAAACCAGGTGAATTACACTACCACTAAAAAAGAATTGTTAGTTGTGGTATTTGTGTTGGAAAAAATTCATCCTTATCTAGTTGGTTCCAAAGTTTTTATTTTCATTGATCATGCTACATTAAAATATCTTTTTTCCAAAGGAGATTCTAAACCAATATTGCTCTGATGTATATTGTTATTTCAATAATTCGATTTGAAAATTATAGATAAAAAGAGCGTGGAAATGTAGTAGTTGATCACATCTCAATGTTAGATAATAATGAAGTGACTAAGAAAGAAAATAATATCAATGAAGGTTTTTCCAAATGAACACTTAATGGGACTCAACGAAATACCTTGGTTTGTTGATATGGCTAACTACAAAACTACGAAAAATGTACCGGAAGTCTACACTGGGAAACAAAAGAAGTATTTTTACAAAGATGTTAATTACTATTCATGGTATGGACCATATCTATTAATAATTATTCTCGATGGCTTAACTCATAGGTGTATTGCAGGTGATGAGGAAAGAAGTATTATATGGAACTACCATAACTCGGCTTATAGAGGTCACTATAGTTGAGAAATAATTGTAATATAAGAGCTTCAGAGGGTTTTGGGTGTTCGACTCTGTTTAAAGACTGCGACTCACATGTTCAATCGTGCCTTGAATTTTAGAAAACAAATAATATCACCATGAGGGATGAAATTCCCCTCAATGGTATGTTAGAAGTAAAACCTTTTGATTATTGTGGAATTTACTTCATGGGTCCTTTTCCACCATCTAATTCGCATCTTTACATTCTTGTATGTGTTGATTATGTTACAAAGTGGGTTGAAGTTGTTGTATGCACCGCTAATTATTCCCATACTATTACTAATTTTTTTAGAAAAAAATGTTTTTGCTAGGTTTGGAGTCCCTAGAGTTTTGATCAGTGATGTGGGTACACACTTCTGCAACAAGTATTTGGAACGTGTGCTTGCAGAGTATAATGTAAAACACAAAGTTTCGATACCTTACTATTCTCAAACTTATGGACAAGTGGAGGTATCCAATATGCATCAGAAACAAATTCTTGAAAAAAAATGTTGCAACATCATAAAAGGATTGGTCTAAGAAGTTAGATGATGCTATCTGGGCATGTGAGACAACTTTTAAGACTTAGGACTATCTCTATATTAACTATTTTCATAAAAATCCTGTAATTTACCGATTGAGTTAGAACACAAATCTTATTGGATTGTTAAGTTCTTGAACTTTGATAATAAAGACACTAGAAGTAAGAGGCTATTGAAATTAAACGAATTGGAGGAGATGAGACAGCAAATGTATGAGAATGCAGTGATTTACAAAGAGAGAACCAAGAGGTATCACGATAAGAACTCGATGATACGAAATTTTTTGACCGGACAAAAACTTCTACTCTATAATTCAAGGCTTAGATTATTTCATGGAAAGCTAAAATCTAAATGGTCAGGTCAGTTTATTATCACAAATGTTAATTCTCTGTTTTTGTGATTGGCATTAATTTTGGTAAAACTAACTTGGCAACACCATGTTGAACAAGATGATTCAACTTGCAGAAAAACATATTGAATAAGATGTCCTATCTAGAATCATTTGACATCGTGACTTGTACAACTAGACACTTGGATTCTTTTAGTTTGTCACAAATGTAGAATATTATGGGAATATTATGCTATCCTATGTGGCGCCCAATTTAAGGATTAAGAGCTTCAAGTTGAATTCAAGGAGTATTCTTAGTTTCTAATTATGGAGATAATTTAGGAAACTAATGATTGATGTCCTATCTTTGAGAAGATAAATCTACAGGTTTATTTGAAATGTGCTGCTGCGTTTTTTAAGCCTAATCCAGTCCATAAAAGGGTTATAAATAGAATGCTACAAACCTAATTAAAAGTTAAAATGTGTATTATTGTTAAGTGTGTTGTTAGGGTTTATGTGTTCTTGTTAATTGTGAGCCTCTCCAATATCATCTTGGTATAAAGGTAGAATTGTCTCTATTTAGTTGTAAGTATTGTCAATCAGACTTAAGCTTACAAGTATTGAGTGATTATGTGTTTTTGAAGTTTTTCTTCTAATTCTTTTGAATTGTGTTCTTGTCACTATTTGTGACTGAAAGGGAAGTGACATGGGTCTCATACCTAGGCGAGTCTTAGGTAGAAGTATATCACGAGTAGTTATTAAGTGAGAAGTTATAAATGGGGGAGTTTAGCTTCGAATTGATACTATTTAGTGGATTTACTTCCTAGCTTGGTATCCCCCAGATGTAGGTGTTATTATACACCGAGCTGGGTTAACAATTCTATGTGTTCCTTTATTTTTCTGCATTGTTTAAATTGTTATACCTTGTCATTTTGTTTTTGTTCAGAGATCAAGGTCTCGACATCTCTTAGGACAAATGAGATCTTAATACCAGAATTTCAATTGGTATCAGAGCAGTCATCCTGCTCCGTTTCTGGGTGAGATTCAGGGAAGATACTTTCTAGTACAATGGACAAGGAAGGAGGATTTATGAACAAAATATATCTACAAAGGTATGATTTGAAGAAGACATATTATGAGGTGATGACAAGGGATTTCAGTGGTAACACTCCTAAAACATGTGACAAAATCAAGGAGTGCAAGAGGTTATTTGACAGCGGCACGAGGTGGAAGACCACCTGAAGATGATTGTTGCATCCCAAAAGTTTCCCTCCCATTTTCAAGACAAATTAATTCAAAACACTTCCTCATGCTCATAGAAGTCTCAATTTCTCAAGGGTACTCAAGGAATTGATCAGACAAGTCCTCCTCCTAAGAAATTCACCTACAACTAGGGTTTTGTTTTTCTCAAAGAAAATTGAGCTTCTAATACCTCAAGTTGGTTTCATGGTTCCTCATATTCTTCAAAGAATCCTCATGTCAGGTTTCAGGCCTTGCTTCACAAGTTTGCTCGGTCAATTGCTCATATGAGTGAAAATAAGTTGCATTGGATAAAAAGTCAACATTTATCAATCTACAGTCAAACTTCAAGATTTTTGGTCAACATCAATATTTTGAAGTCAAATTCATCATTTAATCAAGGGTTGATCATGATTAATCAAGAAAACTCAGGATTCACAAAAGTCAAAAGTTACTAAATTAGGGTTTTTTAAGGAGAAGTCAATTGAACTTTGACCAAAGACAACTTTCACATACTTCATCAGAAATTCCTCTATTAAAGCCTAACTTAAAGGAAATTCAATTCTCTACAACTTTGTCACTCTAAGCTCAAGGCCAAAAATGCCTCATTTGAGAGATATGAGCCAAAACTTTACAGGTCATTTTGAAAGTCAACAAAAAGAGACTTTTTGTGAAGGCAATTTACATCAAGTTAAAGACTTAAAATGAAAATTGAGAGAGTTATGATTGGTGCAAGTTGAGAAAATTTGGAGAAATGCATGAAACTTTCATTGAACAATTTTGAAATTTTGGACTAATGGGCCAAACTTTTGAGGTTCAAACATGTTTTTGACATGTTAGAGGACCTCTAAGTCCATTCATGCATCATAATTTTTATTTCATTTATTTTAATTTTTATTCATTTAAATTCAAAATTTAATCAAATAAATGTATACTGCATAAAAGGCTTGTGATCTGAATTTTTTGGAGGCCCAGGGTCATGCTACAAACCGTGTAGACCTATTTGTGAATCAAATCTTCATTGATTTTGGAAGATCTCAACTTATTTTCAAATAAAATCAAAGATATGATTTCATGAGGTATCCAAGCCCACCATTTGACCTAATCTTCTCTTCTATATATACTCATCACATTCAGACCAAAAATGGGGAGGGGACAGCAGCGAGAAACACTAGGGTTTGAAGGAGAAAAATTTCAAATATACCAAGCCATCGGATCATCATTCTCAGCCAGTTTCACTCAAAGTCAAGCATTGAAATCTCTTTCTGAATATCCAAGGAGAAACCCCATGATTTTTTCTGCAAGGTTCAAGTACCAGATCAAGCAAATTCATCATCGTCGGTTGAGGTATAAAACTCAAATTCAAACTATTTGTTTTAAGAGTTATCAAGGAAATGTAACCATCGACTTATAGTCTAATACATGTTTGGAATAGGTCTAGATGTTTAGTTTATAGAATGCAGGTTCGTATAGTGAGATGCCATTGTTAGGGCATCCACTGAACTTGCATTCGAATCTCTTGTTTCACTAACCTCTTTCCCTTTTTGAGCCAAGATTTGAATTCAGAAGAAAATTTTAAGCAATATAGCATATTTCTTTTTTCGATTTGAGGAATTTTTGCAGGGTGATCGCCGGAGAAGACAGTGGTTTCCACCACCTTCGATCGGTCTGACTTTTGCAGGGAGGGTCAAGGGCTTGCATGGCATTTATAAGCCATTTAATTGGTCCATATAAACACTCGTGGACCCGCACGCGTTTCTTTTTTTATTTTATTATATTTTATTATATATATATTTACTTTCATCTAACTAACAAGAAACAACAATGGAACAATTGGTAAGGGCGCTGTATAGTATAGGTAAGGGCGTGAGTTCGAGTCCCAACTTCAGCATTTTTTCCTCTCATCTTTTCCAAACCACACCTATTCGTTTAAGTTATTTTTGTTTTGGTTGGTACCTGATTCAATAGAAAGCAACAACATGTGGCGTGGTGGTAAGATCATTGACTGGTGAAGGGAAGGGCGTGGGTTCGATCCCCACCCTCCCATACATCTTATTTTCTCAGTTTTTCTAACCCTGTTTTTCATTCCATGTAATTATCTTTTTTTCCTTCTAAATAATCAATTATCCAAAAAAACATAAAATGCCTTTTCAAAACATAATTAGTTTTAAGTTTATTCCTTAGCCAATTAATTTTCTTTAACTAATTAGACTTTAGGTTTTATTAATTTAAATGAATTAGAAATTAGGTTTTCTTTTTTAATTACTTTTAGAACTTAAATTATTTTCTACAAAAAACACCAAAAATATGTTTTCTAACACATAGAATCTTAAGGTTTTAAACATCTTTTTCTCGCACTTTCATTCATCTTTTTCCAGCTATTTTCTTAGTCAAGTGTATAGGACACACTCTCTAATGTAATAGCATAGATTTATTTTCCGCATCTTTTTTTCTTATTATGTATCTGCTCCAAGGATGTAGTAGCATAGGGCATTTATATTCTCGCACGTATATTTTTACGATATGATTAGTAATTAGGATTGTATGGAAAGACTAACAATTGAACATAGAAAACCTAATTCTCAAGACTAAATAACTAAATTAACACACAACCACACTTACATCTTTAGGGTAATGTCTCTTGTTGCCTTACGAATATTGGTCATTTCTCTCGAAAGTAGGGATATTTTAGAAAAAGACCCTCGATACAAGCGTCATAGTCCCAACGAAACAAAAGATTATAGTCCCTCGAGTTGCCTATGAAAAGATGATCTAGTCCCTCGATGACCCTACGAGCAATATAATGATAGTCCCTTTGATACAATTGCTAAAGTATCCTTACATGTTTCCTTCTATGACCATACGATGACCATACGCTTGTCCCTTCGCATACAATAGATAAGATTACCTACCAACTAATGGTATGGATAATACTATCTCAAAAATAAAAGGAAATAAGTAGGAAAGACAAAAATCTGGTGGGTAGGACTCTTGAATGCTTGCTCACAAACAAAATATTTTCTCACATCACACTTTCAAAATAATAAATAGTTTACGAAACACTTTGTATACATTCTTGAGGACTGATACAAGAATTATTACAAAGTCTGCCTTACATTGGCATTTCATAATATTTTCAAACAATTCACACAAAAATAGCAAGCGAGCTAAGCAATTAAGATCCATAGATAACTACGGATGTAAAAGGTACTAACACCTTCCCTTTACATAATTTACCCCCGAACTCAAAATCTTTCAAAGGTATTTCCTATTCTTTTCACTTTTCCTAAATATTAGATAAAAGAAAAGTCTATGGCGACTCTTGCTAACTGCACATTTGCGATAACACTAAAAAATTCAGTTCTCCCACCGTATTACAGAACTAGCGACTCTGAACTCAAAAAGAGAGGTTACCTTAGAGTTTAGATTACTTTTACTTGCTTTAATTATTTGAATTGTTTGCTTTAAATTTAAGGACTTGTTTGGGTATTACTTGTGTGAAAGATCCTACACTTGGATCTAGTGATTCCTTAGGTAAGTAGCAATAGATCATAAAGACTGTACGGTGTAGATCGATATGGTTAACATGATAAATACATTTAGTGTGACGCTTTGTTTTGTATTGATGTTCCTTGAGTCAATCAAGGATAACATTAGGCTTCTGCGTGGTGTCGTTAGCACTAACTTGCTTTTAGAACCTTAATTGACCCATTTTGGCCATTAGAAAGTAGTGAGATAGTCAGATTTGGTGTAGTCCGAAGTTGGTTAATACTCGAGGCTACGCTCATTGAGATTCAACTTTCGGGATGTTTTGGTGGAAAGTCAGCTTCCGTGCTAAAATAAAGCCTTCGAGAAAGATCTGTGATATGAGATTCTCATAACCCGATTAATATTTTAGGAAAAGTTGAGCCAACTTAACTTCAGTGGGGAAGGGTACTTACCTATGGACTTCATGCCGGCCTTTAAACCTAAGGCTCTTGTGTGACTTGTTTGTGTTTGATACTTATTTAACATGAACATAACATCATGACACCATATCATCATAACATAACATTTTCACTAACCATTTCAAGGACCTAGGGATTCATCTATGTTCTTTGTTGCAGGTTATGGCCTCCGCTCGCAGAAACACTATCTGAATCAACTTCATAAGGGTACCTTCCAAGTTAAGGAGTTAGTCTCAAAGGTTCCTGAAAAATCTTAATTCACCAAAAGGCATGGTTATCTACTCAGTTTGGTTACCTCAGGTTTTGAAGAAGATATGATGAGTGTTCCATTCCAATTCTTTGATCCTAAGCACCACTGTTTTACCTTTCCAGATTATCAGTTGGCACCCATAATGGAAGAATTCTCTAAGATACTTGGAGTACCTATTCATGATCACACACCCCTCACCGGTTTAGAGAAAGTTCCAAAACCTGAAGTTATTACAGCAACCTTGCATATGAAGCGGTCAGACATTGTATCTAATTGGGAAACAAGAAGTGGAGTTAAAGGTCTTCTGGCTAGATTTCTGATAGAGAAAGCTTAGTTGTTTCTGGATGTTATGAGTTTTCATGATTTTTAGGAGATCTTGGCTATGTTGATCTATGGTTTGGTACTATTCCTTAATCCAAACCAACTCGTAGATGTGAATTCCATTAAAATATTTCATACTCATAATCCTGTGCCTACTTTGCTTGGAGATATTCTGCACTCTCTTGACAATCATACTATGAGGAAGCGAGGGACTCTCATGTGTTGCATACCTTTACTGTCCAGGTGGTTTATTTCACAGCTTCCTCGATCAGTGATGAAGAATTAACAAGGTTTGAAGTGGTCTCGAAGGATAATATCACTCTCTCATTCAGATATCTATTGGTGTTCCCGATCTCAGGAGGACATCATTATTATTAACCGCTGTAGGGAATTCTCTAATGTGCCACTCCTTGGCATAAGGGGAGGTATTACTTACAACCCTTCTCTAGCCCTATGACAATTTGGTTATGCTCTAAGAGACGGTCCTCATGATATGCTTATCCAGGGTATTATATTCGATTACAAGAACGATCCTCAAGGTTACCGTCAAAGGTTTATACGTGCTTGGGGCATGGTGAACAAGATTGATAGCAAGACTTTGGGACATAAGAACTCCATCCCTTTGGAGCCCTACCTCAGATGGGTGCGATCTCGTGCTCAAAATCTTATAAGCCATATCTTGCCGTCCTACCAGTAATTGCGGAGCCTGTTATTGAAGTAGATGTTCCTCATACCATTTTTCATTCAGATATGCCTACTGACCTTGAGGTGCTACAAAATTCTTAGATTCAATTAAAAGAAGAAAGGGAAAACTTTGAAACTCAGTTCCATGCTAGCAAGAGGAAAGTGTTGGAGCTGAAAAAACGACTTCACGAAGAGCAGAGCCTTAATGCATATGTCAACACAAAGAGGAAGCTTCCATGGGAGACTTGAGTCTTAGGTATTAGGAGTTCCTAATTTGTTTCCTTGAAACCCTTTTGTTTTCATTGTAAGCCTAAGAGGCAATTATAATTTGAACTTACTAATAAGAGCCTTTGTTTTTGTTTCCTTTTGATTAACAAATTTAAATCCAACGAGGTCCTTGAAAACATTGCATATGCATCTACAACCATACATATCATTGCAAAACAGGTTTCCAAGACAGGTTTCTCATCTTCTTGCTATTTATTTAAGCAGAAATGACTCTCGAACAGACAAACAAAGATCTCCAGGCTCAGAATGCTCAGTTCCAAGAGATGTTCCTAAGCTTATCCAAGGGGCAAGAAGAACTGAATATGCTCATCGCCAAAGAGAATAAGAAAAAGACAAAGAAACCAACTGACATCCTTAACATGGGAAAAGGTTCAGAGGTCCAGCCAAGCATGCTCAAGATCTTGATATTCCAGTGGACGAAGCTGATGAACACGGTGAAGATGATAAGAGTGTTAAAGCTGAGAAAAAAAGAAACCATGATTCTGACAAATGTTTTGATGAAGAGGAAGAAGATTATTTGGAGGAACAATATCCCCATGCAGATGAGAAGTATAAGCTGTTAGAAGAGAGTTTGAAAGCTATCAAGACTCTGAAGATGTCTGGCTTTAACTTTGAGGAATTAGGTTTAGTCTCAGGAGTCGTCATTCCTCCTAAGTTCAAAACTCCTACCTTTTCTAAGTTTGAGTGTTTCTTGCCTGAAGCTACATTTGAGATCGTATGTTTGAAAAATCCAACCACACACTGCTGACAAGAAATTGTGGTTGCATTTCTTCCAAGAGAGTCTGTTTGGAACACAATTAGAATGGTACTATCAACTCGAAGGTACTAATATTCATACATGGGAAAATTTGGCTGCAACATTCTATAGACAATATCAATATAATTCTTATTTGACACCAACCCGCATGCAACTACAAAGTATGTCCATGGGTTCTAATGAAGGATTTAAAGAGTACACAAAAAAATGGAGAGATCTTGCAGGCATAGTTCAACCTCCTTTAGCTGATAGGGAATTGGTTGACATGTTCATGAGTACGCTAACATGTCCTATATATAATCACCTACTTGGAAGTTCTTCAGTCGGTTTCACCGAGATGATACTGACAGGGGAACATGTTAAGAATGGAATCAGAAGTGGTAAAATTTAGGTGGCTACACCTTCGAATACTGCGAAGAAGTCATACAATAGTAAGAAAGAATCCAATACTGTGTACGGCCAGAAGGGTCATAATAAGAGTGATTTTAACCAATCTGTGGGGGCATTTCTGATCTCTAATCATGCGCCAATGCAACAACAACAACAGAGTAATCAACGTAGGCAGGTCACACCCAAGAGATAGTTCACAAAAATCAACATGTCATTGTCTCAAGCATTGCAACACATGTTAAAGGCAAAGCTGATTACATTGAAGGATCCTTCTCAGAATTCCAATACTTCTTATCCCCGTTATAATCCCAATGCAAGGTGTGCATATCACTCCAACAATCCTAGACATGACACTAATGGTTGTTGGACTCTGAGAAATAAGATTCAAGATATGATTGACTCTAAGGAGATAAAATTTGACCCTTCTGAGACTCCTGATGTAATTACCTCTCATATGCCTAATCATGACAAGATCATTAATGTTGTTGATGATTTTTCTTATGTTTCTGTTGTGGATAACTTGACTACTCCTCTAATGATTATTAAGAAGAAGCTGTTGTGAGTCGGTTTATTTCTGGGTTGCGTTAAAAATTTCTACCACTGTGTATCCTGATCCAATGGTTGTGTGTTGCTGAAGGAAGGTATTTAACGTTTGATGGATGGCCGTGTAATTCTATTTGAGAATACTCATTTTGTAGAGAGCTTATATGAAATTGTGTCTTAAGGCCTGAAGCTTAAAGATGTATTTATGATCACAATTTCCAGTGCTCCTGTAAGGATCACTTATAAGGGTCATGTGAAGATTACTATCGAGCCTATGGTTGCTCCTCTGATCATTACCACACCTGGACCAATTCCATATTCCTCCGACAAGGTTATCCCTTGGAATTATGGAGTTGATATCTACTACCATGGCGTCAAGCAAGAACCATTGGCTGTCAAAAATTAAAATACTGAAGTTACTAATCCCAATATTGGCAATATTGTTGGGACTAGTAATATTACCAGAAGTGGAAGGATTTCCCCTCCAGAGATCTCTCCAAAGGTTGTTACTAAACCTGTACGTATCACTGCTACTGAGTCAACTATTGGGACTCGAGGTAAAGAACAGATGATTGAGCCTTCCCAGACTGAGGCACCGAAAGAGGTTACTATTGAAGATACCTCCAAGCAAGAGATTGAGGAAGTACTGAAAATTATTCGAAAGAGTGACTATAAGATTGTTGAATAGTTGTGGCAGACTCCCTCCAAAATATCTATGCTATCGTTGTTGTTATGCTCTGAAGCCCACGCTCAGGCTTTGGTAAAGTTTTTGAAATATGCTCATGTACAACAGGAAATCTCTATTGACCAGTTCGAAAATTGTGTTACTAGCCTGACTACTGATAATGGGCTAGGCTTTTTTGACGCTGATCTGACTCCTGCGGGAAGGATCCATAATAAGATCATGCATGTGTCTATTGGGTGTAGGGGCATGATCGGGACAATAGCAAGTGTACTATTTTTACCATGTAGTAATAATGGGTTTTACCCCAAGTATCAATCACAAGGACTGCGTGGCAAATATTGAGTGTGATTATTAATTCAATTGAACAAAAACTACTGTTTGGTTTGGTTGGGTAAATCCTCACACATATGTAAAAGAACAAAAAGTAAAATATGACTTTTGACTTTTTAATTAAAATATACTAGGGGGAATGTATGATTTGCCTTGAAATAACCTTCACTCTTTGATCTTTTCATCAAGTTCATCAACCTCAATTATCGATTCTTAAGATTATCTTTCCCTAAGTCCTTAGTAAAAAACCTTTAACCTTCTACTCTAATTTCAATGTCCATTCAAATTAGTTTTGAGGTTAAGTATTCAATTATCAAGAACTATTCTGGTTATCATAGGATTGCCCTAGTCCTAGCTAAAATCATATATAATATCATTATTTAGAAAACCCAACACGACCGTCCGACTCTAATGTGTTAAAAATAGTGAAACCATATGGTCCCATAGGATAAAACTATAAATTCTTCTAAACAATCAAATTGATGCATAAAAACTACTATGTTGAATAAAACAAAGAGATCGGTATTCTTAATATTGTAAATCAGGGACACCCCCTAGCATTGGGGGGTTTAGCCTCTCATAGAATTCAAAAGTAAAATAACACAAATATTAGATGTAGACATTACAAGGATGATGGATTCGTCGATCTTCAATTACTATCGCGCATGAAGAGTTCTCTGTTCCCAAAACTCCTATGGATCTCCAGTCTTCTATCGTGAAATTCTTCAATCGTTCAAAAATTCATTTCTTCTTCTCACAAATAGATTTTTATAGTGTTAGGTCATCTCTCACCAATGCAAAGCGTCCAAAGTACCCTTAATGATCTAATAATACAACAAAATCTCAAAATTGGATTTCTAGCGCCTAGGCTGACACGGGCCGTGTCACCGGACATGGGCACCCATGTCAGCATCTGTGATCTGCTCTCTTCACGCTTTTTGGTTCCATCTGAATTGCATGGGCCATGTCGTGTGACATGGGTGTCTGTGTCACCTTCTGCCTCGCTTCCAACTTTCACTTTTGTCAAGTCTTCCCCTGACACAGCCCGTGTCAGTTGACACGACCACCCGTGTCACGACTCCTGAAGAACTTTTTCTGAAACTCTAAATACTTCACTTTTCTGCCCCAATTTGTCATGTTTTATTCTTTTGAACCTGACACAACTAAAACAAAAAACCAAAGCACAAAATGCGGTAAAATGAAATAAAACCATATGAAGATCCAGTCGAGGTTGTGAACTTGGGTACCGAAGAGGTCAGGAAAGAAATAAAGATAGGTATCAATCTAGAAGACAATGTTAAAAAGAGGTTAATCCAGATTTTACATGACTATGTTGAGATCTTTGCTTGGTCTTATAAAGACATGTCGGGGCTTGATACTGACATTGTGGTTCACCGTCTACCAATGAAGGAAGGTTGCCTCCTATAAAGCAGAAGGTTCATCGTATGCATCCCGAGATGTCTGAAAAGATCAAAGCCGAGTTTATGAAGCATTTCAATGCAGGTTTCTTAGATGTTACGTCCTATCCTCAATGGGTTACAAATGTGGTGCCAATACCCAAAAAGGACGATAAGGTGCGTATATGTATAGACTACAGGGGTCTGAATAGGGCAATCCCTAAAGATGACTTTCCGCATCGGCATATTGATGTTATGGTTGACAACACCGCTCAACACAAAGTATTTTCCTTCATGGATGGTTTCTATGGTTACAATCAAATCAAGATGGCACATGAAGACACAGAGAAGACTACTTTTGTCACACAGTGGGGCATCTTTTGTTACAGAGTTATGCCTTTTGGTTTGAAGAACTCCGGTGCAACATATCAGCATGCTTTGGTATCCTGTTCCATTATATGATCCATCACAAGATAGAGGTTTATGTGGTTGATATGATACCCAGGTCTCAGGCTGAAGAAGAACGTCGCCACCACTTGTACACGTTATTCGAGAGATTGGAAAAGTATAAGTTAAGACTGAATCCAAACAAGTGCACCTTTGGGGTAAGATCCGGTAAACTCCTAGGTTTTGTCATCAGTGGTAAAAGTATTGAAGTTGATCCTGCCAAGGTTAAAGCCATTCAAGAAATGCCAGCTCCCTTACTGAGAAAGAAGTCAGAGGTTTCTTGGGACGATTGAACTACATTTCCAGATTTATTTCCCATTTGACCGCTACTTGTGAGCCAATCTTCAAGTTACTGAAGAAAGATCTAGTAATGAAGTGGAATGACGAATGTCAGATAGCTTTTGACAAAATCAAGGAGTACCTCCAAGAACCTCTGATTCTGATGCAGCTAATTGAAGGAAGACCCTTTATCATGTACTTAACAGTGTTAGAGAATTCAATGGGGGTGTGTATTGGGGAAACATGATGAGTCTGGTCAAAAAGAGCACGCAATATACTACCTTAGAAAAAAAGTTTACCGACTGTGAAACAAGATACTCACTACTCGAGAAAACTTGTTGTGCTTTGGCATGGGCTGCTCGTCGATTGAGATAGTATATGTTGACTCATACTATTCTGTTGATCTCTAAGATGGATCCAATAAAATACATATTCAAGAAGCCCACTCTCTACGAAAGAATAGCAAGATGGCAGATGGTTTTGACAGAATACGACATTTAGCACACTACTTAGAATGCAATCAAAGGAAGTTTACCGGCAGATCATTTGGCTCATCAAGCTATAGATGACTATCAGTCTATTAATTTTGAGTTCCCATATGAGAATATCATGCTAGTTACTGATTATGAAGAACCTGGAACGTATGAAGGACTTGAATTGAGATCCCGATGGACTATAGTTTTGATGGAGCTTCTAACGCGCTTAGTAATGAAATTGGTGTTATGATTGTCTCTCCTAAAGGTTTCCGTACGCGGTTTACCGCTAGACTTTGCTTTGACTGTACCAACAATATGGCCGAGTACGAAGCATGCATCACGGTGAGGCAGCAAACCCTTCGATTCTACACTTTCTGGCTCTCTTTGATTTGGCCTGTAAAGGGGTGAAGGCATGACTTTCGATTGGGGCCTGGAGGCCAGCATGTTGTGTCTTTCGATTGGGGCCTGAAGACCAGCATGTTGTGCCTTTCGTTTGGGGCATGGAGGTTAGTGTGGAAGCCAAAGGCTTCGTTTCCAACTTCCAGTTTCCTGTTTCTTTCATTTGAGTTTGAAAAGCAACATGGCCTAAGGCCATGCCAACATTTCCTTAGGGCCAGGTTAGTTCTTAAAGAATGTTTAAATGTACAAAGAGCAAAAGCCAAGAAGATTGTTAACCATGACAAATATTAAAAGAGTGGAAACGAAAATAAAAAAAATAGTATGTACATGTTTGAAATGAAAAGAAAACTTATTTACATGCTATACTGGAAACGAAGGGTCAAAGGTTAAGAATGACTTACCTTGCTGGAGGCTGGAGCGTGTGTTGGACCTTGAAGTGGTTGCCTTGAATGCCTCTGGATTCGAAGGAAAAGACCAAGGGTGCGCCTTTGACACTGGATTCGAAAGAGAAAAATAAGTGAAATGTCCTTCTTTGCTGGATTCGAATGATAGTAAGAGGTAAGGATTTTCCAGATTTGAAAGGGACAAGTATTGGGATTCTGGGTTTGGATTTGCAAAAGTGTTTAAGTGTTTGAGAATTTTATGGTGTGTAAGAATTTTGAAGATATGTTCCCCTCCTCTTTATTTTCTTCTTTTCTGATGTGCAAATGAACTCTCTATTTACAGAGGAAAAATTTGAAATGTTTGGGAGTAACATAATAAAATAAAGGCTCGGCTGGAAAGTAAGCATGCACTTGTGTCATGATAGCAAGATGAATGCTTCATATGGATTGCTTCCTTTAGAAGGAAAACAGGCGCAAGGCTCAAGAAAAACTTTCTCTAAAAAATAGTATTATACTATTAAGGGCAAGTGGTCTTGGATAGTAAATGGGTAAAAGCCTATTTTAACTTGCATAAACAATTAAATATAGAGTGAGTCATAGGTTTGAGGCCTGAAAAGGGGAAACATGTAGCCTAGCCTATGAGTCTAATGTTCAACTTGATCTTTTGAGTCGAATCCTCCATTTTTCCATAACCTTCGACCAGACTCAACAAAGCAACATTTGTTTCCACCAGTTGTGTGTCCTTCGAATGGACCAATTGTGTGTTCTTCGAATGTCCCTTTTCAGCTGAATATGCCATTTTAAGTCCTCTTGCTTTTGATAACTTAGGCCCAAACCCTCTACCAGACTCCAAAGTAAGCAAAAACAATCATTCCCCAACTATGGCAAGTCCTTCGAATGGGCCACCAAGTTGTGTGTCATAATGCAGCACTATGGCGTATTGAAGGGTTTGCAGATAGATGGATTTGAAGGTGATATGAAAGCACATTTGAAGCAAGCATTAAGATAAAATCGAAAGTCACGGGAAGGTAGCCATTCATCAAATCGAAAACTTGTGAATCCAAGGAAAATAGGTGAGGGGCCAATGGTGCAATCGAAGCTTGCAGGCAGGAGCTATTTTAGTGCATCAAAGCATACATTGAAGGAGCCCCAAATGTTCAATCAAAGTGTGAGGACCAAAGCTCGCTCGAAGAAGGAAAATGCTCAATCGAAGGATGTAAATCAAAGCTTACATCGAAGGAGGCCCAACTTCCCAATCGAAGGATGAATCAAACTTGCTCGAAGGAAGCCTAGATGCCCAATCAAAACTAGTATGAATCGAAGAAAGCTTGTTTTTCTTCAATTTTGTCAAGAAAAATCAATTTTTCTGCTTTGCCCTTTTTTGGTCTGGTTTGTACTTGTGCAAATTTGAGTTTTTTTGAAAATTCTTGTGATAAAATGTCTTGAGAAAAGAGAGGGAAAAATTTGGGTTACAACAACTTCCCTTGTTCAATCTTCTTAAACCTGAAGAGCAAGTATGGCATGTTGTCGTTCGTAGATTGAAGGTAGAAGAAGATTGAACACTAGAGTGCCTAGAAATTTTCACTCGCATGAAATAGCACTGAAAGTTGATGATGTAGGGAATGGGCTTACATATTCCATTTGGAGAGATGATGGAGAGTCATCAGAGACGGGATTAAGGATGCCATCTAGAGTGATTGTTGGCAGAAATTAGACTAAGTCTAAATTTGACTTCAACTGGAAAAGAATCAGAATAAATCTTTGAGCGATTTATCTAAATCAGAGAAAGTGTCTAACAGAAAGGAATCAGGATAAGCCCTTGATCAATTTAAACTGAACCAACATAGGTCTTGGATATTCTTCAATTTATGATAGGCTTGTGTAGGGCTTCTTTAGGAGACATATGAGGGGGAAGCTTGGGTATGGCTACTTCAAGATGAATCCATGTGAAGCTTCATCTAGAATTTAAGAGAAGGAACCTGGGTAGGGTTGCTTCATCTGGTCATGTAGATATTTGCTTTGTCTTGTCTGAGAAGGAACCTGGGTAGGGTTGCTTCATCTGGTCGTGTAGATAGTTGCTCTTTCTTGTTTCAAGAACTAGTCTTGGACCTGTTGAAAATTGTTGATGATAGCTATCTGTTGATTGATCTTTCTTGAAAAGGTAAGGGGTTAGCTGTATGCAATATTATGATGTATTAAATGCATTATGTAATGATGTTCTCAAAAATGAGGTTGTGTTGTATGCATATATCATGTATGTTATATGGTGTATGAATGTGATGTGTTTATTGAAATGCGTCTTTGTCTAGGAAAATAAATCCTTGATAACATGCTGAAGAATCTTGGGAGGTTGAATCCCTAACTATTGTTGAGAATAGATGTATCTTCAACTTTGTTTAGAATATTTCTGCTGAGGATTCCTGTTCAGTTTTTTAGGAGAAACTCCGCTGGGGAATATTGGCTTGTTTCAGAAGACTCTGTGGAGAGTGTTGATTTCTGCTTGGGGAAAAGAGTTTAGGAGTCTTAGCTACTCGTTGCTCTACTGGGGAGTTATTCCTGACTAGAGAGAATCAAAAGCTAGTTGTTATCTGGTCGAAATCCAGGCTTGGCAGCAAATTGTTGAGGATAATGAAGTTGACTGTTATCTGGTCGTATTCCAGGCTTCGCAATGACTTACTGGGGATGATTAAATTAACTATTATCTGGTCGGATTCCTGGCTTCGTAGGAAATTACTTGGGAGAGTGAAGTTAGGTTGTTATCTGATCAGATTCTAGGCTTCGCAAAAACTTACTCGAAAGGATGAAGTTGATCTGATATCTGGTCGGGTTCAGGCTTCACAGTAACTTGCTTGAAAGGATGAAGTTAAACTGATATCTGGTCGGATCCAGGCTTCATAGTAACCTTCTTGAAAGGATAAAGTTGAACTGATATTTGGTCGGGTCCAGGCTTCATAGTAACTTGCTGGGAAGGATAAAGTTAAATTGATATCTGGTCGGGTCCAGGCTTCACAGTAACTTGCTGGGAAGAGTGAAGTTGAACTGATATCTGGTCGGGTCCATGCTTCATAGTAACTTGCTGGAAAGAATGAAGTTGAACTGATGTCTGGTCGGGTCCAGGCTTCACAGTAACTTGTTGGGGAGAATGAAGTTAAACTGATATCTGGTCGGGTCCAGGCTTCATAGTAACTTGTTGGGAAGAGTGAAGTTGAACTGATATATGGTCGGGTCCAAGCTTCACATTAACTTACTGGAAAGAATGAAGTTAAACTGATGTCTGGTCGGGTCCAGGCTTCCCAGTAACTTGCTGGGGGTAGAGGCAAACTCTACTGGGGAAAAGAAGTTAAACATTTGCCTGTTCGAACTTTAGTCTTCACAATATCTCGAGAAATTAAACTATTATCTGGTCTGGTCCAGGCTCCAAAGTATCTTGAGAAGTTAAACAATTATCTGGTCGGGTCCAGGCTTCATAGTAACTGAAAGTTGTTTGAATAGGAAGTGATTCCGTTGAGGAGTGTAATGTTTTGTTGGGGAATAAACCCTATTGAAGAGATTATTTGATGACATGTTGGCAAGGTGAATTATTATCTAAAGAAATCCATAAGGCTTCTCCTTTTAAGATCAACTCAGCTGGGGGGAGGGATGTCGAGAGATTGAAACTTTGACCGAAGTTTGTGTAGATCCAACTTTATGGGCAACTCTGTTGGGGAAAAGGTTTATTGCAGCAGGCTCTGTGGGGATAATTCTAATGAGATAACTCTGTGGGGATATTTCCACTGCATTCAAGAGATGCTCATTGCTTCTTGGCGGCAGATATTTGCTAAAAAATTTAATTATGTTCATATGCATATGTTCATTCAATTTTAGTCATTGGACATCTTTGCACTCAAGACAAAAAAAAGTTTGCACTTCAAAATATATTTGTATTGATGTTCTGCCCATGAATAGGCGTTTTTGTACAAAGAGATGGAGATCCTATTAAGAGGAAATCGTCGAAAGGATAACAAAATTGGAAACAAAAACAAAAAACCATGTGGAAATGATCTCATTGTGTTCCAACTCTATTATTGCCTCAATGTCTTTGAACGTCCCTTGGCGTTGATAGTAGTTGATTGGATTGATCTTGGATCATTTGAACCCGGACTTCGGTAATAAAGTCGATTGTGGTGATTCTACGGGACATAGTCATACGCTTTTAATTCTTAACTTTTTCCTGGACTGCCCTTTCGGGTTTTTAGCCCACCAGGATACCCATTTTTTCCCAAGTTGCCCTTTCGGGTTTTCGACTTGCTGGGTGTATAATATTTTTCATATATCCCTAATTTTTACCCAAACCTTTGGTTTTCCGGGATGCCCTTATCTTGCCCAGGTGTGTCAACCTAGTGGGTCTCTTATGCATGGTATTTTTTAACTATGTCCGCATTCACCGGATGTGGGAAATCTTCCCCGTCCATAGTAGTCAGGATCATGGCACCACCAGAGAAAACTTTCTTGACAACAAATGGTCCTTCGTAAGTGGGAGTCCATTTTCCCCTGGGGTATCCTTGTGGAAGAATTATGCACTTTATTACCAAGTCACCAGCTTGATATACTCTAGGCCTAATCTTTTTGTTGAAAGCCTTGATCATACATTTTTTTGTACATCTGACCATGACAAACAGCAGCCAGTTTCATCAATCAAGTTCAACTTATCCAATCTTGTCTGAATCCATTCGTCTTCACCTAGGCCTGCTTCATTCATAATCCTTAGTGAGGGAATCTGAACTTCCACTGACAGGACAAATTCCATGCCATAGACCAAAGAAAAAGGAGTTGCCCCAGTCGATGTCAGAGCTGAAGTACGATAGCCATGAAGAGTAAACGGTAACATCTCATGCTAGTATTTGTAGGTTACTACCATCTTCTGCACAATCTTCTTAATGTTTTTGTTGGCTGCTTCCACTGCGCCATTCATTTTAGGTCTATAAGGAGAAGAATTGTGATGCTTGATTTTGAACTGGGTGCAAAGTTCTGTAATCATAGCATTGTTGATATTGGTCCCATTGTCAGTGAATATCCTTTCGGGGATACCATAGCGACAGGTAAGCTTATGCTTGATGAATCTGGATACAACATTCTTTGTGACTGAGGCAAATGAGGCAGCTTCAACCCATTTGGTGAAATAATCGGTAGCGACAAGAATGAAGTGATGTCCATTGGAAGCAATAGGTTTAATCTCTCCAATCATGTCAATGCCCCACATTGCAAACAGCCACAGAGCAGTCATGACATTTAGAGGAATATGAGGCACGTGGATTTTGTCAGCGTAGATTTGGCACTTGTGGCAAGTCCTTGAGTGGTGATGGCAATCAGTCTCCATTGTTGACCAATAGTAACCAGCTCTCAGGATTTTCTTGGCCATAGTATGTCCGCTAGAGTGAGTCCTAAAGAGACCACCATGCATGTCTTCCATAATTTCCTCTGCCTCCTTCTTGTCCATACATCGGAGTAGAGTAGAATCATGGTTACGTTTGTACAAGATTCCATTGCTTAGGAAGAATTTGGCTGAGAATATTCGTAAGAACTTTTTATCATTGATGGATGCTCCTTCGGGATGCTCTTGTGCTTCAAGGTATCTCTTCACCTCATGGTATCAGGGCTTCTCGGCGTCAGTATCAAGCTCATAGCAGTGCACGGGTTTGTCGAATCTCTCAATTGTAATCATAGGAGCTTCGTTGTCCCATTTGACCTTGAACATAGAAGACATTATGGCCAAAGCATCGGCTAACTGATTTTCTTCTCTAGGGAAGTGTTCAAAGGTGATTTCTTTAAAGTAAGGAATCAAAGATTATACAAGCTCTTTGTAAGGGATAAGATTAGGGTGCTTAGTGTCCCAATCTACCTTTACTTGGCTAATCACCAAAGCGGAATCTCCAAATACATTCAAATGCTTGATCCTTAGATCAATGGCAGCCTTCAGACCCAAAATGCATGCCTCATATTTAGCCAAGTTATTTGTACAATCGAAGCACAGTCTAGCAGTGAAAGGGGTGTGGCAACCCTTAGGAGAAACTATCACAACACCAATTCTATTACCCAAGCGTTAGAAGCCCCATCAAAGACCATAGTCCATCGGGATCCTTGTTAAGGTCTATCATACGGTCCATGTTTCGCTCAGTCGGTTACTAACATGATATTCTCATCCGAGAAGTCAAAGTTTATAGACTGATAATCATAAACAACTTGATGGGATAAATGATCTGCCAATACACTTACTTTGATGGCCTTTTGTGTTGTATATTGGATATCATACTCAGTCAAGATCATTTTCCATCTAGCTATTCGTCCGGACAGAGCGGGTTTCTCAAAGATGTACTTGATAGGGTCCATCTTAGAAATCAATAGAGTGGTATGAGTCAACATGTACTGTCTTAGCTAGCGAGCAGCCCATTCCAGAGCACATCAAGTTTTCTCGAGCAGTGAATATCTAGTTTCACACTCAGTAAACTTTTTGCTCATATAGTAAATTGCATGCTCTTTTCGGCCAAACTCGTCATGTTGGCCAAACACACACCCCATAGAATTCTCTAGCACAGTCAAGTACATGATCAAGGGTCTTCCTTTGACTGGAGGTATGAGGATAGGAGGTTCTTGCAGATATTACTTGATTTTGTCGAAGGCAGCTTGGCATTCGTAATTCCATATGACCACTTGATCTTTCTTTAAGAGTTTTAAGATTAGCTCACAAGTAGGAGTTAAGTGAGATATGAAGCGGGCGATGTAGTTAAGACGACCCAAGAATCCTCTAACCACCTTTTTCAGAATGGGGGATTGGCATTTCTTGAATGGCTTTTACCTTTGCAGGATCGACTTCGATGCCTTTACCACTGACAACAAAACCAAGAAGCTTTCCAGATCATACTCTGAATGTGCACTTATTAGGGTTCAACCTCAACTTGTACTTTTTCAGCCTCTCGAATAACTTGTATAAGTGGTTGAAATTTTCTTCCTCAATTTGTGACCTTACAATCATATCATCCACATATACCTCTATTTCATGATGGATCATATCATGAAACAAAGCTACCATAGCCCTTTGATATGTTGCCCCTGCATTCTTCAATTCGAATGGCATGACCTTGTAACAAAAGATGCCCCATTGCGTGACAAAGGTGGTCTTCTCCATGTCTTTGAGAGCCATATTAATTTGATTATAACCAGAGAAGCCATCCATGAAAGAGAAGACTTTATGTTGAGTGGTGTTATCGACCAAGATATCGATATGAGGTAGAGGGAAGTCGTCATTCGGGCTTGCCCTATTCAGATCCCTGTAATCTATGCACGTACGAACTTTTCCGCCTTTCTTTGGCACTGGAACCACATTTGCAACCCATTGAGGATAAGATGTCACATCTAGGAATCCTGCATCAAATTGTTTCATCACTTCAGCTTTTATTTTCTCAACATGTCAGGCCGCATACGACAGACTTTTTGCTTGACATGAGGACAATCTTCCTTTGTTGGCAGATAATGAACTACAATATTGGTATCCAACCCTGGCATATCTTCATACGACCAAGAAAACAATTACATATAGTCATGTAACATCTGAACCAATCTGTTTTTGACACTGCTTCCTAGGTTGGCGCCGATCTTGACCCCTTTCTTGTCTGTCTCGGTACTTAGTTTGATGACTTTAACTGGTTCTTCATGCGGTTGAATAGATTTTTCCTCTTGCATTAGAAGCCTGGCTAGTTCTCCCGGTATTTCACAATCTTCCTCACCTTCGTCTTTGGCTTGGTTAATTGGATGTTCAAAATCGTAGCTGGCAATAGTAGAGTCATTGGCAATGAGATCCGAAGTGGAAGAGGATCTGCAAGAGTGTGTGTGTGTGTGTAAGATACATGACTATTTTGAAGAACGCATTAAAGAAAAAGAAAGATAATGAGCACTAAAATTTGAAGGAAAAAAAGTCCAATGGTTTATATTGAATGATCATATGATAAAATGAACACAAATGAAACCCTTAACAAAATGGACCATATTGCCCCGGGCCAGGCATACGGCTTAAAAGTCATTGTTTAATATTACAGATAAAGGTTCTTGGAAAGCAATAAACAAGTAATTACTCCTCAATGAAGGAGATGTGGACGAAGTCCTTTGCGTGCCAATTGTTGAGCTCTGTTGTAGTAGGGTATATCCACTCTTCAAAACCACATTCATCATCAGAATCCTCCACAGTGTTTACTTCATGATTTCTAATATGGAGAGGGGGCTTTCCCGCACGAGCGCGCCTAACCTCTTTCTAATTCTTGACAGTGAAACCCAACCCACATTTATCTGCTTTGAACGGGATCTCGGGAGTTGCCCCCAGGTAGTACAACTTCCATTTTTTACTATGGCACGAGCATCCTTAAATGAAACCATCCTTGGCACGACTTTATTAGCTTTGGGCGCGTCGAAAGAAATTTTGGTAGTAGCAACCAAAGGTGGAACAACCTCAAAAGCTTGGCACGGGGTTTCTATAAATCCGTCATCCATCTCCACATATTTGAAAGAATTGAGATGGCTTACCATGAATTCCTCCTCACCACAAACAATGATGATCCTCCCCTTGACTGGGTATTTTAGCTTTTGGTGAAGCGTAGATGTTACTACTCCTGCTCTATGGATCCAAGGGTGACCTAGCAAACAAGAGTAGGCAGGACGGATGTCCATGATGTAGAAAGTAGAGTTGAAAATATATGATCCCACTTTGATCGGGAGATCCACCTCTCAATTAACCGTCCTTTTGGACCCATCGAAATCCCTCACAATAATATCACTCGGCTTCAATACCAGTCCTTCATAGTCTAACTGTTCCAAAGCGCCCTTGGGTAGCATGTTTAAAGAAGAGCCAATGTCAAACAAAACATGTGCTAGGGTAGTCCCCTTACATTCAACAGAAACATGGAGAGCTTTGTTATGGCTCCTTCCAAGTGATGTCAGATCAGCATCCGAGAAACCCAATTTGTTGTCGATCGTCAAGCTTGCCACGCAATTTTCGAATTGTTTAGTTGTAGTCTCATGAGGGACATGAGCTTTCTTTAAGAATTTGATCAATGTCCGGGCATGAGCATCAGAACAAAGTAGCAAAGATAACATGGAGATCTTGGAAGGGGTTTTCCCCAGTTGTTCCACTATCTTGAAATCACTTCTCTTTATAATCTTTAAGATTTCACCCATTTCTTGAGTGGAAGGCTCCTCAGTAGCAACGTCCTTTGCAGGCATCTCTATCTCAGCAGGCTCAACCACTTTCTTCATACCACTAATGTCAGCACTAGGCTTAGAAGTGGTGATGCAGACAGGTGTTGTTGTAGCAGTTGGGGGTGAAATGTTGGGCGAAAAGATTCTCCCAGTTCTGGTCAATTTACTAGAACCAGTAATATTCCCAATGTCATCAGCTTTATTTTCTTTAATCCAAGCATCTTGCTTTATTCCATGGTAATACACTTCAGCATCATAGTTCCATGGTACTGCTTTGTTGGAAGAATACAAAATTAGCCCAGGGGTAGTGATTATCATAGGAGCAATAGTTGGTTCATTCGAAATCCTGATAGGACCCATTGAGGAGATCCTAAGAGGGTTGTTTGAAATTTTTATGATGGAGAAGTCTTCAATATTATTGGTCAAACTTTTGACGGACGAAATTCTCTCAAATAGGATCTCATGACTATTGATCAAGCATTGAATGCCTTCTTTCATCCATTTGCATCCATTAACTTGTTTGGCGCAACAATCACAATCTTTCAAATAGCCAGGGAAAACCCATACTCTCAGCAAATTATTTTTGACAACATTTAATGGAGTAGTTAGATCTTCGATGGAAGTAACCAAAATAGTGTCTTCAATTGCATTGACACCTTTACCATGGTTTGGCATTGGTGTAGTTATCACATTGGGAATTGTAGGTGGATCAAATTTGATTGTCTTGTTGTCGATTAGATCTTGAATTTTGTTCTTTAGCGCCCAACATTGATCGGTCTCATGCTCGGACTATTTGAATGATATGAACACTTGCTATTTGGATTGTATTTAGGCGAGGAAGTGTTTTTATTCGGTGGAGGATTATGAAGCATCACCAAGTTAGCCTTTAGCAGGTGTTGTAAGGCTTGGGATAAAGACATGCCTATCCTGGTGAATTGTCTTCGTGGAGCCTCAAATCGCTGATGATTAGAAGATTGTCTTTAAACAGGAGTAGGGTTGGAAATCAGAATATCATTAACAAACGGATGATTATCCTTCTTGGTACGGGCCTTTTCCCCATACACAACATTAGTTTCTTTCTTCCTAGTGAAGGGTTTCTTTACGGGGTTGGAGGTGGAAGCAGACACCATAGGGATTTTCCCGCTCTTGATACCACTTTCGACCCTTTCACCAGTCAGTATCAGCTCGGTGAAATCAGACGAAGAACACCCAACGAATAAGTTGAAAAATGGACCAGATAACATGCCCATAAATATATCAATATGTTCCCTATAAGTTAATGATGGTTGGACCCTACTGGCAAGATCCCTCCACTTTCGGGCGTACTCTTTGAACCCCTCGTCTTTACCCATTGTCATGTCTTGCAGTTAAACTCTAGTCGGCGCCAGATCGGCATTGTATTGGTATTGGTGATAGAAAGATGTGGCCAAGTCTTCCCATGTATGGATACGGGAACCCTCCATTTGGTAAAACCACTCTAGTTGAGTCCCATCCAAGCTTTCTTGAAAGAAGTGGACCCAGAGTTTCTTATCGGTGGTGTGCGGTTGTATTTTGTGCATATAAGACTTCAAATGAAGCTTTGGGCAGGAGACCCCATCATATTTAATGAATACTGGTATCTTGAATTTATGAGGAATGACAACCCTAGATATTAAACCCAAATCATCAAAATCTAAACCAGGAATGGCTTGAATCTCAACAACCTTTAATCTATCCTCTAGTTGTTTGTACTTGTCGTTGGCAGGGGGATATTGCTCGTCAAAATAGTCTTCATCATCAAACACTCGATCATTGACACACCCAGCCTGGGTACTCCTTTCTTCTCCAACTTTATTTTCGTCTTCCTCATACGAATCTTCAACTATTGGTATCTGGCTGATCGACTCTCTGAATCTTTTACCCATGTTGACTAGGGCTTTCCTTTTTGGTTTCTTTTTGGATGCCAGAAATGTCATCAACTCTTGTTTCCCCTTGGCCAGGGTCAGCAGGGTCTCTGGAAATTGAGAGTTTTGTGCTTGCAGGTCTTTCACTATTTTCTCGATATCCATCTTACTGAAATAAACAGCAGAAAGATAAGGAGACCTGTTGTGGAAAACCTGTTATGTTATGATGCATGAAAAATGCACATGCAAATGATTTCAAGGATTTATGAAATTTAAATTTGTCTATACAAAGAATGAACAAACGTCAAATTGTATTAATCAGTTCAAAATGGTTACAACGTGCCTCTTGGGCTTACAAAATACATTCCTAAGACAATAAGTTTGAACGCATCCTCTTTGGTGCTAGGTAGGCGTTCAAGCTCTGTTCTTCATGAAGTTGCTTTGTAAGCTCCAAAACCCTTTTCTCGCTCGCGTAGAACTGAGCTTCGAATGTGTCTCGCTCTTCCTTTAGCTGAATCCAACCCTTTTGCAAGTCTTCAAGATAAGTAGGCATGTTGGGATAGAGAACAGTATATAGGACATCTCTTTCAGCAACAGGCTCCACGATAACAGGTAGGTTGGAGGGGTAAGGCATTACGAGCTTTTGAGCACAAGCTCGTACCAACCTAAGGTAAGGCTCAAGGGGAACTGAATTCTTGTGTCCCAGTGTCTTACTATCCACTCTGTTTACCTTCCTGAAAGCTCATACAAATCTCTGACGAGAGTCTTGATTTTCGTTGTCATAGTCGAACACCACTCCTTGGATGAGCATATCATGAGGACCAACTCTTCGGGCATACCCAAACTGTCGCAAAGCTAAGCAAGGGTTGTAAGTGATACCTCCCCTAATTTCAAGCAAAGGGACATTAGGGAATTCCCCATAACGGTCTATGATAGTAATTCTCTCCAAGGATCGAAAACACCGGTGAATATCTAAATGTCTGAGTGACATCAACCTACTGGACCACCTCAAACCTTGCTCGTTCTTCAACACGTATCGTGGGAGATGCGAAACAAACCACCTAGCTAATAGAGGAGTATAACACATGAGGGTTCATCTTTTCCTCATGGTGCAAGAGTGGAGAGAATGTAGGATATCTCCCAACAAAGTAGGCACTGAATTGCGAGACATGAAGATTTTGACAGCATTTACATCTATAAGTTGGTCAGGGTTTGGAAATAGTACCATCCCATAGATAAGAAGGGCCAAGATTTCTTAAAAAGATTGTAAATCCATAGTGTTCCAACAATCTTGAGCTTTCTCAAACAAAAACTTGGCTAAGAACCCTTTGACACCACTTCTTGTTTCCCAATTAGCCGTGACGTTGCATCTTTGCAAGTGTAAAGCTTGGGCAATCTCTTCAGGGCTTGATTCTCTTTCGATACCATTGAAAGGTAGTTGATTGAGAATAGGAATCCCCAAGATTTGATAAAATTCTTCCATAGTAGGCACAAGATGGTAATCGGGGAAGGTAAAGCAATGGTGCAAAAGGTCGAAGAACTGGAAAAACACCTTGATCATGTCTTCATCAATTCCTGAGGTAACCAAGTTTAGGAGTCGACCATGTCTTTTGGTGAATGAAGAACTCCCAAGAACCCTCTATGTTAACTCTTTGAGTTGAGAAGGAATTCTTACCAGATTGACTTGGATAGTATTCCTGCGGGTGGAAGCCATGTCCTACAAAATAGAACAAAGATAAATCTCAAAAAAATCCTTGAAATGGTTAGTGTGAAATGCAATGGTATGACGTTATGATGTCATGTGCAAGTAAGAATATACACACAAAAGCAAACAAGTACTTAGATTTAGGCTTGCATGCAATTTATAGGTAAGTACTCTATTGAAGTTTAGTTGGCTCAACCTGTCCTAGTAATAGTAATCGGGTCCTAGGGGATCTCAATATCACTGATCTTTCCTCATTGGGCATTGTTTCAGCGCAAGCCTCTTTAATGGCGACCAAAATATCCCGAGAAGTATGATCTCAATGAGCGTAGTATCGAGTATAAACCAACTTTGGACTGCACCAAAGCCAGCTACCTCACTACTTCCTAAAGGCCAAGTTGTTCAAGTAAAGGTTCTAAAGTCAGTTAGTGCTTCATGACACCACACAGCGGCTATGTATTCTCCTTGACTACTCAAGGACTACCGGTACCAACAAATGTGTCACACTAACGTAGTTATTGCTTAGACCATGTTGGTATACCCCGCACATTTTCCATAACTTATTGCTACTTACCTAAAAGGTATCCCAGATACAGGTAGAGGATTTAAAACAAGCCCAAACGAAGAACCATAATATAAAGCAAGCAAGTCAAACAAATAAAATTAAGTAAAGGTTATCTAGCCCTAAGGTAACCCCACTTTTAAGTTATCCCCAGCAGAGTCGCCAGTTCTGTAACATGGTGGGAGAACTGACTTGGGATGTTTTACGTTTTATCGCAATTGTTGCGGATAGCAAGAGTCGCTACCGACTTTTCTTTTATCCAATGAAGGAAAGGGTGAAAAGAACAGGAAAGACCTCTGAGATTTATTTTCTTGAGTTCGGGGGGTAGATTATGAAAAGGGAAGGCATTAGCACCCTTTTCATCCATAGTTATCTATGGGCTCTTAGTTTCTTGCTAGATCATTGCTTTTGTTTGAAAGTGTGCTTTGTGGTGGTTTTTGAAAGTATTTTTGAAAAGCGCCTTCATTTAGGAAAACTTTGTAATTATTCTCGTCTCTATAAGAATGTATACAAAGTGTTGAACTTTTGAAAATATTTCAATGGAAAGTGTTGGTGCATTTGAAAAGGTGTTTGTGTTTTGAAGATGAGCAAGCAACTAGGAACATTCTACCTTAGTCAAAAGTCTTTTGTTCATTCCTCTCTTCCTTTGATATTTCTATCTTACCATTGGTTAGTAAGAAGCCTTATCTTTGGATGTAAAAGGGACGGGCATGGGTCCTCGTATAGTCATGATAGCAATGTTGTGAGATATCTTAGCATTTCTCTTGAGGGACTAAGATCATTTGTAAGGTAACATTCAAAGCGTCATCGAGGGACTATGATCTTGTATTTTTGATTTTTTTTGCTAAGACGTCTCACATGCGTAACATGACTATTTTTCATAAGGAAACAACTGGAGTTAACCCTAGAGGTTCATGTGTGCAAAGTTGATTGCATGCATTTTTATCTTTTGATCAGGATGGTCTACTTGTTGATTTTATCTTGCCATCACCCTAATTACTAACATTTTGTATAAAGTCAAAAGTGCAGAAAGATAAAATCCTACACTATTACAACCATGTTGAATTGCATGAAAATATAAAGGCAAAAATAAGGTAAAAGCAAGAAAAATATATCTTTCGATTTAGGGAAGCAAACCCTTCAATTCTGCACTTTTTGGCTCTCTTCGATCTGGCCTGAAAAGGGGTGAAGGCATGACTTTCGATTGGGGCCTAGAGGCCAGCATGTTGTGTCTTTCGATTGGGGCCTGAAGACCAGTATGTTGTGCCTTTCGTTTGGGGCCTGGAGGTTAGTGTGGAAGCCAAAGGCTTCGTTTCCAACTTCCTGTTTCATGTTTCTTTCGTTTGAGTTTGAATAGCAACATGGCCTAAGGCCATGCCAACATTTCCTTAGGGCCAGGTTAGTTCTTAAAGCATGTTTAAATGTACAAAGAGCAAAATCCAAGAAGATTGTTAACCATGACACACATTAAAAGAGTGGAAATGAAAAGAAGAAGAAAAAAATAGTATGTACATGTTTGAAACGAAAAGAAAACTTATTACATGCTATACTGGAAACGAAGGGTCAAAGGTTAAGAATGACTTACCTTTTTGAAGGCTGGAGCGCGTGTTGTACCTTGAAGTGGTTGCCTTGAATGCCTCCAGATTCGAAGGAAAAGACCAAGGGTGGGCCTTTGACACTGGATTCGAAAGAGCAAAACAAGTGAAATGTCATTCTTTGCTAGATTCGAAGGATAGTAAGAGGTAAGGATTTTTCAGATTTGAAAGGGACAAGTATTTGGATTCTGGGTTTGGATTTGCAAAAGTGTTTAAGTGTTTGAGAATTTTATGGTGTGTAATAATTTTGAAGATACGTTCCCCTCCTCTCTTTTTTTTCTTTTCTGATGTGTAAATGAACTCTCTATTTATAGAGGAAAAGATTGAAATGTTTGGGAGTAAAATAATAAAATAAAGGCTCAGCTGGAAAGTAAGCATCCACTTGTATCATGATAGCAAGATGAATGGTTCAGATGGATTGCTTCCTTTAGAAGGAAAACAGGCGCAAGGCTCAAGAAAAACTTTCTCTAAAAAGTAGTATTATACTATTAAGGGCAAGTGGTCTTGGCCAGCAAATGGGTAAAAGCCTATTTTAACTTGCATAAACAATTAAATATAGAGTGAGTCATAGGTTTGAGACCTGAAAAGGGGAAACACGTAGCCTAGCATATGGGTCTAATGTTCAACTTCATCTTTTGAGTCGAATCCTCCATTTTTCCATAACCTTCGACCATACTCAACAAAGCAACATTCGTTTCCACCAATTGTGTGTCCTTCGAATGGACCAATTTTATGTTCTTAGAATGTCCCTTTTCAGCTGAATATGCCATTTTGAGTCCTCTTGCTTTTGATCACTTAGGCCTAAACCTTCTACCAGACTCCAAAGTAAGCAAAAACAATTATTCCCCAACTATGGCAAGTCCTTCGAATGGGCCATCAAGTTGTGTGTCATAATGCAATGCTATTGCGTATTGAAGGGTTTGCAGATGGATTCGAAGGTAATATGAAGGTGCATTCGAAGAAAACATGAAGATGAAATCGAAAGTCACGGGAAGGTAGCCATTCATCCATTCGAAAACTTGTGAATCCAAGGCAAACAGGTGAGGGGCCAATGGTGCAATCGAAGCTTGCAGGAAGGATCTATTTTAGTGCATCAAAGCAAACATCGAAGGAGTCCCAAATGTTGAATCAAAGTGTGAGGACCAAAGCTCGCTCGAAGAAGGAAAATGCTCAATCGAAGGATGTAAATCAAAGCTTACATCGAAGGAGGCCCAAATGCCCAATCAAAGGATGAATCAAACTTGCTCGAAGGAAGCCTAGATGCCCAATAGAAACTAGTATGAATCAAATAAAGCTTGTTTTTCTTCAATTTTGTCAAGAAAAATCAATTTTTCTACTTTGCCCTTTTTTGGTCTGTTTTGTACTTGTGCAAATTTGAGTTTTTTTGAAAATCCTTGTGATAAAATGTCTTGAGAAAAGAGATGGCAAATTTTGGGGTACAAAAATAGGTATCAAAGTTGCCATTGATATGAGAATCAAGTTCTTGGATGTGTATGGGGACTCAACCCTGGTGATCAGTCAGGTTAAGGGAGAATAGGATACGAAGCATCCAAATCTCATTCCTTATCGAGAGCATGTGTTAACGTTAATTTCATGCTTCAAAGAAATCACTTTTGAACATATTCCACGAGAAGAGAATAAATTGGCAGACACACTAGCTACCATGTCATCTATGTTCAAAGTCAGATGGGATAATGAAGCTCCTCAGATTACTATTGAAAGGCTTGATGAACCGACACATTGCTACGAAGTTGATCCTGAAGGAGTAGAGGAAAATCCTTGGTTTCATGAAGTGAAAAGATACCTTGAGGTTCAATAGTATGCAAAGGGGGAATCTATCAATGATAACAATTTTCTATGAAGGTTCTCTGCCAAACTCTTTCCGAGTAATGGAATCTTGTACAAACGCAACCACGATTCAACTTTGCATCGTTGTGTCGACAAGAAGGAAGTTGAGAAGATCATGGAATATATGAATGAAGGTGTCTTTGGAACTCACTCCATTGGACATATGGTGGATAAGAAGATTCTGAGTGGGTTATTACTGGTCTACCAAGGAAGCCAATTTCCATCATCATTCCAGAACTTGCCATAAATGCCAGATTTATGCTGATAAAGTACATGTGCCTCTGGTTCCTTTGAATGTCTTGACTGCTCCTTGGTCGTTTGCAATATGGGGCATTGATATGATTGGAGAGATTAATTCTACCGCTTCCAGTGGACATCGTTATGTCCTCGTCACTATTAATTACTTCAAGAAATGGGTAGAGGCAGCCTTATTTGCTTATGTTACCAAGAATATTGCCAATGATTCTCGACATGAAGAAGCGAGACATTGGCATAACCAGCAAAACCAACATTCGTGGAACTTGGATTTGGTCAAATGGCACCAAGTATTCTACAATGAAATGACTAGCTTTATGGATGACTGTTGTGAGAATCCTGGAATCATGGAAAATTTCAGAAACATCGATATCCAAAATAGATTTCGACGATATCAATTCATGACCCAGAATCCTGATATCAACCCACCTCCTATGCCTCCTCCACCATACAACTATGATGAATCGTGTGATGGAAACAATCCTTGAGCATGTCATGCCATACATATCATAACATTTGTCCTTATATATTTTGTTCTGAAGTTTGTACTAATGTTCTTCTCAAACAATTTTTTGTTATAGCTTATGTAAACTGCATATTCTGTTTACTCAGTTATTATTTTCTGATTTCATTTTAATTATTTTCTATTTACTCTGTTATTACCATGCTTATGCCAACACTCATTCTATGTGAATGACATTGGTTCTTTTTTTTACAAGATTGCTGAGATTGCATCTCAATTTATGTGTGCTGAAATTGCTGAAAATCTGTCTTATTCTCTTTTTGATGTTGTCAAAGGGGGGGAGAAGAAAATGGTGTTAATGTTAGAAAATAATTCTTAAGATGCATAAACTCAGGGGGAGTAAGCTTATTCATCCATACTATATCATCACACATCATCAAATATTTTCCATCATCAAAAAGGGGGAGTTTGTGAGCAACCCCTTTATAATTGGTTTTGAATGATAGTAAATATATGTGAAATAATCAATAAATGTTATCTACATGTGTGCATTATAAAAATATAGTATAACATATTTAAAATGAGTTAAAAATGTGTTTTACACATAAAACATTGTTATGAGTCGACACAAACCATTTTGCATCGACATATATTCAAGTAAAGAATCATAAAAATGATCCAGCTTTAGTATGAGTCGACACATCCATGCTATGCATCGACTCATAACACGTTGATTCCCATGGAATGCTATCTTCAACTATTATGCATTGATACATAACCTCGTGCATCGAATCATAACATGTTGATGCCCCTGGAATGCTATCTTCAACTATTATGCATCGATACATAACCTCATGCATCGACACATAACATATTGATTCCCCTGTAATACAACCTTAAACTTTTATGCATTGATACAAAACTTCATGCATTGATAAATGATATGTTGATGTCCCTGAAAAACATTTTTGAACTTTTATGCATCGATACATAACATCATGCATCGACTTATAACATGTTTTGTGTTCAAAAATTAAAAGTTCAATCAATATGTATTGACATATACGTGTTATGCATCAACTCATGTAAAATAGTTGGTTCTATAATATGTTATAATATTTACTTGCATTGACTCATAATAACATGTATCGACTCATCTTGTATTTCATAACTAACATGAGTCAACTCATGCTAACATGCATCGACTCATAATATGTTTTTCTGTCTCTAACCGTTTTCTGTTACATATATAAGCAAGTGTTTTCAGCAGCAAAAGTTATGACACATCATTACAATTGTGTGCATCAATTTAGAGCAGCAAGAAGCCTGAAATATACTTCATCTTCATCATCTTCTTAATCATCTTCATTCAACAACAATAACGAAAATCAAACATCTTTGTTCAATTGAATCAAGAGATCAAGAGATAATGTTCAACTGTGCATTCAAGGGATCTCAACTGGGTTGAAGATTGTGAAGGGGGATTCGAGGAAAAACCAAGGGGTTTGTCCTTCAAGAACTGGCATATTCTTGAGGGTTTATTAGTCACGATTGCATAAGTCGGATTCAGCTGTAGCAAGGGGTTTTGAAATCAGAGGGATTTTTGCAAACAGATCGTGGAAGCGAAGATCGATTATGGATCTTGCAGGGAATCTTGATAACGCTCATATCAAGTGGAGGTTCTTACAAGAATAAGAAGATCATAGGGATTTCTTTATGTCTGTGTAATGTAACCTTGTATTCAAACATTCATCAAATTATTATAAGATTTCTCAGTTTCAATTTTGAAATTGAGAGGGAGACGCACCCACACGCGAGGACGATAATGGGGAACTTCCTTACCAAACTGCCTGCGTATTGTTCTTTCTTTCTCTCTATATCTTTACATTTTCCGCAATTTTGTGATTCAATTGGCTTGCTGAGTTTTCTGTTTAATGATAAAGTAGTGGTTCAAATACTTTCATCAAATCACCATTTTTAATCATCAAACAAGCATACGCCAACTGTTTGACAAAATTTCTTGCAAGTTTGTAATTCATTGGAAACATTATTCTAATCATAAGTGCATTAAAAACGTTAAGTAATATGTGTTTAAGATTCATCTATTTCATACTAATAAAATCCAGCAAGTTTATCGCATGTCTGATTTTCTAGTAGTCGGTTCAAAATAGACGGAAGTTGATTCAGGACCTTACTTTTCTGCAGCTTTTAACAAACTTTGATAAAAGATTTTAAATCCTTGAAAAATAAGGAGGTGATCTATACCCCCCCCCCCTTCTCGATCACTTGCCACACCATTTAACAACTTTGTCACCTCTCTGAATGGCATCTTTAAGCCCATTCAAGCAAGGCAATCAACCAAAAGTGTTACTTCGTGCACCGGTGAATGCAAATTCCCAGGCACTTAAGTGTTTAACCCTCTTCAACCTTCAGATCACGAAGGGCGTACATGCCAATCTAAGTCCTCAGGTTTAATAAGATTGAACATGGGCATCTGTTGCACTCTAAAATTTTCCCTCCCATTTTCAAGATAAATTAATTTAAAACACTTCCTCACGCTCATAGAAGTTTCAATTGCTCAAGGGTACTCAAGGAATTTATCAGATAAGTCCTCCTCCTAAGAAATTCACATATAACTAGGATTTTGTTTTTCTCAAGGAAAATTGATATTATAATGACTCAAGTGGGTTTCATGGTTCCTCATACTCTTCAAAGGATCCTCATGTCAGGTTTCAGGCCTTGCTTCACAAGTTTGCTCTATCAATTTCTCATATGAATAAAAATCATTTGTATTGGGTAAAAACTCAACATTAATCAATCTACAGTCAAACTTAAATATTTTTGGTCAACATAAATAGTTTGAAGTCAAATTCATCATTTGATCAAGGGTTAATCATGATTCAACAAAAAAACTCAAGATTCATCAAAAGTCAAAAGTTACTAAATTAGGGTTTTTTTAAGGAGAAGTCAATTGAACTTTGACCAAGCACAACTTCCATATACTTCATCAGAAATTCCTCAACCAAATCCTATGTTGAAGGAAATTCAATTCTCTACAACTTTGTCTCTCTAAGCTCAAGGCAAAAAATGCCTCATTTGAGAGATATGAGCCAAAACTTTATAGGTCATTTTGAAAGTCAACAAAAAGAGACTTTTGTGAAGGCAATTTACATCAAGTTAAATACTTCAAGTGAATAAGTAATACAAATGAAAGTAGTAGGAGACATCTTGAGGTTTCCAAAAAGTCAAAAATCACCTTCATATGATAAAAATTGAGAGAGTTCTGATTGGTGCAAGTTGAGCAAATTTGGAGAAATGCATGAAACTTTCGTTGAACAATTTTGAAATTTCAGACTAATGGGCCAAACTTTTGAGGTTCAAACATGTTTATGACATGTTATAGGACCTCTAAGTCCATTCATGCATCATTTTAGTTTTTATTTCATTTATTTTGTTTATTATTCATTTAAATTCAAAAATTAAATCAAATAAATATTAAATAAATGTGTAAGGCATAAAAGGCTTTTGATCTGAATTTTTTGGAGGCCCAAGGTCATGCTACATACCGTGTAGACCTATTTGTGAATCAAATCTTCACAGATTTTGGAAGATCTCAACTTATTTTCAAATAAAATCAAAGACATGATTTCATGAGGTATCCAAGCCCACCATTTGACCTAATCTTCTCTTCTATATATACTCATCACATCCAGACCAAAAAGGGAGAGAGGACAGCAGCGAGAAACACTAGGGTTTGAAGGAGAAAAAATTCAAAGATACCAAGCCATCAGATCATCATTCTCAGCCAGTTTCACTCAAAGTCAAGCATTGCAATCTCTTTCTGAGTATCCAAGGAGAAACCCCAAGATTTTTTCCTACGAGGTTCAAGTACCAGATCAAACAGGTTCATCATCGTCAGTTGAGGTATAAAACTCAAATTCAAACTATTTTTTAAGCGTTATCAAGGCCATGTAAATGTCGATTTATACTCTAATGAATGTTTGGAATAAGTCTGGATGTTTAGTTTAGAGCATGCACGTTCGGATAGTGAGATGCCATTGTTAGGGCAACCATTGAACTTGCATTCAAATCTATTGTTTCACAAACCTCTTTCCCTTTTTGAGCCTAAATTTGAATTCATAAGGAAATTTTAAGCAAGATAGCATCTTTCTTTTTTCGATTTGAGGAATTTTTGCAGGGTGGCTGCCAGAGAAGACGGTGGTTTCCACCACCTCCGGACGGTCTGACTTTTGCAGGGGGCAGTCGAGGGCTTGTGTGATAGTTATAAGCCATCTGATTAGTCCATTCAAATACTCCCAGGCCCGCACGTGTTTCTTTTTTTAATTGATTATATTTGAAGTTTATTTTATTATATATATTTTTACTTTCATCTAACTAACAAGAAACAACAATGGCACAATTGGTAAGGGCGCTCTATATTATAGGTAAGGGTGTGGGTTCGAGTCCCAGCCTCAGCATTTTTTCCTCTCATCTTTTCCAAACCACACCTATTCATTTAAGTTGTTTTTATTTTGGTTGATACCTGATTCAATAGCAAGCAACAACAGGTGGTGCGGTGGTAAGATCATTGACTGGTGAAAGGAAGAGTGTGGGTTCGATCCCCCATGCATCTTATTTTCTCTTTTTTTTCTAACCCTTGTTTTTCATTCCATGTAATTATCTTTTTTTTCTTCTAATTAATCAATTAACCAAAAAACATAAAATTCCTTTTCAAAACATAATTAGTTTTAAGTTTATTTCTTAACCAATTAATTTTATTTAACTAATTAGACTTTGGATTTTATTAATTTAAATAAATTAGAAATTAGGTTTTCTTTTTTAATTACTTTTAACACTTAAATTATTTTCTACAAAAACACCAAAAATATATTTTCTAACACATAGAATCTTAAGGTTTTAAACATATTTTTCTAGCACTTTCATTCATCTTTTGCCAGTTACTTTCTTAGTCAAGTGTATAGGACGCTGTTGTACCCCAAAATTTTCCCTCACATTTCTCAAGATTTTTCTCACAAAATTCCTACTGGCTCAAGGCTGCACAAGTACAATTGGATCATATTGGATTTTCAAGCATCAAGTCAAAGAGGAAAGTCTTGAAAGAGCAAAGCAGATAAATTTGATTTTTTTTTTGACAAAATTGAAGAAAAGCAAGCTTGCTTCGATTCATACTAGCTTCGACTGGGCATTGCTTCGACTCATGCTAGCTTCAACTGAACTCCTTCCTTCATGCCAGTTTCGACTGATCAGTGTCTCCCTTTGAAACATTTTGCTTCGATCCAGAAGTTTCGATTGGGCATTTGGTTTCTTTTTTGAAAGCCTGATTCCTATGCTTCGATTGAGAATTGGACTTCTTTTGAGCAAGCTTGATTCCTGATTTGTTTGAACATTTAGTTTCTTTGTGCAAGATTGGTATACATCCTTCGTTTGGCCATGTTACCTCCTACAGGAAAGTTTCAATTGGAAAGTGACTCTTCATGCAAGATTTCGTTTGAGCAAAGGCCTCTTGCATGCTTGCTTAGAGTCACAAAGTAGTGACTTCCTGCAGGCAAGCCTTCGATTGGACAAGGGCTACCTTCACACAAGGCTTCGATTGGAGTATTGGTTCCCTTAAAAGCAACATACTTCGAATCCAATATGAATCCTTCGAGCAAGCTTGGTTGAAGAACATTGATCAAATCTCACAGCCTTATCCTCCAAATCTCACTGTCAGGCTATGTTGCTTCAAAATATTTACATGATCAGAGGCTTACACAAATTTTGATACATTACAAAAAGATTTGAAGCTTTATCCACTGGATAATACCATTCTTGGATGAAATGGCAAAAATCTACGTACCCTTTTTTGATAAAGAGTACTTTAATCACAAAGTTAGCTCCCAGCCTGATTTTTGTCTAAACACAAGCAACATCAAAAAGAATGAGTCAAGTCTCCTGCAAACATCAGGCCCCTACTTGTACTTGAAACTTGGGAACCACTAAAATTGACTAAACTTGTTTTCGTTTTCAACCAAACCATGGTTTGTTATCCTAAAAACCTGGTTACTCCAACATCTCTAACCTTTTCTCTTTAAATAGAGAAAACATTTACAAGCTGAGACAGATTTTGGAGGCGTGGGAAAAATCATCAAACTCTCAAACACTCTCAAACAATCAAACTCTAAATCTCTCACAAAAAATCTCAGATCCTTTCATGCATTAGTGAACCCTTCGATTCACTCCCCAACTGCCAGATAACCCACCTTCGATTTCCTCATAACTACTACATACCAACCTTTCGATTCAAGCAGAGAAGTTGTCCCATTTGCTTAAGGAAGGTTCCAGCGAAGCTCAATCCATCATCAAGTCTGAGTTATATAGAGGTCCTTAGATTCGCACTTCAAGAGGTAAGTTTCCTCTAAACTTGGAACTCTCCATTTAAATATCATTTGTACATACAAATAAAAGAAAAAATGTAGATATCATATCTAGGAAGTTGACACTGCTTTAGCTTTGATTACCACTGCCTGTATGTTGAGAATCTCAACTCTGACTAGTTAGCCTTTTATTTGGGTTCCAAACAAGCTTGTACTAACCCCTGGCCTGTAGCTTTCGAAAGTTACATTGTTAGATTCATTTTCAAACCTTAGGCAGGTTGTGTGTATCTTTCGATTGGCTGAAGATTGAAGCCTTTCAAATATCAACTTGGGAGTCTTGCACTCCTGCAATCGAAGGAAGAAACTGGGCATGTCAAACATTCAGAAACTAGTTCATCTTGTACCCAATCGAAGTTTCCTTATGAACGGATGAAACAGACCACTCCAGTGGTACAAACAGCACGCGCGAAAGGCATTTCTGTGTAGGGTCCTGGGTTCAAACCTTGGCAGGACCAGAATAATTTTTATCCTTTGTTTATTTCCTTTTCCTTTTTAACAAATTTCAAACATCTTTCCAACAAATCAAAACAACTCCTTTTGAGTTGATTTTTTTTGCACACTATTTATTTATAAGTTTTATCTTATGAATATATAAAAATATCACAAAAAAATATTTTATTTTCATAATTATTTTAATTAATTAAAACCTCTCTTTAACAAAAAAATCAAAACAAAGTTTATTTTCTTTTCATTCCAATTCTCACACACTTATTCACATTCAATATGGTTGTAATAATTCATTAGGATTTAATTTCTTGCAATCCCCATTTGTACATTTGTATCCCCATCCCCAAGTGATGTAATAGCATAGGACATTTATTTTTCGCATTTTTATTGCTTTCATAAATGTTAGTAATTAAGGTGTATGGCAAGATAAAACCAACAAGTAGACCACCCTAATCAAAGACAAAAATGCATGTAATCAAACACATTATTCACACACATGCACCTCTAGGATAACCTCACTTGTTGCCTCGGAAAATAGTCATGTCCCTTGAATATGGGCGTTATAGAAAAAACCCTCGATAAAAAGATCGTAGTCCCTCGATGTTGCCTTTGGTAAACGATCTAGTCCCTAACGAAAATTGTTAAAACGTCTCATAGGTTGCCTTCTAGGACTATACAAATGATTCACGCCCGTCCCTTCACATCTAACGATGGGGCTTCTTATCAATCAAAGGTAAGAAAACAACATTTAAAGGAGGAGGAAAAGAACAAATACCTTTCGAGTAGGTAGGACGCTCGTAGTTGCTTGCTTGCTCACAACTAAAAAAGATTTTCACACCAACACTTTTAATTGAAACATTTTCAAAAGTCAAAACACTTTGTACGCATTCTTATAGAGACGAGAATCATTACAAAGGAACTTTTCAAAATCACTTTCAAAAACATCTTCCACAAACATCTCTTTGAACTATTTTCAAAAACTGATACTTTGTACGCATTCTTATAGAGACGAGAATCATTACGAAGACTTTTTTTCAAAATATTTTCAAACCCACACCACAAGCACATTTTCAAACAAAATAAAGTGATCTACCAAGCAACTAAGAGCCCATAGATAACTAAGGATGAAAAGGGTTCTAATACCTTCCTTTTTCATAACCTTCCCTCCGAACTCAAGAAAACATCTCTAAAGGTCTTTCCTATTCTTTTCAACCTTTCCTTTATTGGATAAAAGAAAAGTCGGTGGTGAATCTTGCTATCCGTAACAATTGCGATCAAACGCAAAACAACCAAGTCAGTTCTCCCACCGTATTACACACGCACTCTCTAATGTAATAACATAGATTTATTTTCAGTATCTTTTTTCTTATTAAGTATCTGCTCCGAGGATGTAATAGCGTAGGATTATTTTCCGCATCTTTTTTTCTTATTAAGTATCTTCTCTGAGGATGTAATAGCGTAGGTGTTGTATCCCAAAATTTTCTCTCTCATTTGTCAAGTATTTGCTCACAAGATCTTTTACAACATCAAGTTTGCAGCACTGATACATCAATTTAGGCTTGGAATTGGCACAAGGGAAAAATGGTCAATTGCATACTGGAAAGTTAAACTTTGACTTTTTGGTCAACATTACATTCCAAAGATCAAATTTCATCAAGACACTCAAGAATATTAAGCTTAATCATCAAGAAGTCAAGAAAGTCAAAAGTCAACTTGAAAAGTCAAGATTTCCAAGACTTATAAATTTTTTGTGTTTTTATACATGATAATTTCATCACTTCATGCTATTTTTCACAAAGATGTAAGATGATTCAAAATAAGCTTTCGACATGAAAGTTGTAGATCTCCGTGATATCTACAACATTTCTTTACACAACTTCTCCTAAATATGCTTGGATCTCAAGTTATAAACTCATGAAGTCATGACATTTTCATTTAACACTTAGAGAAATTTTCAACAGTTTTGGTTAGGTTTTTATCCCAACTTCTTGGCCAATTTTCATCAAGTTCCAGTTTGATTTAGAAAAAGTGGTCACATGAGAGTTGTAGAGGGTGTTTCAAGATTTCCAAAACATCCTAGAGCCTGAATTTATCATATTTAAGCTAGGAGATTCAAGAGCATGAAGTTGAGCATCCATTATTGAGTTGTAAGTTATTTTAGTGAAGAATACATAACAAAACTCTTATGATTTGCTGCATAATCTTATGTTGCAGGATTTCTTTATTGCAAATCTCATCATAATTTAATGTTTATACAAGAGCTTGAACTATTACCCAAGTGTTTAAACCATTGTCCAAAAGATCTTTCCATTTATGGCATAAAGGCACCATTGCTATTCTTGAAAAGCAAGCTTTATGTACAAAGTTTATCTTGAGCCCATACCTTGCTTTTTACTGATTATACTCCACTATAAATAATGGGAAGTAGCTCCTCTATACCAGCAACTTTGGTACTTCACCTTGGGACTATGGAGTACTTGACATAGTTTGATCTTTGTAATCCAACCAAACCATAACATGATGTCTTGCAAACCTAGTCAGCTCATATGCACAAACCTCCTGCCTATAAATAGAAGAAGCATTTTCAAGACAAAGAGGTTATAAAAAATAGAGATAAAAGCCAGAAGTTTTATTGGTAAACCCTCAAAATCTCATATTCACAAAAGTCATAACAGTCCATAAAACTTCCACTCTTGAGTTTTAAAGTACAAACCTCTGAACCTCTCATACCTTGCAAATTCTTTCAACCATCTAAACACTCCACATATATCATATAGAAGTTGTTCAAACACAAGAAAAACTTCTGTAAAATCACTATCATCACTTCCCAAGCTCAACAACAACCCATACAGCAGCTCAAACTCAAAGCACAAATTTCAGTTTCAAGGTAAGTTTTCTTGATTTTGAACTCTTCATACAATCATCATTAATGGTTCATTTGTGAAGATAAAATATAGATATCATTTCCTTAAAGCTAACCATATGCTTGCTTTTAATTTTCACTAACCATGTGTTGAGAATTGACTTTAACATGTAGCAAAACAGTGATAAAAACAAAAAACAGCAGTTATGCGTCAACACGAAATGCTATGAGTCGACACATATTATGTCCAAAACATGTTATGAGTCGATGCAAACTATTATGCGTCAATACAAAATGTTGCATGAGTTGATACGAAATGCGAATGCGTCGGCTCATACTGAGTTAATTTTAATTTTTCAGCAGCAAGAAAATTTTCGTATCAATACATAATGGCATGCGTCAATACATAAACTATTTTTGTATCAATACATAATCGCATGTGTCAATACATAAACTGTTTTCGTATCAATACATAATTGCATGTGTCAATACATAAATTGTTTTCGTATCAATACATAATGGCATGCGTCAATACATAATTTTTTTTCGTATCAATACATAATGACAGGCGTCAATACATAAAATTTTCGTATCAATACATAAGTATATGTTTCAATACATAAATTTTTTCCAAAAACAATTTTCTTATTTATTTATTTATTTATTTTTGTATATTATTTATTCATTCAATATGGTTGTAATAGTAAATTAGGATTTAGTTGCTTTCATCCCCCCATTTGTAAATTTGTATCCCCATCCCTCAAATGATGTAATAGCATAGGATTTTAATTTCCGCAACTTATCGCTTTAATATAATTGTTAGTAATTAGGGTGTGTATGGCAAGATAAAATCAACAAGTAGAAAACCCTAATACAAGACAAAACAATCATGAAAATCAATACACTTGCACACAATCACCCCTAGGGTTAAATCCACTTGGTTGCCTTATAAATGGCCATATTACGCATGTGAGGTATCTTAGCAAAAATACAAGATCATAGTCCCTCGATGACACTATCTAAGTTTCCTTTCAAAATGATCTTAGTCCCTAAAGAAAAATGCTAAGATACCTTGCAACATTGCTAATCATGGTTATACGATGACCCACGCCCGTCCCGTTTACATCCAAAGATAGGGTTACTTACCAAATCAATGGTAAGATAACAATGTCAAAGGAAAGAAGAAATAAACATGAAAGACTTTTGAGTAGGTAGAATGCTCCTAGTTACTTGCTCCATTTCAAAACCAAACATCATTTCTATTTTCAAAACAAACACCTACACTTTCAAAACATCTTACAAAACTTGAAAACATTTTCAAAATACCAACACTTTGTATACATTCTTACAAACGAGAATCATTACAAAGTTTGCCTAAGCAATGGCCTCTTTACAAAATACTTTCAAAAACCACACAAAGCACAATTTCAAACAAAATCAAGTGATCTAGTGAGTAACTAAGATCCCATGTGTTGTACCCCAAAATTTTCCCTCTCATTTTACTCAATACATACTCCTAGAGATCTTCAATTTGCTCAAGTTTGCCCAAGAGTTGACCAGACAAACTCTCTCCTAAGGCAGTGTTTCAAATTTGGGTTTTCATTTTCATCAATATGGGTGAACTCCAAATACCGAATATGCTCCCCATGGTCCTAATATGTTCTCAAGACCTTCCATGTTAAACTTCAAGCACTGCACAAGAAGTTTGCTCAGTCAACTGCTCAGATGCTTAAGAATCGACTGTATTAGGTCAAAAGTCAACTGTGGCCCACATACAGTCAAACTTTAATATTTTTGGTCAACATCATCATTTTGAAGTGATATCCATCATTTGATCAAGGTTTGATCATGATTCTTTAAGAAATGCCCTAAATTCATCAAAATCAAAAAGTTACTAAATTAGGATTTCTTAGGAAAATTCAACCAAATTTGACCAAACATAACTTCCACATACTTTATCATAAATTTTCCATCCAAGGCTCATTTTGAAGAGGATGCAATTCCCTACAACTTATCTTCATCCCACAAGTTCAAAATATGCACTCATAAAAAGATATGAATATCTACATTATAGGTCCTTTTGAAAAGTCAACAAAAAACACCTTTTGGTTCAAAGCCTCTTACATGAACATGGAAGACCCAATTGAAATGAGACCAAAAGGGTTGCTTAGGGGACATCCTAAGATTTCTAAAAAGTCTAAGAAAACCTCTCTAGGGTTAAAATTGGAAGAGATATGCCTTGTCAAAGTTGAATTTTTTTTGCAAAATTGCCAAAAGTCAAATATGCTCAAAAGTGCATTTTTTACCAAATGGGCTTAGCATTTCATGATTGCACCTCACTTGTAGCATTTTCCACGACCCAATTGTTCACTCACATGTTATTTGCTTCATTATTTATTTTACTTTGATTTTTTATTTATTAAAAATTGAATAAAATCAAATAATTGGTAAATAATATCAAAGATATGTTTTGATATGATTTTTGGACAGGATCTCAATCAAATTATGCTGAGATATCGAGACCAAATTGAATCAAGCATGATTGGTACAAAAATGGGATAATTTGGCTCAATTTAGAAAGTTTGCATATGGATAAAGAATCAAATCAAATCTTCTCAAAACTTCAAGATTCAATCTGTTTTGCAACCCTAATTCACTCAAGGGTATATAATGAACAAGAACAAAGCATAAAAGAAGGGTTGGCAGGTGTGAAAAGGAAGAATAAAGTTCAAATTTTTCAAAGAAAAGTGCAGATCCAATCTTGCTCCATAGGTCGTTTCAAGCGTTTTTAAAGATCAAGTCATATCCCTATGCACTCACTAAACCTGTAGCAAGCATTTGCAAGGCCTGAAGCATCCAGAATCGCGCACTATAACTCATACGGTTTGTATATTTTTTTCAAATCGATTAATGTAATTCTTGCATTGTTAGCACATTTGATTGGCATAGTTGTGATCATTGACATGTTTGCAAGCTTACTGAATGGTTTGATTAAAGTTTTGACGCATATATGTGCCTTTTCCATTGTTAGGGTTTGCGTGTGCATTTTAGGGGTTTATCCTACAGGTTAAATTGGGCAAGGAGAAGAGTACCATGATGTTCACGAGATCAAAATGAATTGATCTATATAGTTAGAAATCATTTATCGTTTGTTTTGTGAATCTTGAAAGTTGCAGGGGATATGGCTACGAACATGTGACTGTAGGTAAAAGGGTCTTTATCTAAGGCGACGGACAGAGGAAGAAGATGGTGGCGTGGCAGTCAACCATTGGATCATTTAAACTAGCGCGCGTTTTTTTCTGAGTCACTAATCCAATTATGTTTTCTATATTATATTCTGTTTCCATTGTTTGTACAACAAAACAGATTAGTCCAGTGGTGAAGCGCGTTGGTGGAAAGCATAAGCACTTGGGTTCGATCCCAGGTCCAAGCAAATTTCTTTATTTTCTCAATTTCTATTCACAGATCTAGTGCATCAATCCCTCAAGCATCTATCATGTGCCATCAACATTCAACCATTGGATCATTATAACATCATATCCAATGCTTCCAACCAGAAAGGACCATGGTGTACTCTCAAGGCAGCGCTACATGGAATCAAACGTAAGCTTGGGCCATCAACCTTGCGCCCAAGAGCAATTTCAGAATCACCCCCCCCCCCCCCCCGTGGGATGTTCAACGTACATGCCCATTTTCAATTCTTTCTTATTTTTATTTCTGTTATTTAATTATTTTTCCACAAAAATTAATTACCTTTTTTTTATTAATCATAAAATCAACAAACCACAAAATCACAAAAGATCATTTTTTCATAAAATATTTATTTTAATGTAATTAGAAAATTAGGTTAATTTTATGTACTTTTTTCATAATTAAAACAATTAGAAATTAGGGTTTTAATTAATGTGCAATTAAATTATTTTCTCAACAAAAAAATGTACAAAAATATTTTTTTCTCAATTAGGGTTTTAGGTTATTTTTTAAGCGTCCTCGCATTTAATTATCTGCGCGTTTAATTAATTCTTTTCATATTTTTGTAACTGCCAATGGTTTGTAATAGTTAAATTAGGGTTTTCATTTATCGCTTTGTCCCCGATTTTGGTTATGTAATTAATCCCTATCCCTGAAGCCTTGTAATAGCTAGGTTTATTTTCTCGCACTTTAAATTCCTGCAAATCTTTAACTGTCTAGATGCATGGCTAATAGGATTGTATGGAAAGATTGTTTGAAAATTAAAACGGTAGATCACCTAATGTGCAAAGACTAATTTAACTGAAAAAATTCACATGCACATATTCACTCCTATGGTTTGCTCACTTCGGTTTCCTTCGGTAAAACACTCATTAAGCATAGGAGATTTTAGTGGTTGTCCTCCAGTCTAAAAGATCAAAATGACCCATTTGAATGTTGCCTCGAAAATGTTGCCTCGGAAAGATCTTAGGACCTTAGGGTAATTACTAAAGTTTCCTACCAATTGCTTTGGTGGTTGTACTTGTCCCTTTCAAACGTCCCTTACAAACTCCAACGACGCGGCTACCTACTCCTTAATAGTAGGATAGCATTGTCTAAAGGAAACGAGAATGAACAATCTTTTTTCGAGTAGGTAGAATCTTAAGTACTTGCTCAACAAAACTTTTCACATAAACACTTCTCAAAACAATTTTCAAAAACAAACTTCGTCACACCCTTGAGGACTAATACAAGGGTTATCACAAAGTAAAACTTTTTTTCAAAACAAAGCACACACAAGCAGTTTTCAAAATGAGCAAGTACCTAAGAGCCCGTGGAAAATCACAGATAGAAAGGGTGCTAACACCTTCCCTTTCTATGATCTACCCCCTGTACTCAGAAATCTCGAAAAAAGGTTTTTCTGTTCTTTTTCCTTTTCCGTGATTGGATGAAATAAAAGTCGATGGCGACTCTTGCTTACCGCGACATTTTATGAACAAAAAACGCAAACAAGTAAAAACAGTCGGTTCTGCCACCGTATCACAGAACTGACGACTCTGCAGGGGAAGGAATGTATAAAGTGGTGTTTACCTTAGGATCTAGGTCATTTCAAAAATTTATTTCTTGTTTGTTTGCTTTATTCTTAAAGGATTTTTCTTAGGTTACTATAGATCCTACACCTGGATCTGGGGGAACTTATTAGGTAAACAGCAATAGATCGTGGAGACTGTACGGTGTAGACCGATATGGTTTAAGTGATGGTTGTGTTGGTGTGGTACTTTGGTTGGTACCGGTATCCTTCATGGGGAAACGAGGAGAATATGGGGCCACCGCATGGTGTCGTGAAGCACTAACGGACCTTAGAACCTTAGTTTAACAAACTTGGCCATTAGAAAGTAGTGAGATAGCCGGCCTCGGTTTAGAGCTGAGGATTGGTTGATACTCGATGCTACACTCATTGAGATCAGACATTCGGGATATTTTGGCTGCAAGAAAAGATTGCTTGAGCTGAGACAATGCCCGATATAGGATGTTCAGTGATATTGAGATCCCTTAGAACCCGGTTACTTTTTGAGATAGGTTTGAAACCAACTAAACTTCAAGAGGGTATGACCTTTAACCTCATGCAAGCCTTAAACCTAAGGACTTGGTGTTATTTGTATGTGTTTGTTATACCTGTGGTTTATCAAGAAATCATGCATCAGAACATAGTATCCATTCTTATTGCACTAACCATTTCAAAGACCAAGGGAATTTATCTTTGTTTTTTTTAAGATCATGGCTTCCGTTCATAGAAACACTATCCAAATCAGCTTTGTGAAGATACCTTCCCAACTCAAAGATCTAGTATCAACGGTTTCTGAAACTTCTGCGTTCACTAAGAGACATGGTCAACTTCTCAACCTGGTTACTTCAAACTTTGATGAAAAGATGATGAGTGTACTCTTTCAGTTCTTTGATCCCAAGCACCACTGCTTCACCTTTCCAGACTATCAGTTGGTGCCTACCTTGGGAGAATTCTCTCAGCTGCTGGATATACCCATTCTTGAACAGTTTCCCTTCACAGGTCTAGAAGAAGTTCCTAAGCCAGAAGTCATTGCCTCAGCTTTGCATCTGAAATGGGCCGACGTGGTATCCAATTGGGAAACAAGAAGCAGAGTCAAGGGTTTTCTAGCTAAGTTTCTGATAGACAAGGCCCAGCTGTTTTGGGATGATATGGATTTTCAGGCTTTTGAGGAGGTTTTTGCTCTTTTAATCTATGGGTTAGTTCTATTCCCTAATCGGACTCATTCATAGATGTGAATGCTATCAAGATCTTACTCTCCCGCAACCTTGTGCCTACCTTGCTCGGAGATATTTTGCATGCTCTCCATACTCGTACAATGAAGAGAAGAGGGGTTCCTATGTGTTGCATGCCATTGTTGTCAAGGTGGTTTATTTCTCACCTCCCTAAGTCCATACTGAAGAATGAAGAAGGTTTGGGTTGGTCACAAAGGATAATGTCACTCGCTCGCATGGATATTCTTTGGTGTTCCCGAGCTATGGAAAACACTGCTATTATTGACCGCTGCGGGGAGTACCCTAATGTCCCATTACTTGGTATCAGGGGGTATAACCTACAATCCTTGTTTAGCTCTACGACAATTTGGTTACGCTCGAAGAGATCGTCCCTATGAGTTACTTATCATGGGCATTGTATTCAACTATGAGGATGATGTTCAAGAGTATCGTCGGAGGTTCATACGAGCTTGGGGAATGGTAAACAGATATGGTGCCAAGGCTTTGGGGCCAAAGGCTTCCATTCCTATGGAACCTTACCTCTAATGGGTACGAGCTCGCGTCCAGAAGCTTATGATGCCCTATGTGGCCGTTTTACCAGTGATTGTGGAACCCACTACTGAAGGGGGGTATTCCTTACACGGTTCTCTATCCTTATATGCCCATTGATCTTGGGGAATTACAGAGGTCTTGGATTCAGTTGATAAAGGAGTGGGATACTTACAAGGATCATTTCCATGCTCAAGAGAGGAAGGTTTTAGAGCTCACAAAGCAGCTCCACGAGGAAAAAGAACTCAATGATTATCTTGGCACAAAAAGGAAGCATCCATGGGAATTTTGATTTATTTTCTAGTTTTAGATTTGTTTTTAATTGTAACTCCTAAAAGGAATTTGAACTTTGAATTCAGCTAATAAAGTCTTTGTTTTATTTTGGTTCGCAAATTTAAATTTCCCAAAGTCTTTAAAATCATTGCATGTGCATTCCATTCATAACATTGCATGTACAGGTACCATTACAGGTTTCTCATCATCTTCGCTATTTATTTCAGCAGAAATGTCTTCTGAAAAAAGCATCAAGGACCTTCAGGCATAAAACGCCCAGTTTCAGCAAATGTTCATAAATCTGGCAAAGGGGCAGGAGGATCTGAAAGCCCTCATTCTGAAAGAGAAAAAGAAAAAGAAGAAGGTTGTTGGTATTCTGAATATAGGCAGAAGGTTTAGAGGGCCGTTGAAGCAACAAGTTGATCTGACCTCTTCATCCAAGGAAGGGGGGAATCAAGAAGAAGAGACAAGGGAGAAAGATCCCAGTCCCGAAGTTTCTGACAATGATACCGACTACAATGATGAGCAGTATCCTCCCGCTGAGGATAGATACAAGAAGTTGGAAGATCGCTTGAGTGCTATGGAGGTCCAGAGGATACCTAGGTTGGATTTTGAAGAATTGGGATTGGTGTCGAGAGTGGTCATCCCGCAGAAGTTCAAGGCTCCACTTTTTGCAAAGTATGATGGGGTGTCCTGCCCAAAACTCCATCTCCGCTCTTATGTCAGAAAGATTCAGCCCCACACCGCTGATAGAAATTTGTGGGTTCATTTCTTTCAAGATATTCTATCAGGGACTCAGCTTGAATGGTTCTATCAACTGGAGAGAGCCAATGTCCGAAATTGGGAAGATCTGGCTGCTGCTTTCTATAAGAACTATCAATACAACGCCGACCTTTCTCTTACTCGTACTCAACTCCAGAGTATGTCCATGGGTGCAAGTGAAGGATTTAAAGACTATGCCCAGAAGTGGATAGACTTTGCTGGAAGAGTCCAACCCCCGTTGTCTGATAGGGAGTTTGTTGATATGTTTCTAGGGACGCTATCTGGTCCATTCTTTAATCATTTGATCGGCAGCTCGTCAGCGGGTTTCACTGAGTTGATTCTGACTGGAGAAAGAGTAGAAGCTGGGATCCAGAGTGGTAAGATCCAGAAAAATGCCTCTTTGAGTACAGAGAAGAAGTCATTTGGTGGCAAGAGGGAAGCCAATGATGTGCACGGCCATAAGGGGCGTAGAAAGGCAGACTACCACCAATCTGTGGGGGCAGTTTTGATCTCTAATTCGGCACGCACACAACAACCACAACAACGAAACAATCAGCCAAGGTTGGAAAGACCTCAAAGGAAGTTCACCCAAATAAACATGCCATTGTCACAAGCATTGCAACACATGTTGAAGATGAATCCGATTACGGTGATAAACCCTCATCTGAACCCTAAGACTTCGTCACCTAACTACAACCCGGATGCAAGGTGTGCTTATCATTCTGGTAGCCCGGGGCACGATACTAATGATTGTTGGTTGCTGAAATACAAGATTCAGAATATGATTGATGCCAAGGAAATCGAATTCGACCCTCCTGAGACTCCCAACGTGATCACTGCTCCCTTGCCAAAACATGACTAGGATTGAAAGCATTTTTGTTCATTTGAATTCTGTAGTTGTATTTTCTTTGCTTATTCGAACAATTATTGTCATGTCAAACTTTATTATTTCATTAATGCATTACACATGTCTGTCTTGAATTAATTTGTTTTCATTATGTTTAAATTACTTTATACTTCCTTTTCGTGATATTCAACTCTCGACTAAAAAATTGTAAGCCTTTAGAGGGAGAATGACGAAAATGATACCACAATCTCTACAGTATGCTTTTGAACAGATCCCGCTGATGATGTACAGGCGTTGTTTCAAATCCCAAACAATGGAGTTATAAGGAAGACAATCCTTAGTCAACCCCTTTGAGCCAAAGAAGTAGGAGTTTTTCTTTCACACAAATTAAAACCCTTAATCACAACCTGGGGCAGGGTAGTTTTCTCCATTAATTCAGGTGCACAATGAATGGCATCGAAGACGCCCTTCCAAAATACAAGATGGTGATGGTCCCCTATAATCGTCAAGACAGGCAGTCATTATCTCTCGAAATAAAAGCCCATTAAGTCAAAACCTATGAAGGAGACTTAAGAAAAAACTGGGGCATCCCTCTGACTATAATCACAAAAAGAAACAATTCAGGCAAAAGACATGGATAATAAAATCAAAAAGAAAGAGGTCCTACAAACCCTCAACAAAAAAAATGACTGCCTATTCAAAATAAACTGTCAGTATCTAAACCATCACTGGAATATCAAAGCAAAGACTCAAACGGAATCTAAATGCACAATTAGTTGAGTTTAGGACTGAAGAACATCACAAAGAACGGGTTGGGGACAAATAAAATTTGAGCCTTTATCCTTTGTTTCTTGAACCGTGAACCAAGCCACGTTATAACCCTTAAAAGTCCTAGCTGAAGCATGGGTTAGTTCGAAAGCATACTGTTACAAAAGGTATCCTGACTCCTGAAGGTCCGTTACAAATCCTGAGTTGATATCACATCTTTGCAAAATTCTATTTTACTAAAAAAAACTGCATTTCCAAAACCTCAAGACAAACATAAGCTTTGCATTCTTTAAATACCATTGTTTGCATGTAACTATTTGTTTGAAAGAAGAGAAGTTCTCATGACATAATTTCGATGAATGGAAGCTCTCCATAATTACTACAAATGGAGGACACTTCCAATAAACAGGTCTTCCATAAGCAAGGGGCATGACATGATGTCTAACACACCTGGGGAAGGTTCTCCAAAAGTTCCAAATAACCAGGGGTAGATCTCCGTCTGAATTACTTGGGGCATTACGCACGCATTCCAGCAACGAATCATGTGCGATCAAGAAAACATTTTTGACGGTACTACAACACAACATTATCGACAGTGACAACTCCCTACACCCTGAGAGCATGGACATAGTTGGAAAAAAACGACGCATGAAAAAGACCCGCTAGGTTAACTGGCCTAGGCAAAACTAACGGCATCCCACCGAACCAAAAAAAGGTTCGGGAAAAAGTTAGGGATATACATATGAAAAATTTGTACACACGACAAGTCGAAAACCTGAAAAGGCGGCTTGGGCAAAAAAAGGGTATCCCGGTGGACTGAAAATCTGAAAAGACAGTCCAGGAAAAAGTTAGGGATTAAAGCGTATGACCATGTCCCATCATCTTGTCACTTTCCTATCAGTAGAAGACTTATCGTTCCGATCAGCAGTTACCAAGCACCTCATAAGTTGGGATAACACTCAATCCACAAAGCCTCTGCAGGCACTTTCTCCAGCAGGTACAGGGGGCAGAAAAGTCCTGATGCAAATTCATTATTGTATCCTCAGCATACGACCCCAGTAACATCTACACTCCCCACAAAGTAGAGGCAACTAAAGCTTTGACACTAGCTCCCCCGAACAAGAGTTATTATCCCCAGTCAGGTTCCTTCAGAAAATCGATGTCTATGTTCCCCGACCAAATTTCATAATCGTAAGCGGTTTATAAAGTTTTCTCCCAAGTAGGGTTCATTTCTCTCAATACAGAAGCTCAATCCCCGATAGAGTTTCAACTATGGAAGTTCATCCCCAACAGAGTTATCTCCCGCAGAGTTATTCTCAAATAGAGTCTCTCCCCTGGCAGAGTAGCTGTAAACAAGGAGCAAATCTCCATCATAGTCATCTCTGTTCACCGTCCCCAGTGGAAGTAGAAGAACCATTGTTTCTACAACGATCAGGAATGTAATTCCCAGTACTCTCCAACAGCAGTCAGGGATTTATTTTCCCAAACTCGGACGTGCCACAATAGCATTTCATATTCATATATTATGACGTGCTCATACATATTGCATACAGCATAATCTCATTTATTTTGAGAATGTCATCATACAATGCATTTCATGCATCATACACGATTAATCATGTACCTTTTCAGGAAAGATGGTTATCATTAACAACTTCCAGCAAGTTCAAGATTAGCTCCTAAAACTAAACAGAGTAATTATCTACACGACCAAATGCAGCTTTACACGGGTTCGTCACAAAGCAATCTTACACGGGTTTCTCCTAAATGCAGCTTCACACGGGTTTATCCTGAAAAATCTTAAATGGGTTATTTCTCATACATTTCCGAATGAAGTTTTACACGAATATATCCCAAAGTAACCTTACCCAGGTTCCTCTTGAAGTTTTACATGAACTTATTACAAAGTAACCTTACCGAGGTTCCTCCTGAAGTTTTACACGAACTTATCCCAAAGTGACCTTACCCAGGTTCCTCTTGAAGTTTTACACGAACTTATCACAAAGTAACCTTACCCAGGTTCCTTCTGAAGTTTTACACAGACTTAGCCCAAAGTAATCGTACCCAGGTTCCTGCCAAAGTTTTACTCGCACTTATCCCGAAGTAACCCTACCCAGGTTCCTCCTAAAGCCCTACACAGACTCATCACAATCAACTTTACCCAGGTTCCTTCTAAAGTTTCACTCAGACTTATCCTGAAGCAACCTTACCTAGGTTCCCTTCTCAGTTCAGATGCAGTTTTACCCAAACTCCTCACAAAGCAACCTTATCTAGGTTCCCTTCTCAGTTCAGATGCAGCTTTACCAAAACTCCTCACAAAGCAACCTTACCCAGGTTCCTTCTCAGTTCAGATGCAGTTTTACCCAAACTCCTCACAAAGCACCCTTACCCAGGTTCCTTCTCGGTCCAGATGCAGTTTTACCCAAACTCCTCACGAAGCAACCTTACCCAGGTTCCTTCCCATAAGCCCTACTATCCAGGGCTTTCATTTCGAAGAAACCCTACGACCCAGGTTCCTTCTCACAGCCCTACTATCCAGGTTTTCATATCGAAGTAACCCTACTATTCAGGTTCCTTCTCACCGCCCTACTATCCAGGCTTTCACTTCGAAGTAACCCTACTATCCAGGTTCCTTCTCATAACCTTACCATCCAGGTTTCTTTTCTCTTACCTCCAGACGATAGTTTAAAACACGGTAAAACCTGGACCTGACCAGTTTCAGTCAATTTCACCTTTCCCCAGTAATTCACGATGCAGCTTGTACACTGACCAGATATGCAGTTCACCTCCGGAGTTAATTCCCTAGTAGAGTAACGAACAACTAAAGCTCCTAAAGTTCTATTTCTCCTAGGACAGATAATAACATTCCTCAGCAGACCCCTCCTCAACGACAGGAGGAGGGACTCTCATCAAAGGAATATCTCAGGAAATCAACATCCTCTAGATGGCATCTTTAAGCCCATCTCCGACGGTACTCCATCACATCTTGGATGGCATCTTTAAGCCCATCTCCGACAATTCTCTAGCAACTTACAAATGTCATCTATAATCCCATTCCCGATATCACAAATCAAGTATCACTTCATGCGAGTGCAAATTTCTGGGCACTCTAGTGTTCAATCATCTTCCACCTTCATATCACGAAAGGCAGACGAGCCAATCTACATCCTCGGGTTTAAGAAGATTGAACAGGGGCAGTTGTTGTACCCCAAAATTTACTCTCTCATTTTACTCAATACATACTCCTTGAGATCCTTAATTTGCTCAAGTTTGCCCTAGAGTTGACCAGATAAACTCTCTCCTAAGGTAGTGTCTCAAATTAGGGTTTCCATTTTCATCAAGATAGGTGAACTCCAAAGACCTCATATGCTCTCCATGGTCCTAATATGTTCTCAAGACCTTCCATGTCAAATTTCAAGCACTGCACAAGAAGTTTTCTTAGTCAAATGCTCAAATGCTTGAGAATCGACTGTATTAGGTCAAAAGTCAACTGTGGCCCACATACAGTCAAACTTTAAGATTTTTGGTCAACATCAACATTTTGTAGTGGTATCCATCATTTGATCAAGGGTTGATCATTATTCTTCAAGGAATGCCCTAAATTCATTAAAACCTAAAAGTTACTAAATTAGGGTTTCTTAGGAAAAGTCAACCAAACTTTGACCAAACATAAGTTCCACATACTTTATCAGAAATTTTCAATCCAGGGCTAATTTTGAAGATGATGCAATTACCTACAACTCATCTTCATCCCACAAGTTCAAAATATGCACTCAAAAAGATATGAATTTCTACATTATAGGTCCTTTTGAAAAGTCGACAAAAAATACCTTTTGGGTCAAAGCCTCTTACATGAACATGGAAGACCCAATTGAAATGAGATCAAAAGGGTTGCTTAGGGGACATCTTAAGCTTTCTAAAAAGTCCAAGAACACCTCTCTAGGGTTAAAATTGGAGGAGATATGCCTTGTCAAAGTTGACCTTTTTTTGCAAAATTGCCAAAAGTCAAATATGCTCAAAAGTGCATTTTTTTACCAAATGGGCTTAGCATTTCATGATTGCGCCTCACTTGTAGCATGGTCCACGACCCAATTGTTCACTCATATGTTATTTGCTTCATTATTTATTTTATTTTGATTTTTTATTTATTAAAATTTGAATAAAATCAAATAATTGGTAAATAATATCAAAGATATGTTTTGATATGATTTTTGGACAGGGTCTCAATCAAATTATGCTGAGATATCAAGACCAAATCGAATCAAGCATGATTGGTACAAAAATGGGATGATTTGGCTCAATTTAGAAAGTTTGCATATGGCTAAAGAATCAAATCAAATCTTCTCAAAACTTCAAGATTCAATCTGTTTTGCAACCCTAATTCACTCAAGGGTATATAATGAACAAGAACAAAGCATAAAAGAAGGGTTGGCAGGCGTGAAAAGGAAGAACAAAGTTCCAAATTTTCAAAAAAAAGTGCAGATCCAATCTTGCTCCATAGGCCGTTTCAAGCGTTTCTAAATATCAAGTCATCTCCCTAGGCACTCACTAAACTTGTAGCAAGCATTTCAAGGCCTGAAGCATCCAGAATCGCGCGCTATAACTCGTACGGTTTGCATATTTTTTCAAATCGATTAATGTAATTCTTGCATTGTTAGCGCATTTGATTGGCATATTTGTGATCATTTACATGTTTGCAAGCTTACTGAATTGTTTGATTAAAGTTTTGACGCATATATGTGCCTTTGCCATTGTTAGGGTTTGCGTGTGCATTTTAGGGGTTTATCCTACAGGTTAAATTGGGCAAGGAGAAGGGTACCATGATGTTCACGAGATCAAAATGAATTGATCTATATAGTTAGAAATCATTTATCATTTGTTTTGTGAATTTTGAAAGTTGCAGGGGCTATGGCTATGAACATGTGACTTTAGGTAAAGGGTCTTTATCTAAGGCGATGGACAGAGGTAGAAGATGGTGGCGTGGCAGTCAACCATTGAATCATTCAAACTAGCGCGCGTTTTTTTTTTCTGAGTCACTAATCCACATATGTTTTCTATATTATATTTTGTTTCCATTGTTTGTACAACAAAGCATATTGGTCCAGTGGTGAAGCGCGTTGGTGGGAAGCATAAGGACCTGGGTTCAATCCCAGGTCCAAGAAATTTTCATTATTTTCTCAATTTCTATTCACAGATCTAGTGCATCAATCCCTCAAGTGTCTATAATGTGCCATCAATATTCAACCATTGGATCATTATAGCATCAGATCCAACGCTTCCAGCCAGAAAGGACCATGGTGTGCTCTCAAGGCAGCGCTACATGAAATCAAACGTAAGCTTGGGCCATCAACCTTGGGCCCAAGAGCAATTTCAGAATCACACCCCCCTTGGGATGTTCAACATACAGGCCCATTTTCAATTCTTTCTTATTTTTATTTCCTTTATTTAACTATTTTGTTTAATTATTTTTCCACAAAAATTAATTACCTTTTTTTTATTAATCATAAAATCAACAAACCATAAAATCACAAAAGATCATTTTTTCAAAAAATATTTATTTTAATTTAATTAGAAAATTAGGTTAATTGTATGTACTTTTTTTCATAATTAAAACAATTAGAAATTATGGTTTTAATTAATGTGCAATTAAATTATTTTCTCAACTAAAAAATGTACAAAAATATTTTTTCTCACTTAGGGTTTTAGGTTATTTTTTAAGCATCCTCGCATTTAATTTTCCGCGCGTTTAATTAATTCTTTTCATATTTTTGTAACTGCCAATGGTTTGTAATAGTTAAATTAGGGTTTTCATTTATCGCTTTGTCCCCAATTTTGGTTATGTAATTAATCCCTATCCCCGAAGCCTTGTAATAGCTAGGTTTATTTTCTCGCACTTTAAATTCCTGTAAATATTTAACTGTCTAGATGCATGGCTAATTGAATTGTATGGAAAGATTGTTTGAAAAATAAAACGGTAGATCACCTAATGTGCAAAGACTAAATTAACTGAAAAAATTCACATGCACATATTCACTCCTAGGGTTTGCCTCACTTCGGTCGCCTTCGGTAAAACAGTCATTAAGCATAGGAGATTTTAGTGGTTGTCCTCCAGTCTAAAAGATCAAAATGACCCATTCAATGTTGCCTCGGAAATGTTGCATCGGAAAGATCTTAGGACCTTAGGGTAATTACTAGAGTTTCCTACCCATTACTTTGGTGACTGTACTTGTCCCTTTCGAACGTCCCTTACAAACTCCAACGACGGGTCTACCTACTCCTTAATAGTAGGATAGCGCTGTCTAAAGGAAACGAGAACGAACAATCTTTTTTCGAGTAGGTAGAATCTTAAGTACTTGCTCAACAAAACTTTTCACATAAACACTTCTCAAAACAATTTTCAAAAACAAACTTCGTCACACCCTTGAGGACTGATACAAGGGTTATCACAAAGTAAAACTTTTTTCAAAACAAAGCACACACAAGCAGTTTTCAAAATGAGCAAGTACCTAAGAGCCCGTGGAAAACCACGGATAGAAAGGGTGCTAACACCTTCCCTTTCTATAATCTACCCCCCGAACTCAAGAAACAATCTCAAAGGTCTTTCTTGTGCTTTTTCACATTTCCTTTTGGATAAAAGAAAAGTCGGCGGCGACTCTTGCTAATCGCAACATTTGCGATCAAACGCAAAACACCCAAGTCGGTTCTCCCACCGTATCACAAAACTGGAAACTCTGTCGGGGAAAATTCTAAAAGTGAGGATACCTTAGGGCTAGATCACATTTACTTGCTTTCTTGATTTGTATGCTTTTCATTACTGTTCTTTGTTTGGGTTTGAATCCTCTACCTGGATTTGGGATACATTATAGGTAAGTAGAAATACGTTGTGGAAACTATGTTGGGTATACCGACATGGTCTATGCAATAGCTACGTTAGTGCGACATATTTGTGGGTACCGGTAGCATTTGAGTTAATCAAAGAGAATACGGGGCCGCTTAGTGATGTCATGAAGCACTAATGAACTTCTAGAACCTTTACTTGACCAACTTGGCCTTTAGGATGTAGTGAGATGACCGGCTTTAGTGCAGTCTGAAGTAGGTAGATACTCGATACTACACTCATTGAGGTTTGGTTTCTTGGGATATTTCGGTCTCCATTAAAGAGGCTTATGCTGAAACAATGACCAAGGAAACAGACCAGTGATATTGAGCTCCTTAGAATCCGGTTACTATTACTAGGACAGGTTGAGCCAACTAAACTTCAATAGGGTACTTACCTATGAAACTCCATGCAAGCCTAAACCTAAGGACTTTTTTGTTTTGTTTGTATATACATACTTGCACGTAACATCATGAACATCATAACATCATACACATTCACTAACCATTTCAAGGATTTTGGGATTCATCTTTGTTCTTGTTTTGTAGGATATGGATTCTCTTCGCAGGAAAACTATTTAAGTCAACCTTGTAAGGATCCCTCCACAACTTAAGGAGCTAGCTTCAAGGATTCCTGAAAACTCTCCATTCACCGAGAGACATGTCCGCCTACTTAACTTGGTACCTCCAACACAGATGAGGACATGATGAAGGTGCTCTTTTAGTTCTTTGATCCTTTACACCATTGCTTCACATTTCCCGACTATCAACTTATGCCTACTTTGGAAGAATTCCCCCGACTCTTGAGGATTCCCATTCTCAACCAACTACCTTTCAACGGTATGGAAAGAGACCCAAAGCCAGAAGAGATTGCTCAAGCTCTACACTTGCACTCATCTGATGTCATAACTCATTGGGAAACACGAAGTGGTGTCAAAGGTTTCTTAGCAAAGTTCTTGTTTGAGAAAGCCCAAAACTGTTAGAACTCTTTGGATTTGCAAGCCTTTAAGGAAATTGTGGCTCTCCTCATCTATGGGATGGTTTTGTTTCCAAATCCTGACCAACTCATAGATGTGAACGCCGTTAAAATCTTCATATCCCGCAACCCGATGCCTACATTGCTAGGAGACATCTTACACTCTTTTCACACTCGCACAATGAGGAAAATAGGTGTTCTTATGTGTTTTACTCCTCTCTTGGCAAGATGGTTTATTTCGCATCTTCCCCGATCTGTATTGAAGAATGAGCAAGGATCAAGGTGGTCACAATGGTTGATAACGCTCAAACACTCAAACATTCATTGGTGCTCCCGATCCATAGAGAATGTTACTATTGTCGACCGTTATGGAGAATTTCCTAATGTCCCTTTACTTAGCATTAGGGGAGGTATCACCTACAACCCCTTCTTAGCCTTAAGACCATTTGGTTACGCCCGAAGGGATGGCCCGCACGAGATGCTGATTCGAGGTTTGGTATTTGACTATGACAACGACGATCAAGGTCTTCGCCAGAGATTTATCCGAGCTTGGAGGATGTTGAACAAGGTAGATAGCAAGACTTTGGGGCATAAAAATTTCATCCCTCTTGAGCCTTACCTCAAATGGGTACGAACTCGTGCTCAGAGCCTTATGATGCCTTATCCCTCCATTCTCTCGGTAATCATTGAGCCTGTCATGGAAGGATACGTTCCATACACTATCCTACATCCTGACATGCCCACCTCTCTTGAAGACCTACAAAGGGATTGGATATAACTCAAGGGGGAGAGAGATACTTTCGAAGCCCAATTCTACGCAAGTGAGAAGAAGGTTTTGGAACTCACTAGGCTACTTCATGAGGAGCAGACTCTAAATGCCTACATTGCACCAAAGAGGATGCGTACTACCTTTTTATCTTAGAGTTTTTGTATTATTTTTCCCAAGAAGGCATTGATGTACTCGAGCTTTAATCTATTAATATAATGTGTGTTTCCTTTTTGTCTAAAAAAATTTTGAATCTTAAAAACCTTGAAATCATTGCATACGCATTCACCATTCATCATAACATAAGCAGGTTTCTTGAAACAAGTCTCCTCATCTCTCTACTATTTATTTCAGTAAGATGGATCTCGAGCAAACGGTGAAGGACCTCCAAGCCTAGAATGCAGAGTTTCAACAGTTGTTCTTGACTCTAGCCAAAGCACAAGAAGAGTTGAAGACCTTACTGGCTGAGGAGAAGAAAAAGAAGACAAAAAAGATAACCAGAGTTCTAAACATGGGGAGAAGATTCCAAGGGCAGACAAGAAGGGCCTTAGACTTTGCAACGACATCTGGTGAGAAAGACAATTAAGATGGGAAAGGAAAATAAACAGTTATCCAGTCAGAGTCAGCAGAGGAGGAGGAAGAAGAAGACTATTTTGAAGAACAATATCCTCCAGCCGGTGACAAGTATAAGCATCTAGAAGAGCGGTTGAGTGCAATGGAAATCCAAAAAGTGCCAGGGTTGGACTTTGAGGAGTTGGGCTTAGTATCAGGGATTGTCATTCCTCCAAAATTCAAAGCACCTGTGTTTGCTAAATATGACGGAGTTTCATGCCCCAAAATGCATCTCTGGTCCTATGTAAGGAAAATCCAGCCCCATACCACTGACAAAGACTTGTGGATTCCAAGACAGTCTGTCTGGAACTCAACTTGATTGGTTTTATCAGTTAGAAAGAGCCAATGTTCATAATTAGGAAGATCTTTCTGCATCCTTTTACAAACAATACCAATACAATGTTGATCTTGCACCCACCCGTACTCAACTCCAGAGTACGGCCATGGTTTCAAGTGAAGGTGTTGTACCCCAAATTTTTCCCTCCCATTTTTCATAGAAGACACAACCCGAGGGTTTCTCAGATAATCAAGTTGGCTCAAAAATCGACCAGACAGATTCTCTTTTGTGGCAGTAAACCAGTAATTAGGGTTTTTTCTTGCAATTCTCAAAAGAAAGTGAATTCTTAGAAATTCAATTGGTTTTCACAGGTCTTCATGCCTCCTCAAGTTTACTGGAAAGGTTAATGTTTGTTCTCAGAGCATGGTTGTTGGGGACAAGAGATGGAGTTTAAGACTGTTCATTTGGGACGACCATGATTTTGATCCAGGTTAACCTGATGATTTGCGTCTGTTAAAACATTTGCTTGGTTAGGAAATGGAATATACAGTGCGTGCTTGTTTGAAATGCAGTTAAAAAATTATTGGGATTACTTGGAGTTTAAGTTACCAGACTGGAGCATTTTGTTTCAAGTATCCTGATTGGGAATTTCAAGAATCAATTAGGGTGCGAGAAGAAATTACAAATTATTGTCAGTAAAGGATTTCAAGTGACACAAGAACATTTCATAAGATTTTCTCGAATTTCATACATTGATACAAAACAATTTATTCTTTCAAGTACTTTAGGTCTTACAACTTATCGTATTTGAAAATAAATTGATACAATTATTGGATACAATACAAGAATGTTTTTTCTAAATTACAAAGAAAATCTAAATGCTTGATTGGCCTAGGAGAATTAATCTATGCCTAATTTTGACTGAAGTTCCTTTGCTTCCATGCTTGCCACACAGTTTCTTGCCTCCCTTGCTTTGTCACATCCAATTGTGCTCACATGAAAACAAAAGAAAGAAAAATGATTAGTACAAAATCATTTGGGCATGAACAGAGATTTTAAATGTTATTCATCATTAAAGTTTGCAAAGTGGAATCAGAATGCCATTATTCATCATAATTTATTTCCTCTATTTGCAAATCACAAGAAGATTATTCTTCTTGGTTCACAAAAAGAAGGAACAAAAATACCACAAAGCTGTCCAAACAAGCAAATGCAGCAAACTAACCAAGCAAATGCAGCAAACTAACCAAACAGAATGCTACAAAGCTGGACAAAACAAACAGCAAAACTGTCCAAACATAATGGTACAAACTTATCCAAACAGCAGCGCAAACTGGACAACAATATAGCAAACAACAAACAGCATCAACAAAAGGCATAAGTATGGCAACATAAGATGCTAAGTCAAACAAAGAAACTTGTTCAAGAAGCATAAGTCATCATTTTCCATTTTCCTTTGCAAACTTTTCAGAATTGGAAAAAGGGGCAAAAAGCAATTTTCTTTCCTAATGTCATTGAGAGAGAAGAGAGGAAAGAAGTCACCTAGGATATTGGAATACACTGTCATGTTGCCCTGCCTGTCATAAGTTGCACAGAATATGCTAAAAAACAAAACTGCAATCAAAAAGGCCATAAGAACAATATGCTGAAATATTCAATTTTGTGGTTTCCCACCATTTTTGAAAATGGATATAACAGCAGAGCCAATATAACAGGGGAAAGAAGCAATAGAAAAGATACAACTCAAAAGCCAAAAACATAAGTCTAAAAACTCAGAAAATCACCAAACCTCAAAAAACTGTCAAAGTCCAAAAACTGTCAAAACTTTCAAAGCCAAATAGCCAAAAGCTGAGACAAGTCTCAAACGCAGAAAACAGGATACAAGTCTCCAACCATCTCAAAACTCATCAAACCTGCAATCTGTTAACAAAAACCTCAAAGCCAAATATCCCAAACCTGTAACAAAGCCAAACCCTCAGTAAACCATTCAAACTGATACACAAATATCCAACTCAAAACCTGTAAAAGCCTCAAAATCTCAAATCCTGCAACAAGTATCAAACCTAAGACAAGTTTCAAACAGAACAAAAACCAAAATACAGTAGCCTAATATAAAAAACATAACCAAAAAACCAGAGAAACATCAACAAGCCTCAAACTGAAACACAAGTTTCAAAACTGTCAAAAGTAAAAAATCTCCAAAAAACTGAAACCAAGTATCAAGCTAAAAAACCAGCAACCACCTCAAAACATTCAAAGCCAAACTGTCAAAACCAAAAAACACAGTAACTGTGAACAAACATCCCAACAACCATCAGCTTCCAAACCAAAACTGTAAGCAAGCTTGAAACAACCAAAAACACAGTAATTGTGAACAAAAATCCCAACAACCATCATCAAATCAAAATCATCTTCAAAACAACAAAAAATGGTTACCTATCAAAAGGAACCCAAGCCAGAAAAGGAAGGCCTCCATCCTCATCTCCTCCCTCGCGCAAGCTCCGGCCACCAACGAACACGGTCACCATCTTGCCGTCCCCTTTCCATTTCACAGAAAGTACTTCAACAGGGAGGGTTTCCCTCTCTTTCCAAATCTTCCATAATCATGTATTATCATGCATTTAAAAAAGAGCAAGTTAATTAGCAGAAACATGAACTAGATGAAGAGAAAACCATTGAAATCGTTAAGTTTTGAAAGGTAACAGAATCTCACCCTTTTGCCAATAAAGTCGCTAGAACTCGTTTAGGGAGGCGAGATTAGGGGCGTTCCGACAACTGAGAGTTGGGGGGAAGATCAGATGAACCAAAGTTAGACCCTTTAGGCTTAAATTGAATTCCACACTTAGGGTTTCCAAAACGCCAAATCATAGTGAGACAAAGAGGTAAAAGAGCGATTTCTCTCGTGAAACGGGACGGGTAGTGAAGTTATTCAGAGGTTCCAACAAAAAATGGAAGGGATGAGTAAAGGATGATACAGGGATGAGCGAAAGAGACGATGAGAGCGGCGCTGTGAACAAAGGGTCTCAAACCCTAATTTCATTTCCTCCCCTTAATCAGAGACTAAACAGAGTTAGAGAACTTGGTCCAGTTTTGTTTACATTGCCTCTAAAGCCCATACGCGTTTTACTGATGCACCCCCTTTTGGGCTTTGTTTGCTATTACAGCACTTAAGCTTTCTTGTTCTCTTTGGGCCTCACATCTAAGTCATCTTAAACCCATTGCATTTTTTTTGTTTTTGTTTTCTCTTTACATTTTTTTTTGTTATGCAAATTATTAATAAAACATAAAATATCTTTTTTATATTAATTTGAATTAGTTTTTTTGTAAATATTTTTTTTATCATTTTCTTTTCTTAATGAATTTTTTATTTTAGATTTAATTTTCTTAATAAAACATCAAAAATAATAATTTAGTTTATTTCTTTCTTCAAATTTACATAATTAATAAAATACAAAAATAGAGATTTTAATTTAATCAATTATTTTTATTAGATTAGGTTTTACCTTTTCTCTTTTCAAGTAAATACTTAACATTTCATTTCCATATTTTGTTGATTTAATTTTCATAGATTATCATAGCTTTAATTAAAATCGCACAAAATTCGATTTCCTTGTATTGTTTGATAATCAGACATTTCTATCTCATTTGATTCATCCCCATTTGTAACAATTGTACCCCCATTCCTGAACATTTTCTAATAGCGTAGAATTTCAATTCCCGCAATTTACTGTTTTCCATATATTGTATAGTAATTAGGCGTGTATGGTAAGATTCAAAAATCAATCGCTAGATGACCTAATCAAAGAATAAAATAACTTGAAATCGACACACTTTTTCACACGTGCACCTCTAGGGTAACCTCGCTCGTTGCCTCGGAAATACAATCATGTCCCTCAAATATGGGAAGCTCTAGCAATGAACCTTCGATAAAAAAGATCGTAGTCCCTCGATGACCCTCGATGTTGCCTTCGATCAAAATGATCTCATCCCTTACAAAAATTGCTAAAGCGTCTCACAAGTTGCCTTCAATAATTGTAAAATTGACCCGCGCCTGTCCCTTCACATCCAACGATGAGGCTTCTTACCAAATCAATGGTAAGATAGCACCATTAAAAGGAAGAAGAAAAGAACAAAGTAAGACCTTTCGAGTAGATAGATTCGCTCTTAGTTACTCGCTTGCTCACGATAAAAAAAACTTTTCACACCTACACTCTCATTTCAAAACATTTTCAAAAAGACAAAACGTTTTGTATACGTTCTTATAGAGACGAGAACCATTGCAAAACCTCTTTTCAAAACACTTTTCGAAACACGATTCACAAACACATCTTTGAACCATTTTTTCGAAAACAAAACTTTGTATACGTTCTTATAGAGACGAGAGCCATTACAAAGAGATTTTTCAAAATACTTTCAAATCCCACACCACAAGCACACAATCAAATGAAAGCAAGTGATCTAAACGAGTAACTAAGAGCCCATGGAAAACCATGGATGAAAAGGGTGCTAATACCTTCCCTTTTCATAATCTACCCCTTGAACCCGAGAAAATCTCGAAAGGTCTTTCCTGTGTTTTTTTACCTTTCCTTTTGGATAAAAGAAAAGTCGGTGGTGACTCTTGCTAACCGCACAAGTGCGATTGAAACGCAAAACACAAAGTCAATTCTCCCACCGTATCACAGAACTGGCAACTCTGCTGGTAACGAATTTAAAAGTGGGGTTACCTTAGGGATAGATCACTTTTACTCGCTTTCATTATTTGATTTGTATGCCTTATATTTGGTTCTTTGTATTAGGTTTGCTTTGATCCTCCACCCGAATTTGGGGCACCTTTTTAGGTAAATAGCAATAGATTATGGAGATTGTACGGTCTATACCGATATGGTTGAAACAATGGATATGTTAGTGTGACGCATTTGTGGGTACCGGTATCCCTCATTGTGAATCGAGGAGAATACGAGGCCGCTGAGTGGCGTCGCGAAGCACTAATTAACCTTAGAACCCTAATTGAACAAACTTGGCCATTAGGACATAGTGAGGTAACCGGTTTCGGTGTAAAGCTGAAAATTGCTTGACACTCGATACTACACTCATTGAGGCTAGACTTTTGGGATATCTCAGCCACAAGAAAAGATTGTTGTGTTGAGACAATGCCTAAGAGAAAGGTCGGTGATATTGAGATCCTTTAGAACCCGATCTTTATTTCTAGGACAGGTTGAACCAACTAAAACTTCAAGAGGGTACTTACCCATGAATTCATGCAAGCCTGAAATATAGGGATATGTTTGTTATGTGTATATATGTTTGCTTGTACATAAACATCATAAACATCATCAACATCATATGCATGCTCACTAACCATTTCAAGGATTTAGAAATTTATCTTTGTTTTTGTTTTGTAGGAAATGAATTCTCTCCGAAGAAACACCATCCGAATCAGCTTTGTAAAAGCCCATCCTCAACTTCAAGAGCTAGCCTGAAGAGTGCCCGGGGATTCTCCTTTTACCAAGAAGTATGCTCGACTCCTCAGTTTGGCTACATCCAACTTCCAAGAAGAGATGATGTGTGTACTATTCCAATTCTTTGATCCCGTACATCATTGTTTACCTTTTCCGGACTATCAGTTGGTACCTACATTGGAAGAGTTCTCTCTACTCTTAGGGGTGCCCGTGCTTAATCAGATACCGTTCACCGGTCTAGAAGGGATTCCAAAACCCGAAGTCATCGCCGAAGCTTTACATATGAAGAGGGCCGACGTCACAGCCAATTGGGAGACAAGAAGTGGGGTTAAAGGATTTTTAGCTAAGTTTCTGTTGGAAAAAGCTCGTTCATTCTGGGATGACATGGATTTCCAAGCTTTCAAAGACATGCTAGCTCTCCTCATTTATGGTTTGGTTCTGTTTCCTAATTCGGACCAATTCATAAACTTTAATGCCATCAAAGTCTTTCTCACTCGCAATCATATACCCACCTTGCTAGGAGACATCTTGCACTGCCTTCATACCCGTACCATGAAGAAAAGAGGTACCCTTTTGTGTTGTATACCCCTACTCGCTAAGTGGTTCACTTCACACCTGCCTCAGTCAGCATTGAAGAACGAGCAAAGATTGACTTGGTCTTAAAGGATGATGTCTCTCACTCACTCTGATATCCGTTGGTGCTCAAGATCTTTGGAAGATATCTCTATCATTGACCGCTGTGGTGAGTTCCCTAATGTACCTCTGCTAGGTATTAGGGGAGGTATCACCTACAACCCGTGTTTATCTCTTCGACAATTTGGGTATGCCCGAAGGGATGGTCCTCATGAGATGCTCATCCGAGGTCTGGTGTTTGACTACGACAAAGAAGACCAAGGTTACCGCCAGAGGTTTACACGTGCTTAGGGAATGGTGAACAAAGTGGACAGTAGGACTTTGGGACATAAAAACTCTATCCCTCTCGAGCATTATCTTAAGTGGGTACGGGCTCGTGCCCAGAGCCTCTTAATGCCTTACCCTTCCATCCTTCCTGTCATCATTGAGCCCGTTGTTGAAGGAGACGCCCCATACACCGTTCTTCATCCGGACATGCCTACCTCTCTCGATGACCTGCAGAAAGCTTGGATTCAGTTTAAGGAAGAGCGAGACACCTTTGAAACCCAAGACTACGCCAGTGAGAAGAAGGTTCTGGAGCTCACCAAGCTACTTCATGAAGAGAAGAATCTGAATACTTACATTGCTCCAAAAAGGTTGCGTTCGGTCTTTTTGTCTTAAGAATTTTGTTGTATTTTAGTTTCTTTCTTTGTAAGCCCAAGGAGGCCTGATGTATTCAAACTTGGTTTTATTTAATATGACGTGTGTTCCTTTTTTGTTTAAAACAAGTTTGAATTTCTGAATCCTTGAAAGCATTGCATGAATACATATCATTCATCATATGCATAAGTAGGTCTTCACACCAAGTTTCCTTATCTCTCTGTTGTTTATTTCAGCAAGATAGATCTAGAACAAACGGTCAAAGACTTACAAGCTCAGAATTCACAATTTCAACAGATACTCTTGACCTTGGCCAAGGGGCAGGAGGAGCTCAAGACTCTACTATAGAAAGAAAAAGAGAAAAAGAAGAAGAAGCGAGCTGGTGTGGCTGCCATGGGCAGAAGGTTTAAAGGACAAGCCAAAAGGGCCTTGGATTTTCCATCAACCTCTAAGGAAGGGGAAAGAAAAGGTAAAGAGACTGTAGTGCCTTCAGATTCTTAAGCTGAAGAAGAGGAAGAAGAGGATTACTCTGAACAATAATATCCTTCGGTCGATGACAAATACAAAAACTTGGAAGAGTGTCTAGCTGCTATGGAAGTACAGAGAGTACCAGGGCTGGAATTTGAGGAGTTAGGTTTAGTGTCTGGAATAGTAATCCCTCCAAAGTTTAAAGTGCCAATATTTGCCAAGTACGATGGGGTGTCTTGTCCCAAGATGCACCTACGATCTTATGTCAGGAAAATTCAACCGCATTCTATTGACAAAAGTTTGTGGGTCCACTTTTTCCAGGACAATTTTTCAGGAACGCAGCTTGATTGGTTCTACCAGTTGGAGAGGTCTGATATGTATAATTGAGAAGACTTGGCAACCGCCTTCTATAAACAGTATCAATATAACACCAACTTGGCACCAACCCGTACTCAACTCCAGAGTATGGCCATGGTGTCCAACGAGGGATTCAAAGACTACGCCCAAAAGTGGAGGGATTTAGCCGGAAGGGTGCAACCACCCCTATCTGAGAGGGAGCTAGTAGACATGTTCCTGGGTACCCTGTCAGGTCCTTTCTTCAATCACCTGATTGGAAGTTCGTCTGCTGGGTTCACTGAATTGATTCTAACTGGAGAAAGAGAGGAAGCCGGTATAAAAAGCGGGAAAATTCAAAAAGATGCATCTACTTCTGCTGCCGTCAGAAAACCTTTCACGGGAAAGAAGGAAGTATCAGCTGTCTACTCTCAGAGTGGTCAAGGAAGAGTTGAGCACCGGTCAGCGGTGGGGGCCGTTATGATTCAGAAGTCTGCATCTGATCAGTCCAGAACCAGTCAACCGAGAACCAATCAAACTAGGGTGGAAAGGCCAGTTAGGAAATTCACTAGGATAAACATGACTCCTTCCCAAGTTCTACCCCATCTCTTGAAGTTAAATCTAGCAAGTCTGAAAGAGGCCCCAAAGAATCAGAATACTGCTTCTCTGCACTACCATCCGAACGCCAGATGCACTTACCATTCGGAGATCCCAGGGCACGACAATGACAATTGTTGGGCCCTGAAGAATAAAATTCAGGATTTGATAGATTCTAAAGAAGTTGAATTCGACGCACCTGAAAAACCCAATGTTATCTCTGCTCCAATGCCAAGGCACGGCCACAATGCACATGCTGTTGAGGAGGATCTGTTTGTTGCTACTGTAGATGATTTGATAACTCCGCTCCCTATAATCAAGTTAAATTTGTTGAAGGCTGGGGTTTTCCCAGGTTGTGAAGAAGATTGTCACCTTTGTTCATCCTCATTAACCCACTGTCCATTGTTGAAGATAGGCATCCAACGACTAATTGATAACCAAGAAATCCTATTTGAGAAGACTCATGTTTTATCAACTTCTGTTAATGATGTTTCAATAATAACCATATCCACCAATCCTTCCAAGGTCCCTAAAAGACCTGTTAGGATTACATCCGCTCCCAAGGCTGCACCTTTGAGGATAACCATGCACGGGCCAGTCCCGTACAAGTCCGACAAATCAGTACCATGGAACTATGGTGGAGAAATCTACTACCATGATATCAAACAGATTGAACAGACTGTCGAGGAAGAGAGTTCTGAAGAAGACAATTCTGACATCAGTAACACTGACGGAACAAGCAAAGTTACCCGTAGTGGAAGAATCTTTTCTCCAGAGATTTCCCCTCCAAAGGAAATTTTTGGACCCTCAGCTGCTCCTAAGGTTATCTCTAAACCGGTAAACATATCTACAAGTACACCAATCATAGAAGAAGTCACAAACCCCGTGGTTATCCCCTCTGCTGCTATTGATGTTCGAGGGAAAGGGATCCAAGAAGAGCCTGTCAGGACGAGGGCTCAGTCGTTGATCATCCCTGAAACCTCTCAAAAAGAAATGGAGGAAATTTTGAAAATAATCAAGAAAAGCGATTATGATGTGGTGGAACAGCTGGGGCAAACCCCCTCAAAGATCTCCATGTTGGCCCTGTTGCTTTGTTCAGAAGCTCATGCTAAGGCTCTGATAAGATTTTTGAAGACGGCCCACGTGCTACAAGAAACCTCCGTCGATCAGTTCCAGGAATGTGTGGCTAGTTTAACAGCTGACAATGGTCTAGGATTCTCTGATGCAGATTTAACTTCGAAAGGGAGAAAACATAAGGATGCTTTGCATGTCTCGGTGGAATGCAGAGGGACAACCCTAGCACTCGTACTGGTAGACACTGGTTCGTCTTTGAACGTCTTGCCGAAGAAAGCCTTGGATAGACTGGATTGTGAAGGCTTAACCCTGAAACCCAGCAATATAATTGTCAGAGCCTTTGATGGTTCTAAAAGGATGGTCCATAGGGAGGTGGACATCCTGATTAAGGTGGGAACTGAAACCTTGAACTCCACATTCTATGTGATGGACATTCGTCCTTCTTATTCTTTCCTGTTGGGAAGACCTTGGATCCACCATGCTAGAGCTGTCACTTCTACTCTGCATCAAATGCTCAAGTACCCTGTCCAGGGGAAAATCATAATTATTCATGGCGGAGAGGAATACATGATCAGTCATCTGAATTCTTTCTGTTATGTAGAATTGGATGGCAAATTCATCGAAACTCCTTTCCAGCAATTTGAAGAGGTAGCTCAGGAGATAGAGACGACCAAGACAATGTCCTCTGTACCCATGATTACCAGACCTCCGCCTCGGATGTCATCTCTCAAGGATGCAAAAGTAGTGGTTGGAGAGGGAGGAAGCATAATCTGGGGGAAGCTTCCAGACTTTCCCTACAAATCAGACAAGTTCGGCTTGGGGTTCACCTCATCCGCTCAAAAGTCAGTGGGCCGCGCCCGTGCCGGAGGGCCACCTGTGAAGATCAGCCACCAAGGGGTTAATGCACTAGAGGACAGTGAAGAAGAGGGCAGCCTGGAAGATTGGATATTTCCTACTGTCAGTGGAGGACTGTGCAATTGGGAAGCAAAAGACTTTGTTCCGATTACTTTCATACCGCAATAATTTATCTTTTCCATTTATGTTGGATCTGTAATAATTCACAAACAATTCGTACTTTTTCAACCTTGTGTCTTACCCGAGGCACAATGGTCCATTTGTAAGGGTTCTTATTTCATTTTCATATGTCATTTCAATGAATCATGGACGTTTTTCATATAAACTTTTGTGTTCATTGTCTTTCCTTTTTACATTTTATTTGTTTAAAGGTGGCTATACCCTTACACACACTCACAAATGCAGGTACTCTTCCATTCCAGATCCCATGAGTAACAATACTGCTATAGCCTTCAGTGACTCTGAAGATCTGATCTACCAAGCCAAATACGAAGGTGAGGAAGATTGTGAGGTGCCCGGGGAATTGGCTAGACTTCTACAACAAGAGGAAAGGGCTATGCTGCCTCATGAGGAGTTGTTGGATACAATCAACTTGGGAACTGAGGATGACAGAAAGGAAATCATAGTGGGTGCCAATCTAGGCCGAGTGTCAAGGAGCGCCTAATTCATCTGTTGCATGATTATGTTGAGATCTTTTCCTGGTCATACAAAGACATGTCGGGACTCGATACAGACATTGTGGTACATCGTCTACCCACTAGAGAAGACTGTCCACCAATGAAGCAAAAAGTCCTCCGCATTAGACCTGACATGTTAGAGAAGATCAAAGAAGAAGTTATGAAGCAGTTCAATGCTGGATTTCTGGTTGTTACTTCCTATCCACAATGGGTTGCTAACATAGTTCCCGTGCCTAAAAAGGATGGCAAAGTGAGAATGTGCATGGATTATAGAGACTTAAACAGGGCCAACCCTAAAGATGACTTTCCACTTCCACACATCGACATCCTGGTTGACAATACAGCCCAGCACAAAGTATTTTCTTTCATGGACGGATTCTCAGGCTATAATCCAGATCAAAATGGAACCTGAAGACATGGAGAAAACTACTTTTGTCACACAGTGGGGTACGTTCTGCTACAAAGTGATGCCATTCGGACTGAAAAATTCAGGGGCAACCTATCAATGCGCCATGGTAGCTTTGTTTCATGATATGATACATCATGAGATAGAGGTCTACGTATATGACATGATAGCCTGATCACAAACTGAAGAAGAACACCTTGATCACTTGCAAAAGTTATTTGTCAGGTTGAAGGAGTACAAACTAAGATTGAATCCAAACAAGTGCACATTCGGAGTCCGGTCCGGTAAGCTCTTAGGTTTCATTGTCAACAACAAAGGCATCGAGGTTGATCCTGCCAAAGTCAAAGCTATACAAGAAATGCCTGCTCCTCGCACCGAGAAGGAAGTCAGAGGTTTCTTGGGACTCCTAAACTACATTGCTAGGTTCATTTCTCACCTAACATCTACTTGTGAACCAATCTTCAAGTTGTTGAAGAAAGATCAGGTAGTTAAATGGAATGATGACTGTCAAGTTGCTTTCGATAAAATCAAGGAGTATTTGCTAGAACCTCCTATCCTGATGCCATCCGTCGAGGGAAGATCGCTAATCATGTATCTGACCGTCCTAGAAAATTCAATGGGGTGCATCCTGGGGCAGCATGACGAGTCTGGCCGAAAAGAGCATGCCATTTATTACCTTAGAAAAAAGTTTACCGACTGTGAAACAAGATATTCACTGCTCGAGAAAGCTTGTTGCGCTTTGGTATGGGCTGCTCGCCGGCTAAGGCAGTACATGTTGACTCATACCACTTTGCTGATATCTAAGATGGATCCGATCAAATACATCTTCGAAAAGCCTGCTTTATCTGGAAGGATAGCTAGATGGCAGATGATCCTAACGGAATATGACATATAGTACACGACCCAGAAAGCTATAAAGGGGAGTGTGCTAGCTGATCATCTGGCTCATCAAGCTGTAGAAGATTACCAATCCATGAAGTTTGACTTCCCTGATGAAGACATCATGACATTGGACAATGTTGAAGATTTCAAACCATATGACGGACCTGAACAAGGATCCCGATGGACCCTGTACTTTGATGGTGCCTCCAATGCGCTTGGTAACAGTATCAGTGTTGTGCTTATATCTCCGGAAGGATTCCATACTCCTTTCACCGCCAGACTTTGCTTCAACTGTACGAATAACATGGCAGAGTATAAAGCGTGCATCTTTGGACTCAAGGTTGCCATAAATTTGGGAATCAAATCTTTAGTTGTGTTTGGGGATTCAGCTTTGTTCATCAGTCAGATCAAAGGAGAATGGGATACTAAGCATCCAAACCTCATCCCTTACAAAGAACATGTCTTGACATTGTTACCACATTTCGAGCAGATTACCTTCGAGCACTTCCCGCGAGAATAAAATCAGCTAGCAGATGCTCTAGCTACGATGTCATCCATGTTTAAACTTAATTAGGATAATGAGGCTCCCCAAATCACCATTGAACGAATGGACGAGCCTGCACACTGCCACGAGATTAATACCGAAGAAGTAGTGGACCGACCTTGGTTCCATGAAGTCAAAAGGTATCTCGAGGCTCAAGAATATCCTGAAGGAGCTTCAGTCAATGACAAAAAGTTCTTAAGGAGATTCTCAGCTGTGATACGGTGGGAGAACTGACTATGGTTTTGCGTTTGTATTCGCAAATGTTTCGGTTGAGCAAGAGTCACCACCGACTTTTTATTTTATCCTAAGGAAAGGTTAAAAAGCACAGCAAAAAACCTTTTGAGATGTTTTCTTGGGTTCGGGGAGTAGATTATAGAAAGGGAAGGTATTAGCACCCTTTCTATCCATGGTTATCCATGGGCTCTTAGTTACTTGCTTAGATCACTTGCCTTTTGTTTTCAATTGTTTTAAATGGTGCTTGAGTGTGTGGGTTTCGAAAATGTTTTGAAAAGATGCCAATGTGGTGGCAATCTTTGTAATGATCCATGTGGGGATGTATACAAAGATGTATGTCTTTTGAAAAGGTTTTCATTTGTTTTTGAAAGTAGTTTTGAAAGTGTAGTGTTGTGTGGTTTTGAAATTAGGCAAGTGTTTTGTTTTGCAAGTTTGATTCAAGCAACTAAGAGGTTATCTACTCCTAACTTTCTCAAAAGATTATTGCTATGTTTTAACCCTTTTAACAAGTTTGTTCCACCATTGAATTTGGTGGACAACCTTGTGTTAGGATGTGAAAGGGACAGGCGCGGGTCATCGCTTAGACCATAATTGCAACGGCGTTAAATGTCTTTGGGCAATTTCTTTAAGGGACTTGATCATTTGTTTTTGTTTGTTTTGAAAAGTTTTGTCGAGGGACTATGATCATTCAAATTGTTTGCTTTGCCCAAAGAAGTTCAACATACAATATGGCCCATTTATTTGAAGGCAACAAGTGGAATACCCTAGGGGTGCAAGTGTGATTTGTGTGTCCATTTGCATGCTTGTTTGTCTTGAGATTAGGTCATAACTATTTTTTATCGTTTTTTCGCATACAAACCCTAATTCTAACATGTTATCATTAGAAAGCAATAAAATGCGAAATTAAATTTACTAAGCTATTACAAAACCAAATATGGGAAGGGGGGTACAAATGTTCAAATGGGGATATTGACGAGAATTTAAATCTACATTATTACATCATTTTGAATATTTGCAAATTAATCAATGTAAAAAATTAAATAAGAATGCAAGATGCAAAAGAAATGTTTTGTATATATATGAAAAAAAATATTATTTATGTAAAAGAGAAAAGAAAATAAAAATATATTATTTTTTTGGAGTATTTTGAATTTAGGGCAAAAACCCTAATTTTATTAGGAAAAACGTATTATTGTTTAATTTAATACAAACATTTATTTATCATGTACAAAAAATAAAAAAAATAATGAAGTATATTATGAAAAAAAGTATTTTGTATCAAATATTAATAAAAATGAAAAAATCAAGTATTTTTATATTTTAGTTTAAATATATTAATAAACATGTATCTATATATATATATTAATTCTTAAGTATGTATTATACACAAAATAATATATATTTAATATTTTAACAAAATAAATAAAAAAATATTTTTATGTGAAATATTTTCAGAATGGTAAATAAAAAGATAAAAAATGTATTTACACTATTTTCCTATATTTATTCTAATAATAGTATATATCATATTTATGTTCAAACAAGAGAAATAAACAAATAAATATGCAATAAATACAAAAAATGATGGAAAAAATATTTTCAAAATTTTAATAAGCTGAGAAAAAATAAACAAGTCAAACAAAAAAAGAAAAAATCAAAAAGAGTCAAAAATGAAGCAAATGGGCTCAGGGGGTTCATGAGTAATGAAGTGGTGCAAATAAGAAAAATTTTCAGGCCCAGCCCAGAAGACCTGTCTTCTTCAACCTCTGAACAATATCCTTCAAGCAAACACGCGTTTTTTTATCTCTGGATTCCTGGACTTTCAAGCAAAACTCATAACATGAAAAGTGTAGAGCATCAAGAGACGGTTTCAACCATGTAAAGAACTTGACCTAACTCTCTAAGATGAGGGAGAATTTCTCCTCCCCCAATTTCTGACCTAACTTTTCATCAATGTTCAGACATGAAATTCTCTAAGCACACGAAATATAAATGAAATCTAATCATATGAGCATGTTCAGGGCTATGATTGTGACATGTTTTCTTCACAAACCTAAAGCTAACAATGCCTAATAAGGGAGATAGAACTTCATGAATGTACCTGTTCAGTTGGAATCGAGCTTTACAATGGAGGATGTTTCAGAGTGAAATGATGACTTGTATAGCTTCCTTGAAGTGTAAGGATGCTTTTCCAAGTCCTACTTTGTCTTGAAACTCCCTGAATCGAGCTAGTGAACTCCAACTGCAAAACAGAAATTTAAAAATGGTGAAGTGGCTTGGAGGTGTTACAGGTCAGGTTTCAAGTCATGGTTAGCTTGCATAGGTTGTAAGGAAGGTAGAGGAACAGGTTTGGGCAAGAATGCTTGAAGGGATTGAGAGATAGCACTCAATCTGCAGGGGTTGCCCTGTTTGAGCAGTTTCAAGGTGATTCTGAGATGGAGGGTGCTTGAGAGGCCAAGGGATCGTGTGTTAGCTTGGATATGTTCTATGGAATGTGTTTGATAACTTCTTTCTTGTGTGCTTAAGCTGAGATGAGATATGGTACAAGTTATGGACTTTTCTTGAACTTGAAGCAAACAAAAGCAAGTTGGCTTTCTAGGTTAGTAGAGGACCCCCTAATGTGCTGCATAATCCTCTCTTGATCAGTGTGTTATGCACATAATCTTGTGCCAAGCAGATTTTCCATGTACTTTCTTGATTTGCAATTGGACATAAAGTTAATCTTTTCAAAAATGGAAAGTTCACTTTATCTAGTTTAGGATTAATCTTGCATACAATGCTTGCACTCAAAGAACAACACTCTAACACATTGAATATGCATTAAATTATTGAGTATGGAATGGTTCAAGGACCTGTAATCAAGCATAAAGCAAGCTGAGTTCAAATTTGCAAAGTTATGAACATGTTTTGATGAAGAACAAAAGTGAATTTTTGCCAACTTGTGAAATTCGAATCTCTCAAGTTATGAGGTTGATTGATGAGTTCTTGGACATTTTGGAAAGCTTGGAATGTGTACTACAATCCATCTTTGAAATGCAAATTAAAATTCCAAGTGGAAGGGTATGAAAAGTGGCCTTGAAGTGGGGTAGAAAACCTTGTCAAAATAGGTTAAAATTTCACTAAGTTAAAAATAGTTTAGTGCCCTTATTCAAAAAATTGTAACTTGAGATACAAGCTTCAAATGAGAAAACTTTGTGAATCAAAGTTGTAGATTATGAAACAAGATACAACTTTCATGTTTTTACTTTTGTTTGAATCCAAATGGATCTTGGTGAAAAGATGGGGCAAAGTTGGGAAAAAATTAGGGTTTTTCATAACTTAGAAAAATTCTAAGTTATGAAAAATTCCATTTTCAAACCCTAATTTGCATTTTGTGATTTCTTGGTGAACAAGTTTCATGATTTGGCATGTTTTGATGAAAAATGAATCTTGACTCTTGATTTTGACCAAAAAGTCAAAGTTTGACTTTTCAGTATACAGTCAAAATTGATCAATTGACTGGGAAATTCAACTGTCAATCTTGTGTACTTGGGATCTTTTGAGCTTGATGAATGTGTCAAGACCATTTCATTGAGTCCTTGAGGCTATATGTGAGCTTGATTTGCCATTGGCTAGGTCAAACAGTCAAAAATTGCCTTTGTGCAGTCAAAACCCTAAAAATGACCATTTTGCCCTTTTGATGATCTGATCAAATTTCTTATGGAATTGTGATTCAAACTTGATCAAATGGTCCATGTGAGTTCATAATGTTGATGTGGGTCAAATTTCATGAGGTTTGACTGTCAATTGGCCACAGTTGACTTTTTCCCCAATACAGCTGATTTCTAGGTCAACTGTCCAATTGACTGGGCAAAACTTGGAATCAAGACTTGAAACTTGGTGAGGATAAACTTGGGAGTCCAACATGAAGCATGAAAGTCATCTTAGACATTTTAGGTCAAAACATCATTGGGCAATCACAAACCCTAATTTGAGTCCACAGTGCAAGGAGAAGCCTTGAGCAGAGGAAACCCTAACTGGATTTTGATCTTCAAGGGTCTTGTGATGAGAAAATGTTGAGGAAATGGGAGGGAAAATTTTGGGGTACAGCAGTTGCCCCTGTTCAATCTTCTTGAACCTGAAGAGTGAGATTGGCAAGTTTGCCTTTCGCGACTCGAGGGTAAAAGGAGATTGGACACTAGAGTGCCCGGAAATTTGCACTCGCATGTTGAAGTGTCAGCAATGTGATGTCAGGAATGGGCTTACAGATGCCATTTGGAGAGGTGGTAGATAGGGAGATGGGCTTATAGATGCCATCTGGAGACGTGACAGAACCTTGTCGGGAATGGGCTTATAGATACCATTTGGAAGTGTCGATCGCATAAGAGATTCCTTAGCGAGAACTTGTGTGTTTGAGAAAGACGGATGTTTTCCTGGCTTGTTACAGGTGTTTGATCTTCAATCTCCTTATGCAGATATGCCCTGGCTAGATACAGGTATCGAATCTACAATCGGTTTGCTCACAGATGTGCCCTGGCTGGATACAGGAGTCGAATCTGGAAATAGTCGTTAATAGATGTGCCCTGGCTGGATACAGGAATCGAATCTTCGAACTCTTCAGACGTGCCCTGGCTAGATACAGGAGTCGAGTCTGGAAATGTTGTTAACAGATATGCCTTGGCTGGATACAGGAATCGAATCTTTGAACTCTTCAGACGTGCCCTGGCTAGATACAGGAGTCGAGTCTGGAAATGTTGTTAACAGATATGCCCTGGCTGGATACAGGAATCGAATCTGGCGTTGCGATAGTTGCTAGATATGCCCTGGCTGGATACAGGAATCGAATCCTTGAACTCTTCAGACGTGCCCTGGCTAGATACAGGAATCGAGTCTGGAAACTGATCACTCTCAGATGTGCCCTGGCTAGATACAGGTATCGAATCTGGAATTGTGACAGTTGAAGGTAGTTGTTTTTTGGGATTGTCTTTTTCCTGAAAAGGCAAAAACGTAAGTTGTATGCAATGTCATGATGTATGATATGCATGATGTCATGATGTTCAACATGAGATGGTGTTGTATGCGCTTTATAATATATGTAAGCAAGATGTATGAAAATGTGAAATGTTTATGGATGTAATTTCGCCTTAGGAAAATAAATCCTTGACGAACGGCCGGGGAGTTGCTCTGTGGAAGAGATACTTGGCCGAAGTTTTGATAAGAGGCCTGTTGAGGACTTTAATGATGGATTCCGCTGGGGATAATGATGATAAACTCCGCTGGGGATTGAAGGGATTTGCCGAGGGCGGTCTTCCGTGGTTTTTAGCTGAGGATAACCCAGTTATAAGTCCTTGTGAGGAAATAACTCTAAATAAAACTCGGGAGAGACGTTCGTACTCTGCAGGGGATGAGCTTTAAGACCTGCCGGGGAATGTTGTGTCCTGTCAGGATTGTCGGGGAGTCAACTCCGCTTGGGGAAAGTAATGCTGAATCTTGTTTTACTTTGCGGGGCGTTGAGATGATTTGGTCACATTCTTCAGTCGAATCTACCTGGGTACCTTGGCGGACAAAGCAACCAGACTGCATCAGACAACTTCACATTTCCCCTGTCTCTGATGTCACCTGTAATTAATCTCTTGTTTTATATGCAAATATTTATGAATCAGCAATTTAATGTCAAATGCATATATCAAAAATGAACATTGGACGTTCTTCGCAAGACAAAACAGAAAAAGGGAAACAATGGTAATTCGTATGGACAAGTGAATTTGTATTGATTTAAACTTCGCCTGTGAATAGGCGTTTTTTTGTACAAGAGGCTGACATCCTAGTAAGAGGACGCCGCCAAATAACAGAGAGTTTACAATTTGAGAAAAGAAACAAAACAGCTATGTGAACAATCCCACTGGGTTGCAACTCTGCTATCGCCTTTATGTCTTCGAACATCTCGTCGCCTTCCTGCTTAGTTGAAGATGAAGCTGATTGGTCGATGCCGAGACCTGGAGCCAGATAGTTGATGCCGAATTCCGAATGCGAAGTGATCCAATGAGACATAGTGTTACGCTTTTATCCCTAACTTTTGCCTGGACCGCCCTTTCGGGTTTTCAGTCCACCGGGATACCCATTTTTGCTCAAGCTGCCCTTTCAAGTTTTCGACTTGCCGGGTGTACATATTTTTATTCATTTCATCCCTTATTTTTGCCCGAACCCTTTTGGTTCGCCGGGAAGCCCTTATTTTTGCCTAGGTATGTCAACCTAGCGGGTCTTTTATTTATGCGTAGTATTTTTTCACTATGTCTGCATTGGCGGGGTGAGGGAGGTCTTCACCATCCATGGTGGTTAGGATCATGGCTCCTCCTGAGAACACACGTTTAACCATAAATGGCCCTTCGTAAGTAGGGGTCCATTTGCCCCGGGGATCACTTTGAGGAAGGATGATGCGTTTGATTACCAGGTCCCCAACTTGATATTCTTGTGGTCTGACTCTCTTGTTAAATGCCCTGATCATCCGTTTTTGATACGTTTGACCATGACAGATAGCAGTGAGCCTCTTTTCGTCAATCAGATTTAATTGATCAAGTCGAGTCTGGATCCAATCATCTTCATCCAAGTCTGCATCCTTCATTATCCGGAGAGAGGGTATCTGGATTTCAATTGGCAAGACTGCCTCCATGGCATAGACCAAGGAGAAGGGAGTTGCCCCGGTTGACGTCCTTGCTGAGGTGCGGTACCCATGAAGAGCGAACGGTAACATCTCGTGCCAATCTTTATAGGTCACTGTCATCTTCTGCACAATTTTCTTGATATTCTTATTGGCTGCCTCTACAGCCCCATTCATCTTCGGCCGGTAGGGGGAAGAATTGTGGTGCTGTATCTTGAATTGTTCACAGAGTTCAGTGATCATTTTGTTATTGAGATTGGTACCATTGTCCGTAATGATTCTTTCTGGGACGCCGTACTGACAGATCAGATTATGCCGGATGAAACGTGCCACGACGCTCTTGGTTACTGTGGCATAGGATGCTGCCTCAACCCACTTCGTGAAGTAGTCGATCGCCACCAAGATGAAGCGATGCCCATTGGATGCCGTCGGTCGGATCTCACCGATCATATCGATACCCCACATTGCAAAAGGCCAAGGTGCCGTCAGGACATTCAACAGAACCGGAGGGATATGCACCTTGTCAGCATAGATCTGGCATTTATGACAAGTTCGGGAGTGTTGGTAACAATCGGCTTCCATTGTGGACCAGAAATATCCTGCCCGAAGGATTTTCTTAGCCATGGTGTGTCCACTGGAATGTGTTCCAAACGTGCCTTCATGTAATTCCATCATAATTTTCTCTGCTTCAGCCTTATCCACACAACGTAGCAGAGTTGAATCATGATTCCGTTTGTAGAGAATGTCGTTGCTGAGGAAGAATTTTGCAGCAAACCTCCTCATGAACTTCTTATCATTGACAGATGCACCTTCAGGGTATTCCTGAGCTTCCAAGTACCTTTTCACCTCATGATACCAGGGTTTTTCAATCACCTTCTCAGCCTCGAGCTCGCAGCAGTACGCCGGTTCATCCAACTTTCAGATAATGATTCGGGGAGCCTCATTGTCCCATTTAACTTTGAACATTGAAGACATCGTAGCTAGGGCGTCCGCTAGCTGATTCTCCTCTCTAGGGAAGTGCTCAAAAGTTATCTCTTCAAAGTGGGGAAGCAAGGTCAACACATACTCCTTGTAAGGAATAAGATTCGGGTGTTTCGTATCCCACTCGCCTTTGATCTGATTGATCACGAGAGCAGAATCTCCGAAAACACTTAGAAATTTGATCCTTAAGTCGATTGCAGCTTGTAAACCCATGATACATGCCTCATATTCTGCCATGTTGTTGATGCGGCTGAAACATAATCGGGCGGTGAGGGGAGTATGAGTTCCTTTGGGAGATATGATTACAGCGCCGACGCCGTTACCCAAAGCATTGGAGGCTCCATCAAAATGCATAGACCATCGGGATCCTTCCTCAGGTCCTTCATCTGGTCCAGGTACTTCACAGTCAGTTACCACCATGATGTCTTCGTCCCGAAAATCAAAGTTCAATGATTGGTAATCGTCCACAGGTTGGTGTGCCAAATGATCTACCAATACACTTCCCTTAATTGCTTTCTGAGTTGTATATTGGATATCATATTCTGTCAAGATCATTTTCCATCTCGCTATTCTTCCAGACAGAGCGGGCTTTTCAAATATGTACTTGATGGGATCCATCTTTGAAATCAATAAAGTAGTGTGAGTCAGCATATACTGTCTCAGCCGGCGAGCAGCCCATACAAGAGCGCAGCAAGTTTTCTCAAGCAGTGAGTAACGAGACTCACAGTCGGTAAACTTTTTGCTCAAGTAATAAATAGCGTGCTCTTTTCAGCCAGACTCGTCATGCTGCCCCAACACACACCCTATTGAATTGTCAAGTACTGTCAAGTATAGTATCAAAGGTCTTCCTTCCACCGGTGGCATAAGAATGGGTGGCTCTTGAAGACATTCCTTTATCTTTTCAAAGGCAGCCTGACATTCATCATTCCAGCGTACTACTTGATCTTTCTTCAGTAATTTGAAGATTGGCTCACAAGTAGCAGTCAGATGTGAGATGAATCGGGCAATGTAATTCAGTCGTCCTAGGAAACCTCTGACTTCTTTCTCTGTTTTTGGAGTCGGCATCTCTTGTATGGCTTTTACCTTGGCAGGGTCCACCTGAATACCTTTATCACTTACAATGAAACCTAGCAATTTTCCGGATCTTACCCCAAAGGTGCATTTGTTGGGATTCAATCTCAGCTTGTACAACTTGAGTCGGTAAAATAACTTCCTCAGATGGTCAAGGTGCTCCTCCTCAGTCTGAGACCTTGCAATCATGTCATCAACGTATACCTCAATCTCATGATGGATCATATCATGAAATAAAGCAACCATGGCACGTTGATAGGTTGCCCCAGCATTTTTCAATCCGAATGGCATGACCTTATAACAGAAGGTGCCCCACTGAGTCACAAAGGTAGTCTTCTCCATATCCTCTGGAGCCATCTTGATCTGATTATACCCTGAAAAACCATCCATGAAAGAGAACACCTTGTGTTGAGCTGTATTGTCAACAAGGACATCAATGTGAGGTAGGGGGAAGTCATCCTTGGGGCTGGCCCTGTTCAGATCCCTGTAGTCAACACACATTCTGACTTTACCGTCCTTCTTCGGCACTAGCACCACATTGGCAACCCACTGAGGGTAAGAAGTCACTGCAAGGAACCCGGCATCAAACTGTTTCATAACCTCGGCCTTGATCTTTTCAGACATCTCTGGACGCATCCGTCGGACTTTTTGCTTTACCGGAGGGCAATCCTCCTTGGTCGGCAGGTGGTGAACTACAATGTCGGCATCCAAACCAGGCATATCTTCATAGGACCAAGCAAAAATCTCCATGTAATCTTGTAGCATTTGGATCAATCGTTGCTTCACGCCGAGCTCTAGATTGGCACCAATCTTGACCTCTTTCCTATCTGTCTCAGCACCCAGTTTAATTGTCTCCACCGACTCTTCATGTGGTTGAATAGCTCTCTCCTCCTGGAGTAGCAGTCTTGCGAGTTCACTAGGCACTTCGCAATCATCTTCACCTTCGTCTTCGGCCAAGTTGATCGGATTTTCGAAGTCATAACGGGCGGTAGCAGAGCTGTTACCAGTGAGATCCAGAATGGATTGAAACCTGTATAAGTGAGTGTGTGTAAATATAGCTGTTTTGCAATATATATAACACAGAAAGGAAAAGAGCACAAGATTTGAAATGCAACAAACGTCCAATGTTTTGATTGATGATATATGAAAATGTCATACAAAAAGCCCTCACAAATGGAGCTACGATGCCCCGGGGAGGACACCGAGCCAACAAAGTTTTAACATATTGTTTGTTACAACTTGGAAATCAAAAGAAATTAATTACTGCGTGACAAATGTGATAGGGGTAAAATCCTTTGCCGTCCAGTTGCTTGGTCCGTTGCTGGTAGTCGGGTAGATCCAATTGTCGAACTCTGCTTCCTCTACATCCTCCTCGATAGCATTCACCCTTGAGCTGGAGATAAACACCGGAGCCTTTCTGGTCTTCTCCTTGCGCACAGCCCTCTGAGCCTCTGCAGTAAAGCCCAGCCCAAACTTGTCATTCTTCTGAGTGAAGTCAGGAAGCTGACCCCAGTTTGCACAATTGCCTTTCTGAACCACAGCCCGGGCATCCCTTAGGGAAGCCATCTTCAAGGAAACATTCTCTTCGACTGTTGTTTCTGCTGCTGCTGAAATTGGATGCACCTCCTCGAAATGCTGAAAGGGGGTTTCAATAAACTCCCCATCCATCTCAATGTATCTGAAGGAATTCAAATGGCTCACCATATACTCCTCTTCTCCTTGCACAGTGACGATCTTCCCCCTGACAGGGTACTTCAGCTTCTGGTGTAAGGTAGAGGTCACTGCCCCAGCTTTATGGATCCAAGGTCGACCCAGTAGACAAGAGTACGATGGACGTATATCCATCACATAAAAAGTAGAGTCAAACACTTGAGAGCCCACACGAATAGGGATGTTAACCTCTCCATGAACCATCCTTTTTGAACCGTCAAAGGCCCTGACGATGATATTGCTGGGCTTCAATTCCAGGCCTTCATAATCCAGACGGTCTAAAGCCTTTTTTGGTAGGACATTCAAGGAAGAACCAGTATCCACCAATACATGCGCCAGAGTAGTGCCCCTGCATTCGATAGAGACATGCAGGGCGTCGTTGTGGTCTCTTCCCTTCGCGGTCAGGTCAGCGTCTGAAAAACCCAGGCCATTGTCTGCTGTCAGATTTGCTATGCAATCAGTGAACTGGACTGCAGACGTCTCTTGCGGTACATGGGCCGTCTTGAGAAATGAGATCAAGGCCTTAGCATGGGCCTCGGAGCATAGCAATAAGGAGAGCAGGGAGATCTTGGAGGGTGTATGCCCCAGCTGCTCGACAACATTGAAATCACTTTTCTTTATTATTTTCAGGATCTCCTCCATTTCTTGCTGGGAGGCTTCAGCATTTATGGGTATTGGCGCCTCCATCCGGGCAGGCTCTTCTTCAACCCCTTTGCCCCGAGCATTAGATGACTCGGCGGCAGGGGAAACAACTTGATCAGCAACAGGAACAGGTAAACTTGTGGGTGTTATAAGGAGGGGTTTTCGAATAGCGGGCGGTGCAATGTCAGGCGAGAAGAGCCTGCCACTGCGGGTGACCTTGGCCGGACCAGTGATATCGCAGATACTGGCGCCAGTGTCGAATTCTTGTTTGATTCCATTTACATACACGTCTGCCCCATAATGCCAGGGGATAGCTTTATCAGATACATAGGGGAGAGGCCCCGGAACAGTAATAATCACAGGTGCAACAGTCATGATTTGAACAGGCTTCTTCGGGAGAGCCTTGATTGGATTATTGAAGATGGTAACCACATAAACTTCTTTTATCGGAACCAACTGGACAGCAGACTTCTTGAATAGAATCTCCTTGCTATCCATTAGGCTTTGGACGCCTAACCTCAACAAGGTACAACCAGATAGGGAAACAGCACAGAACAGGCAACCTTCACTGCAACCCGGAAATAAACCGGCCCGCAGTAGGTTCTTCTTGACGGTCTTCAGAGGGGTAACAACTTCATTTACCGAAACAGCATACATTTCTTCCTCAATGGCATTTACTCTATGCTGGGGCATAGGAGCAGTTACAACATTTGGTCTCTCCGGCGCTTCAAACTGAATTTCCTTTGCGTCGATCAGATCTTGTACTTTGTTTCTCAAGGCCCAGCAATCATCAGTAGTGTGCCCGGGACTATCAGAATGATAAGCACACCGGGCATTTGGGTTATACTTAGGAGACGCAGTGTTGACGACCTTAGGAGCTTCTTTGAGGGTCACCAGGTTGGTGGATAACAGTTGGGGTAATATTTGAGATAAGGTCATACTCAGTCGGGTATACTGCCTCTTGGGCCTTTCGCTTCTTTGTTGATTGTACTGCTGAGGAGCAGCAACAGGTTTTGAAATGACCAAAGCATTGACGGCTTGGCGACTTTCAGGCTTGATTTGTCTTCTAGGACCATAGACGGCGCTTGCTTCTTTCTTAAACGGCCTCTTCTCAGCACTTGTGGAGGCAGCCTTTTGTATCTTGCCTGACCTGATGCCAGCTTCAATTCTTTCTCCCGTCAATATCAAATCTGTAAACCCAGCGGAGGAGTTACCAACCAAATGATTGAAAAACGAACCAGACAACGTTCCTAGAAACATATCAACCAGCTCACGATCAGTCAATGGAGGCTGCACCCTGCCAGCCAAATCTCTCCATTTTTGAGCGTACTCTTTGAACCCTTCACCCGTTCCTAGAGACATACCCTGAAGTTGGGTACGCGTGGGAGCGAGATCAGAATTGTATTGGTATTGTCTGTAGAATGCGGTTGCCAAATCTTCCCAGTGTCGGATGCTAGCTCTATCCAATTGGTAGAACCATTCAAGCTGTGACCCCGAGAGACTATCTTGGAAGAAGTGAATCCAGAGGTTCTTATCCGCCGTATAAGGTTGGATCTTCCTTACGTACGACCTTAGATGCAGCTTTGGGCAGGAGACCCCATCATACTTGGCGAAGGCAGGCGCCTTAAACTTATGTGGAATTACTACCCCAGAAGATAACCCCAAATCTCCGAAATCCAGTCCCGGCACATTCTGAATTTCCATGGCGCTTAAGCGGTCCTCCAATTGCTTGTATCTGTCAGCAGCAGGTGGGTATTGTTCGTCGTTATAGTCCGTCTCGTTGTCGGAGACTGCGGGACTAGGAGCCCCTCCCCCTTGGGGACTGTTTTTCTCAGCAGAAGAAGTGGTTGGATCAGCTTCATTATGGAGTGTGTTCCTAAATCTGCGTCCGGTATTGAACAACGCAGTCCTCTTATTCTTTTTCTTCTTTAGGAGTAGAGTCTTCAACTCTTGCTGACCTTGGGCTAGGCTTAGGACCATCTCTTGAAACTGTGCACTTTGGGCCTGAAGGGCCTTGATTGCTTGCTCACTGGATGAGTCTGGATTCATGATGACTGTTCAAAATAAACAGCGAAGGAGATTAAGCAACCTGTGAAATAGGGTACCTGCTATGCATATGGTGCAATGGAATGCGTATGCTTTATGTTTTCAAAGACAAACAAGATTCAACTTTGTAGACAAAAAGGGAAACACACTTCATTAGATTAAAATTTCAATTGTTCAACAGCTTGCCCTTAGGCATTACAGGAATGAAAAATACTGAAAAGGAAATAAAACTACAAAAGGAAACATCCAAAGCTCATCAATGCTCCCATGGCCTCCTCTTTTCAGTGCTGATGTAGTTGTTCAGGACCCGTTCTTCCTCCAATTGCTTAGTCAGCCTCTGGATCTTCCGTTCCTGCTCGTTGAATTTCTCCCGATAGAAATCCCGTTCTTCCTTTAGCTGCGCCCAAGATCTCTTCATGGTGTCAAAATCAGTAGGTATCTGAGGAGGGAGGACGGTTGGAGGAACCCCATCTTCATCAGGAGACTCAAGAATGAGGGGTCTAACAGCTTCGTAGGGCATACCTAACCTTTGAGCACGGATGCGGACCCATTTGCAATAGGGCTTCAATGGCAGGGAAGTCTTGGGTCCCAACTCATGTGGGTTGGCTTTGTGGATTCTGTCCCAAGCTCTAATGAATCCCTGGCGTAGTTTGTCACTGTCTGCCTGAAACTCAAAATGGAAGTGAGGAACCAGCATTTCATGAGGCCCATCTCCTCTGGCTCTTCCAAACTGTCGGAGAGCTAAGCATGGATTGTAAGAGATTCCTCCTTGGATACCAATCAATGAAACATTCGGGTATTCCCCGCATCGATCAATAACAGCTACCTCATCCAAACCTCTGAGAGCCCAAGTGATGTCATTATCAGTGAGAGACATTAACCTCCGAGCCCAACCTTTTCCTTCTTCATTCTTCAGCACGAACTTAGGAAGGTGCGAAATAAACCACCTTACTAGCAAAGGAGCACAACACCACGGAGTCCCCCGTTTTTGAGCAGTACGAGCATAGAGTTGTTGTAGAATATCGCCCAAAAGAGTGGGTACCGGATTCCGAGACATGAAGATCCTTATGACATGGATACTGATAAAGGTGTCAGGGTTGGGAAACAGTACCAGAACATAGATCAAAAGAGCTAGAATATCCTCATATGCCTTGAAGTCCAAGTCATTCCAGAAATCATTAGCCTTGCCAACCAGAAATTTGACCAAAAAGCCCTTGATCCCATTTCTAGTTTCCCAGTTGGACAATACCTCTTCCTTGGTCAAGGGGAGAATTGCAGCAATCTCTTCAGGCCTAGGAGTCTTTTCCAAACCAGTGAATGGAGTTTGTTCCAAGACAGGAATCCCAAGCAAATAAGAAAATTCTTCCAGGGTAGGAACCAGCTGGAAGTCTTGAAAGGTGAAACAATGGTACAGAGGGTCATAAAACTGGGTCAGAACACTTATCAGTTGTTGGTCCCATTTTGCAGTGACCAAGCCAAGGAGAGAACCATGTCTGTTGATGAAGGAGGTAGTGTTTGGAATCCTTCCAACCAGATCCTTGAGTAAAACTGGTGGTTGAACAAAGTTGAGTCGGACAGTATTTCTACGCACGGGCATCATGATGTCCTACAAAACAGAGCAAAGATGAAACCTTTTTGTCTTTGAAATGGGTTAGCCTTTTATACAGGATGCATGCAATGGTATGATGGCATGATGCTATGATGAAGCACACCACAAGTATTCACATAGGCAAATAAGGCACACAAGTCACACAAGACACCCTTAGGTTTCAAGCCAGCATGAGTTTCAGGTATTACCCTCTTTTGGTTTTGTTGGTTAAAACCTGTCCTCTTAGAAGTAACCGGGTTCTAGAGGATCTCAAATCATTGGCTACCCTCAATCGGTCATAACTCCAGCATCGCAATCTTTTCTCGCGGCCAGAACCATCTCGAGAGTTTAGCCTCAATGAGTGTAGCATACTGCTACTGTCCTAATAGCCAAGTTGGTCAATTTAGGGTTCTAAGGTTGGTTGGTGTTAAATGACTCCTTAGAAGACCTATATTCTCCCCGTTGCAACACAAGGGATATAGGTACAGACTAAGATGCCACACCAACGTAGCCACTGCTTCACCCATGTCGGTCTACGCCGGACAGGTCCCTCACAGATTATGCTACCTAAAAAGGGTATTTCCCAGATCCGGGTTAGGATCTATGAAACTCCGATGCAAAGCCCACAAATATAAAAGCAAACAAAGCAAACAATTGAAAACAAAGGTGATCTAAACCCTAAGGTTACTCCACTTTTAAAACAATCCCCAGCAGAGTCGCCAGTTCTGTGATACGGTGGGAGAACTGACTATGGTTTTGCGTTTGTATTCGCAAATGTTTCGGTTGAGCAAGAGTCGCCACCGACTTTTTATTTTATCCTAAGGAAAGGTTAAAAAGCACAGCAAAAAACCTTTTGAGATGTTTTCTTGGGTTCGGGGAGTAGATTATAGAAAGGGAAGGTATTAGCACCCTTTCTATCCATGGTTATCCATGGGCTCTTAGTTACTTGTTTAGATCACTTGCCTTTTGTTTTCAATTGTTTTAAATGGTGCTTGAGTGTGTGGGTTTCGAAAATGTTTTGAAAAGATGCCAATGTGGTGGCAATCTTTGTAATGATCCATGTGGGGATGTATACAAAGATGTATGTCTTTTGAAAAGGTTTTCATTTGTTTTTGAAAGTTGTTTTGAAAGTGTAGTGTTGTGTGGTTTTGAAATTAGGCAAGTGTTTTGTTTTGCAAGTTTGATTCAAGCAACTAAGAGGTTATCTACTCCTAACTTTCTCAAAAGATTATTGCTATGTTTTAACCCTTTTAACAAGTTTGTTCCACCATTGAATTTGGTGGACAACCTTGTGTTAGGATGTGAAAGGGACAGGCGCGGGTCATCGTTTAGACCATAATTGCAACGGCGTTAAATGTCTTTGGGCAATTTCTTTAAGGGACTTGATCATTTGTTTTTGTTTGTTTTGAAAAGTTTTGTCGAGGGACTATGATCATTCAAATTGTTTGCTTTGCCCAAAGAAGTTCAACATACAATATGGCCCATTTATTTGAAGGCAACAAGTGGAATACCCTAGGGGTGCAAGTGTGATTTGTGTGTCCATTTTCATGCTTGTTTGTCTTGAGATTAGGTCATAACTATTTTTTATCGTTTTTTCGCATACAAACCCTAATTCTAACATGTTATCATTAGAAAGCAATAAAATGCGAAATTAAATTTACTAAGCTATTACAAAACCAAATATGGGAAGGGGGGTACAAATGTTCAAATGGGGATATTGACGAGAATTTAAATCTACATTATTACATCATTTTGAATATTTGCAAATTAATCAATGTAAAAAATTAAATAAGAATGCAAGATGCAAAAGAAATGTTTTGTATATATATGAAAAAAAATATTATTTATGTAAAAGAGAAAAGAAAATAAAAATATATTATTTTTTTGGAGTATTTTGAATTTAGGGCAAAAACCCTAATTTTATTAGGAAAAATGTATTATTGTTTAATTTAATACAAACATTTATTTATCATGTACAAAAAATAAAAAAAATAATGAAGTATATTATGAAAAAAAGTATTTTGTATCAAATATTAATAAAAATGAAAAAATCAAGTATTTTTATATTTTAGTTTAAATATATTAATAAACATGTATCTATATATATATATATATATATATATTAATTCTTAAGTATGTATTATACACAAAATAATATATATTTAATATTTTAACAAAATAAATAAAAAAATATTTTTATGTGAAATATTTTCAGAATGGTAAATAAAAAGATAAAAAATGTATTTACACTATTTTCCTATATTTATTCTAATAATAGTATATATCATATTTATGTTCAAACAAGAGAAATAAACAAATAAATATGCAATAAATACAAAAAATGATGGAAAAAATATTTTCAAAATTTTAATAAGCTGAGCAAAAATAAACAAGTCAAACAAAAAAAGAAAAAGTCAAAAAGAGTCAAAAATGAAGCAAATGGGCTCAGGGGGTTCATGAGTAATGAAGTGGTGCAAATAAGAAAAATTTCCAGGCCCAGCCCAGAAGACCTGTCTTCTTCAACCTCTGAACAATATCCTTCAAGCAAACACGCGTTTTTTTATCTCTGGATTCCTGGACTTTCAAGCAAAACTCATAACATGAAAAGTGTAGAGCATCAAGAGACGGTTTCAACCATGTAAAGAACTTGACCTAACTCTCTAAGATGAGGGAGAATTTCTCCTCCCCCAATTTCTGACCTAACTTTTCATCAATGTTCAGACATGAAATTCTCTAAGCACACGAAATATAAATGAAATCTAATCATATGAGCATGTTCAGGGCTATGATTGTGACATGTTTTCTTCACAAACCTAAAGCTAACAATGCCTAATAAGGGAGATAAAACTTCATGAATGTACCTGTTCAGTTGGAATCGAGCTTTACAATGGAGGATGTTTCAGAGTGAAATGATGACTTGTATAGCTTCCTTGAAGTGTAAGGATGCTTTTCCAAGTCCTACTTTGTCTTGAAACTCCCTGAATCGAGCTAGTGAACTCCAACTGCAAAACAGAAATTTAAAAATGGTGAAGTGGCTTGGAGGTGTTACAGGTCAGGTTTCAAGTCATGGTTAGCTTGCATAGGTTGTAAGGAAGGTAGAGGAACAGGTTTGGGCAAGAATGCTTGAAGGGATTGAGAGATAGCACTCAATCTGCAGGGGTTGCCCTGTTTGAGCAGTTTCAAGGTGATTCTGAGATGGAGGGTGCTTGAGAGGCCAAGGGATCGTGTGTTAGCTTGGATATGTTCTATGGAATGTGTTTGATAACTTCTTTCTTGTGTGCTTAAGCTGAGATGAGATATGGTACAAGTTATGGACTTTTCTTGAACTTGAAGCAAACAAAAGCAAGTTGGCTTTCTAGGTTAGTAGAGGACCCCCTAATGTGCTGCATAATCCTCTCTTGATCAGTGTGTTATGCACATAATCTTGTGCCAAGCAGATTTTCCATGTACTTTCTTGATTTGCAATTGGACATAAAGTTAATCTTTTCAAAAATGGAAAGTTCACTTTATCTAGTTTAGGATTAATCTTGCATACAATGCTTGCACTCAAAGAACAACACTCTAACACATTGAATATGCATTAAATTATTGAGTATGGAATGGTTCAAGGACCTGTAATCAAGCATAAAGCAAGCTGAGTTCAAATTTGCAAAGTTATGAACATGTTTTGATGAAGAACAAAAGTGAATTTTTGCCAACTTGTGAAATTCGAATCTCTCAAGTTATGAGGTTGTTTGATGAGTTCTTGGACATTTTGGAAAGCTTGGAATGTGTACTACAATCCATCTCTGAAATGTAAATTAAAATTCCAAGTGGAAGGGTATGAAAAGTGGCCTTGAAGTGGGGTAGAAAACCTTGTCAAAATAGGTTAAAATTTCACTAAGTTAAAAATGGTTTAGTGCCCTTATTCAAAAAATTGTAACTTGAGATACAAGCTTCAAATGAGAAAACTTTGTGAATCAAAGTTGTAGATTATGCAACAAGCTACAACTTTCATGTTTTGACTTTTGTTTGAATCCAAATGGATCTTGGTGAATAGATGGGGCAAAGTTGGGAAAAAATTAGGGTTTTTCATAACTTAGAAAAATTCTAAGTTATGAAAAATTCCATTTTCAAACCCTAATTTGCATTTTGTGATTTCTTGGTGAACAAGTTTCATGATTTGGCATGTTTTGATGAAAAATGAATCTTGACTCTTGATTTTGACCAAAAAGTCAAAGTTTGACTTTTCAGTATACAGTCAAAATTGATCAATTGACTGGGAAATTCAACTGTCAATCTTGTGTACTTGAGATCTTTTGAGCTTGATGAATGTGTCAAGACCATTTCATTGAGTCCTTGAGGCTATATGTGAGCTTGATTTGCCATTGGCTAGGTCAAACAGTCAAAAATTGCCTTTGTGCAGTCAAAACCCTAAAAATGACCATTTTGCCCTTTTGATGATCTGATCAAATTTCTTATGGAATTGTGATTCAAACTTGATCAAATGGTCCATGTGAGTTAATAATGTTGATGTGGGTCAAATTTCATGAGGTTTGACTGTCAATTGGCCACAGTTGACTTTTTCCCCAATACAGTTGATTTCTAGGTCAACTGTCCAATTGACTGGGCAAAACTTGGAATCAAGACTTGAAACTTGGTGAGGATAAACTTGGGAGTCCAACATGAAGCATGAAAGTCATCTTAGACATTTTAGGTCAAAACATCCTTGGGCAATCACAAACCCTAATTTGAGTCCACATTGCAAGGAGAAGCCTTGAGCAGAGGAAACCCTAACTGGATTTTGATCTTCAAGGGTCTTGTGATGAGAAAATGTTGAGGAAATGGGAGGGCAAATTTTGGGGTACAACATCAGCTAAGTTCTTCCTGAGTAATGGCATCCTGTACAAGCGCAATCATGATTCTATTCTTCTCTGTTGTGTGGACAAGCTTGAAGCTGAAAGGATTATGGCTGAATTGCATGAAGGTACCTTCGGCACTCACTCTAGCGGGCATATGATGGCTAAGAAGATTCTAAGGGCAGGCTATTACTGGTCTACCATGGAAGCTGACTGCTATCAACACTCTCGAACCTGCCATAAATGTCAAATCTATGCAGACAAGGTGCACGTGCCTCTGGTTCCTCTAAATGTATTAACAGCTCCTTGGCCCTTTGCTATGTGGGGAATCGATATGATTTGGGAGATCAATCCTACAGCATCCAATGGACACCGCTTCATTCTGGTGGCCATTGATTACTTCACAAAGTGGGTCGAAGCAGCTTCCGTCGCATCCGTTACTAAGAATGTTGTTGCTCGCTTCATCAAGCAGAACCTTATCTGTCGGTACGGTATCCCCGAAAGGATCATCACTCATAATGGTACAAATATTAACAATACTATGATCACCGCCTTGTGCAAACAGTTCAAAATTCAATATCATAATTCGTCTCCCTATCGGCCAAAGATGAATGGTGTTGTCGAAGCTACGAACAAAAATATCAAAAAGATCATACAAAAAATGACAGTCACTGTGATACGGTGGGAGAACTGACTTGAGGTTTGCGTTTGTATTCGCAAATGTCGCGGTTAGCAAGAGTCGCCACCGACTTTTTATTTTATCCTAAGGAAAGGTTAAAAAGCACAGCAAAAACCTTTTGAGATGTTTTCTTGGGTTCGGGGAGTAGATTATAGAAAGGGAAGGTATTAGCACCCTTTCTATCCATGGTTATCCATGGGCTCTTAGTTACTTGCTTAGATCACTTGCCTTTTGTTTTCAATTGTTTTAAATGGTGCTTGAGTGTGTGGGTTTTGAAAATGTTTTGAAAAGAGGCCAATGTGGTGGCAACCTTTGCAATGATCCATGTGGGGATGTATACAAAGATGTATGTCTTTTGAAAAGGTTTTCATTTGTTTTTGAAAGTCGTTTTGAAAGTGTAGTGAAGTGTGGTTTAAGAAATAGGCAAGTGTTTTGTTTTGCAAGTTGGTTCAAGTAACTAAGAGGTTATCTACTCCTAAATTTCTCAAAAGATTATTGCTATACTTTAACCCTTTTAACAAGTTTGCACCACCATTGTATTTGGTGGGCAACCTTGTGTTAGGATGTGAAAGGGACAGGCGCGGGTCATCGTTTAGACCATAATTGTAACGACGTTAAATGTCTTTGGGCAATTTCTCTAAGGGACTTGATCATTTGTTTTGTTTGTTTTGAAAAGTTTTATCGAGGGACTATGATCATTCAAACTGTTTGCTTTGCCCAAAGATGTTCAACATACAATATGGCCCATTTATTTGAAGGCAACAAGTGGAATACCCTAGGGGGTGCAAGTGTGATTTGTGTGTCCATTTTCATGCTTGTTTATCTTGTATTAGGTCAAACTATTTTTTTTTATCGTTTTTTCGCATACAAACCCTAATTCTAGCATGTTATTATTTAGAAAGCAATAAAGTGCGAAATTAAAATTACTAAGCTATTACACAACCAAATATGGGAAAGGGGGTACAAATGTTCAAATGGGGATATTGACAAGAATTTAAATCTAAATTATTACAACAATTGGATATTTGCATAGTAAATAAATTGCATAATTTAAATGTAAATAAAATAAATATGTAAAATGTAAAAAAAGAAAGTTTTTTATGTGTATGAGAAAATATTTATGTAAAAGGAAAAAGAAATAAAAATGTATTTATTTTTTAGTATTTTGAAACTTAGGGTAAGAAACCCTAATTTTTATATAAAAAGTATTATTATCTAATTTAATTCTACTATTTATTTATTATGTACAAAAATAAAATAAAATGAAGTATTTTGTGAAAAAAAGTATTTTTGTATCAAATATTAATAAAAATGAAGAAAATCAAGTATTTTATATTTTTATCTTAAATATATTAATAAACATGTATATATATATATATTAAACCCTAAATGAGTATTATACAAAATAAATACTTATTTAATATTTTAATAAAATAAATAAAAGTATTTTTTTTGTGTGAAATATTTTCAGAAAGTAAAAATAAAGATAAAAATGTATCTACATTATTTTCTATTTATTTTAATAATAGTGTACATATATATTTGTATATAAATAAAAGAAATAAACAAACAAATATGCCATAAATACAAAAAATGATGGAAAAAATATTTTAAAAATTTTAATGGCATGAGAAAAAATAAACAAAGTCAACCCAAAAAGAAAAAGTCAAAAATGTTGAAAAATAAACAAATGGGCTCAGGGGGTGTAAACCAAAAAAATGGGGTGTGAAAAGGAAACAAATCCAGGCCCAACCCAGATCACTTCTTCTTCAACCTCTGTACATCTTTCTTCTCACAAAACACGCGTTTTCTAACTCTGGATTCCTGGACTTTCAAGCAAAACTCATAACATGAAAAGTGTAGAGCATTAAGAGACGGTTTCAACCATATAAAGAACATGACCTATCTCTCCAAGATGAGAGAGAATTTCTCTCCCCCTCTTTTCTGACCTAGTTTTTCTACCATTTTCAGAGCTCAAATTCTCTTCACTCAGACAAAAGAAATGAAAAGTAAAGCTATGTACATGTTCAGGGCTATGAGTAGGACTTTGTTTCTTCACAAACTTAAGACTAAAGATGCCTAATAAGAGAGATACGAATTCAAACTTTTACCTGTGCAGTTGAACTTCTATGTGGAGAATGAGAGACTTTCAGTGCAATGTAATGATTGGAAAAGCTTCCTTGAAGTCCAGGGATGCTTTTTCAATGCTCACTTTGTCTTGAAACTTCTTGTATCAAGCTATGGAACTTCACCTGCAAGTCAAAGATGTGAAAATGGTGGAAGTGGTTAGAGCAACTACAGATCGTGCCTTAGCTTCTGGATAGCTTTCATATGTTGTAAGGAAGGTAGAGGAACAGGTTTGGACAGAAATGCTTGAAGGGATTGAGAGATTGCACTCAAACTGTAGGGGCACCCCTGTTTTTGCAGTTTGATGGTGATTCTGAGATGGAGGGTGTTTGAAAGGCAAATGGCTCGAGCAAAAGCTTCAATGTGGTCTATGGAATGTGTTTGATATCTTTTGTGCTGTGTTCTTTTGCTGTTATGAGAGATAGCATATGTTATGGACTTTTCTTCACACTTAAGCTATCAAAAGCAAATTGGTGTTCTAGGTCAGTATAGGACCCCCTAATGTGCTGCATCAACTCCTCTTGATCAGTGTGTTATGCCCATAATCTTGTGTTAAGCAGATCTTCTTTGTACTTGTTGGATTACAAACTTGACATAAAGCTAAACTTTTCAAAAATGGAAATTCCACTTTATCTAGTTTAGGATTAAACCATTATGCAATGTTAGAACACAAAGAACATGACCTTAACACATTGAATATGCATTAAATTATTGAGTATGGATTGGTTCAAGGACCTGTAATTAAGCATAAAGCAAACTGAATTCAAATTTGCAAATTTGTGAACATGTCTTGATGAAGAACAAAAGTGAATTTTTGCCAACTTGTGAAATTCGAATCTCTCAAGTTATGAGGTTGTTTGATGAGTTCTTGGACATTTTGGAAAGCTTGGAATGTGTACTACAATCCATCTTTGAAATGCAATTTGAAATTCCAAGTGGAAGGGTATGAAAAGTGGCCTTGAAGTAGGGTAGAAAACCTTGTCAAAATAGGTCAAATTTCACTAAGTTAAAAGATGGTTTAGTGCCCTTATTCAAAAAATCATAACTTGAGATACAAGCTTCAAATGAGAAAACTTTGTGAATCAAAGTGGTAGATTTTGCAACAAGCTACAACTTTCATGTTTTGACTTTTGTTTGAATCCAAATGGATCATGGTGAAAAGATGGGGCAAAGTTGGGAAAAAATTAGGGTTTTCCATAACTTAGAAAAATTCTAAGTTATGAAAAATTCCATTTTCAAACCCTAATTTGCATTTTGACATTTCTTGGTGAACAAGTTTCATAATTTGGCATGTTTTGATGAAAAATGAATCTTGACTCTTGATTTTGACCAAAAAGTCAAAGTTTGACTTTTCAGTGTACAGTCAAAATTGATCAATTGACTGGGAAATTCAACTGTCAATCTTGTGTATTTGGGATCTTTTGAGCTTGATGAATGTGTCAAGACCATTTCATTGAGTCCTTGAGTCCCTATGTGAACTTGGTTTGCCATTGGCTAGGTCAAACAGTCAAAAATTGCCCTTGTGCAGTCAAAACCCTAAAAATGACCATTTTGCCCTTTTGGTGATCTGATCAAATTTCTTGTGGAATTATGGTCCAAACATGATCAAATGGTTCATGTGAGTTCATAATGTTGATGTGGATCAAATTTCATGAGGTTTGACTGTCAATTGGCCACAGTTGACTTTTTCCCCCAATACAGCTGATTTTTAGGTCAACTGTCCAATTGACTTGGCAAAACTTGGAATCAAGACTTGAAACTTGGTATAGGTAAACTTGGGAGTCCAATATGAAGCATGAAAGTCTTCTTAGGCATTTTAGGTCAAAACATCCTTGGGCAAACACAAACCCTAATTTGAGTCCACAGTGCAAGGAGAAGTCTTGAGCAGAGGAAACCCTAACTGGATCTTGATCTTCAAAGGTCTTGTGATGAGAAAATGTTGAGGAAATGGGAGGGCAAATTTTGGGGTACAACAGTTGCCCCTGTTCAATCTTCTTGAACCTGAAGAGTTAGATTGGCAAGTTTGCCTTTCGTGACTCGAGGGTAAAAGGAGATTGGACACTAGAGTGCCCGGAAATTTGCACTCGCATGTTGAAGTATCAGCAATGTGATGTCAGGAATGGGCTTACAGATGCCATTTGGAGAGGTGGTAGATAGGGAGATGGGCTTATAGATGCCATCTGGAGACGTGACAGAACCTTGTCGGGAATGGGCTTATAGATGCCATTTGGAAGTGTTTATCGCATAAGAGATTCCTTAGCGAGAACTTGCGTATTTGAGAAAGACGGATGTTTTCCTGGCTTGTTACAGGTGTTTGATCCTCAGTCTCCTTATGCAGATATGCCCTGGCTGGATACAGGTATTGAATCTACAATTGGTTGCTCATAGATATGCCCTGGCTGGATACAGGAGTCGAATCTGGAAATGGTCGTCAATAGATATGCCCTGGCTGGATACAGGAGTCGAATCTTTGAATTCTGCAGACGTGCCCTGGCTAGATACAGGAATCGAGTCTGGAAATGTGGTCAACAGATATGCCCTGGCTGGATACAGGAATCGAATCTGGAAATGTTGTAGTTGATAGATGTGCCCTGGCTGGATACAGGAGTCGAATCTGGAAATGGTCGTCAATAGATATGCCCTGGCTGGATACAGGAGTCGAATCTTTGAATTCTGCAGACGTGCCCTGGCTAGATACAGGAATCGAGTCTGGAAATGTGGTCAACAGATATGCCCTGGCTGGATACAGGAATCGAATCTGGAAATGTTGTAGTTGATAGATGTGCCCTGGCTGGATACAGGAGTCGAATCTTTGACCTCTTCAGATGTGCCCTGGCTAGATACAGGAATCGAGTCTGGAATTGTGACAGTTGAAGGTAATCGTTTTTTGAGATTGTCTTTTTCCTGAAAAGGCAAAGACGTAAGCTGTATGCAATGTCATGATGTATGATATGCATGATGTCATGATGTTCAACATTTGATGTTGCATGTGTTTCATCATGTATGTAAGCAAGATGTATGAAAATGTGAAATGTTTATGAGTGTAATTTCATCTTAGGAAAATAAATCCTTGACGAATGGCCGGGAAGCTGCTTTGCGGAAGAGATGCTTGACTGAAGCTTTGATGAGAGGCCCGCTGAGGACTTTTAACGATGGATTCCGCTGAGGATAATGATGGTAAACTCCGCTGGGGAACTCCAAGGATAAACTCTGCTTGGGGAATACAAAAGATAGACTTCGCTGGGGACTGAAGGAACTTTTGCCGAGAACGGTCTTCCGTGGCTTTTAGCTGAGGATAACCCAGTTATAAGTCCTTGTGAGGAAATAACTCTAAATAAAACTTGGGCGTGACGTTCGTGCTTCGCCGGGGATAAGCTCGCAGAATCTTCTGGGGATGAGCTTTTAAGACCTGCCGGGAAATATTGTGCCTTTTTCAGGATCGACGGGGAATCGACTCCTGCTTGGGGAAAGTGCTGCTGAACCTTGTTTTACTCCGCGGGGAGTTAAGATGATTTGGCCACATTTTCAGTTGAACCTACCTTGGTGCCTTGGTGGACAAAACAACTAGACCGCATTAGACAACTCCACATTGCCCCTGTCTTTGATGTCACTTGTAATTAATCTCTTTTTCATATGCAAACATTTATGAATCAGCAATTTAATGTCAAATGCATATATCAAAAATGAACATTGGACGTTCTTCGCAAGACAAAACAGAAAAAGAAAAACAATGGCGATTTGTATGGACAAGTGAATTTTCATTGATTTAAACTTTGCCTGTGAATAGGCGTTTTTTGTACAAGAGACTGACATCCTAGTAAGAGGACATCGCCAAATAGTATAGAGTTTACATTTTGAAAAAGAAAACAAAACAGCTACGTGAACAATCCCACTGGGTTCCAACTCTGCTATCGCCTTTATGTTTTCGAACGTCTCATCGCCTTACTGCCTAATCTGAAGATGAAGCTGATTGGTCAATGCCGAAATTTGGGCCAGATAGTTGATGCCGAACTCCGGATGCGAAGTGATTCAATGAGACATAGTGTTACGCTTTTATCCCTAACTTTTGCCTGGACCGCCCTTTCGGGTTTTCAGTCCACCGGGATACCCTTTTTTGCCCAAGCCGCCCTTTCAGGTTTTCGACTTGCCGGGTGTACAGATTTTTATTCATTTCATCCCTTATTTTTGCCCGAACCCTTTTGGTTCGCCGGGAAGCCCTTATTTTTGCCTAGGTATGTCAACCTAGCGGGTCTTTTATTTATGCGTAGTATTTTTTCACTATGTCCGCATTGGCGGGGTGAGGAAGGTCGTCACCGTCCATGGTGGTTAGGATCATGGCTCCTCCAGAGAACACACGCTTAACCACAAATGGCCCTTCGTACGTAGGGGTCCATTTTCCCCGGGGATCACTCTGAGGAAGGATGATTCGCTTGATTACCAGATCCCCGACTCGATATTCTTGCGATCTGACTTTCTTGTTAAATGCCCTGATCATCCGTTTTTGATACGTTTGACCATGACAGATAGCAGTGAGCCTTTTTTCGTCAATTAGATTTAGTTGATCAAGTCGAGTTTGGATCCAATCATCTTCATTCAAGTCTGCATCCTTCATTATTCGGAGAGAGGGTATCTGGATTTCAATCGGCAAGACTGCCTCCATGCCGTAGACCAAGGAGAAAGGAGTTGCCCCGGTTGATGTCCTTGCTGAGGTGCGGTACCCATGAAGAGCGAACGGTAACATTTCGTGCCAATCTTTATAGGTCACTGTCATCTTCTGCACAATTTTCTTGATATTTTTATTGGCTGCCTCTACAGCCCCATTCATCTTCGGCCGATAGGGGGAAGAATTGTGGTGCTGTATCTTGAATTGTTCACAGAGTTCAGTGATCATTTTGTTATTGAGATTGGTACCGTTGTCCGTAATGATTCTTTCCGGGACACCGTACCGACATATCAGATTATGCCGGATGAAACGCGCCACGACGCTCTTGGTTACCATGGCATATGAAGCTGCCTCAACCCATTTCGTGAAGTAATCGATTGCCACCAAGATGAAACGGTGCCCATTGGATGCCGTCGGTCGGATCTCACCGATCATATCGATGCCCCACATTGCGAAAGGCCAAGGTGCCGTCAGGACATTCAAAGGAACCGGAGGGATATGCACTTTGTCAGCATAGATCTGGCATTTATGACAAGTTCGGGAGTGCTGGTAACAATCGGCTTCCATCGTGGACCAGAAATATCCTGCCCGAAGGATTTTCTTAGCCATGGTGTGTCCACTGGAATGGGTTCCAAATGTTCCTTCATGCAGTTCCATCATAATTTTCTCTGCTTCAGCCTTATCCACACAACGTAACAAAGTTGAATCATGATTCCGTTTGTAGAGAATGCCGTTGCTGAGGAAGAATTTTGCAGCAAATCTCCTCATGAACTTCTTATCATTGACAGATGCACCTTCAGGGTATTCCTGGGCTTCCAAGTACCTCCTCACCTCGTGATACCAGGGCTTTTCAGTCACCTTCTCAGCCTCGAGCTCGCAGCAGTATGCCGGTTCATCCAACTTCCAGATTAGGATTTGGGGAGCCTCATTATCCCATTTAACTTTGAACATCGAAGACATCGTGGCTAGCGCGTCCGCTAGCTGATTTTCCTCTCTGGGGAAATGTTCAAAAGTTATCTCTTCAAAGTGGGGGAGCAGGGTCGATACATACTCCTTGTAAGGAATGAGATTCGGGTGTTTCGTATCCCACTCGCCTTTGATCTGATTGATCACGAGAGCGGAATCTCCGAAGACACTTAGAAACTTGATCCTCAGGTCGATTGCAGCTTGTAAACCCATGATACATGCCTCATATTCTGCCATGTTGTTGGTGCAGCTGAAACATAATCGGGCGGTGAGTGGAGTATGGGTCCCCTTGGGAGATATGATTACAGCGCCGACACCGTTACCCAAAGCATTGGAGGCTCCATCAAAATGCATAGACCATCGGGATCCTTCCTCAGGTCCTTCATCCGGTCCAGGTACTTCACAGTCAGTTACCACCATGATGTCTTCGTCCGGAAAATCAAAGTTCAATGATTGATAATCGTCCACAGGTTGGTGTGCCAAATGATCAGCCAGTACACTCCCCTTAATTGCCTTCTGAGTTGTATACTGGATGTCATATTCTGTTAAGATCATTTGCCATCTCGCTATCCTCCCTGACAGAGCGGGCTTTTCAAATATGTACTTGATGGGATCCATCTTTGAAATCAATAAAGTAGTGTGAGTCAGCATATACTGTCTCAGCCGGCGAGCAGCCCATACAAGAGCGCAGCAAGTTTTCTTAAGCAGTGAGTAACGAGACTCACAGTCGGTAAACTTTTTGCTCAAGTAATAAATAGCGTGCTCTTTTCGGCCAGACTCGTCATGCTGCCCCAGCACACACCCCATTGAATTATCAAGCACTGTCAAGTATAGTATCAGAGGTCTTCCTTCCACTGGTGGCATAAGAATGGGTGGCTCTTGGAGGTATTCCTTTATTCTTTCAAAGGCGGCCTGACATTCATCATTCCAGCGTACCACTTGATCTTTCTTCAGTAATTTGAAGATTGGCTCACAAGTAGCAGTCAGATGTGATATGAATCGGGCAATGTAATTCAGTCGTCCTAGGAAACCTCTGACTTCTTTCTCTGTTTTTGGGGTCGGCATCTCTTGAATAGCTTTAACCTTGGCAGGGTCCACCTGGATACCTTCATCACTTACAATGAAACCTAGCAATTTTCCGGACCTTACCCCGAAGGTGCATTTGTTGGGATTCAATCTCAGTTTGTACAACTTGAGTCGGTCAAACAACTTCCTCAGATGATCAAGGTGTTCCTCCTCAGTTTGGGACCTTGCAATCATGTCATCAACGTATACTTCAATCTCATGATGGATCATATCATGAAATAAAGCAACCATGGCACGCTGATAGGTTGCCCCAGCATTTTTCAATCCGAATGGCATGACCTTATAACAGAAGGTCCCCCACTGAGTTACAAATGTAGTCTTCTCCATATCTTCAGGAGCCATCTTGATCTGATTATACCCTGAGAAGCCATCCATGAAGGAGAACACCTTGTGTTGAGCTGTATTATCAACAAGGACATCGATGTGAGGTAGGGGGAAATCATCCTTGGGACTGGCCCTGTTCAGATCCCTGTAGTCGACACACATTCTGACCTTACCGTCCTTCTTCGGCACTGGCACAACATTGGCAACCCACTGAGGGTAAGAAGTTACTGCAAGGAAACCCGCATCAAACTGTTTCATCACCTCAGCTTTAATCTTCTCAGACATCTCTGGACGCATTCGTCGAACTTTTTGTTTTACTGGAGGGCAATCTTCCTTGGTTGGCAAATGGTGAACTACAATGTCGGCATCCAAACCAGGCATATCTTCATAGGACCAGGCAAAGATCTCCATGTAGTCTTGTAGCATCTGGATCAATCGTTGCTTCACGCTGAGCTCTAGATTGGCACCAATTTTGACCTCTTTCCTATCTGTCTCAGTTCCCAGGTTAATTGTCTCCACAGGCTCTTCATGTGGTTGAATAGCCCTCTCTTCCTGTAGTAGCAGTCTTGCGAGTTCACCAGGCACTTCGCAATCATCTTCACCTTCGTCTTCGGCCAAGTTGATCGGATTTTCGAAGTCATAACTGGCGGTAGCAGAGCTGTTGCCAGTGAGATCCAGAGTGGATTGAAACCTGTATAAGTGAGTGTGTGTAAATATAGCTGTTTTGCAATATATATAACACAGAAAGAAAAGGAGCACAAGATTTGAAATGCAACAAACGTCCAATGTTTTGATTGATGATATATGAAAATGTCATACAAAAAGCCCTCACAAATGGAGCTACGATGCCCCGGGCAGGACACCGAGCCAACAGAGTTTTAACATATTGTTTGTTACAAATTTGGAAATCAAAAGAAATCAATTACTGCGTGACAAATGTGATAGGGGTAAAATCCTTTGTTGTCCAGTTGCTTGGTCCGTCGCTAGCAGTCGGGTAGATCCAATTATCAAACTCAGCTTCCTCCACATCCTCCTCGATAGCATTCACCCTTGAGCTGGAAATAAACACCGGAGCCTTTCCAATCTTCTCTTTGCGCACCACCTTCTGAGCCTCTGCAGTAAAGCCTAGCCCAAACTTGTCGTTCTTCTGAGTGAAGTCAGGAAGCTGACCCCAGTGTGCACCATTGCCTTTCTGAACCACAGCCCGGGCATCCCTTAGGGAAACCATCTTCAAGGAATCATTCTCTTCGGCCATTGTCTCCGCAGCTGCTGAAATTGGATGTACCTCCTCGAAATGTTGGAAGGGAGTTTCAATAAATTCTCCGTCCATCTCGATGTACCTGAAGGAATTCAAATGGCTCACCATATACTCCTCTTCTCCTTGCACAATGACAATTTTCCCCCTGACGGGATACTTCAGTTTTTGGTGTAAGGTGGAGGTCACTGCCCCAGCTTTGTGGATCCAAGGTCTACCCAACAGACAGGAGTACGATGGACGTATATCCATCACGTAAAAGGTAGAGTCAAACACTTGAGAGCCCACACGAATAGGGATGTTAACCTCTCCATGAACCATCCTCTTGGAACCGTCAAAGGCTCTGACGATGATATTGCTGGGTTTCAACTCCAGGCCTTCATAATCCAGACGATCCAAAGCCTTTTTCGGAAGAACATTCAAGGAAGAACCAGTGTCCACCAATACATGTGCCAGAGTAGTGCCCCTGCATTCAATAGAGACATGCAGGGCATCATTGTGGTTTCTCCCTTTTGCGGTTAGGTCAGCATCTGAAAAGCCCAAGCCGTTGTCCGCTGTCAGATTTGCTATGCAGTCAGTGAATTGAACTGCAGACGTCTCCTGCGGCACATGGGCCGTCTTGAGAAATGAGATTAATGCCTTAGCGTGAGCCTCGGAACATAGCAATAGGGAGAGCAGGGAGATCTTGGAGGGTGTATGCCCTAACTGCTCAACAACATTAAAATCACTTTTCTTTATTATCTTCAGAATCTCCTCCATTTCTTGTCGGGAGGCCTCAGCATTCACGGGTATTGGTGCCTCCATCCGGGCAGGCTCTTCTTCAATCCCTTTGCCCCGAGCATTTGATGACTCGGCAGCAGGGGACACAATTTGATCAGCAACAGGACTTGGTAAACTTGCAGGTTTTATGAGGAGGGGTCTTCGAATAGCGGGAGGCGCAATGTCAGGCGAGAAGAGCCTGCCACTGCGGGTGACTTTAGCCGGACCGGTGATATCGCAGATACTGGCACTAGCATCAAATTCTTGCTTGATTCCATTTACATATACGTCTGCCCCATAATGCCAGGGGACAGCTTTATCAGACACGTAGGAGAGGGGTCCTGGAACAGTAATGATCACAGGCGCAACTGTCAAGATTTGAATAGGCTTCTTTGGGGGAGCCTTGATTGGATTTTTGAAGATGGTAATCACGGAAACTTCTTTCATTGGAACCAATTGAACAGCAGTCTTTTTGAATAAAATCTCCTTGCTATCCATTAGGCCTTGGATGCCTAACTTTAGCAAGGGACAATCGGATAGGGAAATAGCACAGAATGGGCAACCTTCGCCGCAACCCGGAAATAAACCGGCCCGCAGTAGGTTCTTCTTAACAGTCTTCAAAGGGGTAACAACTTCATCTATCGAAACAGCATACACTTCTTCCTCAATGGCACTTACCCTATGCTGGGGCATAGGAGCCGTTACAACATTCGGTCTTTCCGGCGCTTCAAACTGAATTTCTTTTGCGTCAATTAGATCTTGTACTTTGTTTCTCAAGGCCCAACAATCATCAGTAGTGTGCCCGGGACTATCAGAATGATAAGCACACCGGGCATTCGGGTTGTATTTAGGGGACGCAGTGTTGACGACCTTAGGAGCTTCTTTGAGGGTCACCAGGTTGGTGGATAACAGTTGGGGTAAAATTTGAGATAATGTCATACTCAATCGGGTATACTGCCTCTTGGGCCTTTCACTTCTTTGCTGATTGTACTGCTGAGGAGCAGCAACAGGTTTAGAGATGACCAAAGCATTAACGGCTTGGCGACTTTCGGGCTTGACTTGTCTTCTAGGGCCATAGACGGCGCTTGCTTCTTTCTTAAACGGCCTCTTCTCGGCACTTGTAGAGGCAGCTTTCTGTATCTTGCCTGACCTGATACCAGCCTCAATTCTTTCTCCTGTTAATATCAGATCTGTGAACCCAGCGGAGGAGTTTCCAACCAAATGATTGAAAAACGGACCAGACAACGTTCCCAGAAACATATCAACCAGCTCTCGATCAGTTAATGGAGGCTGCACCCTGCCAGCCAAGTCTCTCCATTTTTGAGCGTACTCTTTGAATCCTTCACCCGTCCCTAGAGACATACCCTGAAGTTGGGTACGCGTAGGAGCGAGATCAGAATTATATTGGTATTGTCTGTAGAAAGCAGTCGCCAAATCCTCCCAGTGCCGGATGCTAGCTCCGTCTAATTGGTAGAACCATTCAAGTTGTGACCCTGAGAGGCTGTCTTGGAAGAAGTGAATCCAGAGGTTTTTATCCGCCGTGTAAGGTTGGATTTTCCTTACATACGACCTCAGATGCAGCTTTGGGCAGGAGACCCCATCATACTTGGCGAAGGCAGGCGCCTTAAACTTGTGTGGAATTACTACTCCAGAAGATAATCCCAAATCCCCGAAATCCAGTCCCGGCACGTTCTGAATTTCCATAGCGCTCAAACGGTCCTCCAGTTGTTTGTATCTGTCAGCAGCAGGTGGGTATTGTTCCTCGTTATAGTCCGTCTCGTTGTCGGAGACTGCGGGACTAGGTGCTTCTCCCCCTTGGGGACTGTTTTTCTCAGCAGAAGAAGTGGTTGGATCAGCTTCATTGTGGAGTGTGTTCCCAAATCTGCGTCCGGTGTTGAACATTGCCGTCCTCTTTTTCTTCTTCTTCTTCAGGAGTAGAGTCTTCAACTCTTGCTGACCCTGGGCTAGGCTTAGGACCATCTCTTGAAACTGTGCACTTTGGGCCTGAAGGGCCTTGATTGCTTGTTCACTGGATGACTCCGAATTCATGATGACTGTGCAAACAAACAGCGAAGAAGATTAAGCAACCTGTGAAATAGGGTACCTGCTATGCATATGGTGTAATGGAATGCGTATGTTTTATGTTTTCAAAGACAAATAAGATTCAACTTTGTAGACAAAAAGGGAAACGCACTTCATTAGATTAAAATTTTTTAATTGTTCAACAATTTGCCCTTAGGCATTACAGGAATGAAAAATACGGAAAAGGAAATAAAACTACAAAAGGAAATAATCAAAGCTCATCAATGCTCCCATGGCCTCCTCCTCTCTGTGCTGATGTAGTTGTTCAGGACACGTTCTTCCTCCAATTGCTTAGTCAGCCTTTGGACCTTCCTTTCCTGCTCGTTGAACTTCTCCCGATAGAAATCCCGTTCTTCCTTTAGCTGTGCCCAAGATCTCTTCATGGTGTCAAAATCAGTAGGTATCTGAGGAGGGAGGACAGTTGGAGGAACCCCATCTTCATCGGGAGATTCAAGGATGATTGGTCTGACAGCTTCGTACGGCATACCTAACTTCTGAGCACGGATGCGGACCCATTTGCAATAGGGCTCCAATGGTAAAGAAGTCTTTGGTCCTAACTCATGTGGGTCAGCTTTGTGGATTCTGTCCCAAGCTCTAATGAATCCCTGGCGTAGTTTGTCACTACCTGCCTGAAACTCAAAATGGAAGTGAGGAACCAGCATTTCATGGGGCCCATCTCCTCTGGCTCTCCCAAACTGACGGAGAGCTAAACATGGATTGTAAGAGATTCCTCCTTGGATACCGATCAACGGGACATTAGGGTATTCTCCGCAACGGTCGATAACAGCTACCTCGTCCAAACCTCTGAGAGTCCAAGTGATATCCTTATCTGTGAGAGACATTAACCTCCGAGCCCAACCTTTTCCTTCTTCATTCTTCAGCACGGACTTAGGAAGGTGCGAAATAAACCACCTTACCAGCAAAGGAGCACAACACCATGGAGTTCCCCGTTTTCGAGCAGTACGAGCATGGAGTTGTTGTAGAATGTCACCCAAGAGAGTGGGTACCGGATTTCGAGACATGAAGATTCTTATGACATGGATACTGATGAAGGTGTCAGGGTTGGGAAACAATACCAGACCATAGATCAAGAGAGCCAGAACATCTTCATATGCTTTGAAGTCCAAGTCATTCCAGAAATCATTAGCCTTGCCAACCAGGAATTTGACCAAAAAGCCCTTGATCCCATTTCTAGTTTCCCAGTTGGATAATACCTCTTCTTTGGTCAAGGGGAGAATTGCAGCAATCTCTTCAGGCCTAGGAGTCTTTTCCAAACCAGTGAAAGGAGTTTGTTCCAAAACAGGAATCCCAAGCAAGTAAGAGAACTCTTCCAGGGTAGGAACCAGCTGGAAGTCTTGAAAGGTGAAACAATGATGCAGAGGGTCATAAAACTGGGTCAGAACACTTATCAGTTGTTGGTCCCATTTTGCAGTGATCAAGCCAAGGAGAGAACCATGTCTGTTGATGAAGGAGGTAGTGTTTGGAATTCTGCTAACCAACTCATCAAGCAACTCAGGTGAACGAACAAAGTTGAACCGGATAGTATTTCTACGCACGGGCATCATAATGTCCTACAAAACAGAGCAAAGATGAAACCTTTTTGTCTTTGAAATGGGTTAGCTTTTTATGCATGCAATGGTATGATGGCATGATGCTATGATGAAGCACATCACAAGTATTCACATAGGCAAATAAAGCACACAAGTCACACAAGACACCCTTAGGTTTCAGGCCAGCATGAGTTTCAGGTATTACCCTCTTTTGGTTTTGTTGGTTAAAACCTGTCCTATCAAAAGTAACCGGGTTCTAGAGGATCTCAAATCATTGGCTACCCTCAATCGGTCATAACTCCAGCATCGCAATCTTTTCTCGCAGCCAGAACCATCTCGAGAGTTTAGCCTCAATGAGTGTAGCATACTGCTACTGTCCTAATAGCCAAGTTGGTCAATTTAGGGTTCTAAGGTTGGTTGGTGTTTAATGACCCCTTAGAAGACCTATATTCTCCCCGTTACAACACAAGGGATATAGGTACAGACTAAGATGCCACACCAACGTAGCCACTGCTTCACCCATGTCGGTCTACGCCGGACAGGTCCCTCACAGATTATGCTACCTAAAAAGGGTATTTCCCAGATCCGGGTTAGGATCTATGAAACTCCAATGCAAAGCCCACAAACATAAAAGCAAACAAAGCAAACAATTGAAAACACAGGTGATCTAAAACCCTAAGGTTACTCCACTTTTAAGTATGTCCCCAGCAGAGTCGCCAGTTCTGTGATACGGTGGGAGAACTGACTTGAGGTTTGCGTTTGTATTCGCAAATGTCGCGGTTAGCAAGAGTCGCCACCGACTTTTTATTTTATCCTAAGGAAAGGTTAAAAAGCACAGCAAAAACCTTTTGAGATGTTTTCTTGGGTTCGGGGAGTAGATTATAGAAAGGGAAGGTATTAGCACCCTTTCTATCCATGGTTATCCATGGGCTCTTAGTTACTTGCTTAGATCACTTGCCTTTTGTTTTCAATTGTTTTAAATGGTGCTTGAGTGTGTGGGTTTTGAAAATGTTTTGAAAAGAGGCCAATGTGGTGGCAACCTTTGCAATGATCCATGTGGGGATGTATACAAAGATGTATGTCTTTTGAAAAGGTTTTCATTTGTTTTTGAAAGTCGTTTTGAAAGTGTAGTGAAGTGTGGTTTAAGAAATAGGCAAGTGTTTTGTTTTGCAAGTTGGTTCAAGTAACTAAGAGGTTATCTACTCCTAAATTTCTCAAAAGATTATTGCTATACTTTAACCCTTTTAACAAGTTTGCACCACCATTGTATTTGGTGGGCAACCTTGTGTTAGGATGTGAAAGGGACAGGCGCGGGTCATCGTTTAGACCATAATTGTAACGACGTTAAATGTCTTTGGGCAATTTCTCTAAGGGACTTGATCATTTGTTTTGTTTGTTTTGAAAAGTTTTATCGAGGGACTATGATCATTCAAACTGTTTGCTTTGCCCAAAGATGTTCAACATACAATATGGCCCATTTATTTGAAGGCAACAAGTGGAATACCCTAGGGGGTGCAAGTGTGATTTGTGTGTCCATTTTCATGCTTGTTTATCTTGTATTAGGTCAAACTATTTTTTTTTATCGTTTTTTCGCATACAAACCCTAATTCTAGCATGTTATTATTTAGAAAGCAATAAAGTGCGAAATTAAAATTACTAAGCTATTACACAACCAAATATGGGAAAGGGGGTACAAATGTTCAAATGGGGATATTGACAAGAATTTAAATCTAAATTATTACAACAATTGGATATTTGCATAGTAAATAAATTGCATAATTTAAATGTAAATAAAATAAATATGTAAAATGTAAAAAAAGAAAGTTTTTTATGTGTATGAGAAAATATTTATGTAAAAGGAAAAAGAAATAAAAATGTATTTATTTTTTAGTATTTTGAAACTTAGGGTAAGAAACCCTAATTTTTATATAAAAAGTATTATTATCTAATTTAATTCTACTATTTATTTATTATGTACAAAAATAAAATAAAATGAAGTATTTTGTGAAAAAAAGTATTTTTGTATCAAATATTAATAAAAATGAAGAAAATCAAGTATTTTATATTTTTATCTTAAATATATTAATAAACATGTATATATATATATATATTAAACCCTAAATGAGTATTATACAAAATAAATACTTATTTAATATTTTAATAAAATAAATAAAAGTATTTTTTTTGTGTGAAATATTTTCAGAAAGTAAAAATAAAGATAAAAATGTATCTACATTATTTTCTATTTATTTTAATAATAGTGTACATATATATTTGTATATAAATAAAAGAAATAAACAAACAAATATGCCATAAATACAAAAAATGATGGAAAAAATATTTTAAAAATTTTAATGGCATGAGAAAAAATAAACAAAGTCAACCCAAAAAGAAAAAGTCAAAAATGTTGAAAAATAAACAAATGGGCTCAGGGGGTGTAAACCAAAAAAATGGGGTGTGAAAAGGAAACAAATCCAGGCCCAGCCCAGATCACTTCTTCTTCAACCTCTGTACATCTTTCTTCTCACAAAACACGCGTTTTCTAACTCTGGATTCCTGGACTTTCAAGCAAAACTCATAACATGAAAAGTGTAGAGCATTAAGAGACGGTTTCAACCATATAAAGAACATGACCTATCTCTCCAAGATGAGAGAGAATTTCTCTCCCCCTCTTTTCTGACCTAGTTTTTCTACCATTTTCAGAGCTCAAATTCTCTTCACTCAGACAAAAGAAATGAAAAGTAAAGCTATGTACATGTTCAGGGCTATGAGTAGGACTTTGTTTCTTCACAAACTTAAGACTAAAGATGCCTAATAAGAGAGATACGAATTCAAACTTTTACCTGTGCAGTTGAACTTCTATGTGGAGAATGAGAGACTTTCAGTGCAATGTAATGATTGGAAAAGCTTCCTTGAAGTCCAGGGATGCTTTTTCAATGCTCACTTTGTCTTGAAACTTCTTGTATCAAGCTATGGAACTTCACCTGCAAGTCAAAGATGTGAAAATGGTGGAAGTGGTTAGAGCAACTACAGATCGTGCCTTAGCTTCTGGATAGCTTGCATATGTTGTAAGGAAGGTAGAGGAACAGGTTTGGACAGAAATGCTTGAAGGGATTGAGAGATTGCACTCAAACTGCAGGGGCACCCCTGTTTTTGCAGTTTGAGGGTGATTCTGAGATGGAGGGTGTTTGAAAGGCAAATGGCTCGAGCAAAAGCTTCAATGTGGTCTATGGAATGTGTTTGATATCTTTTGTGCTGTGTTCTTTTGCTGTTATGAGAGATAGCATATGTTATGGACTTTTCTTCACACTTAAGCTATCAAAAGCAAATTGGTGTTCTAGGTCAGTATAGGACCCCCTAATGTGCTGCATCAACTCCTCTTGATCAGTGTGTTATGCCCATAATCTTGTGTTAAGCAGATCTTCTTTGTACTTGTTGGATTACAAACTTGACATAAAGCTAAACTTTTCAAAAATGGAAATTCCACTTTATCTAGTTTAGGATTAAACCATTATGCAATGTTAGAACACAAAGAACATGACCTTAACACATTGAATATGCATTAAATTATTGAGTATGGATTGGTTCAAGGACCTGTAATTAAGCATAAAGCAAACTGAATTCAAATTTGCAAATTTGTGAACATGTCTTGATGAAGAACAAAAGTGAATTTTTGCCAACTTGTGAAATTCGAATCTCTCAAGTTATGAGGTTGTTTGATGAGTTCTTGGACATTTTGGAAAGCTTGGAATGTGTACTACAATCCATCTTTGAAATGCAATTTGAAATTCCAAGTGGAAGGGTATGAAAAGTGGCCTTGAAGTAGGGTAGAAAACCTTGTCAAAATAGGTCAAATTTCACTAAGTTAAAAGATGGTTTAGTGCCCTTATTCAAAAAATCATAACTTGAGATACAAGCTTCAAATGAGAAAACTTTGTGAATCAAAGTGGTAGATTTTGCAACAAGCTACAACTTTCATGTTTTGACTTTTGTTTGAATCCAAATGGATCATGGTGAAAAGATGGGGCAAAGTTGGGAAAAAATTAGGGTTTTCCATAACTTAGAAAAATTCTAAGTTATGAAAAATTCCATTTTCAAACCCTAATTTGCATTTTGACATTTCTTGGTGAACAAGTTTCATAATTTGGCATGTTTTGATGAAAAATGAATCTTGACTCTTGATTTTGACCAAAAAGTCAAAGTTTGACTTTTCAGTGTACAGTCAAAATTGATCAATTGACTGGGAAATTCAACTGTCAATCTTGTGTATTTGGGATCTTTTGAGCTTGATGAATGTGTCAAGACCATTTCATTGAGTCCTTGAGTCCCTATGTGAACTTGGTTTGCCATTGGCTAGGTCAAACAGTCAAAAATTGCCCTTGTGCAGTCAAAACCCTAAAAATGACCATTTTGCCCTTTTGGTGATCTGATCAAATTTCTTGTGGAATTATGGTCCAAACATGATCAAATGGTTCATGTGAGTTCATAATGTTGATGTGGATCAAATTTCATGAGGTTTGACTGTCAATTGGCCACAGTTGACTTTTTCCCCCAATACAGCTGATTTTTAGGTCAACTGTCCAATTGACTTGGCAAAACTTGGAATCAAGACTTGAAACTTGGTATAGGTAAACTTGGGAGTCCAATATGAAGCATGAAAGTCTTCTTAGGCATTTTAGGTCAAAACATCCTTGGGCAAACACAAACCCTAATTTGAGTCCACAGTGCAAGGAGAAGTCTTGAGCAGAGGAAACCCTAACTGGATCTTGATCTTCAAAGGTCTTGTGATGAGAAAATGTTGAGGAAATGGGAGGGCAAATTTTGGGGTACAACAGTCACCTACAAGGACTGGCATGAGATGCTACCGTTTGCTCTCCACGGGTACCGTACCACGGCTCGCACTTCAACTGTGGTAACACCCTATTCTTTAGTTTATGGCATGGAGGCAGTTCTAACTATTGAGGTTCAGATCCCCTCTTTAAGAATCATGAAGGATACAGGTTTGAGTGAAGACGATTGGATCTCAACCCGACTTGATCAGTTGAACTTAATTGACGAGAAGAGACTTATCGTTGTTTGCCATGGTCAAACGTATCAAAAGCGGACGATCAAGGCTTTCAACAAGAAAGTCAGACGCCAAGTGTATCAAGTTGGAGATCTTGTGATCAAGCGCATCATCTTGCCACAAAGTGACCCCAGGGGAAAATGGACTCCTACCTATGAAGGACCATTTGTAATCAAGAACATCTTTTCTGGTGGGGCAATGATTTTAACCACCATGGACGGCGACGATCTGCCGCACCCTGCGAACGCAAACATAGTCAAAAGATACTACGCATAAGAGACCCGCTAGGTTGACACACCTAGGCAAAATAAGGGCATCCTGGTGAATCAAAAACCCGAAAGGGCGGTTCAGGCAAAAATTAGGGATAAATTAAAAAAATATGTACACTCGGCAAGTTGAAAACCCGAAAGGGCGACTTGGGCAAAAAAGGGTTTCCCGGTGGACTGAAAACCCGAAAGGGCGGTCCAGGCAAAAGTTAGGGAATTAAAGTGTATGACTATGTCTCGTCGGATCACTTTAAGGATAATCTCTTTACTGACAAACCCGGAGCTTCTAATCAATTCAATCATCTTCGGACGAAGCAACAAATGGACAAGATATTTGGAGATACAGAGGCTATAGCAGAATGGGAACCCCATGGGATTATTACACATAGCTATTTTTCTTTGTAAATTCTTCTTATTTATGACACTATCCTCTTACTAGGATGTATGTCTCCTTTGTACAAAATACTTATTCAAAGTAAATACAAAGATATCTCTTTCAAAGTACAGAAAACTATTTAACTTTTTCTTTACACTTGTGTTTTATTTGCAAAAGCGTCCAATGATTCATTAATGAACATGTGCATTTGAACATATTTACTGTTTACAAATAAACATGATGAAAAAGAATAATTACTGATAGGTAGAAAGATCAGGAAAACGTCTTTAGGCTATTCCATGAGCAATCCCTATAGCACGTCATTAAGATCCCCAGCACAGCCAAAACATTAAACTACAGATCCCCAGCGGAGATGAGAATACCAACTACCAATCCCCGGCGGAGCCGAAACTTTAAACTATCAACCCACAGTGGAAATCATCTGGTTTCTCCAGATTCCCCAGCAAGTTGTCTTGAAGCCTGAAAATCAGCCAGATAACGGTTAACTTTTGTTTCTCCCTAACCTAGGGTAACTCCCCAGTAGAGTGGCAGACGATCGAGGCTCCTGAACTTTTTCCAAACAGGAATAAGTTTTCCCCAGAGTTTTTATTGCTCCTCGACAGAACAAAGACTCCCGTCAATAAATCCCCAGTAGAAGTCATTAAAATTCTCTGGATTCCCCAGGAAGATCCCTCAAGAAGTATATGGAATTACCCTCACAATAGAATCCTCAGCAACAGTCAAGGATTTATTTTCCCCGGTAGCAGTCAAGGATTTATTTTCCTCAATAATACAGCAAATCAGCTTACATGCACATACATTACATCCATATATCATAAACATTGATAAAGTACATATCTTGCATCATACATTTCATGCAACATAACCTTGTGTTTCACCTAACATTTTACCATTTACAGGATAAGATTAACGACTATCATTAACAATGTTCAAAGATTTCATGATACAGTTCAGATACGCTCCAGACAAGGATGCCATTCTGATACTTATTCAGATTTCAACTTCAGATACAGTATAGATACACTCCAGACACGGAAGTTATTTTGTTACTCATTCAGACTTCAATTTCAAGATACAGTACAAATACACTCCAGACACGGAAGTTATTCTGTTACTCATTCAGATTTCAATTTCAAGATACAGTACAGATACACTCCAGACACGGAAGTTATTCTATTACTCATTCAGATTTCAATTTCAAGATATGGTCCAGATACGCTCCAGAAACGGAAGCCATTTTGTCACTCATTCAGATTTCATCCTACAGATACTGTTCAGATACGCTTCAGACATGGAAGCCATTCTGTCGCTTATTCAGTTTCATCCTACAAATACAGTTCAGATACGATCCAAATACAGACACCATTCTGATGCTTATTCTTTTGATTTACAACAAACATTCTTGGATGGCATCTACAAGCCCATCTCCAACAAGATTCTAACATACTCTCTGAATGGCATCTTTAAGCCCATTCTCTCAGCTACACTTTTGGCGAGTGCAAATTTATGGGCACTCTAGTGTCCAGTCATCTTTTACCTTCGAGTCACGAACGGCAAAACTCGCCAATCTAACTCTTCAGGTTCAAGAAGATTGAACAGGGGAAGCTGTTGTACCCCAAAATTTTCCCTCCCATTTTTCATAGAAGACACAACCCAAGGGTTTCTCAGATAATCAAGTTGGCTCAGAAATCGACCAGACAGATTCTCTTCTGTGGCAATAAACCAGTAATTAGGGTTTTTTCTTGCAATTCTCAAAAGAAAGTGAATTCTCAGAAATTCAATTGGTTTTCACATGTCTTCATGCCTCCTCAAGTTTACTGGAAAGGTTAATGTTTGTTCTCAGAGCATGGTTTGTTGGGGACAAGAGATGGAGTTTAAAACTGTTCATTTCGGACGACCGTGATTTTGATCCGGGTTAACCAGATGATTTGCGTCTTTTAAAACATTTTCTTGGTTAGGAAATGGAATATACAGTGCGTGCTTGTTTGAAATGCAGTTACATAATTATTGGGATTACTTGGAGTTTAAGTTACCAGACTAGAGCATTTTGTTTCAAGTATCCTGATTGGGAATTTCAAGAATCAATTAGGGTGCGAGCAGAAATTACAAATTATTGTCAGTAAAGGATTTCAAGTGACACAAGAACATTTCATAATATTTTATCCAATTTCATACATTGATACAAAACAATTTATTCTTTTAAATACTTTAGGTCTTACAACTTATCGTATTTGAAAATAAATTGATAAAATTATTGGATACAATACAAGAATGTTTTTTCTAAATTACAAAGAAAATATAAATGCTTGATTGGCCTAGGAGAATTAATCTATGCCTAAGTCTGACTGAAGTTCCTTTGCTTTCATGCTTGCCACAGAGTTTCTTGCCTCCCTTGCTTTGTCACATCCAATTGTGCTCACATGAAAACAAACGAAAGAAAAATGATTAGTACAAAATCATTTGGGCATGAACAGAGATTTTAAATGTTATTCATCATTAAAGTTTGCAAAGTGGAATCAGAATGCCATTATTCATCATAATTTATTTCCTCTATTTGCAAATCACAAGAAGATTATTCTTCTTGGTTCACAAAAAGAAGGAACAAAAATACCACAAAGATGTCCAAACAAGAAAATGCAGCAAACTGACCAAGCAAATGCAGCAAACTAACCAAATAGAATGCAGCAAACTAACCAAACAGAATGCATCAAACTAACCAAACAAAATGCTACAAAGATGGACAAAACAAACAGCAAAACTGTCCAAACAGAATGGTACAAACTTATCCAAACAGCAGTGCAAACTGGACAGCAATATAGCAAACAACAAACAACATCAACAAAAGGCAGAAGTATGGCAACATAAGATGCTAAGTCAAACAAAGAAACTTGTTCAAGAAGCATAAGTCATCATTTTCCATTTTCCTTTGCAAACTTTTTAGAATTGGAAAAAGGGGCAAAAAGAAATTTGCTTTCCTAATGTCATTAAGAGAGAAGAGAGGAAAGAAGTCACCTAGGATATTGGAATACACAGTCATGTTGCCCTGCCTGTCACAAGTTGCACAGAATGTGCTAAAAAACAAAACTGCAATCAAAAAGGCCATAAGAACAATATGCTGAAATATTTAATTTTGTGGTTTCCCACCATTTTTGAAAATGGATATAACAGCAGGGCCAATATAACAGGGGAAAGAGGCAATAGAAAAGATACAACTCAAAAGCCAAAAACACAAGTCTAAAAACTTAGAAAATCACCAAACCTCAAAAAACTGTCAAAGTCCAAAAACTGTCAAAACATTCAAAGCCAAATAGCCAAAACCTGAGACAAGTCTCAAACGCAGAAAACAGGATACAAGTCTCTAACCATCTCAAAACTCATCAAACCTGCAATCTATTAACAAAATCCTCAAAGCCAAATATCCCAAACCTGTAACAAAGCCAAACCCTCAGTAAACCATTCAAACTGATACACAAATATCCAACAAACTCAAAACCTGTAAAAGCCTCAAAATCTCAAATCCTGCAACAAGTCTCAAACCTGAGACAAGTTTCAAACAGAACAAAAACCAAAAGACAGTAGCCTAGCATCAAAAACATAACCAAAAAACCAGAGAAACATCACCAAGCCTCAAACTAAAACACAAGTTTCAAAACTGTCAAAAGTCAAAAATCTCCAAAAAACTGAAACTAAGTATCAAGCTAAAAAACAAGCAACCACCTCAAAACATTCAAAGGCAAACTGTCAAAACCAAAAAACACAGTAATTGTGAACAAACATCCCAACAACCATCATCTTGCAAACCAAAACTGTAAGCAAGCTTGAAACAACCAAAAACACAGTAACTGTGAATAAAAATCCCAACAACCATCATCAAATCAAAATCATCATCAAAATAACAAAAATATTATTACCTATCAAAAGGAACCCAAGCCAGAAAAGCAAGGCCTCTATCCTCATCTCCTCCCTCGCGCAAGCTCCGGCCACCAAGGAACATGGTCACCATCTCGCCGTCCCCTTTCCATTTCACAGAAAGTACTTCAACAGGTAGGGTTTCCCTCTCTTTCCAAATCTTCCATGATCATGTATTGTCATGCATTTAAAAAAGAGCAAGTTAATTAGCAGAAGCATGAACTAGATTAAAAGAAAACCATTTAAATCGTTAAGTTTCGAAAGGTAACAGAATCTCACCCTTTTGCCAAGAAAGTCGCTAGAACTAGTTTAGGGAGGCGAGATTAGGGGCATTCCGCAATTGAGAGTTGGGGGGGAAGATCAGATGAACAAAATTTAGACCCTTTAGGCTTTAATCGAATTCCACACTTAGGGTTTCCAAAACGCCAAATCATAGTGAGACAAAGAGGTAAAAGAGCGATTTCGCTCGTGAAACGGGACGGGTAGTGAAGTTATTCATAGGTTCCAACAAAAAATGGAAGGGATGAGTAAAGGATAATACAGGGACGAGCGAAAGAGACGATGAGAGTGGCGCTGTGAACAAAGGGTCTCAAACCCTAATTTCATTTCCTCCCCATAATCAGAGACTAAACAGAGTTAGAGAACTTGTGCCTGTTTTGTTTACATTGCCTTTAAAGCCCATACGCGTTTTACTGATGCACCCCCTTTTGGGCTTTGTTTGTTGTTACAACACTTAAGCTTTCTTATTCTCTTTGGGCCTCACATCTAAGTCATCTTAAGCCCATTGCTTTTTTTTTGTTTTTGTTTTCTCTTTACATTTTTTTTGTTATGCAAATTATTAATAAAACATAAAATATCTTTTTTATATTAATTTGAATTAGTTTTTTTTGTAAATATTTTTTTTATCATTTTCTTTTCTTAATGAATTTTTTATTTTAGATTTAATTTTCTTAATAAAACATAAAAAATAATAATTTAGTTTATTTATTTCTTTAAATTTACATAATTAATAAAATACAAAAATAGAGATTTTAATTTAATCAATTATTTTTATTAGATTAGGTTTTACCTTTTCTCTTTTCAAGTAAATACTTAACATTTCATTTCCATATTTTGTTGATTTAATTTTCATAGATTATCATAGCTTTAATTAAAATCGCACAAAATTCGATTTGGTTGTATTGTTTGATATTCAGACATTTCTATCTCATTTGATTCATTCCCATTTGTAACAATTGTACCCCCATTCCTGAACATTTTGTAATAGCGTAGAATTTCAATTCCCGCAATTTACTGTTTTCCATATATTGTATAGTAATTAGGCGTGTATGGCAAGATTCAAAAATCAATCGCTAGATGACCTAATCAAAGAATAAAATAACTTGAAACTGACACACTTTTTCACACGCGCACCTCTAGGGTAACCTCGCTTGTTGCCTCGAAAATACAATCATGTCCCTCAAATATGGGACGCTCTAGTAATGACCCTTCAATAAAAAAGATCGTAGTCCCTCGATGACCCTCGATGTTTCCTTCGATTAAAACGATCTCGTCCCTTACGAAAATTGCTAAAGCGTCTCACAAGTTGCCTTCAATGATTGTAAAATTGACCCGCGCCTGTCCTTTCACATCCAACAATGGGGCTTCTTACCAAATCAATGGTAAGATAGAACCATTAAAAGGAAGAAGAAAAGAACAAATTAAGACCTTTCGAGTAGATAGATTCGCTCTTAGTTACTCGCTTGCTCATGATAAACAAAACTTTTCACACCTACACTCTCATTTCAAAACATTTTCAAAAAGACAAAACATTTTGTATACGTTCTTATAGAGACGAGAACCATTGCAAAACCTCTTTTCAAAACACTTTTCGAAACACGATTCACAAACACATCTTTGAACCATTTTTTCGAAAACAAAACTTTGTATATGTTCTTATAGAGACGAGAGCCATTACAAAAGATTTTTCAAAATACTTTCAAAGCCCACACCACAAGCACACAATCAAATGAAAGCAAGTGATTTAAATGAGTAACTAAGAGCCCATGGAAAACCATGGATGAAAAGGGTGCTAATACCTTCCCTTTTCATAATCTACCCCCCGAACCCGAGAAAATCTCGAAAGGTCTTTCCTGTGCTTTTTTACCTTTCCTTTTGGATAAAAGAAAAGTCGGTAGCGAATCTTGCTAACCGCACAAGTGCGATCGAAACTTAAAACACCAAGTCAGTTCTCCCACCGTATCACAGAAGGCTTCAAGGACTATGCGCAAAAATGGAGAGACTTGGCTGGAAGAGTTCAACCTCCTCTATCTGAAAGAGAGTTGGTAGACATGTTTTTGGACACCTTGTCTAGTCCCTTCTTCAATAACTTAATTGGGAGTTCATCGACAAGTTTTACTGAATTGATATTGACCGGAGAAAGGGTAGAAGCTGGGATAAAGAGTGGAAAGATTCAAAAAGATGCATCCTCTGCTGCTGTAAGGAAGCCATTCATCGGAAAGAAAGAAGTGGTTGTTGTATATCCTCAGAGAAATCAAGATAGGGCCGAACGTCGTCCAACGGTGGGGGCTGTTATGATTCCTAAACTTGTGCATGATCAGCAAAGAAACAACCAACCAAGAATGGAAAGACCAGTCAGACAATTCACCAGAATTAACATGACCTTATCTCAAGTATTTCCACACTTGTTAAGATCCAATCTAGTGACCTTGAAAGAAGCTCCAAAGAATCCTATCACAATTTCTCCACACTAATATCCTAATGCTCGTTGTTCATACCACTCTGAGAGTCCCGACCATGACACTAATAACTGTTGGGATCTAAAGAACAAGGTACAAGACCTCATTGAAAATTCAAAGAGATTGAATTTGATGCGCCCAAAAATCCAAATGTCATTTCTGCCCCTATGCCCAGGCACGGCCATAATGCCAATGCCATTGAAGAGGATATGTTTGTTACTTCAGTTGATGAACTTATAACCCCACTCCTAACTATCAAAAAGAACTTATTTAATTCCACTTTTTGTACTCCAAAATTTTCCCTCCCATATTTCTCAATACATTTCAAGTGAGGTCCTCAAATTGCTCAAGGAAGTCCAAGGGTTGGCCAGACAAACTCTCTCCTAAGGTAGTCTACCTCAAATTAGGGTTTCATGTTGCATCAAGATATTTGAGTCCCAAGGGTCTCAAATTCTCATCAATATCCTATTATTTTCTCAAGATCATCCATGTCAAGTTTCAAGCCTTGTAGAAAAGTTTGCTCAGTCAATTGCTCAAAGGCCTGAAAATCGACTATGCTAGGGTAAAAGTCAAATGTGGCCCACATACAGTCAAACTTCAAGATTTTTTGTCAATATTCTAATTTTTAAGCATTATTCATCATTTTATCAAGGGTTGATCATGATTCATCAAGGAATGCTCACAATTCATCAAAACCCAAAGTTGCTAAATTAAGGTTTTGTAGGAAAAGTCAACTCAACTTTGACCAAGCATAACTTTCTCATACTTTATGAGAAATGACCCATCCAAAGATAATTTTTAATATGATGCAATTCCCTACAATTCATCTTCATCCCCCAAGTTTAAAATATGCACTCACAAGAAGTTATGAATTTTGACATTATAGGTCATTTTGAAAAGTCAACAAAAACACCTTTTTTGTCAAAGCTTCATACATGAACATGGAATACCATATTGAGATGATACAAAAAGGGTTGCTTAGAGGAAATCTCAAGCTTTCTAAAAAGCCAAAAAAACACCTTCAAAGAGTCAAAATTGAGGAAGTTATGCATTAGTGAAGTTGACCTTTTTTGCAAAATTGCCTAAAGTTAACTATGCCCCAAATTGCAATTTTTGCTAAATAGGCCTAACCTTTTACACTTGTTTTGAGTTGGTAGCATGGTCCACGAGTCCTATCTCTTACCACTTGTCTTTATCTTATTTTTATTATTTATTTTGATTTTTATTTGAATTAAAAGGATTTAAATCAAAACAAATCATAGGAAATCAAAATCATTGAAATCTCAAGATATTGTGCATGTTTCAGGTCGTGCAAGGCCTTTGTGTGCAGAAAAAGATTGAATTTGGCCTATTTTTGGAAGAATCTTCAAGTGAATCAAATCCAAATCAAAAGCTATAATGGAGGAAGATTGAGATCATGTTTTCAACCCTAATCCAATCCTTGATATATAATATACAATTGCAGAACTAAAACAAGGCTAGAGAGAGGCGCACAAAGTCAGAACAAACTTGAAAAAAATCAAAGAAAAGTGGTGATTCGATTTTGCACTTCCAGGCATTCTCAAGACCCTCTAGCCATCCCAATCGCTTCCTGGGATCACAAGCAAGCGAAACCAATCAAGAACAAGGAGTTTCCAGCCCTATAACTCACTGATATGTAGCTATGGACGTATGTCCGTAGGTAAAAGCCTGTGACTTTTACCAACAGAGCAAGGTTGGGGATGACTGGCGTGGCACCCTCTTATTCGCTTATTTGAATTCTGGCGCCCTTTTTCACATTATTGTATATTATCATTGTTATTTATTCTATGTACAAATAGAACACGTAGCTCAGTTGGCATTGGTGCAGGTGGAAAAGGTCACAGGGTTTGGGTTCGAATCCCAGGTCCCCCCAATTATTTCATATGTTTTTTCTTTCAGTGATTACATGCGTGCACAGGTGGGATGACCACCATGGTCCATCATGATCCATCATGATCCATCCAGCCAAGTGTCCAGATGGCCAGATCTAAGGGTCATTGGATGAAGGAGCACCAAAGGCCTTGGTCCAAGCAAGGCATGGGATTCAAAAGGTCAACGTGGACCAACCTGTTTTGGGCCCAGATTTGATATTCACACCCTCCAAAATTACTTTCAGGCCCAGTTTTCTTCTTTCTTTTCTTTTTTATATTTTGTTTAATTTAATTTATTTATTTGTTTTGCTAACACAAATTAATTTTCTTTTATTCAAAAAAATCACAAAAAATGTTTTTCACCCAATTAGATTTAGGATATTTATTTTTCTTTTTATACAAAAATTAATTAAATTAGGATATTTAATTTTAGGTAACTTAAATTATTTTGTAAATAAATTAAAAACAATTAGAACAATTAGGGTTTTTGTTTCTAACCTAATTATATTTTCTTTTTCTTAAAATAACCAAAAACATAAAAATAGGTTAAATTTAGTTTTTTTTTAATTAATTTAATTACTAATTAATTTTGTATTTAATTTAAAACCCTTATTCTTTTTCTTGAAAATAATTAAAAACAACAAAAATATTTGTTTCTTCCGATTAGGTTAGACGGGGTCAAAACCCTAATTTCTTATCGTTCTTAAATTCCTCGCGCGCGCTTTATTATATTTTTTACCATATTAATGTAATTGCTCACAAGTTGTAATAGTTTAATTAGGACTTTTACTTTCATTTATCGCTTTTGTTTTATGGGTTGTTGTTTGCTATGTAAATACCTGAAGCCTTGTAATAGCTTAGCTTTACTTTCCGCACTTTAAATTCCGCAAATATTAATTATTAGATGTATGACTAATAGGGATGCATGACAAGAATGTATGTAAACTTTAAAACGGTTAGCAAACCCTAAATGTGCAGAGATAAATAACTTGAAATTTAATCACTCGCACATGCACACTCCTAGGGTATACTCCCACTTCGGTTGCCTTCGGTAAACAATCATTGAGTATAGGATATTTTAGTGGTCGCCCTTCTGTCTAAAAGATCAAAGTTTCCTCGGAAAGGTTGCCTCGGAATAGTTGCCTCAAACATTGATCTTAAGACATTAGGGTTATTACTAAGACGTCCTAACATTTTTTTAGTGATCGTACGTCCCTTCTCGAATTGATCCTCAAAACTCCAACGACTGTGCTACCTACTCACTAATAGTGGGATAGCGCTGTCTAAAGGGAGTGAACATAGAACAATTCTTTTTTCGAGTAGGTAGATTAGTTCTTAAGTAGTTGCTCAAAACAAACAAACTTTTCACACATACACTCTTTTACAAAAAAGTTTTCAAAACGACTTCGTAACACTCTTGAAGACAGAAGCAAGAGTTAAATCGAAGTAAAACAAAAACTTTTCAAATCACACAAAGAAGCAATTTTCAAAATGATGAGAAAGTACCTAAGAGCCCGTGGAAAACCACGGATAGAAAGGGTGCTAATACCTTCCCTTTCTATAATCTACCCCCCGTACTCAGAATATCTCAAAAAAGGAATTTTTCTGTGCTTTTTTCCTTTCCTTGTTGGATAAAATAAAATTCGGTGGCGACTCTTGCTTACCGCGACATTTTGCGAACATAAAACGCAAAACACAAACCAGCATTTTCTAAAATAGTACGGTTCTGCTACCATATCATAGAACTGGAAACTCTGCTGGGGATTAATAAGTGGGGTATACCTTATGATTTAGGTCATCATAAATTACTTCTCTTGTTTGTTTTGATTGCTTTACTTTTAAGGGTTTTGTATTGGGAGTTACTATAGATCCTAACCCAGATCCAGGGGACACCTTTTAGGTAAGTAGCAATAAACTATGAGGGAACTGTACGGCGTAGACTGATACGGTTGAAGTGGTAGCTACATTGATGTGGCACATTGGTTGGTACTGGTATCCCTTGTGGAGAAACAAGGAGAATACGGGGTTGCTATGTGTGTCGTTAAGCATCAACTGACCTTAGAACCTATAATTGACCAACTTGGCGATAGGAAGTAGTGAGACATCCGGCCTCTGTATAGAGCTGAGAACTGGTTGATACTCGATAATACACTCATTGAGACCATACTCTCGAGATAGTTCCGGCTGCAAGAAAAGATTGCGTGAGCTGAAACCATGATCGATGGAGGATGGTCAGTGATATTGAGAGCCTCTAGAACCCGGTTACTATGATTAGGACAGGTTGAAACCAACTGAACTTCAAGAGGGTAGTACCTAGACCCCATGCAAGCCTGAAACTTAAGGGCTCTTGTGTGACTTATTTGCCTTTACCATGTCTATTACCTGATATACTTGTTGTGTGTTTTATCATGACATCATGCATCATAACATATCATGCATACTTCATTGCACTAACCATTTCAAAGACCGAGGGGATTTATCTTTGTTCTGTTTTGCAGATTATGGCTTCCATGTGCAGAAACACCATATGAGTTAACTTTGTGCGAATACTTGCTCAACTCAAAGATTTAGCCTCGAAGATTTCTGATACTTCATCATTCATTAGGAGACATGGTCAGCTTCTTGGCTTGGTTACCTCAAAGTTTGATGAGCAGATGATGAGTGTGCTTTTCCAGTTCTTCAATCTGGTGCATCATTGCTTCACTTTCCCAGATTATCAGCTAGTTCCCACTTTGGAAGAGTTTTCTAATTTACTGGGCATATCCATTCTCGAGCAGCCACCCTTCACGGGTTTGGAAGAGACTCCTAGATCTGAGGACATTGCTTCAGCCTTACATCTAAAAAGGGCTGATGTAGTATCCAACTGGGAGACATGGAGCGGGGTTAAAGGTTTCTTGGCTAAGTTTCTGATGGATCAAGCTCAACAGTTCTGGGATAACTTGGATTTTCAGGCTTTTGAAGACATCTTGGCTCTCCTCATCTACGGTTTGGTTCTTTTCCCGAATCCAGATTCCTTCATAGATGTGAATGCGGTTAAGATCTTCCTGTCCCACAATCTTGTGCTTACTCTTCTTGGTGATATCCTACATGCTCTCTACACTCGTACTGTGCGAAGAAGAGGGACACTCATGTGTTGTATGCCGCTGCTGGCGAGGTGGTTTATTTCGCACCTCCCCAAGTCTGTATTGAAGAATGAGGAAGGTCTAGGTTGGTCCTACAGGATAATGTCCCTTGCCCATACGGACATTCTTTGGAGCTCTAAAGATATGGAAAAGGTTGCTGTCATTGATCGATGTGGGGGATACCCTAATGTCCCATTGCTTTGAATAAGAGGAGGAATAACCTACAGTCCTTGTTTGGCTTTACGACAGTTTGGTCGCGCTCGAAGAGACAGTCCCCATGAGTTGCTTCTTGAGGACATTGCCTTTGACTACAAGGAAGACCCTAATGAGCATCGTCGAAGGTTCATACGAGCTTGGGGCATGGTGAACAGGTCTGACCCTCACGAGCTAGGACCAAAGACTTCTCTCCCTATGCAACCTTATCTCCAGTGGGTCTGAGCTTGAGCCCAGAAGCTTGGAATGCCCTATGAAGCTGTGCTTCCAGTGATTGTGGAGCATACCAATGAAGAAAGTGTTCTATATACGGTCCTTTCTCCATACATGCCTAATGATCTTGGGGCATTGAAGAGATCTTGGATTCAGTTGAGGGAAGAAAGGGATACCTACCGAGAGAAGTACCATGAGCAAGAGAGGAAGATCTTGAAACTCACGAGGCAACTTGAGAATGAAAGGACAATCAATGATCATGTCAGCACGAAGGAGAAGCGACCATGGGAGCTCTGATGTCTTTTATTCTTTCTAGTTTAGATTTGGTTTTCAGTTATTTCTTTTGTAATGCCTTGAAGGCATTGTTAAACATTTTTACCAGTTAATCTAATAAAATGTGTTTCATTTTTGTCTTACAAATTTAAATCTCCCAAAGTCTTTGAAATCATTTCATACGCATTCCATTATCATGCACCTCATCACAGGTACCATTACAGGTTTCTCATCTTCTTTGCTGTTTATTTCAGCACAAGATGTCTTCTGAAATGCCTACCGATCAAGTTATCAAAGCTCTTCAGGCTCAAAATGCTCAATTCCAGGAGATGTTCTTGAACCATAAAGGGCAAGTAGATTTGAAGACTCTCATCCTGAAGAAGGAAAAGAAGAAGAAGAAGAAGAAGAAGAAGAAGAAGAAGAAGGTGATTCTCCTTAATATGGGTCACCGGTTTGGGAATAGGTTGCGAGAGGAAGCTGATTTGTCTCATTCATCCAAAGGAGGAGAGAATCAAGAAGAAGAAAAAGGTCTTAGTCATGTGATCTCTGATAATGATACTGACTTTGATGAGGAACAGTACCCTCCTGCTAAGGATAGGTACAAATAACTTGAGGACCGTCTAAGTTCTATGGAGATTCAGAAGGTTCCTGGGTTGGACTTCGAAGATTTGGGACTAGCATCGGGGGTGGTGATCCCTCACAAGTTCAAAGCTCCGGTTTTTGCTAATTACGATGGAGTATCCTGTCCAAAACTCCATCTCCGTTCATATGTCAGAAAAATTTAACCTTACACTGCTGATAGGAATCTGTGGGTACATTTATTTCAAGACAGTCTGTCAGGGACTCAGCTTGAATGGTTTTATCAATTGGAAGGAGCTAATGTTCGCAACTGGGAGGACCTTGCTGCTGCTTTCTACAAGCCGTACTAGTATAATGCCGACCTTGCTCCCACTCGTACTCAGCTTCAGGGTATGTCTATGGGTGCAAGCAAAGGTTTTAAGGACTATGCTCAGAAGTGGAGAGATTTGGCTGGAAGAGTCCAACCCCCTCTGTCTGACAGGAAGTTGGTTGATATGTTTCTTGGGACGTTGTCTGGTCCATTCTTCAATCATCTAATCGGTAGTTCGTCGTCTGGGTTTACTGAATTGATTATGACCGGGGAAAGAGTAGAAGATGGTATCATAAGTGGTAAGATACAAAAGGATGTGTCATCCAGTGCAATAAAGAAGCCTTTTGTCGGTAAAAAATAAGCTAGTGCAGTCTACAGCTCAAGGAGCCAAAACCAACCTGAACACCGTCAAGCAGTGAATGCGGTAGTAATTTCAAGACCCACCGTTTCCCCACAATGCAACAATCGGCAAAGAATGGATAGGCTGCAAAGGCAGTACACTCGGCTTAACATGAATTTGTCTCAAATTCTACCACAATTGCTGAAAACCAATCTGGTAACTCTGAGGGAAGCCCCAAAGAATCCCAGCACCACATCTCTGCTATATAATCCAAACGCTCGTTGTGCCTATCACTCTGATAGCCCGGGCCATGATACGAATAATTGTTGGGCTTTGAAGAATAGGGTGCAAGATTTGATTGAAGCTAAAGAGATCGAGTTTGACGCTCTAGAGAAACCCAATGTTGTAAATGCTCCTATGCCCAAGCATGGTCATGGAGTAAATGTTGTGGACGACGATTTGTTTGTGACCTCTGTGGAAGACATATCTACTCCTCTAAGGACAGTGAAGAAGAATCTTTTGTTGGTCGGTTCATTTCCGGGTTGTGGCGAAGGTTGTCACCTATGTTCAATTCTACCTGCTGGTTGCCATTTATTGAAGTCATGTGTTCAGCGCCTGATGGATAACAATGAGATCATGTTTGAGAAGACTTTGACTCCATTGATTCCAGTTGAAGATGTTGCCATCATAACCATTTCCGCCAATCCTTCCAAGGCTTCCTCGAGAACGCCTGTTAGGATTACATCTGTTCCAAAAATTGCTCCGTTGGTCATTACTATTCCTGGTCCCATCCCTTACACTTCAGACAAGGTTGTCCCATGGCAATATGGTGCTGATGTGTATTACCATGGAATTAAACAAGACTTTAGAGAGGAATAAGCTGATACTTATATCGGCAATATTGTCGGGTCTAGCAAAGTCACCAGAAGTGGAAGACTTTTCTCTCTTGAGATTTCTCCTCTGACTGTTCCAAAACCTATTGTCATTCCATCTGCCGATACATCGGCTACTGCTCCAATTCTTACTCCAGTTATCACTCTTGTCTCCGAGTCATCTGACCCTCGGGGCAAAGAAGTTACAGGTGAGCCTGCCCGGACGGAGACACCTAAAATGATTGTTGTAGAAGCCTCTAACCAGGAGATAGAGGAAATTCTGAAGATTATCAAGAAAAGCAACTACAACGTAGTCGAGCAGCTGGGGCAGACCCCATCAAAAATCTCCATGTTATCCTTGTTGTTGTGCTCTGTAGCCCATGAAAAGGCTTTAATTACTTTCCTCAAGACTGCGCATGTGCCGCAGGAAACCTCTGCTGATCAATTCAAAGATTGTGTAGCTAGTTTGACTGCCGACAACGGTTTGGGTTTCTCAGACGCAGATCTGACTGCTAAAGGAAGAACTCACAATGATGCTTTGCACGTCTCAATCGAGTGCAGGGGCACTACTTTGGCTCACGTGCTGGTGGATACTGGCTCCTCATTGAATGTTTTACCAAAGAAGGCATTGGACCGTCTAGACTGTGAAGGTATGACTCTGAAACCAAGTAACATTGTGGTTAGGGATTTTGATGGGTCGAAAATGATGGTGCACGGGGAGGTGGATGTCCCCGTTAAGGTTGGCTCTCAGAATTTTGCATCTACTTTCTATGTGATGGATATCCGACCATCTTATTCTTGCTTATTGGGTCGCCCTTGGATTCATAAGGCTAGGGCAGTGACTTCTATGCTCCATCAGAAGCTGAAATATCCAATAAAAGGGAAGATTGTTACGGTACAAAGTGAACAGGAGTACATGGTGAGTCAAATTAACTCCTTCCGGTATGTGGAGATGGATGGAGAGTTCATCGAAACCCCGTGTCAAAATTTTGAAGAGGTTCCCCAGACTTTAGCGTCGACTGAAGTTGCTGCTGACAAACCTCCCATGAAGATGGCTTCCCTGAAGGATGCCAGGGCTGTTATTGATCAAGGTGGGTGTACAAATTGGGGACAACTCCCTGACTTCACACACAAGACTGACAAGTTTGGTTTGGGCTTTACTACAAAGGCTCAAAGGGCTGTTCGACACGCGCGGATTGGAATACCTCCTCTGCGCATCCGCAATCTGGGAGTGAATGCAATTGAAGATGATGAAGAAGAGTCAGATATCAACAACTGGATTTACCAGACTGCCAACGGTGGCTTGAACAACTGGACGTCAAAGGACTTTGTGCCCGTTTCTTTTATTACACAATAATAGACTTTTATTTTAAGATTTGTAATAGATAGTTTGAAACTTTACGGCCCAGTGCCTTGCCCGAGGCACCTTGGCTTTGTTTGTGAGGGATTATTATTTGTCATTTTCATATATCATCAATAAAGCATTGGACGTTTTCTTTCATTACAAATTTTGCGCTCCTTGTTTTTCTTTTATGTCTCACTTTATCAAAACAGCTACTGTCTTACACACACTCACATATCATAATGTAGATCCACATCCACTCTGGATCCCATTGATAATGACTCTGCTACTACCAGTTATGACTTCGAAAATCCGATCAACCAAGATGAAAGGTGAGGATGATTGTGAGGTTCCTGGAGAGCTTACTAGATTGCTACTACAAGAAGAGATGGTTATACAGCCTCATGAAGAGCCAATGGAATCAGTGAATTTGGGTACAGAGGAAGACAAGAAAGAGGTCAAGATAGGTGCAAATCTGAAGCCTAGTGTCAAACAACAGTTGATACAGATGCTACGCGACTATGTTGAGATCTTTGCTTGGTCTTACGAAGATATGCTTGGTTTGGATACTGATATTGTGGTTCACCATTTGCCAACTAAAGAAGACTGTCCTCCGGTAAAGCATAAGGTTCGCCGATGCATCCCGAGTTGTCTGAGAAAATCAAAGTTGAGGTTATGAAACAGTTTGACACCGGATTTCTAGCTGTTTATTCTTACACGCGGTGGGTTGCCAACGTTGTTCCCGTACCGAAGAAGGATGGTAAGGTACGGATGTGTGTGGACTATAGAGATCTAAACAGGGCGAGTCCCAAGGACAATTTCCCTCTGCCTCATATCGATGTTTTGGTTGACAACACCGCACAGCATAAGGTCTTCTCCTTTATGGATGGTTTTTCCGGTTACAATCAAATTAAGATGGCTCCCGAGGATATGGAGAAGACAACTTTCGTGACGCAGTGGGGTACTTTCTGTTACAAGGTGATGCCTTTTGGGTTGAAGAATGTTGGGGCAACTTATCAGCGCGCCATGGTCGCTTTGTTCCATGACATGATTCACCATGAGATTGAAGTTTAAGTTGATGACATGATTGCAAGGTCCCAGACTGAAGAAGAACACCTCGACCATATCCATAAGCTATTTGACAGGTTAAAGATGTACAAGCTGAGGTTAAACCTGAACAAGTGCACCTTCGGGGTAAGGTCTGGTAAGCTGTTGGGTTTCGTCGTTAGTGATAAAGGCATTCAAGTGGATCCTGCAAAGGTGAAGGCTATACAGGAGATACCGGCTCCCCGCATAGAAAAAGAAGTTAGAGGCTTCTTGGGACGTCTGAATTACATAGCCCGATTCATTTCACATCTGACTGCTACTTGTGAGCCAATCTTCAAGCTGCTGAAGAAAGATCAAGTGGTAAAGTGGAATGATGAGTGTCAGGCCGCTTTCGAAAGGATCAAAGAATATCTCCAAGAGCCACCAATTCTGATGCCTTCAGTTGAAGGAAGACCTTTGATCTTATACTTGACAGTGTTGGACAACTCAATGGGGTGCGTGCTGGGGCAGCATGACGAGTCTGGCCGAAAAGAGCATGCTATTTACTACCTTAGTAAAAAGTTTACCGACTGTGAGACTCGATACTCACTGCTTAAGAAAACTTTATGCGCTTTGGCATGGGCTGCTCGCCGGCTGAGACAGTATATGCTGACTCACACTACCCTGTTGATATCAAAGATGGATCCAATCAAGTATATCTTCGAAAAGCCTGCCCTGTCTGGAAGAATAGCAAGATGGCAGATGATCTTAACTGAGTATGATATCCAATACACAACCCAAAAAGCAATCAAGGGAAGTGTGTTGGCAGATCATTTGGCACATCAGGCCGTGGATGATTACCAGTCCATGAATTTCGAGTTCTCGGACGAGAACATCATGTTGGTGACCGACTGTGAAGAACCTGGACCGGATGAAGGACCTAAGGAGGGATCCTGATGGTCTATGTATTTTGACGGGGCCTCAAATGTGTTGGGTAATGGCATCGGCACTGTGATCATATCTCCTGAAGGCTGTCAAACTCCGTTCACTGCCCGATTATATTTTAACTGCACCAACAACATGGCGGAGTATGAAGCATGCATCATGGGTCTTCGAGCAACTATTGACCTGAGGATTAAGTTCTTGAGTGTGTTCGGAGATTCTGCTCTAGTGATCAGTCAGATTAAAGACGAGTGGGATACAAAGCACCCAAATCTTATTCCTTACAAAGAGTATGTACTGACGTTGCTTCCGCACTTCGAGGAGATAACCTTTGAACATTTCCCCAGAGAGGAGAACCAGTTAGAGGACGTGCTAGCTACTATGTCTTCTATGTTCAAAGTCAGGTGGAATAATGAAGCTCCCCAAATTACCATCGAAAGTTTGGATGAACCCGCACATTGCTGTGACATCGAGACTGAAGAGGTAGCAGATAAACCCTGGTTTCACGAGGTAAAGAGGTACCTTGAGGCTCAGGAATACCCCGAGGGTACATCGGTTAATGATAAGAAATTTTTGAGGAGGTTCGCGGCGAAGTTCTTCATCAGTAATGGTATCCTTTACAAGCGTAACCATGACTCAACCTTACTGCGGTGTGTGGACAAGAATGAAGCAGAAAGGATTATGGCAGAGTTACATGAAGGTACCTTCGGGACTCACTCCAGTGGACGTACCATGGCAAAGAAAATCCTGCGGGCTGGATATTATTGGTCTACTATGGAAGCCGATTGTTATCAGCATTCTTGGACCTTTCATAAGTTCCAAGTCTATGCTGATAAGGTGCATGTAGCTCCAGTTCCTCTGAATGTTTTGACAGCACCTTGGCCTTTTGCAATGTGGGGCATCGATATGATTGGCGAGATCAGACCTACTAAGTCCAATGGATATCGTTTCATTCTGGTAGCAATTGATTATTTTACGAAGTGGGTTGAAGCAGCTTCTTTTGCTATAGTGACCAAGAACGTCATGGAACGGTTCATCCGACACAATCTGATCTGTCGATATGGCGTACCAGAAAGGATCATTACGGACAATGGTACAAATCTCAATAATACAATGATCACCGAGCTCTGCAGAAAGTTTAAGATACAACATCACAACTCTTCTCCTTACCGACCGAAGATGAATGGGGTTGTTGAAGCGGCTAATAAGAACATAAATAAGATTGTGCAGAAGATGATGGTGACGTATAAAGACTGGCATGAGATGTTACCATTCGCTCTTCATGGGTACCGTACCTCAGCGCAGACGTCAACAGGGGAAACACCCTACACTCTGGTGTATGGCATGGAGGCAGTCTTACCCATTGAGGTCCAGATACCCTCTCTTCGGATTATGAAGGATGCAGGATTGAGTGAAGATGACGGGATCCAGACCCGGCTTGATCAACTGAATCTAATCGACGAAAAGAGACTTACTGCTATTTGTCATGGTTAGACGTACCAAAAGCGAATGATCAAGGCATTTAACAAGAAAGTCAGACGGAAAGAGTATCAAGTTGGAGATATGGTAATCAAACGCATTATACTGCCGCAAGGTGATCCCAGGGGCAAATGGACCCCTATGTACAAAGGGCCATTTATGGTTAAGAACATTTTCTCAGGAGGAGCTATGATTCTAACCACCATGGATGGTGACGACCTTCCTCACCCCGTCAATATAGACAAAGTGAAATAATATTACGCATAATCAAAGACCCGCTAGGTCGACTGGACTAGGTAAAAATAAGGGCTTCCCGGTGAACCAAAAGGGTTCAGGAAAAAGTAAGGGATGAAAATATTTAAAAAAATTGTACACCCGACAAGTCGAAAACCTGAGAAGGCGGCTTGGGCAAAAAGGGGTATCCCGGTGGACTGAAAACTCGAAAGGGCGGTCCAAGCAAAAATTAGGGATCTAAGCGTAACACTATTTCTCATTGGATCATCTTGCAACCAGACTTCAGTATCGACTACCAAGCTCGGATGGCGCCAATCAACGTGACTCACCTTCAATCAAGTAGCAAAGTGATGAGACGCTCGAGGACATAAAGGTAATAGCAGAGTTGGAACCCTGTGGGATTTTTCACATAGTTGTTTTTTTTTGTTTGTCACAAATTATATAAATTCTATCGTCTCGGCGGCATTCTCTTACTAGGACGTCAGCCTCTTGTACAAAAAACGCCTATTACAGGCCAACTGCAAAGTCAATACAATTCATTTTTACAATAAATTTCAAAATTGGTGTTTTCTTTTTCTGTTTTGTTTTGCAAGAACGTCCAATGATTCATTTTTGATATATGCATTTGACAATAATTGCTACTCATAAATATGTACATGCGAAACAAAAGACGATGACTCGTAATACCAGGAACAGGGGAAAACACGAAATGTCCAAACCTTACAGTTGCTCTATTCACCAGGTATATGGATAGACCCAGCTGAAGAATAAGACTGAAAGATGCATACACTCCCCGCAGAGTTAAAAGGTATCCAAAAACAGTATTATCAACTCTCCCTAGCTGAGGTTCGCAACCGCGAGTGAGTCGGCAGAATTCTCCCCAAGCAGAGTTCATCTATCACCAACACTGGAAGACCACCCCCAGCGGAGTTTATTTCTTCCATAAACAGAAACTTTATCCCCAATAGAGTTCATCATTATCAGTAATGGTAATTCATCCACAGCCGAGACTACTTCTCCAACTCAGCAGATCTTCTGACAAAATCTCTTCCCCACAGAGTTATTCTTTCACCAGTTTATTCTCCAGCAGAATTATTCTCCTGCCAACATATTCTCAAATCATCTTCGATCGTCATCCTCAGCGAGCGAAACTTCTTTTGTTCTCCAGCAGCGGTCCGGGATTTATTTTCCCCAGCTATAAAACATCGCAATACATTGCATACATCATGACATGCGCATATGCATCATACAGCACAGTCTCATTTATTTTGATAACATCATTGCTCAATACATGTCATGAATCATGACATTAGATCTGACTAACCCTTTACCTTTCAGGAAAGGACACAATCAAATCCTCACAAAGTTCAAGCTATGAAGCCCGGACACGACCGGATAGTATCTTGATCCGTCCATCATATTGTGAAGCCCGAAGAACGACCGAATAACAATATCAAAATACCGTGAAACCTGGATTACAACTAGATAGTGGTTTACCTCAGATTCAAGCTATGAAGCCCGGATTCAACTGGATAGTAGCTTAATCCCCAGCAAGTTATTGTGAAGCCTGGATTACAACCAGATAGCAATACAAAGACACCATGAAACCTGGATTACAACCAGATAGTGGTATATCTTAAACACAAGCCGTGAAACCCGAAGTCAACCGGATAGCCGCTTAACAAAGTTATTGTGAAACCTGGATTACGACCAGATAGCAATACAAGACATTGTGAAACCTGGATTACGACCAGATAGCAGCCAAGAATACTACGAAACCTGGATTACGACCAAATAGTGGTATATCTTTAATTCAAGTTATGAAACCTGGATTCGACCGGATAATAACTTGTTTTCCCCAAACACCATGAAACCTGGATTCGACCAGATAATGGTATATTGCATCGTGAAGCCTGGATTACGACCAGATAGCGTTACAAAACACTGTGAAGCTTGGATTTCGACCAAATAGCAGTTCTTACCTGGACAATTACTAAGAAACCCGGAGTCAACCGGATATTAGTATGCCCTAAAGTCAAGTTAAAACCCGGATGCGACCGGATAACAACTTAATTCATTCTGAAGCCTGGATTACGACCAGATAAGAATTGAGAAATTGCGAAACCCAGATTATGACCAGATAGCAAGTTTAATCTCATCTCCCCAGTAGATCACTATAAAGCCTGGATTACGACCAGATAGCACTCGATCTTATCACTATGAAGCCTGGATCACGACCAGATAATAGTTCATCTTCACCTCTTCGACCAAGAGACCACCCCAGTAGAATAACGGACGACTGAAGCTCCTAAAATTCGACTTTCTCTCAAGACAGAGACCATTATTCCCCAACGGAATTCTCCTCAACAACAGGTATACAAGCTCTCGCTAAGGAATCTCTTAGGCGATCAAAATTTCTTCAGATGGCATCTTTAAGCCCATCTTCCCTCATCAACCTCCAAATGGCATTTATAAGACCATTCCCGACATCACAAGACAAGTACCACTTCATGCGAGTGCAAATTTCTGGGCACTCTAGTGTTCAATCATCTTCCACCTTCGGATCACGAAAGGCAGACAAGCCAATCTACATCCTCAGGTTTAAGAAGATTGAACAGGGGCAGCTGTTGTACCCCAAAATTTGCCCTCCCATATTTCTCAATAAATTTCAAGTGAGGTCCTCAAATTGCTCAAGGAAGTCCAAGGGTTGGCCAGACAAACTCTCTGCTAAGGCAGTCTACCTCAAATTAGGGTTTCATGTTCCATCAAGATATTTGAGTCCCAAGGGTCTCAAATGCTCATCAATGTCATAATATGTTCTCAAGATCATCCATGTCAAGTTTAAAGCCTTGTAGAGAAAGTTTGCTCAGTCAATTGCTCAAAGGCCTGAAAATCGACTATGTTAGGGCAAAAGTCAATTGTGGCCCACATACAGTCAAACTTCAAGATTTTTTGTCAACATTCTCATTTTTAAGAATTATTCATCATTTGATCAAGGGTTGATCATGATTCATCAAGGAATGCTCACAATTCATCAAAATCCAAAAGTTGCTAAATTAGGGTTTTGTAGGAAAAGTTAACTCAACTTTGACCAAGCATAACTTTCTCATAATTTATGAGAAATGACCCATAAAAAGCTCATTTTGAAGAGGATGCAATTCCCTACAATTCATCTTCATCCCCCAAGTACAAAATATGCACTCACAAGAAGTTATGAATTTTGACATTATAGGTCATTTTGAAAAGTCAACAAAAACACGTTTTTTGTCAAAGCTTCATACATGAACATGGAATACCAAATTGAGATTAGACCAAAAGGATTGCTTAGAGGGCATCTCAAGCTTTCTAAAAATCCCAAGAACACCTTCAAAGAGTCAAAATTGAGGAAGTTATGCATTAGTGAAGTTGACCTTTTTTGCAAAATTCCCAAAAGTCAACTATGCCGTAAATTGCAATTTTTGCTAAATGGGCCTAACTTTTTACACTTGTTTTGAGTTGGTAGCATGGTCCAAGAGTCCTATCTCTTCCCACTTGTATTTATCTTATTTTTATTATTTATTTTGATTTTTATTTGAATTAAATCAATTTAAATCAAAACAAATCATAGAAAATCCAAATCATTGAAATTTCAAGATATTGTGCATGTTTCAGGTCTTATATCCAATCGCTTCCTGGGATCACAAGCAAGTGAAACCAATCAAGAACAAGGAGTTTCCAGCCCTATAACTCACTGGTCTGTAGCTATGGACGTATGTCTGTAGGTAAAAGTCTGTGACTTTTACCAACGGAGCAAGGTCGGGGATGACTGGCGTGGCACCCTCTTATTCGCTTATTTGAATTCTAGCGCCCTTTTTCACATTATTGTATATTATCATTGCTATTTATTCTATGTATAAATAGAAAACGTAGCTCAGCTGGCATTGGTGCAGGTGGAAAAGGTCAGAGGGCCTGGGTTCGAATCCCAGGTCCCCCCAATTATTTCATATGTTTTTTCTTTCAGTGACCACATGCATGCACATGTGGGATGACCATCATGATCCATCATGATCCAGCCAGCCAAGTGTCCAGATGGCCAGATCTCAGGGTCATTAGATGAAGGAGCACCAAAGGCCTTGGTCCAAGCAAGGCATGGGATTCAAAAGGTCAACGTGGACCAACCTGTTTTGGGCCCAGATTTGATATTCACACCCTTCAAAATTACTTCCAGGCCTAGTTTTCTTCTTTCTTTTCTTTTTTATATTTTGTTTAATTTAATTTATTTATTTGTTTTGCTAACACAAATTAATTTTCTTTTATTAAAAAAAATCACAAAAAATGTTTTTCACCCAATTAGATTTAGGATATTTATTTTTCTTTTTATACAAAAATTAATTAAATTAGGATATTTAATTTTAGGTAACTTAAATTATTTTGTAAATAAATTAAAAACAATTAGAACAATTAGGGTTTTTGTTTCTAACCTAATTATATTTTCTTTTTCTTAAAATAACCAAAAACATAAAAATAGGTTAAATTTAGTTTTTTTTAATTAATTTAATTACTAATTAATTTTGCATTTAATTTAAAAACCTTATTCTTTTTCTTGAAAATAATTAAAAACAACAAAAATATTTGTTTCTTCCGATTAGGTTAGACGGGGTCAAAACCCTAATTTCTTATCGTTCTTAATTTCCTCGCGTGCGCTTTATTATATTTTTTACCATATTAATGTAATTGCTCACAAGTTGTAATAGTTTAATTAGGACTTTTACTTTCATTTATCGCTTTTGTTTTATGGGTTGTTTTTGGCTATGTAAATACCCGAAGCCATGTAATAGCTTAGCTTTACTTTCCGCACTTTAAATTCCGCAAATATTAATTGTTAGATGTATGACTAATAGGGATGCATGACAAGAATGTATGTAAACTTTAAAACGGTTATCAAACCCTAAATGTGTAAAGATAAATAACTTAAAATTGAATCACTCGCACATGCGCACTCCTAGGGTATACTCCCACTTCGGTTGCCTTCGGTAAACGATCATTGAGTTTAGGATATTTTACTGGTCGCCCTTCTGTCTAAAAGATCAAAGTTGCCTCAGAATAGTTGCCTCGAATATTGATCTTAAGGCATTAGGGTTATTACTAAGACGTCCTAACATTGCTTTAGTGATCGTACGTCCCTTCTCGAATTGACCCTCAAAACTCCAACGAAGGTGTTACCTACTCACTAATAGTGGGATAGCGCTGTCTAAAGGAAGTGAACATAGAACAATTATTTTTTCGAGTAGGTAGATTAGTTCTTAAGTACTTGCTCAAAACAAACAAACTTTTCACACTTACACTCTTTTACAATAAAGTTTTCAAAACGACTTCGTAACACTCTTGAAGACAGAAGCAAGAGTTAAATCGAAGTAAAACAAAAACTTTTCAAATCACACAAAGAAGAAATTTTCAAAATGATGAGCAAGTACCTAAGAGCCCGTGGAAAACCACGGATAGAAAGGGTGCTAATACCTTCCCTTTCTATAATCTACCCCTCGTACTCAGAATATCTCAAAAAAGGAAATTTTCTGTGCTTTTTTCCTTTCCTTGTTGGATAAAATAAAAGTCGGTGGTGACTCTTGCTTACCGCGACATTTTGCAAACACAAAACGCAAAACGTAAACCAGCATTTTCCAAAACAGTCCGGTTCTGCCACTGTATCACACCATTGTTTTCCTAGGTTGTGATGAAAGCTGTCATTTATGTTTGTCCTCACCAACCAGCTGTCCTTTGTTGAAAGAAGGCGTTCAGTTCCTAATAGACAACAAGGAAATTTTGTTCGAAAAGACTTATGTTCCACCCGTTCCTTTTAATGATGTTTCCATCGTTACCATTTCCGCCAATTCTTCTAGGGTCTCCACCAAAAGACCCGTTAGAATTACATCAATTCCAAAAGTAGCTCCTTTGATAATTACAATGCCTGGACCAATCTCGTATTCGTCAGACAAAACCGTACCATGGAATTATGGAGGGGATGTCTACTACCACGGTATCAAACAAGATTGGCCAGCTGCCGAAGATTCAAGTTCTGAGAAAGATGATTCCAATATCAGTAATATTGCAGGGACTAGCAAGATTACCCGAAGCGGAAGGATATTCTCTCCAGAAATTGCTCCCCCAAAGGCAGTTTCTCTACCCGTAATCATTCTTGTTGTTGTTGCTCCTCCGAAGGCTATTCCCAATCCTACAATCATCTCTACTAATACTCCAATTGACAAAGCTTATACAACCCCTGTTATCACTCCTACTGACATTCCTGCTGCCGAGTCAACTGAAACTCGAGGTAAAAGTATTCTGATTGAGCTTGTCCGGACGAAGGCACAATCATTGACTATCCCTGAGACTTCCCGGAAAGAGATGGAGGAAATTCTAAAGATCATGAAAAGAAGCGACTACGATGTAGTTGAGCAACTGGGTCAAACTCCATCTAAAATTTCCGTGCTGGCTTTACTACTATGTTTCGAGGCGCATGCAAATGCCTTGGTAAAATTCCTAAAAACTGCCCATGTACCCCAAGAAACATCTGCCAATCAGTTTCAAGACTGCATAGCCAGCTTGACTGTAGATAATGGCTTAGGTTTTTCAGATGCTGATTTAACGCCAAGAGGGAGGAAGCATAATGAGGCATTACATGTCTCAGTGGAATGCATGGGCACAACTCTGGCTCATGTCTTGATGGACACTGGCTCGTTTCTGAATGTATTGCCTAAAAAGGCTCTTGATAGACTTGACTGCGAGGGACTGACATTGAAGCCAAGCAACATAGTAGTGAGAGCTTTTGACGGCTCAAAAAGGATGGTGCATGGGGAAGTAGATATCCCCATAAAGGTTGGAACACAAACATTTGATTCAACCTTTTATGTAATGGATATTTTCCCTTCATATTCTTGCTTGCTAGGCCGACCATGGATTCACAATGATGGTGTTGTTACTTCTACGTTGCACCAAATGATGAAAAATCCAATCCAAGGGAAGATTATCACCGTTCATGGAGAAGAAGAGTATATGATTATCCATCTCAATTCCTTCAGATATGTGGAATTAGATGGTTAATTTATTGAAACTCCATTCCAGCACTTTGAAGAAGTCCTGCAGGATGTGGCAGTAACCAAGGTTGTGTCTCAAGTTCCCAAGATCACAAGGCCTCCACTTCGGATGTCATCTTTGAAGGATACCAAGGCAGTGATAGAAGAAGGTGGATGCATTGTCTGGGGACAAATCCCAGATATCCCATACAAATCTGATACGTTTGGCCTGGGTTTCACTTCAGGTGCTCAGAAGGTTGTACGTCGCGCTCGTGCTGGAGGACCACCCTTGAAGATCAGCTACCGCAAAGTCAATGCAGTGGAAGATGATGAAGACAGCTATAACTTGGAGGATTGGATTTTCCCAACTGTCAGCGGAGGGCTCAGCAACTGGGAGGCTAGAGATTTCGTCCCGATCACTTTTATCCCGCAGTAATTTGTCTTTACATTTTGTTGGATCTGTAATATTAAAACAATTCAAACTCTTAAAACCTTGTGTCTTACCCGAGGCACAATGGTCCATTTGTAAGGGTTCTAATCTCATTTCCATATGACATCAATGAATCATGGACGTTTTTCATACAAACTTTGTGCTCATTGTTTTTCTTTTTTATATTTTCATTTCTTTCAAAGATAGTTATACTCTTACACACACTCACACTCACAATGCAGGTCTACATCCATTCGGGATCCCATGGGTAACGGTTCTGCTATGGCCTTCTGTGACTCTGAAAATCTAATCTACCAAGCCGAAGACGAAGGTGAGGAAGAATGTGAAGTACTAGGAGAACTTTCCAGATTACTACAACAAGAAGAGAGAACCATTAAACCCCATGAGGAACCCGTGGATACAATCAACCTAGGTACCGAGGAAGACAAAAGAGAAGTCAAGGTGGGTGCCAACCTGGAACCCAGTGTCAAAGAGCATCTGATTCAGTTGCTACACGAGTATGTTGAGGTCTTTGCCTGGTCGTATGAAGACATGCCAAGACTTGATGCAGATGTCGTGGTACATCATCTACCTACAAGAGAGGACTGTCTACCAGTAAAACAAAAGGTATATCATATGCGACCAGATATGTCGGAGAAGATTAAAGCAGAAGTCATGAAACAATTCAACATTGGATTCTTGGTCGTCACTTCCTATCCGTAATGGGTTTCCAATGTTGTTCTCGTGCCCAAAAAAGACGGCAAGGTACGAATGTGCGTAGACTACAGAGATTTGAATAGGGTAAGCCTTAAGGATGATTTCCCACTTCCCCACATTGATATTCTAGTTGACAATACGACACAACACAAATTTTTTTCCTTCATGGACGGTTTCTCAGGCTACAACCAAATCAAAATGGCGTCTGAGGACATGGAGAAGATAACGTTCGTCACACAGTGGGGCACATTCTGCTACAAGGTTATGCCATTCGGGCTGAAGAACGCTGGGGCAACCTATCAGCGTGCCATGGTAGCTCTATTTCACGACATGATACATCACGAAACAGAGATCTATGTGGACGATATGTGTGACACGGTGGGAGAACTGACTTATGAATTTTGCGTTTGTTTTTGCAAATGTTTCGGTTGAGCAAGAGTCGCCACCGACTTTTTATTTTATCCTAAGGAAAGGTTTAAAAAGCACAGCAAAAACCTTTGAGATGTTTTCTTGGGTTCGGGGAGTAGATTATAGAAAGGGAAGGTATTAGCACCCCTTCTATCCATGGTTATCCATGGGCTCTTAGTTACTTGCTTAGATCACTTGCCTTTTTCAATTGTTTGAAATGGTGCTTTGTGTGTGTGGGTTTGAAAATGTTTTGAAAAGAGGCCAATGTAGTGGCAACCTTTGTAATGATCCATGTTGGGATGTATACAAAGGTGTATGTCTTTTGAAAAGGTTTTCATTTGTTTTTGAAAGTCGTTTTGAAAGTGTAGTGATGTGTGATTTTGAAATTAGGCAAGTGTTTTGTTTTGCAAGTTTGATTCAAGTAACTAAGAGGTTGCCTACTCCTAAATTTCTCAAAAGATTATTGCTATGTTTTAACCCTTTTAACAAGTTTGTTCCATCATTGTATTTGGTGGACAATCTTGTGTTAGGATGTGAAAGGGACGGGCGCGGGTCATCGTTTAGACCATAATTGCAATAGTGCCAAGTATCTTTGGGCATTTTCCTTAAGGGACTTGATCATTTTGTTTTGAAAAAATATTATCGAGGGACCATGATCATTTAAATTGTTTGTTTTGCCCAAAGAGACCTAACATGCAATATGGCCCAATTTTGAAAGGCAACAAGTGGATATAACCCTAGGGGTGTTAGTGTGCAAGTGTGTTTTATTGCATACAAGAGTTTTTCTTTGAATTAGGTTTTTCTATTTCATTGATTTTATCTTGTCATACACGTCCTAATTACTAGCAATAAGAAGCGGAAATGTAAAATCCTACGCTATTACAATAGTTAGGGGAGGGGGATACACATTTGTACATGGGGGGTTCAACGAGAAAAATAGACAAAAAAGAAAATAGCGAAAAACAAGATATATAGAGAGAGGGAGGGAGCCTGCGCGCTGTTGGGAGGCCATCAGAAGTTCTGACCCAGATCCGCTGTCAGATGATCAACCTGTTGGTGAAACTGGATGAGTCAGAACTTCTGACTCTAGAACCTGCAAAACAGAACCTTGTTAGTGGGGAAACCAGAAGTTCTGATTTCCCTGCGCTGCAAGACAGAAGTTTGTTAGTGGAGAACCCAGAAGTTCAGATTCTGCTGAAAAGGCAATAACTCTCAGAGGTTCTGATGTTATTGACAGCAAAACAGGCTTCAGATGTGCTAACGTCAAAGTCAGCACTTGGCTTTTTCCTGCACTAATCAGAACATCTGCAATCCTGTTGTTACTCCACAAAACAGAAAACATATTTGGAACAGATCCAGCAAAATAGCAAAATGTCTCAGAGGTCAGAATCACCAAGGTCACAGGCAAGTCATAAACTGGCTCAGAACATTCTGAGGTATGAGAGTCCTCAGAACATAAACAGCAATAACATGAATATTTACATTATGTTACTTGAATATGCACAGCTGATGATGCTTAACAGTGTGGTGAGGGTCAGCAGGTGCTTACCTGACTTTCTGGAAAATGGTGGGTGAAAGTTAGCTTTTGGTTCTGGTGGTGTTCTGGACAGATTTGGAAAAGGGGAAGTGAAGGTGTATACGTGTATAGGGTCAGAAGTTTGGAAAGAACGTTTTTGGTTTACAGAAAAGAGCTGGGTGTTTGATCAAGTTGAAGGTGAGAAACTTAAAGTTATGAAACAAAGCTGGAAATTTTGGCAGAGTTTCAGAATGTTATGTTGCTAGGAATTTCGTTTCTCTCTTAGCAATTTTTCTGTTTCTTTTCTTGAACTTCTTGAACGTCTTTTGCAGTGGGGAAAGCTCTCTATTTATAGGCAAAGTTCTTGTGGATACCTTGAACATTTAAGGCGCCAACAGAGTTTGAATTTGTTCTTTGACAGAAATTCCTGGGAAGTTGTGATAACAGCTATTTTTCAGCCTAGGTAGCAGCAGCAGGCGTAGATTGGGGGAAGTGACCTCTGAAATGGGCGGTGGCGTGAAGACCCATGCCAGAATCTGTGCAAAAGCATTTTCCAAGCCACACGTGAACGCTCAGGAGTGGTTGGAAGCATTAATGGGCATTAAATGGTGACAAGACCTGTCAATACCAACATTCTGGTTGTTTGAGTCAGCAGCGTAAACCATGCTCTGGCCTTGGCTACCTGTTGTCTTAGCAAGCTCTGGAGATTCTCCTGGTTTTCTGGTACGTCCCTTGGATCTACTTCTGGACAATCTGGACTTAGAGATTCTGTATCAATGTGACACTTATCCCTCTGACCTTTCATCTTCTGACTTCAGCCTGTTCTGAAGGAGCCTTTATACTTTCATATTTCTCTTGCATTCCTTTAGCAAGTTCTGACTGAGCTTGTGTAACTGCTGAAGGGGTATGTTCTGTTTGAGGCTTACACTGTGAACCACGTTTACAACTTCTGATTGAACTGATGTAGCTGCTGAAGAGACAACTTCTGACCATCCTGAGCCAAACTTGCAACTTCTGACCATCTTCATCTGGAATGGATCCAGAAGTTCTGAAGCGCTGATTTTTCCAAAAAACACTTATTTTAAAGAAACATTCTAAGCACTTAGAATTTGATTTTCCTCAAGATGAAAGCATTGTTGTTGGAGTTTGTGAGATCATCTTGCTCTTGTAAGTGACTTGCTTGGGCAAAAGGATAACTCAGGACTTGGATTTGTTCCAGGGGATTTTGAAAAATCTAAGATGGTTTCCTAAAGAAAGGGAGGGCAAATTTTGGGGTACAACAGTTGCCCCTGTTCAATCTTCTTGAACCTGAAGAGTTAGATTGGCGAGTTTGCCTTTCGCGACTCGAAGGTAAAAGTAGATTGGACACCAAAGTGCCCTGAAATTTGCACTCGCATGTTGAAGTATCAGCAATGTGATGTTAGGAATGGGCTTATAGATGCCATTTGGAGAGGTGACAGATAGGGAGATGGGCTTATAGATGCCATCTGGAGACGTGACAGAACCTTGTCGGGAATGGGCTTATAGATGCCATTTGGAAGTGTCGATCGCATAAGAGATTCCTTAGCGAGAAATTTGTATATTTGAGAAAGACGGATGTTTTCCTGGCTTGTTACAGGTGTTTGATCTTCAATCTCCTTATGCAGATGTGCCCTGGCTAGATACAGGTATCGAATCTACAATCGGTTGTTCACAGATGTGCCCTGGCTGGATACAGGAGTCGAATCTGGAAATAGTCGTTAATAGATGTGCCCTGGCTGGATACAGGAATCGAATCTTCGGACTCTTCAGACGTGCCCTGGCTAGATACAGGAATCGAGTCTGGAAATGTTGTAGTTGATAGATGTGCCCTGGCTGGATACAGAAATCGAATCTTTGAACTCTTCAGACGTGCCCTGGCTAGATACAGGGATCGAGTCTGGAAATGTTGTAGTTGATAGATGTGCCCTGGCTGGATACAGGAATCGAATCTTTGAACTCTTCAGACGTGCCCTGGCTAGATACAGGAATCGAGTCTGGAAATGTTGTAGTTGATAGATGTGCCCTGGCTGGATACAGGAATCGAATCTTTGAACTCTTCAGACGTGTCCTGGCTAGATACAGGAATCGAGTCTGAAACTGGTCACTCTCAGATATGCCCTGGCTAGATACAGGTATCGAATCCGGAATTTGTGACAGTTGAAAGCAGCTGTCTTTGGGATTGTCTTTCTCCCTGAAGAGGCATAAACATAAGTTGTATGCAATGTCATGATGTATGATATGCATGATGTTCAACATGAGATAGTGTTGTATGCACTTTATCGTGTATGTAAGTAAGATGTATGAAAGTGTGAAATGCTTATGAATGTATCTTCGTCTTAGGAAAATAGATCTTTGACGATCGGCTGGGGAGTTGCCCTGTGGCCGAGATACTTTGCTGAAGTTTTGATGAGAGGCCTGCTGAGGACTTTTAAAGATGGATTCCGCTGGGGATAATGATGATAGACTCCGCTGGGGATTATCAAAGATAAAATCCGCTGGGGATTGAAAGATAAACTCCACTGGGGATACCAAAGATAAACTTCGCTGGGGATCGAAAGATAAACTCCGCTGGGGATACCAAAGATAAACTCCGCTGGGGATAATCTTCCATGGCGATTAGCTGAGGATAACCCAGTTATAAGCCCTCGTGAGGAATAACTCTGAATAAGGCTCGGGAGAGACGTCCGTACTCTGCAGGAGATAAGCTTCCAGAATCTACTGGGGATAAGCTTACTGCTTGGGGAGATGGATTCCAACTTTTCCTGGGGAAACTTTTGGAATTGTGCTGGTAAACGGTTCTACTGGGGTGTCCGTATTTCGCCAGGTAACAAACTTAGATCAAGACTGCCGGGGATGCTTGCTGACGAATGCCTATACTCCGCTGGGGAATGTGGTGCCTTTTCAGGAACGATAGGGAATAAACTCTGCTTGGTGAAAGTATTGCCGAATCTTGTCTTACTCTGCGGGGAGTTGAGATGATTTAGTCGCATTCTTCAGTCGAATCTACCTTGGTACCTTGGCGGACAAAGCAACCCGACTGCATCAGACAACTTTACATTGCCCTGTGTCCAATGTCACCTGTAATTGATTTTTTTGTCTCATACGCGAATATTTATGAATCAGCAATTTTAATGTCAAATGCATATATCAAAAAACGAACATTGGACGTTCTTCGCAAGACAAACAGAAAGAAGAAAACAATGGTAATTTGTATGGACAAGTGAATTTGTATTGATTTGAACTTTGCCTGTGAATAGGCGTTTTTATACAAGAGGCTGACATCCTAGTAAGAGGACGCCGCCAAATAACATAGAATTTGAAAAGGAAATAAAACAGCTATGTGAATGATCTCACTGGGTTCCAACTCTGCTATTGCCTTTATGTCTTCGAACGTCTCATCGCTTTGCTACCTAGTTGAAGATGAAGCTGATTGGTCGATGCCGACGTCTGAGCCAGGTAGTGGATACTGAATTCTGGATGCGATGTGATCCAATGAGACATAGTGTTACGCTCCATCCCTAACTTTTGCCTGGACCGCCCTTTCAGGTTTTCAGTCCACCGGGATACCCATTTTTGCCCAAGCCGCCTTTTCCGGTTTTCGACTTGCCGGGTGTACAGGTTTTTTTTCATTTCATCCCTTATTTTTGCCCGAACCCTTTTGGTTCGCCGAGAAGCCCTTATTTTTGCCTAGGTATGTCAACCTAGCGGGTCTTTTATTTATGCGTAGTATTTTTTCACTATGTCTGCATTGGCGGGGTGAGGAAGGTCGTCACCATCCATGGTGGTTAGGATCATGGCTCCTCCTGAGAACACACGTTTAACCACAAATGGCCCTTCGTACGTAGGGGTCCATTTTCCCCTGGGATCACTTTGAGGAAGGATGATGCGTTTGATTACCAGGTCCCCAACTTGATACTCTCGTGGTTTGACTTTCTTGTTAAATGCCCTAATCATCCGTTTTTGATACGTTTGACCATGACAGATAGCAGTGAGCCTCTTTTCGTCAATCAGATTTAATTGATCAAGTCGAGTCTGGATCCAATCATCTTCATTCAAGTTTGTATCCTTCATTATCCGGAGAGAGGGTATCTGAACTTCAATTGGCAAGACCGCCTCCATGCCATAGACCAAAGAGAAGGGAGTTGCCCCGGTTGACGTTCTGGCTGAGGTGCGGTACCCATGAAGAGCGAACGGTAACATCTCGTGCCAATCTTTATAGGTCACTATCATCTTCTGCACAATTTTCTTGATATTTTTATTGGCTGCCTCTACAGCCCCATTCATCTTCGGCCGGTAGGGAGAAGAATTGTGGTGCTGTATTTTGAATTGTTCACAGAGTTCAGTGATCATTTTGTTATTGAGATTGGTACCATTGTCCGTAATGATTCTTTCCGGGACACCGTACCGACAGATCAGATTATGCCGGATGAAACGTGCCACGACGCTCTTGGTTACTGTGGCGTAGGACGCTGCCTCAACCCACTTCGTGAAGTAATCGATCGCCACCAAGATGAAGCGATGCCCATTGGATGCCGTAGGTTTGATCTCACCGATCATGTCTATGCCCCACATTGCAAACGGCCAAGGTGCAGTTAGAACATTCAAAGGAACCGGAGGGATATGCACCTTGTCAGCATAGATCTGGCATTTATGACAAGTTCGGGAGTGTTGGTAACAATCAGCTTCCATTGTGGACCAGAAATATCCTGCCCGAAGGATTTTCTTGGCCATGGTGTGTCCACTGGAATGTGTTCCAAATGTGCCTTCATGTAATTCCATCATAATTTTCTCTGCTTCAGCCTTATCCACACAACGTAACAGAGTTGAATCATGATTCCGCTTGTAGAGAATGTCGTTGCTGAGGAAGAATTTTGCAGCAAACCTCCTCATGAACTTTTTATCATTGACAGACGCACCTTCAGGGTATTCCTGAGCTTCCAAGTACCTCTTTACCTCGTGATACAAGGGTTTTTCAATCACCTTCTCAGCCTCGAGCCCACAGCAGTATGCCGGTTCACCCAACTTCCAGATGATGATTCGGGGAGCCTCATTGTCCCATTTAACTTTGAACATTGAAGACATCGTAGCTAGTGCGTCTGCTAGCTGATTCTCCTCTCTTGGGAAGTGTTCGAAGGTTATCTCTTCAAAGTGGGGAAGCAAGGTCAACACATACTCCTTGTAAGGGATAAGATTCGGGTGTTTCGTATCCCACTCGCCTTTGATCTGATTGATCACGAGAGCGGAATCTCCGAAGACATTTAGAAATTTGATCCTTAAGTCGATTGCAGCTTGTAAACCCATGATACATGCCTCATATTCTGCCATGTTGTTGGTGCAGTTGAAACATAATCGGGCGGTGAGTGGAGTATGAGTTCCTTTGGGGGATATGATTACAGCGCCGATACCGTTACCCAAAGCATTGGAGGCCCCATCAAAGTGCATAGACCATCGGGATCTCTCCTCAGGTCCTTCATCCGGTCCAGGTACTTCACAGTCAGTTACCACCATGATGTATTCGTCCGGAAAATCAAAGTTTAATGATTGGTAATCGTCCACAGGCTGGTGTGCCAAATGATCTGCCAGTACACTTCCCTTAATTGCTTTCTGAGTTGTATACTGGATGTCATATTCTGTTAAGATCATTTGCCACCTCGCTATTCTTCCGGACAGAGCAGGCTTTTCAAATATGTACTTGATGGGATCCATTTTTGAAATCAACAAGGTAGTGTGAGTCAGCATATACTGTCTCAGCCGGCGAGCAGCCCATACAAGAGCGCAGCAAGTTTTCTCAAGCAGTGAGTAACGAGACTCACAGTCGGTAAACTTTTTGCTCAAGTAATAAATAGCATGCTCTTTTCGGCCAGACTCGTCATGCTGTCCCAGCACACACCCCATTGAATTGTCAAGCACTGTCAAGTATAGTATCAGAGGTCTTCCTTCCACCGGTGGCATAAGAATGGGTGGCTCTTGGAGATATTCCTTTATCCTTTCAAAGGCGGCCTGACATTCATCATTCCAGCGTACCACTTGATCTTTCTTTAGCAATTTGAAGATTGGCTCACAAGTAGCAGTCAGATGTGAGATGAATCGGGCAATGTAATTTAGTCGTCCCAGGAAGCCTATGACTTCTTTCTCTGTTTTTGGAGTCGGCATCTCTTGTATGGCTTTTACCTTGGCAGGGTCCACCTGAATACCTTTATCACTTACAATGAAACCTAGCAATTTTCCGGACCTTACCCCAAAGGTGAATTTGTTGGGATTCAACCTTAGCTTGTATAACTTGAGTCGGTCAAACAACTTCCTCAGATGGTCAAGGTGCTCCTCCTCATTTTGAGACCTTGCAATCATGTCATCAACGTATACCTCAATCTCATGATGGATCATATCATGAAACAAAGCAACCATGGCACGCTGATAGGTTGCCCCAGCATTTTTCAATCCGAATGGCATGACCTTATAACAGAAGGTGCCCCACTGAGTCACAAAGGTAGTCTTCTCCATATCTTCTGGAGCCATCTTGATCTGATTATACCCTGAAAAACCATCCATGAAGGAGAACACCTTGTGTTGAGCTGTATTGTCAACAAGGACATCAATGTGAGGTAAGGGGAAGTCATCCTTGGGGCTGGCCCTGTTCAGATCCCTGTAGTCGACACACATTCTGACTTTACTGTCCTTTTTTGGCACTGGCACCACATTGGCAACCCACTGAGGGTAAGAAGTCACTGCAAGGAATCCGGCATCAAACTGTTTCATAACCTCGGCCTTGATCTTCTCATACATCTCTGGCCGCATCCGTCGGGCTTTTTGCTTTACCGGAGGGCAATCTTCCTTGGTTGGCAGGTGGTGAACTACAATGTCGGCATCCAAACCAGGCATATCTTCATAGGACCAAGCAAAAATCTCCATGTAGTTATGTAGCATCTGGATCAATCGTTGCTTCACGCTGAGCTCTAGATTGGCACCAATCTTGACCTCTTTCCTATCCGTCTCGGTACCCAAGTTAATTGTCTCCATAGGCTCTTCATGTGGCTGAATAGCCCTCTCTTCCTGGAGCAGCAGTCTTGCGAGTTCACCCGGCACTTCGCAATCATCTTCACCTTCGTCCTTGGCCAAGTTGATCGGATTTTCGAAGTCATAACTGGCGGTAGCAGAGCTGTTACCAGTGAGATCCAGAGTGGATTGAAACCTGTATAAGTGAGTGTGTGTAAATATAGCTGTTTTGCAATATATATAACACAGAAAGAAAAAAGAGCATAAGATTTGAAATGCAACAAACGTCCAATGTTTTGATTGATGATATATGGAAATGACATACAAAAAGCCCTCACAAATGGAGCCACGATGCCCCGTGTAGGACGCCGAGCTAACAAAGTTTTAACATATTGTCTGTTACAAATTTGGAATTTTAAAAGAAATCAATTACTGCGTGACAAATGTGATAGGGGTAAAATCCTTTGCCGTCCAGTTGCTTGGTCCGTCGCTGGTAGTCGGGTAGATCCAACTGTCAAACTCTGCTTCCTCTACATCCTCCTCGATAGCATTCACCCTTGAGCTGGAGATAAACACCGGAGCCTTTCTGATCTTCTCTTTGCGCACAGCCCTCTGAGCCTCTGCAGTAAAGCCCAGCCCAAACTTGTCGTTCTTCTGAGTGAAGTTAGGAAGCTGACCCCAGTTTGCACAATTGCCTTTCTGAACCACAGCCCGGGCATCCCTTAGGGAAGCCATCTTCAAGGAAACAATCTCTTCGACTGTCGTTTCTGCTGCTGCTGAAATTGGATGCACCTCCTCGAAATGCTGAAAGGGGGTTTCAATAAACTCCCCATCCATCTCAATGTACCTGAAGGAATTCAAATGGCTCACCATATACTCCTCTTCTCCTTGCACAGTGACAATCTTTCCCCTGACAGGGTACTTCAGCTTCTGGTGCAAAGTAGAGGTTACTGCCCCGGCTTTATGGATCCAAGGTCGACCCAGTAGACAAGAGTACGATGGACGTATATCCATCACATAAAAAGTAGAGTCAAATACTTGAGAGCCCACACGAATAGGGATGTTAACCTCTCCATGAACCATCCTTTTTGAACCGTCAAAGGCCCTGACGATGATATTGCTGGGCTTCAGTTCCAGACCTTCATAATCCAAACGGTCTAAAGCCTTTTTCGGTAGAACATTCAAGGAAGAACCAGTATCCACCAGTACATGCGCCAGAGTAGTGCCCCTACATTCGATAGAGACATGCAGGGCGTCATTGTGGTCTCTTCCCTTCGCAGTCAGGTCAGCATCTGAAAAACCCAAGCCGTTGTCTGCTGTCAGATTTGCTACACAATCAGCGAATTGGACTGCAGATGTCTCTTGTGGCACATGGGCCGTCTTGAGAAATGAGATCAAGGCCTTAGCATGGGCCTCGGAGCATAGCAATAAGGAGAGTAGGGAGATCTTGGAGGGGGTATGCCCCAGCTGCTCGACAACATTGAAGTCACTCTTCTTTATTATTTTCAGGATCTCCTCCATCTCTTGTTGGGAGGCCTCAGCATTTATGGGTATTGGTGCCTCCTTCCGGGCAGGCTCTTCTTCAATCCCTTTGCCCCGAGCATTTGATGACTCGGCGGCAGGGGAAACAACTTGATCAGCAGCAGGAACAGGTAAACTTGTAAGTTTTATAAGGAGGGGTCTTCGAATAGCGGGCGGTGCAATGTCAGGCGAGAAGAGCCTGCCACTGCGGGTGACCTTGGCTGGACCAGTGATATCGCAGATACTGGCGCCAGTGTCTGTGATCGGTGGATCTGGAACTGACTGTTTAACGCTGGTTCGCGAAATGTCGCGGAAGCAAGAGTCGCCACCGTCTTTTATTTTCTCCAAATGGAAAGGACAAGAGCACAGAAAAATTCCTTAAAGAGATTGCTCTCGGTTCGGGAGGTAGATTATAGAAAGGGAAGGTGTTAGCACCCTTTCTATCCATGGTTATCCATGGGCTCTTAGATACTTGCTCATTGTGTTTTCAAAAATGTTTGTTTGCTTTTCAATGTGGGTTAACAAAGTTTCTTTGAAAAATTTCAGTTCGACTCGTACGTCAGAGTGTTTGAAAAATTTGCTTTGAAAGCTTTTGAAAAGTGTTGGTGTGAAAAGTCTTTGAATTTTTGTTTTGAAGAAAGCAAGTATCCATGAGTCGTCTACCTACTCTAAGGAATTCGTCTGTGTAAATGTCCTTTAAAGTAGTGCCATCCCACCATTGAGAGGTAGGTAGCACCACCGTTGGAGGTGTTCGGGTCAATTCGAGGTTCGGGACATGGTGATCACCAGAGCAATGGGAAGACACCTTAGAAGCTACCCTCATGCCAGGTTCCCGGATCATGAGGACTTACTAAGACATCCTCTACTCGACGATCACCTTTCGAGGCAAGGCAACAGTGGGGCGTACCTTAGGGGTGGTGTGTGTGATTCGTGTATCGTTTTCATTGATATTTGTCTTGTCATGTTCATTGGTGTTCTACGCTTGATTTTATTTTAAGTCCATACATTCTTTCATGCTTTTGTTAACAGTTAAAAGTTGCGGGAAAAGTAAATCTAAGACTATTACAAATGGCGCGGGTCCACATCGCCAAAATTAAACCGGACCCGATTTGACGGAAAGTAAATAAAGCGAAAGAAATAAAAGTGCGAGCAATTGTTTACACGGCTTTGGGGAGAGATACATAATTATTTGAGCGAAATAAATAAATACGCGAAATAAAGGAATTAAAAACAAAACTAGGGCGTTGGACCCTTTTGCAAAATATTAAATTGCATGAATTAATTAAGAATTAAATGTTTTTGGTATTTTTAGTGTTTTTAGGAATTTAATAAAAAAGAATTAATTAAAAACCAAAATGAAATATTAAACCTAGTTCTAATTATTTTTAAGTTTATTATGAAAGTATTAAAATTTAACCTAAATGCAACCCTAATTAGTTTACAAGTTTAATTATTAAAATAAATAAATCACTAATATTATGGCAAAAAAAAAGGAAAATTAAAAGGAATGAAAGTTATTAAACCTAATGCTATATTTTTGGATTTTTAGTTATTAAGAAAAATATTGAATTTTTACCCTAATTTAAACCTAAGTTATTTATACAATTTAATTTATGAAAATGAATAAAATATTATTATTGTAAAAAAAAAGAAATTAAAAGGAACAATATTAATAATTAAACCTAAATTCTATATTTTTTTTATGTTTTATTATGAAAAGAATTAAGATAAACCTAATTAAACTAATATTTATTACATGTTAATTTATTTACAAGAAAATATCAAAATAAATAATCATTATATTTTTTATCCTTTTCTGAGTTTTTAAGGTATTTTTTGTATTTGGTAAAAAAAACAATCAATTAAAGCAAAAAAAGAAAAATATAATAGCAATTAAAAATAAAATAAGAAAAATATGGAGAAGGCAAACCAGGGGGGGGGGGTTCAGGCCCCAATTGTGAGGTATGGGTCCAGTAATTTGGGCCCAATAAGCTTGAGATTCGTTGACTTTTCCAGGCTATGTGTGGGACCTTGGACTAAGGCTTATGGTACACCTCTGATCTATGCCCTTGATTTGATCTCCAGGACGCGTGGCTGGTTGATCTTTGAGGATGTATGGTGTGTATTATCACTAGCGCTGCATAGGAGTTGGAATTGAAAAATAACATGAAATATTGTACAGACCTGGGACTCGAACCCAGGTCACTAGCATTACTGATCACTTCCTGCGCCACTGAACCACTTCAATTACTTTTAATATATAATAGCTACTAATCAATATAAAAGAAAATTGGTTAGTTATCTGAAAAACGCGCGCAATTCAAAAAGAACCAATGGTTGTTGGCCACGAGGTCTTCTTCTTCGTTCCTGCAAACATCAAAAACAAAGGCCACGGTTTTATGTGTGTTCTCTTAGGCCGGTTTATAGAAAATAGCGATTACGCCGTCTCTAAACATAAATTAGGCGCGAGGATGGATTCTTCTTCGTCTGAACACGCTCATGCCAATGATATTACTCACGAGTCCTAATTTTGCCTTGGATGAAAAACCCTAATTCGAAAACCTGTAAACCCTAAAAAGCTACAATGGCATCTTTGTACATAACACAGGAAAACGCAATTAAATGTATCAGTTAGCTTTAGAATTGCAGGAGGAATAAGAATCCATGCAGAAAATGTTATGAAAATGCTTAAATTTAAGAATACGATTGTGAGTTTTTCACGACATATGCTGAGTTCTGTACACTGATTCCTTGCCTTTTGATGAGTGTTATGAATTGGAATATGATCAGTGAACCACAAGGAAGCTTTTGGAATGAGTGTCGTGCCTTGAATCCCCTTCAAACAAGGATTTCAGTTTTGAGTTTTATGGCTAATTTTTCAAGTTGGCAATGGTGTCTCCTGCGCAGCATTCAGTGTGTTGGCATTAGGTTTTGACTCAGCACTTATGAGGGAAGGGAATTAGGTCATTAGCTGGCCTTGATCCATGCCCATGAGAGAACTAGTCCTAGGTTTTTCACCATTAACCAACTTTCCCTTTTTTAAGCAAAACCAAGACTTGGTGTACAATCTAACCCTAGCATGAGTTTGTGAGCTGGCACATGATATATGGAAGCTATCCAAATTCAAATGACACTATTCCATTGATTTTTAAATTTTATTTGAATTTTTAAAGATTTAAAATGAATTAAATTATCAAAAATTAAATAAAATAGAAAAATCAATGTTTGATCTTGAAATTAATCATGGGACACGTGTGTGGCATGACAAGGCTGAATCAAGTGGAAGAAAGTGGGCCCTTTTGTCAAAAATTGAAATTTCAAGGATAGTTGACTTTTGCCATTTCACAAAAATTTCCCAACTTCTACAAGGCATAACTTGCTCAATTTATAAGCTTTTCTCATGTTCTTGGACATTTTGGAAAGGTCTTTGAGTCCTTTAACCAATGCCTTTGGTCCCATGTCATTTTGATTTTCCAATCTCAAGTTATGGCCTTTGACTTAAAGTCCCTTTTTGTTGACTTTTGAAAATGACCTATAATGTTGAAATTGATAACTTTTTGTGAGAGCATTTCTTGGACTTGAAGTATGAAGATGAGTTGTAGGAAATGTATTTCTCTTCAAAATGAGCTTTGGATGGAATTTTTCTGATAATCCATGTGAAAGTTATGCCCTGGTCAATTTCAGTTGACTTTTTCAGCTGTCCAAATAAGGAAACTTTTGCATCTTGATGATTTTCTGAGCCAAATTTTGAGAATCATGATCAAGCATTGATCAAATGATGTTTGTGGTTTCAAAATGATATGTTGACCAAAAATTTGAACTTTTGACTGTCAAATGACCATTTTGCCCCTACAGTTGACTGTAGTGCAATTTAGGGTTTTGACTGTGCAATCTTGAGCTGAATGCCTTGAAACTTGATATGAGGATGCTTGACCATGTTTGTAAGCATATGAGACTTGATTGAGCCTTTGAAAACTTCCTTTCCTTGATCAGAACACAAACCCTAGTTTTGACTGTATAGGAGGCCCTTGCACTGTGCAACCCTTGGGGAATTTTGTGACTTGGCTTGGCAATTTCTTGAAGAATATGGGAGGGCAAATTTTGGGGTACAACAGTTGCCCCTGTTCAATCTTCTTAGACCTGAGGATGCAGATTGGCGGACGTGCCTTTCGTAATCCGAGGGTAGAAGATGATTGGACACTAGAGTGCCCAGAAATTTGCGCTCACATAATGGCAGTGATGGTGGAATGGGCTTATAGATGCCATCTGGATGTTTGATTGCGTAAGAGATTCCTTGGCGAGAACCTGTATACCTGCAAAACAGAAAATGAGTACCTGACACGTTGCAGGAGCTGATTTTTAGATGCCTGGTATAGATGTGTCCTGACTGGTTACAGGAGCTGAGTCTGGAGCTTCAAACGGCGATGAAAGAACCAGGGATGGTTACTACCTTAGCATGAATGGTAAGAGAACCTTGGGCGACTTTAACTTCAACAACGCTCGTTGAGAAAAATCTTAGCGGGAATTACCATTTTTGCAGTATCGGGAAGAGAACCATAGGCGATTATGATCTGAAAGGAATGATCACCTCACTCACCGTCGGAGAGGGGAATATCTGAAAAAGGACTTACCACCTCACTCGCCGTCGGAGAGGGAACCATAAGAGACTATCACCTCACACTCACCGCCGGAGAGGGAAACATCTGAAGAAGGAATTACCACCTCACGCACTTGTCGGAGAGGGGACCATCTTGGGCGACTTTAACTTCAACAACGCTCGTTGAGAAAAATCTTGGATGTCTTCTACGGGGATAAGAATCAGGGAGATCTTAGGGTCGATCTGACTGAACCAGAGAAGGTTTTTGACTGGATAAGAATCAGGAAAATCTTAGGGTCGATTTAACTGAACCGGACAAGGTCTTGAAATATCTTCAACTGGATAAGCATCAGGGAGATCTTAGGGTCGATCTGACTGAACCAGAGAAGGTTTTTGACTGGATAAGAATCAGGAAAATCTTAGGGTCGATTTAACTGAACCAGACAAGGTCTTGAAATATCTTCAACTGGATAAGCATCAGGGAGATCTTAGGGTCGATCTGACTGAACCAGAGAAGGTTTTTGACTGGATAAGAATCAGGAAAATCTTAGGGTCGATTTAACTGAACCGGACAAGGTCTTGAAATATCTTCAACTGGATAAGCATCAGGGAGATCTTAGGGTCGATCTGACTGAACCAGAGAAGGTTTTTGACTGGATAAGAATCAGGAAAATCTTAGGGTCAATTTAACTGAACCGGTCTAGGTCTTGAAATATCTTCAACTGGATAAGCATCAGGGAGATCTTAGGGTCGATCTGACTGAACCAGAGAAGGTTTTTGACTGGATAAGAATCAGGAAAATCTTAGGGTCGATTTAACAGAACCGGTCTAGGTCTTGAAATATTCTTAACTGGAATAAGTGTCAGAACGTCGCCATATCTGGTTTACCTCTGAAACTATATCTGGAAGGAGATCTGGAAGCAGCATCAGAACGTCACCATATATGGGTCATATCTGAAACTAAATCTGGAAGGAAATCTGGAAGCAGCATCAGAACGTCACCATATCTGGATCATATCCGGAACTATATCTAGAAGGAAATCTGGAAGCAGCATCAGAACGTCACCATATCTGGATCATATCCGAAACTATATCTAGAAGGAAATCTGGAAGCAGCATCAGAACATCACCATATCTGGATCATATCCGAAACTATATCTAGAAGGAAATCTGGAAGCAGCATCAGAACGTCACCATATCTGGATCATATCCGAAACTATATCTAGAAGGAAATCTGGAAGCAGCATCAGAACATCACCATATCTAGATCATATCCGAAACTATATCTAGAAGGAAATCTGGAAGCAGCATCAGAACGTCACCAAATCTGGTTTACATATGAAACTATATCTAGAAGGAAATCTGGAAGCAGCATCAGAACGTCACCATATCTGGATCATATCCGAAACTATATCTAGAAGGAAATCTGGAAGCAGCATCAGAACGTCACCAAATCTGGTTTACATCTGAAACTATATCTAGAAGGAAATCTGGAAGCAGCATCAGAACGTCACCAAATCTGGTTTACATCTGAAACTATATCTAGAAGGAAATCTGGAAGCAGCATCAGAACGTCACCAAATCTGGTTTACATCTGAAACTATATCTAGAAGGAAATCTGGAAGCAGCATCAGAACGTCACCAAATCTGGTTTACATCTGAAACTATATCTAGAAGGATATCTGGAAGCAGTATCAGAATGTCACCATATCTGGGTCATATCTGAAACTATATCTGGAAGGATATCTGGAAGCAGTATCAGAACGTCACCATATCTGGTTTACATCTGAAACTATATCTAGAAAGAATTGCGATAGTTGATAGTAATCATTTTTGTATTGATCTTTTTCCTGAAAAGGCAAAACATAATTGTATGCAAAATCATGATGCATGAACTGTATGTCTTTAATGAGATTCGTGTAGTATGATGCATATGCATGCTATAATGTATGAAGATGTGATGTTTATGAATGTATATTTGTCTAAGAAAATAAATCCTTGACGGGTGCCGGGAAGTCGTATCCTGGGCTGATGTTGAGGAATAGATTTTGCTTCCGCTGGGGATGATAGTTGCAAGTATACCGGTAGGAGAAGATAACTCCGTTGGGGAATGAACTTGGCAAATGACGGATTCTGCGGGGAGAAAAGATACTCTAGTGACCATGCCGAGAAGCAATACTCTGTGGGAAGAGGGATGCCTTGCTGCGTTGTTGATAACTTGCTGAGGATACCGTTGTTATGTTGGAAGTATTGATGGACTTCGCTGGGGATAGGAAAGAACTACGTTGACGACGACCTTTCCTTGGCTTTTGGCTGAGGATAACCCAGTTATATCCTGTTGAGGAAATAACTCTTTAAACCAAGTCGGACGACGCGTTCATGCTCTGCGAGAGGATAAGCTTCCAGAATCTACTGGGATAAGCTTGCTGCTTGGGGATATGAATTCCAGCTTTCCTGGGGAGACTAGATTGGACTCTCCTGGGGAAGTATTAAACTGTGTTGGTTATGTTCTTCAACGGAACCTACCTTGATACCCTGGAGGATAGAACAATCAGATCGCTTAGACCATCCATTATTGCCCCTGTTTCTGATGTGGGAGCGGAAGATACCTGTGGAGGTGCTTGATAGTTGTTGATGAGCAAACCTTCTTCTGGTAGGCAGGTGACAAGATGACAGGACATAGTCGTACGCTTTGATCCCTAATTTTTGCCTGGACCGCCCTTTCGGGTTTTCAGTCCACCGGGATACCCATTTTTGCTCAGGCCGCCTTTTCAGGTTTTCGACTTGCCGGGTGTACAGATTTTTCATTTCATCCCTTCATTTTGCCCGAGCCCTTTTGGTTCGCCGGGAAGCCCTTATTTTTGCCTAGGTGTGTCAACCTAGCGGGTCTTTGATTTTGCGTAGTATTTTTTCGACTATATCCGTGCTTTCAGAATGTAGGGAGGTGCCCCTGTCAGTAGCATTGTGTAGCCATATTACCAGAAGATGTCTGATCGTGCAAGATTTGTTGCTGGAATTCCTGTCCAATGCCCCAAGTGACTTAGGCGGAGATTTGCCTCAGGCTATTTGGCCTTTGAGAGATTCTCCGAATCTTGACTGAATTGCCCCAGATGATGGACAATAATCACATCTGCCCCTTGATTGGAATTGCTTTTGTTCACTAGGTATTCATCGTGCGAATTTCCCTGCTGTTCAAACAAAAAGTCATATGCAAACAAAGTTATGTTAAAAATGCAAAGCTTATGTCTGTCTTGAGGATTTTTTTTTTTAAAATGCATTCTTTTTCATAAAACAAGTGAATGTTTGTAAAACGTGATGTCAACTCCGTATTTACCGTAAGCCTTAAGGAGTCAGGATACCTTTCGTAACAGTATGCTTTCGGACTAACCCATGCTTCAGCTAGGACTTTTAAGGGTTATATCATGGCCTGATTCACGGTTTAAGAAACAAAGGATAAAGGCTCAAATTTTATTTGTACCTACCCGCTCTTCATGATGTTCTCCAAACCTAAACTCAGTTGATCATACGTTAGACTTTGTTTGAGTTTTTTTTTGCTCTGATTTTTCGGTGATGGTTCGGATGTTGACAATTTATTTGAATAGGCGGTCATCTCCCTTTTTTTGTTGAGGGTTTGTGAGACCTCTTTCTTTTGATTTTTTTGTTATCCCTTTCTTTTTTGCCTGAACTGTTTCCTTTTTTGGAATTACAGTCAGCGGGATGCCCCAGTTTTGTAAGTCTCCTTCATGGGTTTTGACTTAATGGGCTTTTCATTTATGATTTTTTTGATAATGACTGCCTGTCCTTATGATTGTTCAGAGCCATCACTGTCTTTTGTTTTTTTGGAAAAACTCATTTGGTGCCATTCATTGTGCACTTGGATCAACTGAGAAGACTACCCTGCCCCGGGTTATGATTAAGGGTTTTAAATTTCGAAAAGAAAAACTCCTACTTCTTTGGCTCAGAGGGGTTGGCGAGGGATTATCATCCTTATTACTCCAGTGTTTGGGAATTGAAACAATGCCTGTACCTCATCAGCGGGGTCTGTTCAAAAGCATACTGTCGATTATGGTATCGTTTTCGTCATCCTCCCTCAAGAGGCTCAGAATTATTAACCAAGAGTTGATCATCAGAAAAAATATGAAAAGAAATTTGAACATAGTGAAAATAATTGTATTAATTCCCAAAACAGACATATGCGATGCATTGATAGAATAAAAGGGTTTGCTATGACATTAATTGTTTGTATAAGCAAAAAAAATACAACTCAAAAATTCAAATAAACAAAAGGTCTTCAACGATTGGGTAACGGAGCAGTGATTATGTTCGGAGTCTCTGGCACTTCAAACTAAATCTCTCCGGCGTCAATCATATCTTGGATCTTGTTCTTGAGAGGCCAGCAGTTGTCTGTAGTATGCCCCGGGCTATCTGAATGATATGCGCACCTATCGTTGGGATGATAGTTGGGAGCAGAAGTGTTCGGATTCCGAAGAGGAGCCCTTAAGGTGATCAGTCCTGCTTTCAACATTTGTTACAGTGCTTGATCCAACGACATGTTGAGTTTGGTATACTGTCGTTTCTCCTTGCGCTGCTGCCCCTGTCCTTGTTGAGCAGGTCCAGGATTGGAGATCTGGATTGCCCCTGCCTCATGACGGCTCTTTTTACCGTGCACAGCATTGGATTCTTTCTTTCCATGATGAGGCTTTTTATCAGAGGGTGCAGCCTCTTGAATTTTCCCAGATCGGATGCCAGCTTCTATTCGCTCTCCAGTCAAGATAAGATCTGTGAATCCAGCAGACGAATTCCCGATTAGGTGGTTGTAGAACGGACCAGACAGGGTCCCCAAGAACATATCGACAAGTTCCCGATCAGTCAGAGGTGGTTGTACCCTTCCAGCAAGATCCCTCCATTTCTGCGCATATTCTTTAAAACCTTCACTTGATCCTAACGACATACCCTGGAGTTGGGTACGCGTAGGAGCAAGGTCGGCATTATATTGATACTGCTTGTAGAAAGCAGTAGCCAACTCCTCCCAGTTACGAACCTTGGTCCCATCTAGCTGATAGAACCATTCGAGATGAGTCCCTGAAAGACTCTCCTGGAAGAAGTGGATCCACAAATTCTTGTCTACCGTATATGGTTGAATCTTCCGAACATAGGACCTGAGATGTAACTTGGGACACGACGCCCCGTCATACTTGGTAAAGGATGGTGCTTTAAATTTCCGAGGAATAACCACACCAGTTGACAAACCCAGATCTCCAAAATCCAGCCCCGGTACCTGTTGGATCTCCATAGCATTCAGCCTATCCTCCAACTGTTTGTACTTGTCCTCAGCCGGAGGGTACTGTTCGTCGTTGAAATCTGTCTCATTGTCAGAGACCACTGGGTTGAGAACCCTTTCCTCTTGATGACTGCCTTTCCCCACAGATGGAGTTGTCCTCTCAGCTTGATCCTGCAGGGTGTTCCCAGATCTGCGTCTAGGGCTGAACAAAACAGTCCTCCTCTTCTTCTTTTCTTTCTTCAAGAGCAGAGCCTTCAGATCTTGTTGCCCCTGGGTCAAGTTCATGATCAACTCTTGGAACTGGGCATTCTGAGCCTGGAGGGCCTTGATGGACTGCTCAGCTGATGATTCAGGATTCATGATGATCGGCTGAAATAAACAGCGAAGAAGGGTAAGCAACCTGTCCAAGGGGACACCTGAAATGCAATGAGATGTATGACATGCATGCAATGATTTCAAGGACCTCGCAGGGTAAACAGAGAAATTTGTTAGAGTTGGAAACTGGCAACTTGATTGAAGGAACTTCCTGTTGTAGAGAGCCCTTCTTCAAGGGTCAAAGGCTCACCATATCCAGTGGGTCATAGCCCCTGACAACCTTGGCTAGAGGAAAATAAATCCTCTTTGCCCCTTGCTAGATGTTTGATTCATCACGACCTGTATCACAAGCCCTTGAGATCCTTGAAATGGGTTAGGATGTATGCAATGGTATGATGTCATGCTATGCATGGGGTGATGTATGTAAACCATGTTATGAGTCCCAATTAAGGACTATAAACAGACCCTGCAAGAAATTCAGTATACTTTGTTATGAGTCCCAATTAAGGACTATAAACAAAACCTGCAAGAGATCTAGTAACCCTGTTATGAGTCCCAGTTAAGGACTATAAACAAAACCTGCAAGAAATTTGGTTAACCTTGTTATGAGTCCCAGTTAAGGACTATAAACAAAACCTGCAAGAAATTTGGTTAACCTTGTCATGAGTCCTAGTTAAGGACTATAAACAAAACCTGCAAGTAGTTCATGTGTCAGCTAACAAGCTTGCAAGTAGGCAAGTACAAAGGCACACAAGTCACACAAGAGAAACCCTTAGGGTTTAAGCCAGCATGGGGTCTAGGTATTACCCTCTTGAAGTTGGTGGGTTCAACCTGTCCTAATCAAAGTAACCGGGTTCTAAGGGTCCCAATATCACTGGATTGCTTTCATTGTTCATCGTTTCGATTTAGCCACTGAACTGGCGACCGAAATATTCCAGGAAAGCAACCCTCAATTGAGTGTAGTATCGAGTATCAACCAACCTCGGACTGCACCAAAGTCAGTTATCTCACTACCCTAAAGAGGCCAAGATAGTTCAATTAAGGTTCCTAAGGTCTGTTGATGCTTCACGACACCACGCGGAGGCCCCGTACTCTCCTTGACTGAACTCAAGGGTTACCGGTACACACCAAAGTGCCACATCAACGTAGCAGACTGTTTCAACCATGTCGGTATACCCCGCACAGTTCCCTCACAGCCTTGTTGCTACTTTCTAAGAAGGTATCCCCCAGATCCGGGTTAGGATCTATAGAACTCCCAAGCAACCCACAATTTAAAGCACACAAGGAAAACAATTGAAAACACAATTATGAACTAGCCCTAAGGTACACCTCACTTTAAGTTTAGTCCCCAGCAGAGTCGCCAGTTCTGTGATCGGTGGATCTGGAACTGACTGTTTAACGCTGGTTCGCGAAATGTCGCGGAAGCAAGAGTCGCCACCGTCTTTTATTTTCTCCAAATGGAAAGGACAAAAGCACAGAAAAATTCCTTAAAGAGATTGCTCTCGGTTCGGGAGGTAGATTATAGAAAGGGAAGGTGTTAGCACCCTTTCTATCCATGGTTATCCATGGGCTCTTAGATACTTGCTCATTGTGTTTTCAAAAATGTTTGTTTGCTTTTCAATGTGGGTTAACAAAGTTTCTTTGAAAAATTTCAGTTCGACTCGTACGTCAGAGTGTTTGAAAAATTTGCTTTGAAAGCTTTTGAAAAGTGTTGGTGTGAAAATTCTTTGAATTTTTGTTTTGAAGAAAGCAAGTATCCATGAGTCGTCTACCTACTCTAAGGAATTCGTCTGTGTAAATGTCCTTTAAAGTAGTGCCATCCCACCATTGAGAGGTAGGTAGCACCACCGTTGGAGGTGTTCGGGTCAATTCGAGGTTCGGGACATGGTGATCACCAGAGCAATGGGAAGACACCTTAGAAGCTACCCTCATGCCAGGTTCCCGGATCATGAGGACTTACTAAGACATCCTCTACTCGACGATCACCTTTCGAGGCAAGGCAACAGTGGGGCGTACCTTAGGGGTGGTGTGTGTGATTCGTGTATCGTTTTCATTGATATTTGTCTTGTCATGTTCATTGGTGTTCTACGCTTGATTTTATTTTAAGTCCATACATTCTTTCATGCTTTTGTTAACAGTTAAAAGTTGCGGGAAAAGTAAATCTAAGACTATTACAAATGGCGCGGGTCCACATCGCCAAAATTAAACCGGACCCGATTTGACGGAAAGTAAATAAAGCGAAAGAAATAAAAGTGCGAGCAATTGTTTACACGGCTTTGGGGAGAGATACATAATTATTTGAGCGAAATAAATAAATACGCGAAATAAAGGAATTAAAAACAAAACTAGGGCGTTGGACCCTTTTGCAAAATATTAAATTGCATGAATTAATTAAGAATTAAATGTTTTTGGTATTTTTAGTGTTTTTAGGAATTTAATAAAAAAGAATTAATTAAAAACCAAAATGAAATATTAAACCTAGTTCTAATTATTTTTAAGTTTATTATGAAAGTATTAAAATTTAACCTAAATGCAACCCTAATTAGTTTACAAGTTTAATTATGAAAATAAATAAATCACTAATATTATGGCAAAAAAAAGGAAAATTAAAAGGAATGAAAGTTATTAAACCTAATGCTATATTTTTGGATTTTTAGTTATTAAGAAAAATATTGAATTTTTACCCTAATTTAAACCTAAGTTATTTATACAATTTAATTTATGAAAATGAATAAAATATTATTATTGTAAAAAAAAAGAAATTAAAAGGAACAATATTAATAATTAAACCTAAATTCTATATTTTTTTTATGTTTTATTATGAAAAGAATTAAGATAAACCTAATTAAACTAATATTTATTACATGTTAATTTATTTACAAGAAAATATCAAAATAAATAATCATTATATTTTTTATCCTTTTCTGAGTTTTTAAGGTATTTTTTGTATTTGGTAAAAAAAACAATCAATTAAAGCAAAAAAAGAAAAATATAATAGCAATTAAAAATAAAATAAGAAAAATATGGAGAAGGCAAACCAGGGGGGGGGTTCAGGCCCCAATTGTGAGGTATGGGTCCAGTAATTTGGGCCCAATAAGCTTGAGATTCGTTGACTTTTCCAGGCTACGTGTGGGACCTTGGACTAAGGCTTATGGTACACCTCTGATCTATGCCCTTGATTTGATCTCCAGGACGCGTGGCTGGTTGATCTTTGAGGATGTATGGTGTGTATTATCACTGGCGCTGCATAGGAGTTGGAATTGAAAAATAACATGAAATATTGTACAGACCTGGGACTCGAACCCAGGTCACTAGCATTACTGATCACTTCCTGCGCCACTGAACCACTTCAATTACTTTTAATATATAATAGCTACTAATCAATATAAAAGAAAATTGGTTAGTTATCTGAAAAACGCGCGCAATTCAAAAAGAACCAATGGTTGTTGGCCACGAGGTCTTCTTCTTCGTTCCTGCAAACATCAAAAACAAAGGCCACGGTTTTATGTGTGTTCTCTTAGGCCGGTTTATAGAAAATAGCGATTACGCCGTCTCTAAACATAAATTAGGCGCGAGGATGGATTCTTCTTCGTCTGAACACGCTCATGCCAATGATATTACTCACGAGTCCTAATTTTTCCTTGGATGAAAAGCCCTAATTCGAAAACCTGTAAACCCTAAAAAGCTACAATGGCATCTTTGTACATAACACAGGAAAACGCAATTAAATGTATCAGTTAGCTTTAGAATTGCAGGAGGAATAAGAATCCATGCAGAAAATGTTATGAAAATGCTTAAATTTAAGAATACGATTGTGAGTTTTTCACGACATATGCTGAGTTCTGTACACTGATTCCTTGCCTTTTGATGAGTGTTATGAATTGGAATATGATCAGTGAACCACAAGGAAGCTTTTGGAATGAGTGTCGTGCCTTGAATCCCCTTCAAACAAGGATTTCAGTTTTGAGTTTTATGGATAATTTTTCAAGTTGGCAATGGTGTCTCCTGCGCAGCATTCAGTGTGTTGGCATTAGGTTTTGACTCAGCACTTATGAGGGAAGGGAATTAGGTCATTAGCTGGCCTTGATCCATGCCCATGAGAGAACTAGTCCTAGGTTTTTCACCATTAACCAACTTTCCCTTTTTTAAGCAAAACCAAGACTTGGTGTACAATCTAACCCTAGCATGAGTTTGTGAGCTGGCACATGATATATGGAAGCTATCCAAATTCAAATGACACTATTCCATTGATTTTTAAATTTTATTTGAATTTTTAAAGATTTAAAATGAATTAAATTATCAAAAATTAAATAAAATAGAAAAATCAATGTTTGATCTTGAAATTAATCATGGGACACGTGTGTGGCATGACAAGGCTGAATCAAGTGGAAGAAAGTGGGCCCTTTTGTCAAAAATTGAAATTTCAAGGATAGTTGACTTTTGCCATTTCACAAAAATTTCCCAACTTCTACAAGGCATAACTTGCTCAATTTTTAAGCTTTTCTCATGTTCTTGGACATTTTGGAAAGGTCTTTGAGTCCTTTAACCAATGCCTTTGGTCCCATGTCATTTTGATTTTCCAATCTCAAGTTATGGCCTTTGACTTAAAGTCCCTTTTTGTTGACTTTTGAAAATGACCTATAATGTTGAAATTGATAACTTTTTGTGAGAGCATTTCTTGGACTTGAAGTATGAAGATGAGTTGTAGGAAATGTATTTCTCTTCAAAATGAGCTTTGGATGGAATTTTTCTGATAATCCATGTGAAAGTTATGCCCTGGTCAATTTCAGTTGACTTTTTCAGCTGTCCAAATAAGGAAACTTTTGCATCTTGATGATTTTCTGAGCCAAATTTTGAGAATCATGATCAAGCATTGATCAAATGATGTTTGTGGTTTCAAAATGATATGTTGACCAAAAATTTGAACTTTTGACTGTCAAATGACCATTTTGCCCCTACAGTTGACTGTAGTGCAATTTAGGGTTTTGACTGTGCAATCTTGAGCTGAATGCCTTGAAACTTGATATGAGGATGCTTGACCATGTTTGTAAGCATATGAGACTTGATTGAGCCTTTGAAAACTTCCTTTCCTTGATCAGAACACAAACCCTAGTTTTGACTGTATAGGAGGCCCTTGCACTGTGCAACCCTTGGGGAATTTTGTGACTTGGCTTGGCAATTTCTTGAAGAATATGGGAGGGCAAATTTTGGGGTACAACAGTGTCGAATTCTTGTTTGATTCCATTTACATACACTTCTGCCCCATAATGCCAGGGGACAGCTTTATCAGACACGTAGGGGAGAGGCCCCGGAACAGTAATAATCACAGGTGCAACAGTCATGATTTGAACAGGCTTCTTCGGGAGAGCCTTGATTGGATTTTTGAAGATGGTAACCACAGAAATTTCTCTTATCGGAACTACTTGAACAACAGACTTCTGAAACAAAATCTCCTTACTATCCATTAGGCTTTGGACGCCTATCTTCAGCAAGGGACAACCAGATAGGGAAATAGCACAGAGCAGGCAACCTTCACTGCAACCCGGAAATAAACCGGCCAGCAGTAGGTTCTTCTTGACGGTCTTCAGAGGGGTAACAACTTCATCTACCGAAACAGCAAATATTTCTTCCTCAATGGCATTTACCCTATGCTGGGGCATAGGAGCAGTTACAACGTTTGGTCTCTCCGGGGCTTCAAACTGAATTTCCTTTGCGTCGATCAGATCTTGCACTTTGTTCCTCAAGGCCCAGCAATCATCAGTAGTGTGCCCGGGACTATCAGAATGATAAGCACACCGGGCATTTGGGTTATACTTAGGAGACGCAGTGTTGACGACCTTAGGAGCTTCTTTGAGGGTCACCAGGTTGGTGGATAACAGTTGGGGTAAAATTTGAGATAAGGTCATACTCAGCCGAGTATACTGCCTCTTGGGCCTTTCACTTCTTTGTTGATTGTACTGCTGAGGAGCAGCAACAGGTTTTGAGATGACCAAAGCATTGACGGCTTGGCGACTTTCGGGCTTGACTTGTCTTCTAAGACCATAGACGGCGCTTGCTTCTTTCTTAAATGGCCTCTTCTCAGCATTTGTGGAGGCAGCCTTTTGTATCTTGCCTGACCTGATGCCAGCTTCAATTCTTTCTCCCGTCAATATCAAATCTGTAAACCCAGCGGAGGAGTTACCAACCAAATGATTGAAAAATGGACCAGACAACGTCCCTAGAAACATATCAACTAGCTCCCGATCAGTCAATGGAGGCTGAACCCTACCAGCCAAATCTCTCCATTTTTGAGCGTACTCTTTGAACCCTTCACCCGTTCCTATAGACATACCCTGAAGTTGGGTACGCGTAGGAGCGAGATCAGAATTGTATTGGTATTGTCTGCAGAATGCGCTTGCCAAATCTTCCCAGTGTCGTATGCTAGTTCCCTCTAATTGGTAGAACCATTCAAGTTGCGACCCCGAGAGGCTATCTTGGAAGAAGTGAATCCAAAGGTTCTTATCCGCCGTGTAAGGTTGGATTTTCCTTACGTACGACCTCAGATGCAGCTTTGGGCAGGAGACCCCATCATATTTGGCGAAGGCAGGCGCCTTAAACTTGTGTGGAATTACTACCCCAGAAGATAACCCCAAATCTCCGAAATCTAGTCCCGGCACATTCTGAATTTCCATGGCGCTCAAGCGGTCCTCCAATTGTTTGTATCTGTCAGCAGCAGGTGGGTATTGTTCGTCGTTATAGTCCGTCTCGTTGTCGGAGACTGCGGGACTGGGAGCTCCTCCCCCTTGGGGACTGTTTTTCTCAGCAGACGAAGTAGTTGGATCAGCTTCATTATGGAGTGTGTTCCCAAATCTGCGTCCGGTGTTGAACAACGCAGTCCTCTTTTTCTTTTTCTTCTTCAGGAGTAGAGTCTTCAACTCTTGCTGACCCTGGGCTAGGCTTAGGACCATCTCTTGAAACTATGCACTTTGGGCCTGAAGGGCCTTGATTGCTTGCTCACTGGACGAGTCTGGATTCATGATGACTGACTGTTCCAAATAAACAGCGAAGAAGATTAAGCAACCTGTAGAAAAATGGGTACCTGTTATGCACATGATGCATGAGATGCTATCTATGCAATGCATTCAAGGGTTCTTGGAAATTCATAATTGTTGTAGACAAAAAGAACGCACGTCATTTTAATAAGAAAAGATTTGTTAGTACATAAATGACCCATGGGCCAAAAATTACAAAATAATTTCTCAGGGTAGAAAGACATTGCGCATCCTTTTTGGTGCGATGTAGGTGTTGAGGACCTCTTGCTCATGGAGTCGGCGGGTAAGCTCTAGAACCTTCTTCTCACTGGTGTAGAAGCTAGCCTCAAAAGTATTACGTTCTTCCTTGAGCTGAATCCAGCTTTTCTGCATCTCCTCCCACGATGTAGGCATGTCTGGATGTAGGATGGTGTAGGAAACCTCTCCTTCATTGACGGGCTCTTTAATCACAGGGAGAATATGAGGATAAGGCATCACCAATCTTTGGGCTCGGGCTCGTACCCATTTGAGATAAGGTTCAAGAGGGATGGAGTTCTTGTGTCCCAAAGTGTTGCTATCAACCTTGTTGAGTTTTCCCCAAGCTCTGATGAATCTTTGGCGAAGTCCTTACGCATCATTGTCGAAGTCAAAAACTAAGCTAGGAATCAACATATCATGAGAGCCATCCCTCCGGGCATATCCAAATTGCCTCAAAGCTAGGCAAGGATTGTAGGTGATACCCCCTCTAATTCCAAGTAAAGGAACATTAGGGAATTCTCCGCAACGATCGATAATGATGATATTTTCTCTGGACCGAGAACACCAATGCACATCAGAATGAGTAAGAGCCATCAATCGTTGGGACCACCTTGTACCTTGATCATTCTTCAGGACAGATTGTGGAAGGTGCGAAATAAACCACCTTGCGAGGAGGGGAGTACAGCACATGAGAACACCCCTCTTTCTCATTGTTCGTGTGTAAAATGAGTGAAGGATGTCCCCAAGCAATGTTGGTATTGGGTTTCTGGACAAGAAGATTTTGACAGCGTTGACATCTACCAATTGGTCAGGATTTGGGAACAAGACCAACCCATAGATAAGGAGTGCCACAATCTCTTCAAAGGCTTGTAGGTCCAATGAGTTCCAACATTCTTGTGCCTTCTCAAACAAGAACTTGGCTAAGAATCCTTTGACGCCGCTTCTGGTTTCCCAATGCCCCTTGATGTCGGATGGTTGTAGATGTAATGCTCGAGCAACATCTTCCGGCTTTGGTTCCTTTTCCGTATCGTTGAAGGGTAGTTGATTAAGGATAGGAATTCTCAGGAGTTGAGAAAATTCCTCCAAAGTGGGTACCAACTGGTAATCGGGGAAAGTGAAACAGTGGTGAAGAGGGTCAAAGAACTGGAATAGCACTTTCATCGTGTCTTCTTCAATGTTGGCGTTGACTAGGCTGAGCAGTCTACCATGTCTTTCACTGAAGGATGAATTTTCCGGAATTCTTGAGGCGAGCTCCTTGAGTTGAGGAGAGATTCTCACAAGGTTGACTTGAATGGTATTTCTGCGAGGAATCTCCATGACCTGCAAAACAAGAACAAAGATGAAGATCCAAAACCCTTGAAATGGTTAGTAAATGCATATGATGCTTCATGATGTTTATGATGTATGCACAAAACATATGCACAAACAAGTCACACCAAACCCTAGTTTCAGGTTCGCATGGGGTTTCATAGGTAAGTACCCTCTTGAGTGTAGTTGGCTTAAAAACCTGTCCTATAAATAGTAACCGGGTTCTAAGGAGCTCAATATCATTGGGTTGTTTTCAATGTTCATTGTTTTGGTTTAGCCACTTAACTAGCGACCAAAATATTCCAAGAAAACAACCCTCAATGAGTGTAGTATCGAGTATCTACCAACTTCGGACTGCACCAAAGCCGGTCATCTCACTACCCCTAATGAAAGGCCAAGATGGTCAAGTAAGGTTCTAGGTCATTAGTGCTTAGTGACATCACTCAGCGGCCCCGTACTCTCCTTGATTGAACTCAAGGGTTACCGGTACTCACAAATATGTCGCACTAATATAGCTATTGCTTAGACCGTGTCGGTATACCCCGCACAGTTTCCACAATGTATTGCTATCTATGAATGTTTCCCAAAATCCGGGTGGACGATTGTAAACCCAAACAATAGAGCCAAAGTATAAAGCAAGCAAATCAAACAATTAGTCATGCAAGAGGGTGATCTAAGCCCTAAGGTTACTCCACTTTTAAAGCTTCCCCAGCAGAGTCGCCAGTTCTGTGACACGGTGGGAGAACTGACTTATGAATTTTGCGTTTGTTTTCGCAAATGTTTCGGTTGAGCAAGAGTCGCCACCGACTTTTTATTTTATCCTAAGGAAAGGTTTAAAAAGCACAGCAAAAACCTTTGAGATGTTTTCTTGGGTTCGGGGAGTAGATTATAGAAAGGGAAGGTATTAGCACCCCTTCTATCCATGGTTATCCATGGGCTCTTAGTTACTTACTTAGATCACTTGCCTTTTTCAACTGTTTGAAATGGTGCTTTGTGTGTGTGGGTTTGAAAATGTTTTGAAAAGAGGCCAATGTAGTGGCAACCTTTGTAATGATCCATGTTGGGATGTATACAAAGGTGTATGTCTTTTGAAAAGGTTTTCATTTGTTTTTGAAAGTCGTTTTGAAAGTGTAGTGATGTGTGATTTTGAAATTAGGCAAGTGTTTTGTTTTGCAAGTTTGATTCAAGTAACTAAGAGGTTGCCTACTCCTAAATTTCTCAAAAGATTATTGCTATGTTTTAACCCTTTTAACAAGTTTGTTCCACCATTGTATTTGGTGGACAATCTTGTGTTAGGATGTGAAAGGGACGGGCGCGGGTCATCGTTTAGACCATAATTGCAATAGTGCCAAGTATCTTTGGGCATTTTCCTTAAGGGACTTGATCATTTTGTTTTGAAAAAATATTATCGAGGGACCATGATCATTTAAATTGTTTGTTTTGCCCAAAGAGACCTAACATGCAATATGGCCCAATTTTGAAAGGCAACAAGTGGATATAACCCTAGGGGTGTTAGTGTGCAAGTGTGTTTTATTGCATACAAGAGTTTTTCTTTGAATTAGGTTTTTCTATTTCATTGATTTTATCTTGTCATACACGTCCTAATTACTAGCAATAAGAAGCGGAAATGTAAAATCCTACGCTATTACAATAGTTAGGGGAGGGGGATACACATTTGTACATGGGGGGTTCAACGAGAAAAATAGACAAAAAAGAAAATAGCGAAAAACAAGATATATAGAGAGAGGGAGGGAGCCTGCGCGCTGTTGGGAGGCCATCAGAAGTTCTGACCCAGATCCGCTGTCAGATGATCAACCTGTTGGTGAAACTGGATGAATCAGAACTTCTGACTCTAGAACCTGCAAAACAGAACCTTGTTAGTGGGGAAACCAGAAGTTCTGATTTCCCTGCGCTGCAAGACATAAGTTTGTTAGTGGAGAACCCAGAAGTTCAGATTCTGCTGAAAAGGCAATAACTCTCAGAGGTTCTGATGTTATTGACAGCAAAACAGGCTTCAGATGTGCTAACGTCAAAGTCAGCACTTGGCTTTTTCCTGCACTAATCAGAACATCTGCAATCCTGTTATTACTCCACAAAACAGAAAACATATTTGGAACAGATCCAGCAAAATAGCAAAATGTCTCAGAGGTCAAAATCACCAAGGTCACAGGCAAGTCCTAAACTGGCTCAGAACGTTCTAAGGTATGAGAGTCCTCAGAACATAAACAGCAATAACATGAATATTTACATTATGTTACTTGAATATGCACAGCTGATGATGCTTAACAGTGTGGTGAGGGTCAGCAGGTGCTTACCTGACTTTCTGGAAAATGGTGGGTGAAAGTTAGCTTTTGGTTCTGGTGGTGTTCTAGACAGATTTGGAAAAGGGGAAGTGAAGGTGTATACGTGTATAGGGTCAGAAGTTTGGAAAGAACGTTTTTGGTTTACAGAAAAGAGCTGGGTGTTTGATGAAGTTGAAGGTGAGAAACTTAAAGTTATGAAACAAAGCTGGAAATTTTGGCAGAGTTTCAGAATGTTATGTTGCTAGGAATTTCGTTTCTCTCTTAGCAATTTTTCTGTTTCTTTTCTTGAACTTCTTGAACGTCTTTTGTAGTGGGGAAAGCTCTCTATTTATAGGCAAAGTTCTTGTGGATACCTTGAACATTTAAGGCGCCAACAGAGTTTGAATTTGTTCTTTGACAGAAATTCCTGGGAAGTTGTGATAACAGCTATTTTTCAGCCTAGGTAGCAGCAGCAGGCGTAGATTGGGGGAAGTGACCTCTGAAATGGGCGGTGGCGTGAAGACCCATGCCAGAATCTGTGCAAAAGCATTTTCCAAGCCACACGTGAATGCTCAGGAGTGGTTGGAAGCATTAATGGGCATTAAATGGTGACAAGACCTGTCAATACCAACATTCTGGTTGTTTGAATCAGCAGCGTAAACCATGCTCTGGCCTTGGCTACCTGTTGTCTTAGTAAGCTATGGAGATTCTCCTGGTTTTCTGGTACGTTCCTTGGATCTACTTCTGGACAATCTGGACTTAGAGATTCTGTATCAATGTGACACTTATCCCTCTGACCTTTCATCTTCTGACTTCAGCCTGTTCTGAAGGAGCCTTTATACTTTCATATTTCTCTTGCATTCCTTTAGCAAGTTCTGACTGAGCTTGTGTAACTGCTGAAGGGGTATGTTCTGTTTGAGGCTTACACTCTGAACCACGTTTACAACTTCTGATTGAACTGATGTAGCTGCTGAAGAGACAACTTCTGACCATCCTGAGCCAAACTTGCAACTTCTGACCATCTTCATCTGGAATGGATCCAGAAGTTCTGAAGCGCTGATTTTTCCAAAAAACACTTATTTTAAAGAAACATTCTAAGCACTTAGAATTTGATTTTCCTCAAGATGAAAGCATTGTCGTTGGAGTTTGTGAGATCATCTTGCTCTTGTAAGTGACTTGCTTGGGCAAAAGGATAACTCAGGACTTGGATTTGTTCCAGGGGATTTTGAAAAATCTAAGATGGTTTCCTAAAGAAAGGGAGGGCAAATTTTGGGGTACAACAATATGATAGCTAGATCTCAAACAGAAGAAGAGCATCTTGATCATTTACAGAAACTATTTGAGAGACTAAAGAAGTACAAGCTGAGGTTGAACCCAAATAAATGCACGTTTGGAGTAAGGTCTAGTAAGCTCCTAGGCTTTGTCTTCAGTAATAAGGGTATTGAAGTAGATCATGCCAAGGTGAAAGAGATACAAGAGATACATGTTCCCCGTACTGAAAAGGAAGTCAGAGGATTCTTGGGACGTTTGAACTACATTGCCAGATTCATTTCTCACCTGACAGCTACTTGTGAACCAATCTTCAAACTACTGAAGAAAGATCAAGTAGTCAAATGGAATGATGAATGCCAAACTGCTTTCGACAAGATCAAAGAGTACTTGCAAGATCCTCCTGTGTTGATGCCACCAGTCGAGGGAAGTCCATTGATCATGTATCTGACTGTTTTGGAAAATTCAATAGGGTGTGTACTGGGGAAGCATGACGAGTCTGGCCGAAAAGAGCACGCTATTTATTACCTGAGCAAAAAGTTTATCGACTGTGAAACAAGGTATTCACTGCTCGAGAAAACTTGCTGCACTCTGGCATGGGCTGCTCACCGGTTAAGATAATATATGATGACTCATACTACCTTGTTGATATCTAAAATGGATCCAATAAAATACATCTTCGAGAAACCTGCACTCTCTGGGAGAATAACGAGATGGCAGATGATCTTGACAAAATATGACATACAGTACACTACCCAGAAAGCAATAAAGGGTAGTGTACTAGCTGATCACCTTGCTCACCAAGCTGTAGAAGACTACCAGTCCATGAAGTTCGAATTCCCAGATGAAGACATCATAATGGTAAACAACTATGAAGAATTCAGACCATATGACGGACCTGAACAAGGATCCCGATGGACCCTGTTCTTTATGGGGCATCTAACGCACTCGGAAATCGTATTGGTGTTGTACTCATATCTTCAGAAGGATGTCACAATCCCTTTACTTCAAGACTCTGCTTCAACTGTACAAATAACATGGCGGAATATGAAGCGTGCATCTTTGGTCTCGAAGCTGCCATAGACTTGGGGATCAAATCTTTGAATATATTCAGAGATTCAACTTTGGTCATTAGCCAGATCAAAGGGGAATGGGACACCAAACACCATAACCTTATCCCTTACAAAGAACATGTTTTGACATTGCTTCCACACTTTGAAAAGATTACCTTCGAGCATTTCCCGCGAGAAGAAAATCAGCTAGCAGATGCACTGACCATAATGTCATCTATGTTTAAACTTAAATGGGATAACGAGGCTCCCCAGATCACCATTGAACTAAGGGATGAACCAGCACACTGTCACGAGATTAATACTGAAGAAGTAGTCGACCAGCCTTGGTTTCACAAAGTCAAGAGGTATCTCGAAACACAAGAATATCCAGAAGGAGCTTCAGTAAATGATAAGAAGTTCTTAAGGAGATTCTCTTCTAAATTCTTCCTTAGTAATGGCATTATTTACAAATGCAACCATGAATCTGTGTTACTTCGGTGCATAGACAAGGTTGAAGCTAAAAGGATCATGGCTGAATTACATGAAGGTACTTTTGGCACCCATTCCAGTGGGCATACGATGGCAAAGAAAATCCTACGGGAAGGCTATTACTGGTCTACCATGGAAGCAGATTGCTATCAACACTCTCGAACCTGCCACAAGTGTCAGATTTATGCTGACAAGGTGCACGTACCTCTGGTTCCTCTGAACGTCTTGACGGCTCCTTGGCCCTTTGCTATGTGGGGGATTGATATGATTGGGGAAATCAAACCAACAGCCTCCAATGGACACCGCTTCATCTTAGTGACCATTGACTATTTTACAAAGTGGGTTGAGGCAGCCTCTTTCGCTTCCGTGACCAAGAATGTTGTAGCTCGGTTCGTCAAGCAAAATCTCATCTACCGGTACAGTATCCCAGAGAGGATCATTATAGAAAATGGTACGAACCTGAACAATACTATGATCACTGCCCTATGCAAACAATTTAAAATCCAGCATCATAATTTTTCCCCTTACCGGCCGAAGATGAATGGTGTTGTCAAAGCCACGAATAAGAATATTAAAAGATCATACAGAAAATGACAGTCACGTACTAAGACTGGCATAGATGCTACCATTCGCTTTCCATGGGTATTGTACCACATCTCGCACGTCAACCAGGGCAACACCATATTCTCTGGTATACGACATGGAGGCTATCTTGCCTATTGAGGTCCAGATCCCCCCTCTAAGAATTATGAAGTATGCAGGGTTGAATGAAGAAGATTGGATCCAGACTCGACTTGATCAACTAAACTTGATTGATGAGAAAAGACTTACTGTTGTCTGTCATGGTCAAATGTATAAAAAATGGATGATCAAGGCTTTCAACAAAAAGGTCAGACGCCAAGTGTATCAAGTTGTAGATCTGGTGATCAAGCGTATCATACTTCCACAAGGTGATCCTAGGGGAAAATGGACTCCTACATACAAAGTACCATTTGTAATCAAAAACATATTCTCTGGAGGAGCGATGATCTTAACAACCATGGATGCCAACGACCTGCCGCACCCTGCAAACGCAGACATAGTCAAAAGATACTACGCATAAGAGACCCGCTAGGTTAACACACCTAGGCAAAACAAGGGCATCCCGGTGAACCAAAAAGGTTCGAGCAAAAATTAGGGATAAAACAAAAAAAATCTATACACCCGGCAAGTTGAAAACTCGAAAGGGCGACTTGGGAAAAAAGGGTATCCCGGTGGACTGAAAACCCGAAAGGGGGGTCCAGAAAAAGTTAGGGAATTAAAGCGTATGAATATGTCCTGTTGAATCACCTTACGGACAACCTGACAAACTCAGCGGTTCTGATCAATTCAATCATCTTCGGACGAGGCAACAAATAGACAAGATGCTCAGAGATATGAAGGCTATAGCAGAATGGGAACCCCATGGGATTATTTCACATAGCTATCTTTTCTTTGTATCAAAATTTTCATTTTTTATGACAACATTCTCTTACTAGAATGTTTGTCTCATTGTACAAAAATACTTACTCAAAGTCAATACAAAGATATTCCTTTGGAAGTGCAAAACTATCTGTTTTTCTTTACTCTTGTGTTTTGTTTACAAAAACGTCCAATGATTTATTTTTGAACATATGAATTTGAACATAATTATTGTTTACAAATAAAAAAAATAGAAAGACAATCACTGAGGGCTTTAAGGTAGGGAAATCTCTCTAAGTTATTTCCATAAAACCCCCGCAGTATGCAGTTTAATCCCCAGTGGAACAGAGCTTCCAATTATCAATCCCCAGTAGAAGTCGTTCAATTTCTCTGGATTCCTCAACAGGATTTTACAAACGGTACACGACATTTCCCTTACAACAGAGTTTATTTCTCTAAGTGAAAATTCATCAACACTTCAAAACATGAAGACTTACACTCCATATCCTCAGTAGTAGTCAGGGATTTATTTCCCCAATCCAACAACAGTGCAGCAGACTAGCTCACATACACATATATCGCATCATAATTTAATGTTTACACAAGAGCTTAAACTATTACCCAAGTGTTTAAACCATTGTTCAAAAGATCTTTCCATTTATGGCATAAAGGCACCATTGTTATTCTTGAAAAGCAAGCTTTTGTACAAAGTTTGTCTTGAGCCCATACCTTGCTTGTTACTGATTATACTCCACCATAAATCATGGGAAGTATCTCCTCTATACCAATAACTTTGGTACTTCACCTTGGGACTATGGAGTACTTGATATAGTTTGATCTTTGTAATCCAACCAAACCATAACATGCTGTCTTGCAAACCTAGTCAGCTCATATGCACAAACCTCCTGCCTATAAATAGAAGAAGCATTTGTAAGACAAAGAGGTTAGAAAAAATAGAGAGAAAAGCCAAAAGTTGTATTGGTAAACCCTCAAAATCTCATATTCACAAAAGCCATAACAGTCCATAAAACTTCCACTCTTGAGTTTTAAAGTCCAAACCTTTGAACCTCTCATACCTTGCAAATTCTGTCAAACCATCTAAACACTCCGCATACATCATATAGAAGTTGTTCAAACACAAGAAAAACTTTTGTAGCATCAATACCATCACTTCCCAAGCTCAACAACAGCCCATACAGCAGCTCAAACTCAAAGCACAAATTTCAGTTTTAAGGTAAGTTTTCTTGATTTTGAACTCTTCATACAAGCATCATTAATGGTTCATTTGTGAAGATAAAATGTAGATATCATTGCCTTAAAGCTAACCATATGCTTTTGCTTTTCATTTTCACTAACCATGTGTTGAGAATTGACTTTTACATGTAGCAAAACAGTGATAAAAACAAAAAACAACAGTTATGCGTCGACACGAAATGCTATGAGTCGACACATATTATGTCTAAAACAGGTTATGAGCCGATGCAAACTATTATGCATCGATACAAAATGTTGCATGAGTCGATACAAAATACGAATGCGTCGACTCATACTGAGTTAATTTTCATTTTTCAGCAGCAAGAAAATTTTTGTATCAATACATAAACCGTTTTCGTATCAATACATAATCGCATGCGTCAATACATAAACTGTGTTCGTATCAATATATAATGGCATGCGTCAATACATAAACTATTTTCGTATTAATACATAATGGCATGCGTCAATATATAAATTATTTTTATATCAATACATAATGACACGCGTCAATACATAAAATTTTCGTATCAATACATAAGTATATGTGTCAATACATAAAAAAAATTCAAAATTTTTTTTCTTATTTATTTATTTATTTATTTTTGAATATTTTTTATTCATTCAATATGGTTGTAATAGTAAATTAGGATTTATTTGATTTCACCCCCCCCCCCCCCCCCCCACACACACACACATTTGTAAATTTGTATCCCCATCCCCCAAATTATGTAATAGCGTAGGATTTTAATTTCCGCAACTTATCGCTTTAATATAATTGTTAGTAATTAGGGTGTGTATGGAAAGATAAAATCAACAAGTAGAAAACCCTAATACAAGACAAAACAAGCATGAAAATCAATACACTTGCACACAAGCACCCCTAGGGTAAAATCCACTTGGTTGTCTTATAAATGGCCATATTACACATGTGAGGTATCTTAGCAAAAATACAAGATCATAGTCCCTCGATGACGCTATCTAAGTTGCCTTTCAAAATGATCTTAGTCCCTAAAGAAAAATGCTAAGATACCTTGAAACATTGCTAATCATGGTTATACGATGACCCATGCCCGTCCCGTTTACATCCAAAGATAGGGTTACTTATCAAATCAATGGTAAGATAACAATGTCAAAGGAAAGAAGAAATGAACATAAAAGAATTTTTAGTAGGTAGAATGCTCCTAGTTACTTGCTCCATTTCAAAAGCAAACATCCTTGCTATTTTCAAAATAAACACCTACACTTTCAAAACATCTTACAAAATTTGAAAACATTTTCAAAAGACCAACACTTTGTATACATTCTTACGAACGAGAATCATTACAAAGTTTATATAAACAATGGCCTCTTTATAAAATACTTTTAAAAACCACACAAAGCACAATTTCAAACAAAAGCAAGTGATCTAGCAAGTAACTAAGAGCCCATGGAAAACCATGGATGAAAAGGGTGCTAACACCTTCCCTTTTCATAATCTACCCCTCGAACTCAAGAAACAATCTCAAAGGTCTTTCCTGTGCTTTTTCACCTTTCCTTTTGGATAAAAGAAAAGTCAGTGGCGACTCTTGCTAACCGCAACATTTGCGATCAAACGCAAAACACCCAAGTTAGTTCTCCCACCGTATCACAGTAGGAAATTTATATTCTCGCACTTATATTTTTATGCTATGATTAGTAATTAGGGTTGTATGGAAAGACTAATAATTGGACATAGACAACCTAATTCTCAAGACTAAATAATTGAATTAACACACAACTACACTTGCACCTTTAGGGTAATATCTCTTGTTTCCTTACAAATATTGGTCATGTCTCTCGAAAGTAGGGATATTTTAACAAAAGACCCTCGATACAATCGTCATTGTCCCTACGATACAAAAGATCATAGTCCCTCGAGTTTCCTACGAAAAGATGATCTAGTCCCTCAATGACCCTACGAGAAAAATGATGATATTCCCTTCGATACAATTGCTATAATATCCTTACATGTTGCCTTCTGTGACCATACGATGACCATACGCTTGTCCCTTCACATCCAATAGATAAGATTACCTACCAACTAATGATATGGATAATAATATCTCCAAAGGAAAAGGAAAAGAGTAGGAAAGACAAAAACCTGGTGGGTAGGACTCTTGAATGCTTTCTCACCAACAAAACATTTTCTCACATCACCCTTTCAAAACAATAAATATTTTACAAAACACTTTGTATATATTCTTGAGGACTAATACAAGAATTATTACAAAGTCTGCCACATTGGCATTTCAAAATATTTTCAAACAATTCACACACAAAAAGCAAGTGAGATAAGTAATTAAGATCCCGTAGATAACTACGGATGTAAAGGGTGCTAACACATTCCCTTTATATAATTTATCCCCCGAACTCAAAATCTTTCAAAGGTCTCTTGCTAAAAGCACATTTCTTAAATATTGGATAAAAGAAAAGTCGGTGGCGTCTCTTGCTAACCGCATATTTGTGATAACACTAAAAAAGTCAGTTCTCCCACCATATTACAATGATCAAGATTTTTTTTGTTCCCAATGCTATAGTGTGATTCTGCTGCTACTGTTGATGGTGATATATGTGTTCTGATGTCTTACCAAATATTATGATATCGTGGTGGATGTGTGAACTTGGATAGTTCATATTTGGTTGATGTTTTGGATTTTCTTGTGTCTTGGGTTTTCCTCTTGAGGGGGAGAAATGATTGTATAAAACAAGGGGAGTAATGCTCCTATTTTTGTAACTGTAGATTATCATTAACATATCATTTTGTTTGCATTTTTTTATCTCTAGAATAATTGTGCACTTGATGTGTGCCCGTCTTCTATGCTAATTTGTTTTGTGGTTAGCTTTCCTTTTTCATATCATGGCTAAAAAGGGGGAGTGATTATATATGTGGACCATATGCTAACTACTATAACTACTGTCTTGGAGCTTTTCAGGTATGTTGATCTAAGCATGAGACAAAAAAAAATTATGTGTGGTTTATTTGTGAGATTGTTATTTATCTTCTGTTGCTGATGTCTCTGATATATTTTTCAAACCTATGTGATTTTGTTGTCATCTGGATTGTGATGCTTATGTGCAAGGGTTATTAAGTTGTTTTAACCAAATTTTTTTAAATGGTGAGATTGTTAATTCTCTGTTTTTATGATTGGCATTAATTTTGAAAAAACTAACTTGGCAACAATATGTTGAACAAGATGTTTCAACTTGCAGAAAAATATCTTGAATAAGATGTCCTATCCAGAATCATTCGACATCGTGACTGGTACAACTAGATACTTTGATTCTTTTAGTTTATTGCAAATGCAAAATATTCTGGGAATATTATGCTATCCCATGTGGCGCTCAGTTTAAGGATTAAGAGATTCAAGTTGACTTAAGGATTATTCTTTGTTTCTAATTATTAATATAATTTAGGAAACTAATGATTGATGTCCTATCTTTGAGGAGGTAAATTTGCAGGTTTATTTGCAATGTCCTGCTGCATTTTTTAAGCCCAATCCATTCCAGTAAAGGATTATAAATAGAATGCTACAAACCTAATTGAAAGGTGGAACATGTATTATTGTTAAGTGTATTTTTAGGGTTTGTGCGTTTTTGTTAATTGTGAACCTATCTAATATCATCTTGGTATAAGAGTAGGACTATTTCTATTGAGTTGTAAGTATTGTCAATCACTCTTAAGCTTCTAATTATTGAGTGATTGTGTGTTTTTGAAGTTTGTCTTCTAATTCTTTTGAATTGTGTTCTTGTCATTGTTTATGACTGAAAAGGAAGTGAGAGGGGTGTCATACCTAGGTGTGTCTTAGGTAGAAGTATATCATGAGTAGTGATTAAGTGAGAAGTTGTAAACGGGGGAGTTTAGCTTCGAATTGATACTATTTAGTAGATTTTATTCCTAACTTCATAGCTCCAAGATGTAGGTGTTGGTTTACATTGAACTGGGTTAACAACTCTGTGTGATCCTTTATTTTTCAGTATTGTTTATCTGTTATACCTTGTCATTGTGTTTTGTTTAGAGATCAGTGTCTCGGAATCTCTTATGACATCTGAGATCTGATTATCAGAATTTCAACAAAGGTGTTTCTCAATTGTGTTATAGAAATTCAGAAGCCAGGTGACATCAATTCCTTTACAGTCAATGGTCAAAGATTGAAACAATATGCTAGAGATGAGTTACCTAATACAAAGGTGTCTCTGATACTCGCACAATATTAAGTGAGAAGCAGTCAAGCTAATGACAATAAATAAGCGCTTAACGGGGTGCACCCCATCAGGTAAAAATTTGAAGCTTGGTTCGTAATTTCAATTTCATGTTATTTTATAGTATTTATATTTTCTATGTTGTAGTTCTTAGAAAGGTGAAAAATATTTGAGATACACAAGTATTGAAGAGAAGTAAGAAAAACTAAGAAAAAATTGAGCAAAAAGAAGAATCATTACAATAATTTTCGTGGCCACAATTTTCAATTTCTCTGTTACTTTCAGTCATCATGCCACCAAAATGCAATCTCACATCTGCTCCAACCGCTTCATCTACACCACTACCCCAACCTACAATCACTTTTCGAACTCACCAGCAAGACCATTAGTTTAGATTTCTATGCCAACGTATTCAACCAAGAGCTGAAAGATTACACTTTATATGGAAAAGTTAAATATATTGATTATAGTGCTAATATGATAAACTCGTTGCTTGATTTACGTCCCTCAAAGATGTGCGGAGTCCAAAACAGAAGAGCATGCAATAACAAGATAACATGTGCGGAGTCCTTCAATGAATTTAGAGATCATATGCATGTTCAAAACTAGAGGGAGAAGTTTGCAGCGTCACAAGCTTTATAGGCCTACTTCACAGAGGAAGATCAAGCAATGGCCACTTAGAGAGATCAGATGCAAGCGAATTGGGATGGGCAGAACCAAGAGTTTGATGAAGCTACGGATTTCATGCGGCATTTCAACCTGACGACATGTGAGTTAGGAATTTCACAATCTTCTTACTTTTTATTCTTGTTTTTCAGTAATAGTTGTACTTTTGAATTATTAAGAGTTTCAGTTGTTTCTTTTTAATGCTTTCCCTTTTGTAAAATTACACATTATTTAATTAATTAATGAGTTTGTTTGTGTTGTTTTCTTCAATTGTTGTCAAGTAAAGAGAAAAGTATGAAGAGGAGTAACATTCGACAATATTGTTCTCAATCACTGGATACTTCAAGAAATAAGGTTCGAGCGTAATGATTGTTCATCTACTAGGATTTTCATTATTGTTGAATTGTTGCCGATCTGCTTGATTACACGCCGAGGCAACATGTTTGTTTAACTTAGATTCTTTCTTAGGTGAATTTAAAAAGAATTTTTATCTGTTGCTAAACCCATTAAGTCTGAGTCATTATTTCAGTGGCTTAACCACATATTTATCTGATTGACTCGAAAGAGAAATCTTTCTATCTACTCCTTGGAGTTAGGTAGATGATTATTTTTCTAATGCACACAAAAAGTTAAGTTTGGAGTTGCTTTTAGAATGACCAACAATTTAGTTTGGAATTGGGGTACTAGAATATAAGAACAAAACAAGTGATAATGAAAAAAAGAGACTGAATATAAACTAGAAAATTATTATAATGTTAAAATCTAGAGTTTCTGAAAAAAGTACTAAAAAGAAAAAGAAAGTCAGAATTATATATCCATCGGTGAAAATATGCAAGAATAGCATGAAAATATGAAAATAATGGGTACTTAACTCTAAGGAATTGAACCTAATGGTCAAATATATCACACATTGACATAAGTCATGTTACAACCTTTGAAAGTCCTTAAAAGAGTGTTTTCAAATAGAAAGTTACAAATATTTAAAAGTTTTGCGAATTAAGATGTTTGATGTCAATTGTACGTGAATGAGTGTTTACCGTGTTGTTTCAATACGAGTAAACAATGAGACTGATTGAAGGTTAAGTACATAGAAAGTTGAAGAAAAACTCTTTGAAGTTGGATGAATCAAAGTGAGGGATGGAATTGATAACTTTACTATCACGAGTGTTTGTAATTGGTTTGGTAAGTACAAAGTTTTGAGGGAGATAACAATTATGACTAAGTTTCTTAAACAATCAACAATGTAAGTTTGGGAATATCATGACACTTTATTATCATGTAATTTTCACAAGCATTTGTATTTGTTTTTAATAGTTTTCAGTTAACTTTGATTGAGTTTTATTAAATATAGGAATAAAATGAAAAAGTGAAAAAAAAAATAGGAACAAAGGTGAAAATATGAAAATTTTGAAGAAATAGTTTACCTTGCAACTGAATTTTTCGCGTGGCCATCATGGGCGTAATGGATCCCTTTTTCTAACGTGTTTTTGCTTCTATTTAAAGGAAAAGGTAGATGAAATAAAGGTGGACATTCTTGTGATTGAATTTTGACGGTGAAGAAATTTCTAAAGATCTAGAGTAAAGGTTTTCATCACTAGAAGCCAAATTCTAACCGTAGATTTATGTATTGTTTCTTTATTACTTCAGTTATGATTACCATTAGTATGAGTAACTATGTTTTTTTATTTATTAGAGCTTGTTAGATGGACCTGTATGAATTTGTTAGATCATATGTTTGCATTTTGTACTATTTGAACTTTTGATTAATTCAGTATTTTATTCAGTTACCTTCTTTTTTATTGCTTTATATGTATTGCAAATTTATATATTGAACTTAGAAAACATATTGATTACTAACCATAATTGTACAAATTTTATCTAAGGTAACTATTAAACTTAGTAATCGAAAAGGGATAAGAGATTATAAGTTGTGACTTATGGTTTAACATTTCAACTATCATCTATTTTAACTATCCTATGACCTAAGAGACTAGAGAGTGTAGCGAGAATAGTTAGTTATATGTGAAGGAGATGTGTTCATCCTTCTTAGGTTGTTTTTGGTGAAGACAAACACCTATCTTAGAAGAAAGATCAAAGAAGACAAAAAGATTGGAATCAAAGTATCAAGTTTGCATAAGTTTTGGATTTAAATTGAATTGGATCATAGACCAAGGTAAAATGTGCAATTTAGTTGTTATAAGGTTTATGTGCTCAAGAATTAATCATAGACTTTTAAGCATGCATAAGTTTCAAAATTGCATTTTAACTTATAAATTTTCGAGTTTTTATTAAGGTAAATAATTTAACCTAATCAAGTCAATCAATTTACATTTGTTCTATTTGAACGATTTTTTTTTTCAAAAGAAGTCAATCGATTAACATGGCAAGTAAATCAATTTACCATTCCAATTTTTAACAATGTAAATCGATTAACCAAGCTATGTCAATCGATTAACCTGGTGTTTTTTCACATTTTTTCTAAACGTTAGGAATAGTTAATCAATTAACATCATCAGGTAAATCGACTAACCTCTGTAGCTTTTGGAAAAATATGAAACAACATGATACATTTTCATTGCATTATTTCATGAATCATTTTCCTAAAGAATTACAAATTATTTTTGATTATTTTAAAGCATTACAAATATCTTCAAAGTGGTGTCTTGTGGTGTATAAGTAGTAGAATAATTTGACAGAAATTTTTCACTTTCTTCATGAACAATTTTCATTTGTTTTAAGTATCAATATAATATTAACAGAACAACTTTTTTCTGCATAATTTTCATTCATATGTGAAAAAGTTTAGTGAAAACACTAGATCACTTAAATGTTTACATCATCTTGATTTGTTCATTGAAAGAGAGGATGGAATTTTCAATATATCATAAAAGCAGGAAAACTTTCAAGTATTATCAAGTCTGCTGCAAAAAATTTCCGTACTCATTTTTTTATTTATCAATTTACTATAATATTACCAAGTGTGTGTGGTGATTTTATCTGTAAGAAAGTTGTTACACTTATTACAGGTGTTTACAAATAAGAAGAGTCATATTTCTATTTGTTAGAAAAGTTATTTAAATTGGGTTGATTCAAAGTCAACCATAGTTGTTGGTGTTGTTAGAAATCAACGAAAAGGTTTGCTTCTTTGTAAGAGAAGTCTTCGTGTTAGGCTTGTACAAAGATCTGACAATTGTGAAAATCTCTCACAGGGTGTGAATGAACTGGAGTACTCTTGTTTGGAAAGAGGAACCAAGATATATCTTTATGTTATTTACTTTTATGCACTTTACTTTTTTGTATTTCTTCGGTTGTTAAACCAGAAAAATAAAAGAGATATTCATTTGTAAAAATAACTAAATAATTTCATAAAACCTAATTTTTAGGGGCCAAATTGTGATAATTTTTAGTATAGTTTTGTGGTGCCTTTTGACTTGATTCTTTATATTAATATGACAAAACCTCAACTTTCATGTAAATATCATTTAATTGACCGTTTGCGCCTCATTTTGTAGGTTTCCTTGCATTGGTGAAGCATTGGGCATTAAAAGGAAAATAGAAAAGCTTCAAGATGCATTTTTGGATGGAAATCAAAGCTTCAGGCCAGGCTAAGTGCGCTTGGATTTTTCTGGACATAAGGTAGCAGGCTAAGCCACAAATTTGGGGTTAAGCACAAAGTGGGCTATGCCCCGAATTTGGGGATAAGCACGCTATACATCATTTTTTTCTTCTATAAATAGATTTTTCTTGAAAATCTCATCCAAGACCAGAGCCCTCCACCATTTTCAGAGAGAAAGGCTAGAAAACAATAAGAGGGGGTACTTCTTGAAGATCCCGAGTGGAGTTTGCATTAATTTGTGTTGAGAAATATATTTCAAACTATTGATCTAAGATTATTCATCTATCGATAACCAAACTCTAGACATATATTTGGAAGTTGATATTCCATTTGTGTCAGTTCTTAATGTTTGTGTGTTATTTAATATGTTGTGAATGTTTCTATAGACATGGACGATGTTGATGAGTGGTACGTGACTATAGAGATTAATAACTTTGTTCACATGCTAAGATTAGGAGAATGCATATTGTAATAGGTTTTTATTGATCATTGTGTTATTAGTAATCTTTTCCCGATTTAATATCGAGGGTATCTTTATTGCATTGTTTAAACTCTTGGATTTGAATTGCAATTGAGAAATACGATTTGGATCTAAAAAAGATAAGCCTTTGTTCGATGCTAAATGCTAGAGATAGCTTTAGGTTTAACATTCACATGGAGTATTGACTCTTAATGCTTTCCTATTGTTTGATAGGATGAGAAATCATCGATTAGACAATACGGTTGATATCTTAACTTTATGTTAGGCATGACCTCTGTTGTGGGTGATACGTGATGTTATTGATGAATGCTTAGATTGTATTTAACTTATTGGTAAAAATGTGTATTCTATGGGAGAATGAAATCCAATCCTGACAAGTTATTTTCTATCTGAAACCTTATTTATCTTTCATCTGATTTACATTTTGTGACCTTTACGCTTTCAAACCATTTACAAACAACCGCTTAAAAATGATAGTAGTTATTGAACATTTAATATTGCACAAATCTATGTGGATACGAAAAAACAGATACTTACCCAAATCTTTTGATTGTGTTGCAAGTTCTAACACTAACTCACCCCCCTTTTTAGGTTATGCACTTATACTTACATTATACACCAATGAATCAAGTATAACGGCTAAGTTAAACCATCATAATTGATGAATAATCAATATAGGAAAATTAGACATCAATATCAACATTGATATACATGGGATTTAAAACAAGGCCTAGTCACCTTTATCTGATCCGTTTTACCAACTTTATTTATGCTTTTATTTTACCAAATCAAACCTGAAAACCCCTCAATTTACTTTCAAGATCATGTGAATCTCTTTGTTAAAATAGCACAATCCTTGCAGATACGAACTTATAAATTTTATTATTTTGATACATTTAGTACACTTGCTAAATTGTCACAAATGCTCTTGTATCTAGAGCACCATTATGTCTTTAATTGTTGATTTTTCTTCTTTCAAGCTCAAATAATGTCATTCTTGTGTCTGGGCGCGACACATTCCTTTTTTTTTTGTAATTTCTTCTCATTTTTGTTTCTTATGTGCTAGTCATCTCCTTACTTTTTCATCATAACTTTCATAGTAAAAAGCCATAGAATTTTCCTAGTTATGGTTATTTTTCCTCAGATTGATCTTTTCCACGATTCTTTAGAATATTTATTAAATACTACAAAAACATAAACAAATATAAAGTAAAAAATCACTAAAAAGGGATAAAAGTCATACTAAAAACATGTTATGATGAAGTGTCATCACAATCCCAAAATTGAACATTTCCTTGTTCTTATAGAAAAAGTTTGAAAATTCATTTATTTAAGAAAACATGGGAGTTCACTTGCTTCAATGATAATGTCTAAGTTTGATATTACATACCAGAGAACTTCCAAGATCATACTTAAGTTCTACTTTTATTATGATACCTCGAGATTGATAAATTAAAATAATTCAATCCTACTTTGATATATTCAACTTTTTCTCACTATTTCACTCACATTATAAAGATATCGCTCAATCAACACGTAAAGATCATTTTATAATATTCTTGAATAATTTCAAATAATATATCAAATCAATGTTATTTCACACACTTTTGAGATCTTAAAGGTTGTAATGTGTCTTGGATTAAGGTAGGATAAATTCGGGCAAAATGGGTTAATGCTTGGAGTTAGACACTAAAATTCTTCTTTCATATTGTCGCGGTGAAAATCGGGGAGACCAAGCTATTGACTAACTTGACTCACAAATACTTAAGAAGTCGCCACCGAACTTTATTATTTCCAAGAAAAAATATCGAAACCTTATATTTAAACATGCAATGCAAGAAGCATAAACTAAAATCAAAGCAATAAAGAAGAGATCTAAGGTATGAGAGTTGGTTATACAAAGGAAGGTATTAGCACCCTATGTATCTATAGTACTCTATAGGAACCTCTTATAATATCTATTTTTGGTTAAAATTATTTGTTTCCTAAATGAGTGTGGATATAAGAAAAGAAATATATTTTATTTATATTTTTGTTTGGAAAGACATAGTCTTATACCTACGTACCAATAAATGATCAAAACCTTGTAGTTCATGGTAAAAATAACAAAAGGATTTATTGTGGTTTATTTTAGGAGAAGAGATATTCATAATCTTAAGGAGAATACTCAACTAATACCACCACAAGTATGAGAAGATGGATTTGGCATCATCGTAAAGGAATGGCTACTAACTTGGATATAAGATCAATAAGTTTCCACTGATTTCCTCATGTGGAAAGAATCAATATTTGCTTCAATCATTACTATGTGGATAAGAGAGTTATATATCAACTATAAAGAGGATTTATATCTAATCTCTTTTGAGAAAAAATTTTAAATTGAAAAGATAAGTGGCAAAAAGATTTTAGTGAGGTTGAATCACTTTTAGTTTTTTTGAAATTGTTTTGATATGTTTAAGTATATTGAAGCATTTATTTAAAAAAGATAGGTTTTAAAAATACAATGACATAAAGTCAAAGTTTTTTATATGAAAGAGGTTAAAGTCTTAAAATGAATTAGGGTTTAAATACAAAAGGTTTTAGAGTACATAAGAATACATACGGTAAACATATTATGTGGTAAGTTGACAGCAGGTGCTTTGAAAATTTAATCATGTTAATCCATAACATGATAAGGAAGGAAAAGTTTTCAAATACAGTTTGGTGAATATATACACGGGTAAATGGGCATATGCAACATATAAGGAACTAGAAGAAGAGCTGGCAAAAGGAACTCCATATACAAATATATTATTCAATTTAAACACATGCTTAATTTTACCTAACAACCACCTTACCATTTGGTGATGAAGAGTCAATTTACTTCTACTGACATAACACCTAAACCTGCAAAATTAGCAACCTCGGTTGCATACATATAAATAAGACTACAATAAATTTCTTACTCAAGCAAACTAAAACGGTGCCAAAGAATCACAAAACATAACCACTTTAAACTCAAAGTTGTAAAAGGTATATCACTATCTAAGCCCCATATGTCCCAAACAAACTGATGGATTTACCATCCATTGTGTGTGTATTTAAAACCCGAAACTTTTGTTCTCAACTAATTCCAAACCTGCATTTTAAAAATTCTTAAACAGTATCCAATTCTATATTATCCTCCTCTTACCATGTAATTGCATAAATTAATCGTTTTCTTACACGTTTGAGATGTGCTTCTCGTTTATAAAAAAAATGGCAATGTGCAAACTAATATAATTATTTTTTCAATTTATGTCGACTAGCTCTTAATTTTCTTTGGTAGTGTCTTTGAAGATTTTGTGATAATGAGGAGTAATGATCAGCCAGTTTATAACTTTTGTGTAACTGTTGATGATACTACCATAGCTATTTCCCATGTTATCAGGTAATGGTTTATTCTCATATTCAACCAATCTATTTGATTTGATGACATGTTTTCACTATCTTACTCCATAAAATATTTTTAATTCAGAGCAGATGAGCATTTACCGAACACTCTAAGGCATGCATTAATTTATAAGGTACGGCACAAACCATAAAGTATATAATATATGCTTTTTATCGTATCGGCTTATGCAATATCTTCCGCTTCTGTATTTGTTTCTCATTTGATGATGATCGTCTTAATATGAATTCTTTATATCTAATTCATTGATACTGATACATGCTTTTATTTAAAAAATAACCCAAAAAGAAACTAGGATTTTAATGGAACGTTGTATGTACGTAGCTGCTTATTTTCTTAATAACTTTAATAAAATTAGTTTATTTACAAACATTTTCGTTTTATTGTGCATTTTTGCTAATGACTTTCATTTATGACAATAAACTGTAGCATGTCTGCTCTAATTGAAAACAACATTTTCAGTGTTCATGGTGGTCTCTCTCCTGCCATTACAACATTGGATGAGGTTAGAGATTTCTACTGCAACTTATGTGTCTAAAGATTTTGTGTTAGATTGTATAAAGGCTAAGTTATAATTATTTTGTAATTAAGAATTAATTATTAGATTATCACTTAACACAAGAAAGAAAGTAAAAAGGAATGAACAATTGAGGTTCTCATAAATTACTTCTTAATAGAAAATGTGTTGAAATAAAAATTCAACTTTAAAATTTTAAGTTAATACACATATTTCAAAACAAAATTCCTTATAGTATCTTAACTTATGCTTATTAATTATTATTTTTGTCCAACTTAGTTAAAAATGTTTAAGTAGTAACTTAATATTGAGGGAGAAGGTCTAAAAATTGTTTGTGACATTATGCATGATTTCTTACACATTTCGCCTTTTTTGTTTTTGAATTTAAATTTTATTTGATAACTAAAAACATTATTATCATAAATAAAGTAGTTGATGAATTTTGATATATCAAAATTGGATAACACAAATATGAACTCCAGTTTTAAAAGGGGTGAGTTTCAACTTGCCACCTAAGCTTCACGTAAACACATTTTGATGGAGTTGAATGAAAAATAATAATGGTTTAGATATTTTGATGGTTTAGATCCAAATCAATATACGCGTATGATTGATTATGCAGTGACGAAAATAATTTTGAATGACATTTTTGAGTGACGAAAATAATTCTGCAGTGATTTGTTATTATTTCTTATTTGTAAATCTAATTGTAGTCAATTTTTCTGTTTGACAAAATAATTAAGAATGTTTTATATAACATAATAATTAACATTACATTAAAATTTAAATAATTATAAAATTATAAATAAATAGTTACAAATTTCAAATAAAATATCATACTTTTTAAATATTTTAATATATATTATATGATATATTGATTTTAGTTATGTAGCATTCTTCATGGTTAATTTATTTATATAATATTTAATTCCTATGTACATTATATTAAATATTTAGTAAGAATAAAAGTATTTCATATATAATAATTCTCTATGAACATAGTTAATAAAAATATATTTTCAAAATATTTAAACTGTAATATTTTCTATTTTCACTTTAATAAGATTTCTTATTAATACTACAAAATTATTTGAAATATAAAACATAAAAGTTATATATATATATATATATATATATATATATATATATATATATATATATATATATATATATATATATATATATATATATATATATATATATATATATATATATATATATATATATATATATATATATATATATATATATATATATATATATATATATATATATATATATATATATATATATATATATATATATATATATATATATATATATATATATATATATATATATATATATATATATATATATATATATAACGAGAATATAAAATTGCTGATCTAAATAATGAGTATTAACGGGAACATGAATTTAATGATCAAACTATTGAATATTAACAAGAATATGAAGTTATTGATTAAAATATTGAATATTAACGAGAACATGAAGTTATTAATCAAAATATTAAATATTAACGAAAAAATGAAGTTATTAATCAAAATATTGAATATTAAAGTGAATATTAAATTATTGATGAAAATATTAAATATTAACGGGAATATGAAGTTACTCATAAAAATATTGAATAATAACATAAACATGAATTTACTAATTAAAATATTGAATATTAACGAAAACATGACGTTATTGAGCAAACTATTGAATATTAACGGGAACATGAAATTATTGATCAAAATATTGAATATTAAGGACAACATAAAGTTACTAATCAAAATATTTAATATTAACGGGAAAATAAAGTTACTGATCAAAATATTGAATATTAACGAGAATATTAAATTACTGATCAAAATATTGAATATTAACGAAAACATAAAATTACTGATCAAAATATTAAATAATAACGAAAACGTGAATTTACTGATTAAAATATTAAATATTAACTGAAACAATAAATTATTGATCAAACTATTGAATAATAATAATAATAATAATAATAATAATAATAATAATAATAATAATAATAATAATAATAATAATAATAATAATAATAATAATAATAATAATAATAGAACAACTTTACTATTGATTTAAATATTTTTGACAATAATTCCAAAAAAAAAATATTTATATAAAAAATATATATTATTGATTCAAATATTTTTATATATTGAAAGAATTATAGACACCGACTTATTATCTCTTTTACAAAAAATTTATTTTATTTTTATTATATTTTGGAAACAAATATGCATATCATACCAGTACCCGTGCGAACGCACGAGTATCCCACTAGTTCAAAAAAATATCTCAAACACTTAAAGAAAATACTTTAAAAGTACTTACTTTTTTAAATTAAATAAAAATAGATAAAAAAATATTATTTTTGATAATTTTTCATAGATTGGCAAAATAAACGGGATAAATAACAAGTGTACAAAAAATCAACTTAAAAGGATAAAAATTGCATATATAAATAATTAAAATAAAATGAGAAAAAGTGAATAAAAATAAGTAATAAAAAGAAAAAGATTAGGGGCTACCAAGGTTTGAACTCAGGTCATTGGGGTTGCATGCTAAAAGCCTCACCACCATATCATTGCTTTTGTTATGAGCACGAACAAAAAAATAAGCAAATAAAACAAAACTACTCTCAGGAAATCGATTTCTCAATATGGAATAATCTATTTTCTTTTCGATACCAACCAAAACAGAGGCGCTGAAAAACAAAATTTAGTTATGGAAATCGATAACCCCGTTTTGGACAATCGATTTCCTATACAAAAATTCAATTTTTTGGTTTTCAAAACTTATATCTTCTTCCACCTCAAGTTTTCAAAAATGGAAACTTTCTCATTTCTCAACCAAATACAAAAGTATAAAGATCAAAGTTGCTCAGCTTTTAACAAGGATTTCAAAAATGTAAACATCATAAATTAAAATTGATTGTAGCTAACGAATTTTTGATAAAACCAGAAACCCTAACATTTTTCAAAGTTAAATTAAATGTCATATAAGCCCAACCAATGCCTATTTTCACAGGGCTTCATATCACACCAAACATATGAATATAAATGTATCAAGAATGAATACAAATGATAGCTTAAACCATGAGTTCAAAGTTCAAAAATATTATCGATTGGAGCAAAGGTCCAATGCCGCTTTCATTAGTTCCCACAAAAATTCCTAGTTCAACTTTTTATGTGTTACTGGATAGGGAAAGTTAAGCTAATAGAGTTAGAATCTGATTAGTCTCCATTCTCTATTTCTTTATTCTTAAAAATTACGCTCATAAGAAGTACCCCATAACGTGGGAGATGAGAAGTTAAGATACTGATGTTAAACGAGTGATGGATGGAGGAAACCCATTAAACCAAAAAATTTCGTATATCTTTCATCTCAAACATAAATTATTTCATCCACATACATTTGTACCGTTGTTGACACTTTTACCACATCACAAAAAATTAAGTAGAACATGATGCCTTACCACCACATGGTCAAAAAAATTAGATACAAAGAGTTGGCCCCTTAGTTGAACCATCGTCTCTGATAAGTTGATGAAATCACACTTGAGAAAGATTATTATGATACAAATGTGAGTTAGAAGTTCCACATTTCTTGAAAAAATAGAAGTTGATCAATAAATAAGTGTGATGATCCATAAACCTAATGTCTTAAGATTTTTGGTGAATAAATGATATTTCTCTTATTTGTGTGATTGCTTTTAACTTAATATGAATTTTCCTTCTTATGATCCATCAAATTTTAATATTCACTTTCTCTCCTAGCGTGAGTCTTTGACCTAATTAACATATTTCCACCATTAACACGAAGTTAAATGAGCTTAAATTTTACATTTACTCTAAAAAATTTACTCATAAGATTGTTCGAATACATATATATATATATATATATATATATATATATATATATATATATATATATATATATATATATATATATATGTTCGGCTACTGACATCCTCACGCATATAAAGTCATGACTTTGGTTCCCACAACATGCCTATAAATTAAGCATTGATATCTTGTTAAATGAACTTGGATCTTATTTCAAAAACTAATGCTAAAAATAAGAGTTTTTAAAACATAACATTATACATTGCTTTGGGATTGCTAGTGGTGTAGTTTAGACGGTGTTGATATTAAAAGTCATTTGAACCGCAAGAGAAAATGTGTGTGGTTTGATTTGATTCAGTTGGCTTTTAAAAATAAAATTGAACTAAGCTAAATCAAACTAACGCGGTTTAGATTAGTTCGATTGGTTTGATTTTTAATGAGATTTTTATTGAGGCAATACATACACATATTATATTAGACAATACAATTTTTTTGTTTAATCATTCATAAGTTACCATAAAATAAATTTATAATTGTCAAAATAAATTTATTGATTGATGCATAAATATGAATTGTGTGTTACGATTTTATGTCTTAAGGACAAGATACATGAAATTGCATTCTTAAACAAGTGCGTTATATAGTTATAAGCAAGTGCATGTATATGACTACGCTAGCCTGATATCACTATAGTTTCTTTTTTAGTATTAATATTTTATATATATAAAGGGATATAAAAGTAACGTAAATTAATTTTTTTTCTAATTTTATTCTAGTCAACGTCAATAAATTAAAAATAAAAACAAAAATAAATTTATAGCAATTTTATTTCAAATAAAAATAATATTGTTCATAAAAAAATAATATAAAATATACAAATTTACTTATTGATTTCTCTAAAGAATTAAAAAAAATGTAATGATAAATAAAATTTTGTAATATAATGTGATTTAATTTCATTTGATTTACAAAATACAAACTACAAATTAAATTAAACCGCACAATTCTATTAAAAATTATCCAAATAAATCTGAATCTAATACGGTTTTTGAAATTTTGGATTTAGTTTAAATTAGTTAATGATTTTTTATTAAAATGGTTCGATTGTAAACACCTCTAAATTCCTAACCGAAGAGCCTTCGAAATCAAGATTCAAATGCAATTTCAATACTTTCTTAGTCTTGGTGTGTGTTTGGCACTTTTATTATAAATTTGATTTTAATGAAATGATTCTATATTAAATGTAAGTTTAAAACCTGAATATGGTTAGAAATATTCATATACAAATGTGAGTTGAAGAATAAATTAAAGGTTACAAATCAAATGTAGAAATCACAAATTTCAAAATCTTGTTCGAATTAATTTAATAATTAATCATATAAAACATTACTAATAGAACAATTAAAAATTATAATTATATTTTAGAGAAGTTAAATAAACAAATATGTATATAAACTAGATAATTATAATATGATATATGGAGGATTATAGTCGGATGATTAATTAATTTTCATTATTTTCAAATACTTCACTTATATTGAGTTCTTATCGATTAATTAAATATATAATTAATTATCTAATAAAAATATAATCAATCTAATTATTTAATTTGATTATTTATCAATTAAAACCTCTAATTAATAAATAACTATTGTTATTAAATTCAAATATTTTTTCATATAATAATATTAAAATATAATAATTAAAATTAAGTATTTCAACAATTCTAAGTTTTAACATTATCTTTGGACGTAAAACGTAGTATTATATTAAAGACTTAAATAGTATGTTAGTATTTGTAGTTAATGCGTTTTTGTTTTTATTCTTTAATTTGTATTTTTTAAATAATATTTAAATTTTTTTTTTAATTCTTAAAATTAAAATGTATAAGAAAATTTGTAGGAAATCAATAGATTTTAAATATGTGAAAAAATTCGCAGAAAAATTTATAGATAGCTATAGATTTTCATATGGATTTTGAATTTAAAGACTAAAATAAAAAATAAATTTAATATTCAAAAACTATTTAAAAAAATATAAATTAAGAACTAAAAATAAAAATAAAAAAATACCCTAACTTACATACTAACATATTATTTAAGCTTATATTAATAACCAACTAAATATATTAAAATTAATTGTATACGTTTTTAATCAATTTTGACTAATGTAAAAGTGAAACTCTAATTAAGTGTCATATGTGTATATATATTTTTTTCTCAAAATCATTGTTACTTTAAAATATTAAACCTAATTTCATTTTTTATGTTTATTATTGAATTTAACTTTATTTAACAAGTCTGTAAATATAAAATAAATATTTTAATATATGATATTATTTGTCTCGTTAAATCAGTTTGATAAAAAATGTGTAAAAATATCAAATTGTTACTGTACGAATTGAAATTTACGATATCTCACTAATTTATCATTCTGAGAGAAATTTTAACTATATTAGTCTGTTAAACAAAAAATATATATTTTATTATTTAAAATCAACTCAAATTATTTTTTTTTAAGACCCGCATACATTTTCCACAATTTAAACGTAGCATTTAATCTGAGATGAATAAAGTAATCTTGTAGTCTTTTAAACAAATACTCCCTATATTTCATTATTTCCTCCGTTTGAAATGATTGAGATTTAAATAAGCACAAATCAAAATGGAGAATAGCCTAACCTAATCAATAAAGCTACTGCAAAATGGCATTTCTTGCACGCAACAAATTGAAAACGACATGTGAAACCAAATAATAATTATATAAAAATAAAAAAAAACTTACATATAATTCTTTAGGTATTTCTTCCGATCTTTTATAATTGATATTTTTAAACTTTTTTCAAATATTAAGAAAGATGATCACTTTTTTCAAATATTAAGAAAGATGAGGATTGTTATTATTTTTTGAATAATAAATTTTATTACTTATAATATACTTAATTATTTATTATTTGTATAGAAATAGTAAAAAATTCCTTACCGCATATTTTTATGAATAAAATCTATCATAGATATGAGGTGGATAACTTAATAGATATTTACGGATAAAATAAACGGATATGCATACGAATTTAACGATACTCGTGTCCGCGAATATCCGTATTCGTTAATAAATTATAAAAGTTATTTAAATATTATTAGTTTATTACACTATGTATTTTCATCTTTTAAATAAATATTTATTTTATATTTATTTTTTTTCTTTGAAGAAAACATTTTATATTCTATACAAATCATATTTACCGTTTCATATTTAAGTTTCTTTAATACTCTATATCTCACCTCAACTATTTCATGTCCAATCAACCAATATTGCTCTTTCTCTTTTCAATTAGTGTCTCTCCTCCTACTCCTCTATCATCTTCTCTGTCATCTGCCCTTCCACCATAATTTACAATAACAATATCTTTATTTGTTTTGGTTAAAAAGAAGAATATTATGTTTGAATGTTATTATGTTTTGGTGAAAAAGAAGGATATTATTGTGATAAAATTTTGTTAAATTGAGAGTGAATTGTATGAATGTTTATGATAGTAATTTTTTGTATCTTTAAAAGATAAAATTTTTTTTTTTTAAATTAAAAAAAATTATTTATAGATATTTGTAAATATCCACGAGTATCTTAAAGCCGTGAATTATCTGCTTAGCGTATATTCACATGAATATGAGACAGATACATATATCATATTTATTCAACGGAGTGAATACGGATATCATAATATCAATCCTCATAAATATCTATTTACATCCGTACACGTGCATTTGACTTTTTCTCTCTCTACAATAATTGATTAAGGGTAATTTAAAAAAAAATATACAATTAATATTACCTTAAACTTTGTAAGCCACAATTAAAAAGAAATAAAAAATTATTCAAAAAATTACACTTAAAAAAGAACAGAGAAAATATTGTTTTTACTCCTTACAATTTCATTATAAAAAAAAATTAATTTTTTAATTAAAGTAATATATTTGAACAATGTATTAGAGGTGGTATTATTTTTCAATGAAAATATGACAAGTCTATTTAAATATAATTTAAAGATTGAAAAATAGAAGAAAATATATATATATATATATATATATATATATATATATATATATATATATATATATATATATATATATATATATATATAAAAGAAAAAATCATATACTTATTATATTTTAATTAAAAAAAATAGTAAAAATCATGTCTAAAAAATTATAAATAAGTTTTATCTTATATAAATTAATTCCTCAACCATAATTATTTTCAACCTATGTGCAAATAGTTGTGATATCTATAAAAAAATACACCGTCAAAAAAAATTCAAACACGCATTAACAGCAAAAATGTAGGATCAAAGAACCATATTTGATTTTCTTCATTACTCATTGTCTATTCGACAATAATTGTATGATGATGAAACTGCATGCGTAGAAGAGAGAAGTTTCTTTACGTGTCTGTCCCCCGTTTTGTTCCTGTCTTGTTAGCATCTCTCGTGACTACTACTACTATCTAGGAATGTCTAAATCCTACAAACATTTCATAGTAATAACTAATAACTAATAACTAATAGGCCTCTTGGTTGGTTTATTTGGTGGTCTTTCATTATCGAAACTAGTTTCATGCATGGCGGCATACACTTGCATATATATGCTTTCAAAGGTTCATGATGTTCGACTTATTATTGATGTTTCATACCGTTGATTTGTATTCAAATCATTATTTGATTTACTTTTAAATTGGATCACAATATAATTAAATGGTTGAGTTCGTATATAGTTTTTTTAAAATTTTCGGTATTGCAATCGATTAATTTAAGAAGATTAATTTCACTGTCTACTAGTGAGTGCTCTATTTAAAGACAGTGCAATGCAAAATGCTGTATAGATTAATTAATGTAACATAAAAATTATTAACACTTAGCAGGATTTGAACTCAAGAGTTTGAGAGAAATACACTCTCAAGATCTAAGTCTCAACCACTAATTAATGAATTTCAAGAGTAAATTGTGCCGAAGAATTCACAATTCAAATTATAATAATTTATTAGAGAAAGAAAGAGTAGTTGAAGTTTTGTTTTAGTACCATAGTCAACGAACAAGAGTCTCACATTAAATAATATATGAATTAAACATGTGTTTATAAGAGAAAAAAATCTTCACCCTACAAGCCATTTTTGTATGAATGAATTAAGTACGGCCACAATTTTTCGACATGGTATCAGAGTCTCGTTTAAGATTCGTTGGACATCTGCTATGAGGTTTTCGTTATCGGACCACTCATCATTTATTTTCTCACTCCAAGTGCCGTGAGTAAGTGTGTTAAGAATTTCACATCAGACAGTATATTTTATATACATGTGCTTTTAAGTGAGGGCAATCTTCATCCTACAAATCAATTTTATAAGGACGAGTTAGGCCACCCACAATTCTTACATCCAACGCATAGACTTGACATTTGAAGCGTGAAAATAAATGATGGATGACCCGATAGAGAAAACCTAATACTGTTGATACCATGTTAAGAAATGTAATTGGTCTAACTCAACCCTACAGGTCTAACTTGTAAGGTGAGAATTACATCCACTTATAAAGACATATTGAAGCCATATATTTTTCGATGTGAGACTCTTAACACACTTCTCATAATCAAGAAAGTAAAAAATAAACACATTTATTCCAAGTGGCCTCAACCTGACAACCCCCAATAACTCTCCCCCTGGATATCGAGCTCAAGACTCTTCAACATAGAGGTATATAACTCCCATGAAATGTAATCATGTAGTAAAGTAAAGATATCGTCTAGTGTGACTACCCTTTCTTTGAATTGTAGGTCGGAAGAGATGGTCTCTTGGTGACAACTTTTTCATGAACAAAAAGTTTGGGTATTTTCGTACATCATCAGACAACACCTTATTAGAGGTATCAGACATGCATTATAAACGATCCAAATAATAGGTGCATGCATTTTAACTAGAGAGAAATTCTTCAATTATACTCAGGCGTGGAAAAACAGATCTAACTCGTTGGATATACCTGTTTTTCCTCCACTTTGGTGCGGAGAGAGCGACAAATTTAGGCTTGTACGGTCTAATGTGTCTATTATGCCCCACTCTGTTTTTTGTGAGTTTTGTGGATTCACGCATTAACATAAATTTTTGTGTTTTTAAGCTTAAGATTGTATTCCTATTTTTTAATTCCAAATTGGCATATTTTTTACAATTTTCTTTTAAGCAAAAGCCAAAATCAAAATTTTGGGTCAACAAGATTCGATACATCCATTAAGCTAGATGAATTAGTTCTGAATTGTGTAAGATATTAATCTCATAAAGAGATGTTTTTACTTGTTCTCAAGCTCATTATTTTTACTTGTTCTCATTATTTTACTTGTTCCCAAGCTCATTATTTTTCTTCTAATTATCAGAGATGTTTATACCATTTTCTAAAATGAAAAATATGTTTTTTTTATTGTAATGTAAAGTTTTATCAATGAGGTTTGGCTGTTTTCATAATGCATGAAATTACAGTTGCTTAAAGATGCAATAGAAGATCTTCCTACTTAATGTTTATGGATTTATAGTTAAAACTCAAAAGGTAGCATAAATGCATGCATACAATTCAATACTCATTATTATTGTCTCGAACAAAACCATTATAAGGTAGCAGTATTTCTTCAAGTATTAAAGATAAAGCATACTACATTTGGAAAGACTCCCACGTCGGTTTCGTATAGGCGCATTACTAGTGTTTATAAAAAACACTCATAAGTAATATTGAATTGTAATTAGTATGAGAATAAATGGACCATCAATATGTATCTCAATAAATTTTTATTTAACTAATTTCTGGATTTAAAAACAAAACAAAACGAAAATTATAAAAATTTAATATATATTCAGTAAAAAAAATAAATTAAAAAATTTATTATATTTAGTAAAAAAATAAAATTATAAAATTATAAAATTCCATGTGGAGTTAAAAAAATAATTAAAAAATAAATGAATATCACGTGTACTGTCACATAGGCAGCTATTATGTGCCAGTCAGGGGAGGGAGGTATTTTGTATATTTAATCCTTAAATAAATCTTAAATAATTATTCTAGAATCCAAATAATTTAAACTAAATTATCTAAATTCAAAATAATTCTCATTATTATTCTAATCTGACATTGCCCCACATTGAATATCATCAAACCATCTATTGCACCAAATAAATCACAACAAAGTGTTCATCAACGCGCAAAATAAAAAAAATCAAATCAGGATGTTACAACTCTCTCCCATTTAAAAGATTTTTATCTTTAGAAATCACCTGATGCAAACAACACCGGATAAGATTCTCGCATCTTACTCTCTAATTCTCACGTTGTGTTCTCTTCGGCAGCTCCTCTTCAAATTACTTTCGCGAGAGCAATTTCCTTGCCCCTCAGCATCTTCATTTCACGATCCTCGATTCACACAGGTACGGTCTCAACGATAAGATTATCTCGCACTTGCACATCATCCATCAGAATCACATGAGATAGATCTGAAATGTACTTTCGTAGTTGCAACACATGGAACACATCATGTAAATTCGACAACTTGGGTGGCAAGGCTACCCTATTCAAAACAATATCCACCTTGCCTGAAATTTGATACGGATCGATAAATCGAGGAGTAAGCTTTCTCGATTTCAAAGCGCAACCTACACCGGTCACTGGAGTAACCCTTAAGAATACATGGTCTCCTTCTTGAAACTCAAGATCCTTCCTTCTCTTATCATGGTAACTCTTTTGTCTACTCTGGGAGGTTTTCATCTTATCCTGAATTAACTTCACCTTTTCTGTAGTCTGTCGAACAATCTCAGGTCCAAGCATTGCGCTCTCACCAGATTCATACCAACACAAAGGTGTCCTACACCTCCTACCATATAATTCTTAGAAAGGTGACATTCTAATACTAGAATGAAAACTATTGTTATACGTGAACTCTATCAGTGGAAGATAGCTATCCCATGTACCCCTGCTCAAAATTACAAGCTCTTAAAAAATCCTCCAATGACTGAATAGTCCTTTCCGTCTGACTATCCGTTTGTGGATGATACGTAGAACTCAGTCTCATCTTAGAGCCCAATCCATCCTGTAAACTCTTCCAAAATCCAGAAGTAAGCCTTAAATCTTTGTCAGAAACAATACTTGATGAAACAACATGAAGATTTACAATCACACGAATGTAAATCTCTGTCAACTTCGGTACAGAAAAACTGATATTAATCATAATGAAAGGAGTCGATTTCACCAGCCTATCAACAATCAACCAAACGATATCATGTCCTCTCGGAGTACTCGGTAACCATGTCACATCTAAAAGTTTCATTAATACTGCAGGCTTCTGATGTTCAACTTTCGACTTCTGATAAGTCAAACACGCATACACAAACCGCGCCACATTGTGTTTTAATCCAAGCAACCAAAATAATTTCTTTAAGTCTTGATACATTTTAGTAACTCCTGAGTGGATACTCAAAATACTTCTATGACTTTCTTCCAGAATCATCTTCTTCAACTCATAGTCATCAGAAATATAAATTCTGTCGCAAAATCTCAACACACCTTGCACATCTACTTTAAAATCACTGGCTTCGAACTTATTATTGTTAGTTATCACATCTACCAGCTTTACATCTAACTTCTGAGCTTCTTTAATACTATCCAGGAAATCATTATTGATCTTCAACATACCCAACATCACGCTCTATGATGTTAACTCGCAACCTAAACTCATATCTCTGAATTGATCGATCAATTCTAGCTCTCTAACCATCATAGTAGGCATATGCAACGATTTCTGACTCAAAGCATGTGATAAAACATTAGCTTTACCTGGATGGTAATTCAAGCCAAAGTCGTAATCCTCCAACAGCTCTAACCACCTTCGTTGCCTCATATTCAATTCTTTCTTGTCAAATAAGTACTTCAAGCTCTTGTGATCACTAAACACTTCAAACCTGGATCCATATAGGTAATGCCTCCAAATATTTAGCACAAACACTAACAACCAGGTTTAAATCATGAGTAGGATAATTTCTCTCATGAATCTTCAATTTCCTCGGTGCATAGGCTACCGCTTTGTCATTATGCACAAGCATACCACATAAACCCATTTTAGATGCATCACAATACATAACAAAAGGTTCCTCAAGGTTCAGTAATGTCAAAATCAGAGTCGTCGTCAGTTTCTTCTTCAGCTTGGTAAAACTTCCTTCACACTGAATATCCCACACAAATGCTTTGCCTTTACAAGTTAACTGAGTCAACGAAAGTGATAACTTAGAAAATCCCTCGATAAATATTCTATAATAACCAGTCAATCCCAAAAAGCTTATAATATCTGTAATTGATTTTGGAGCCACCCACTGCAACAATGCATCTACTTTGGATGTATCCATTGCAATACCATCGCCTGAAATAATGTGGCCAATAAAACTCACCTTTTCCAACCAGAACTCGCACTTTGACAACTTTGGCATATAATCTCTTCTCTTTTAACACTTGCAACACAATTCTTAAATGCTCAGCATGCTCTTCAGGTGACTTAGAATAAATCAAAATATTGTCAATAAATACTACAAAAAACTTGTCTAGGTACTGATGAAAGATTTTGTTCATATACTCCACGAAAACTCTCGGAGCATTCAACAAACCAAATGGCATTACAGTATACTCATAATATCCATACCAAGTCCTAAAACCGTCTTTTGAATATCGTCATCTTTAACTCGAATTTGATGGTAACCCGACCTCAAGTCAATATTTCTAAACATGCGTGCACCCACCAACTGATCCATCAAGTCGTCTATCCTCGGTAGTAGATACTTATTTTTGATCGTCACCTTATTCAATTGTCGGTAATCTACACACAATATCATTCTATTGTCTTTCTTTTTCACCAACAATACCGGAGCTCCCCAAGACGATACACTTGGCCTCACGAACTTATTTTCAAGCAACTCTTCCAGTTGCTTCTTCAATTCTGCTAATTCAGATGTCGACATTCTGCATGGTGCCATCGAAATGGGTATGGTACCAGGGACAAGATCAATAGAAAAATCCACTTCTCTCTCTGGCGGCACCTCTGAAATATCATCTAAGAAAACTTCAGGGAAATCACGCACCACCTTCAACTCATCAATTATAGTTTGACTTTCAATAGATAAAGACACCATCAATGAAAACACTTGAGCTTCATCCAACATCAACTCGTTCAACTTCCTAGCAGACAAGAAATATGCTTCCTCCTCCTCATCAGGAGCAAGAAACCATACAAATTTGTTGGAACAATTAATATGAACATAATTGGATTCCAACCAGTTCATACCTAAGATCACATCCAGACCACTCAACGAAAAATAAACTAGATCCACAATAAAATCTCTATCAAAGATTGACAAAGGACATTTCAAGCATACTAGAGAAGTAGTCACTGATCCCTTAGCTGGAGACTCGATAACTATTTCTTCAATCATAGGAGATAACACAAGACCCAATCTTTTCACACATTCAACAACAATAAAAGAATGTGTAAAACCAGTATCAATAATAGCAATTAAAAGAGTACTATTAATGAAACATATACCTCTAATCAGTTTGTCTCCACTGGATGTCTAATTTCCTGCTAAAGAAAACACCTTTCAATCAGATTGAGCTTGCTTAGACTTCTGACAATGAGTACTGATATGTCCCTCTTCACTATAATTGAAACATATCACTGACTTGTGTTTGCAATCAGCTACCCCATGACCAGCTTTACCACAACGAAAACACTTCTTTATATCGATGGAACATACATAACGGTTAGAGGTACTAAAACCAAAATTAGACTAGGTGGTATATCTACTATTCATATTCATGACCTAGTTCCTCAATGTTCAAATTTTCAAATATCAAATTTCAAACCCGCATTATTTATCCCCTAGGTTGTGATAAATATGCAAAATCTGCGATACAACTTACTATGTTAGTCTTGAAGTGTTAGCAAGTTGTTTTCAAACCTTTTCAACTCTATTGGTTTAGTCCCCTGGCATAAATAGATTTTATACCCATATCATCTACCTCTAGTTTATGGTAGATGTGCAAATCAGATATAACTATTCATATGGGTCCCTGAGTAATGATAAGTTATTTTTCCAAAATTATAGATCTTATTAGTTTAGTCACTTGGCAAAGATAAGATTGATACCACATCATTTATTCCCTAAGTTGTGATAAATATGCAAATATGTGATACAATTTACTATGTTAGTCCCGAAGTGTTAGAAAGTTGTTTTCATACCTTTTTCGACTCTATTGGTTTAGTCCCTTGGCATAAATAGAGTTGATACCCGCATTATCTACCTCCTAGGTTGTGGTAAGTATGCAAAATCTGTGATGGTGTCCTTTCTCACATCTATTGGTGTAGTCCCTTGGCAAAGATAGATATGTTAATCCATACTCCAGGCATTGATGAGTCGTCTGCGTCATCCTTGTCATTTTTTACTTTTTACTTGATTTGTTTTTCAAACTATTTTAAAAAAAAGTCAAATAAAGAGTCTTTGGTTAAATTATGAGATCTTCCATTATTTAATAACCCTCCGACCCACATGTGCGAGAACTTTGTATAACCGCATGCTTCAATCAAAGAGTAATTAAATAAGGGCAGTTGTCATACCCCAAATTTACCCACCTTATTTTCTACAGTTGAATGATTTTCAAAATTATTTTTTTTTTATAAATTTCTTTGGTTTAGTTACACTAATATTTTGAGTTTTATAGATATTTTTAATTTGGTTTGCTTATATATATATATATATATATATATATATATATATATATATATATATATATATATATATATATATATATATATATATATATATATATATATATATATATATATATATATATATATATATATATATATATATATATATATATATATATATATATATATATATATATATATATATATATATATATATATATATATATATAAAATAGTTTACTTTAAATTATTTGTATTTTTAAATATCAAATATTTTTCCACCCTTCATATGCTTTCAAGTGCCTTTTTATTTTGAATAAATGTGACATCACAATTGATAAGGAAATAACGCTTGCAAGCATAAGGTCATGGGCTCGAGTCTTACTGATTTTATTTTTTAAACATTTTTTCTTTCATTTATTACTAAACTTCTGATTATATCAATTTGTATCATACTCAACTTCTGATTGGTTAGCTTACTGACCAAGGAAGATCTGATATATTTAATTTTATTCTCTTTTTGCCCTTTAATCTGATTTTTTCAAACTATAAATAGTACTCTATTTTCATATTTTAGATATCGACTCTCATCAACAATGATCCACAAATTTTTAATTTCACCCACAAAAATCCAGTGTTGCAATTTCACTCACACACAATTTCCAACATTCACGCTTCTATCAACAATTTTTTTAACTTTTTCTTCACACACTTTCTTTCAAAAACTCTTTTAAAACTTCTGCGTTTTTTTATCAATAATTTCCATACGAGGCCACCCATTTATTTTCAATTTTATCTTTCTTTTTTATTTGTTTGTTGTTTAAGCCATATAATGATACCTGATGACTTGTTTCGTTAATTTTCTTATTGTTGCATTTTATTCTAATTGTTATTACTATATTATTATGCATTGACCCTTATTATATTTATGTTTATTTATCCATACTCGTGATAACTGTTCCTCTTATATTATCATTTAGTTGCTCATATTTTGTTATAATTATAAAGTTACATAATTGAATTATGATTTTCAACTCTTATTTCACACACTAATCCATGTATGCATTTTTTCACATATTTCACACTATACATTTTTATGCATGCCCAGTTTTAACCATCACAAACATATATTTCATCTAATGCATTTCTTATTGCATAAACTCAAGAACGACAACAATTCAGTAAGAAAATCATGAACAAAACATACAAAATCAACAATAACAAATCAAATATAATCTGGAAAGAATATAATCATATCGTAAGATATTTATCTATGTTTTTTGAAATTAATTTTCTTTTCCAAGATGTTTACAGCCAAGCACCACCACCTCTGCACTCAGCCCTCCTCAACGAATCAACTTTCGCAGCTCGTCCCCATTTCATCATCTCTGTGATTTCTCTCTGGCCACTAACTCTGCGAATTACCGATAGCCACCCAACAAGCTTTGGACCACCACCTTCTCCAATTGCATCTCCCATTAAAGACAAACAAGGAATCACAAGTTTTTCTTTAATCCAATTCTCTAATATATGTGTTTATGCCATGATTTAGGATCTGGTAATGTTTTTTCTTTAACTGAGAGTAAGAATCAGAAAAGAAAAAAAAATTATGTTGATAACAAAAATGGCGTGAGAGTTTAAGAAAGAGGAAAGTTTGTGTGTTCTGTATTCCAGATACAATTTCATATACATTTATGTCCATCAATTTTTTAATTATTCATTCATCCTCCAGATGCCATATTTCTAGTGGGCCATTTAAATCAGGGAAAAAAGTCAAAGATGACTATGTAAAAACAAACGGAGGCCGATAAAGCAAAGGGGGCACCGCCCCCATATATATTTGTTTGAATCTTTTTTTTTATTTTGTATATTTAGAAGTAGGTTTTTTTGAGTTTTGGGCTTGGAATGTTGGGTTAATTCTCTTTGTGTCTCCACAATACCTGTCTACGCACCCCTCTGATTTTTCGTTTCTATTTTATTTCTTGGTAACTATTTTATTTATTTAAGTTATATAATTTTTGTTTAAGAGAATAAAATACAAAACACAAAAACATTTCATTCAAGTCTATTTTTCTTTAATTATTGAATTTTTCTATTTTTCTAGTTAGCTCCAAAACTATTTAAAAAAAACAACCAAAATAAGTCTTACGTATTTTAATGAAAATTTATCCTTGTACATACTAGGTTCCCTCGATTAAAATACTCATCGCTTGTAGATAATTCAAACATGTTACAAATAATAGGATAAATGGATTTTAGATCCACCACATCCTTGAATAATCGATTGGTCAACTCAACGCCTTACCAATTAATTATTCAAATCAAAACTTCTAAAAATCACCCATAAATTAAACGAATTTCTTCACCCAGCGCGATTTAATTCTAATAAGGATCAACTCATTATAAAAATCAATTTCTTTGCCCAGCACGATCTAATTCTGGTGAAGATTAACTCTTCTTTAACCAATCAAAGCAGCTAACCAATCAAAAATATTTTTCTACTAACATGATCAAATTCAAGATGTTTTTTTAATAAAGGATTGTCAAGTTATTTTCACAATTAATACAAAACTTCGCCTACCTTCACTCAACTTTCAAACTCAAGCAAGTTCAAAACCATTTGAAAGCAACTTAACACAATTCTATAAAAAAAAACACTAACCAAACACTTCGAATTACAAAGGACTCTAATTTCTTCACAAGAGGATACATAGGCACACACTTCAAAAACAAAGGCGAGTCCACTAACTAAAAAACCTAAAATTTCCCTTTTTTTATTAATATGATTAAATAAAGAAATATTCTCCATAAGTCCTAGATCTAAAAAGGACCCCGTTGAGTACAAGGGAGATAAAGGGTGCCTAACACCTTCCCTTTATCTAATCAACTCTCAAAACCAGTAATCTCTGAAACAATTAGGGTTTTCCGTTCTTTTCTCGTAATTAGGATAAAAAGTAGTGGTGGCGTCTCTCATATTTTTTTCCAGTTACGACAGCTAGCGACTCTGCCGGGGACACGTCCCTTAAGTTAAAGTTTATCCTACCTTTAGCTTTAGGACTTTTAAGGTTTTTCTATTTATTTTATATTTCTATTTACTTATTTGTTTTTGTTTTATTTTTTGTTCCTCATTTATGTTATTTATTTTACCTTATATGTTATCATAATATTATTATATTTGTTGATGGGATCTTATTCACATCACAAAACCTTAGATAAGGGGTTGTTTATTGGCCAATGGGGTTTAACATCCCTATGAGTTTTTGTAACAACTTCTCTTGGAGTGGATCGAATCATGAGAAATATCTTTGGAGGGCTAGCCTCTCTTGGAGATAAGACTTTGGATTTGATAATGACTCTAAGGATCTACCCCAAAAATAAAATTTCATGGTGAGACTTTGTATGGCCTACAAGACGAAAGTCTTGGTCTACACAGAGGCTCCACTTAAGGGAGGCCCTTGTGCCTTTTCCCTTACGTGTTACCCATGATACCTATAGGAGCCACCCTTATGGGGGTTGGGTAGAATAAACTTAGAACCTCCCATAGGAGCCCACCTATAGGATGTTTTATTTAAATCCTATTCTTCATAAGGAACCTTCCCGTGAAGGATATCTTGTCATTATCCCTTAACCCACAAAGGTTTTCCTTTTGTCTATCATTATTCCTAAACTCGCAAGGGATACCTTTTATCCATTACAATTCCTAAACCTGCAAGGATTACCTTTTTTCTACTAGAATCCTTAAATCCGTAAGGGTTTCCTTTTGATTATCATAATCCCTAACCAGTAGGGATTTTCTTTTATATGTCGCAATCCCTAGCTTGTAGGGTGTTTTTTTCCTATCATAATCTCTAGCTTGTAGAGGTTTCCTGTTGTGTACACACACACACACGTATATATATATATATATATATATATATATATATATATATATATATATATATATATATATATATATATATATATATATATATATATATATATATATATATATATATATATATATATATATATATATATATATATATATATATATATATATATATATCCCTAAACCCGTATAGGGTGTCGTTATGTTTACCTCTATCCTAACCCTGCATCGCATTGTATTTCCGTGAAATATTTTTTTTGCATGCCCTAAAAAAATGAAAAATCATTTTTGCATACATCCCAGACATACATTTATACATTTTTCATATCCTTTCCCCTTTTCCCCTTGTCCAACCATCATCCACCTAGCAGGTTTTCCGATACTATGGAGAACTAAAAAAAAGCTATACAAGTCTTATTGGAGAGAGAAGGAAACCATTCATCATGACAACTATAGGCCTACATAACGCCTCAGATGCCACTACGATGGGTGGTCCCCCATATCAAAAGCAACAATATCAAAAGAAACAATATCAACAACAATAATTTCCCTATCAGCGGAATTGGTATGCCCAACAGAAGGAAAGACAAAGGTCTCCCTTTACTTTGACAAGTCCAAGAACTAAGAAGTATCTCTCAAGACTGGTGGATCAACAAAGAAGCTCATCCCTAGGATTATTCGGCCTTTATCATGTCCAAATTTTAATTGCTTTATTGCTAAGTGTTATTGGTTGTAAACTTTGTACTCTTTGATTTTTAATTCTAATAAAATAATCATGCATATTTTTTAAACTAATCCATTCGTATTCACTCTTTATTCATTATCACTTTCCACATCTATAAATATCAACGACTTTCTATTTTCACTTCTCAACTTTCCAATCATCTTTTACTTTTAACAAACTTAAGGGAGAATGATGTAAACAAAATAACTAAATGCGCTGGTGTATGCTTTTCAATAGTCAAATTTTGCTGATGATGTAAGGCGTTGTTTCACTTCCTAAACAGTGAAGAAATAAGGAGTTAATTTGTATTCAACCCTCTAGAGCCAGAAGTTGGAGTTCTTTCTATTTTTAACAAAAAAACTTAATTTTTACTAGGGGCAGGATAGACTTTAATTAATTCAATGATTCATTCTAATGTCAAGATAATTAGTCAATCTAAGCAAGAGGTTTAAGCACATCACCTTCCTTGTGCACATCATCAAAGATTGAGGAAACAACGAAGATAAAGCTCACCATATCTTTTTCCTCACGTACATCATCCATGATCAAGGAAAAAATGATGATGAAGCTCACATAACTCACATGGCAGTTACGACATTCTTGAATCAAAAGAAAAAATTTCATTAAAAAAAGAGTAGAAAGAGCCTGCTAAGTAAAAAAGAAAATCCAAAAAGTTGACTTAGGCAAAATTTAGGGCATCCCAATGGATCGAAATATTTAGGGCATCCCCACTCATGTTTATATTTGAGCTATAGTTTTAATGCTTTACATTTCTGAAATCATGAGGAAATTTGCTACAAGTTTCATGTTTACAGTTTTCATTTTTGTTGAGATTTGAACAAGTTACAGTTGGTCTGGCTGGAGGTTGAAGATGAAGTTGAAATTTGGGCGTGTTTGTATCATATATTTATTGTTTTACTTATGTTAACAGATGTATAGCCACCCCAGTGGTAAAAGCGCGCGCCTGTAACCTTTGGGACCTAGGTTCGAGTCCTAGTGGTACCCTTTTGATTTCTTTTTCATATTTTTGCATTTTTCTGACCCTTTTTTGCATGCCTTGGGCTTCATCTTTGGGCTTTGTTTTTGTTTTTACTTTCTAACCCCCATGTGAACTATTTGCACCCCTGGCCAAATTTATTTTATTTTCTTATTTTCTTTTTTATATATTTTCCCTTATTATTTTTCTAATACTAAAAAAATCATAAAAAAATACAAAAATAGTAGATTTATATTTTAACTTAGTTTATTTATTTTTTCTCACAAAAAATATTTTATTTAACCACACTTTATTTATTTTACTAATTATTCTTGTAAATTTAATTAAAACTAAGATATTATTTATTTTATTTTACACCAATTAAAATATATTATTTTAATATAAAAAAGGCTAAAATATTTTATAATACTATAAATTATTTTCAAGACAAAAATACAAAAAATACTTTTCTTAAACTTAATTTTCTTTTAATCAATTAATAGATTTAGGGTTTTATTTAAAAAAATTTCTTATTAAGTTAGGTTTACTTTTATTATTTTAATTAATTATTTTCTTTTAATTAATTAGGTTAAAACAAATCCCCTTTTCCTAAAAAATCCAAACAAAAATATTCATTTTCTTTATATTTGCATTCTTGCATATTTATTCATTTTGTACATTATTTCCATTTAATTTCTTGTACAAATTCAATTTGGTTGTAATAGATTAATTAGGTTTATATTCTTGCCATCCCCCTTTACAATTTGTACACCCCCTCCTTCCCACAAGTATTGTAATAGTGTAGTAACTTTAAATTCCGCAATTTATCGCTTTATACATAACATGCTAGTAATTAGGGTTTGTATGGAAAGACTAAAACCAATACTTAGAAAATCCTAATTCAAGACAAAATCAAGCATGAAAACAATACACTTGCACACAAACACCCCTAGGGTAAATCCACTTGGTTGCCTTTACAAAATGGCCATATTACGCATGTGAGGTATCTTAGCAAAAACAAACAAATACAAGATCATAGTCCCTCGATGACGCTATCTAAGTTGTCTTTCGAATGATCTTGGTCCCTAAGAGAGAATGCTAAGATACCTTGCAACATTTCTAATCATGGTTATACGATGACCCACGTCCGTCCCGTTTACATCCAAAGATAGGGTTACTTACCAAATCAATGGTAAGATAACAATGTCAAAGGAAAAAAGAAATAAACATGAAATACTTTTGAGTAGGTAGAATGCTCCTAATTACTTGCTCAATTTCAAACAAAACATCCTTGCTATTTTCAAAACAAACACCTACACTTTCAAACATCTTACAAACTGGAAAACATTTTCAAAAGATCAAACATCTTTGTATACATTCTTACGTACGAGAATTATTACAAAGTTTGCCTAAACAATGGCCTCTTTACAAAATACTTTCAAAAACCACACAAAGCACAATTTCAAATAAAAGAAAGTGATCTATCAAGTAACTAAGAGACCATGGATGAAAAGGGTGCTAATACCTTCCCTTTTCATAATCTACCCCCCGAACTCAAGAATTAATCTCAAAGGTCTTTCCTGTGCTTTTTCACAAATTCCTTTTGGATAAAAGAAAAGTCGGTGGTGACTCTTACTAACCGCAACATTTACGATCAAACGCAAAACCTTTAAGTCAGTTCTCCCACTGTATCACACTCACAACCACTTTTCAGTTTTTATCCAAAGGATTTCCCCACGTGTGAGGAAGAAGTACCATTGTTGTCCTTGAAAAGCAAACTTTTGTATAAGTTTATGTTGGGCCCATGCTTTAGTTTTGCCTCTGAGGGTACTTTTCCTTAATTCATGCTTACAAATCTAGCTTAGGCACGACTAAAAGCTGTTAACCTTACTTGTTTGAACTTGCTTCAAGAACAAGTCAGCGCCTAGTGTATGATGGTTGTACTTTTAACTTCTCCAAGCTATAAAATTCTTTCCTATAAATTGAACTTCATTGACAACTATGAAAGGGCCGGCAGAAAAATTGAAGGAGAAAAACTTTGAAACCTTGCTAAAATTCCCAGAAATCCTAAACTGCACACACAAAACATAAAACCTGCTAGTTTTTGATTCTTGTATTCAAACTCCAACTTTTCTCAAAGTGTTTCTTGACCAAATCACCCATTCACCATTCAAAACCAAGCCAAGGGATGTTCCAGCCTACTGAATACGTGAGGGAGCTGATCAGAATATCACAGTAGCCTGAACCAGACTCTAATTCAGAACAATCTCCAGAAGCAATGTAAGTTTCTTCTGACTTGTATCTCATTGTTTAGGCATTTCTAGGCTTGCATTTTCAAAGATACAATGTAGATATCATGACTCTGATTCGGTACACACTCAAATTTCATGTATTTTTGCCTAAGTAGAGAGAGTCTCAGTTCAGAACTTCTTGAGGAAACTAGGACTTAAAATTAGGATTAGAAAAATTCATGCTTGCTTCTAATTTACAATTCTAATATTTTATACTTCTGAAACCATGATGAAACTGGCCATAACTATTATGTGTGCATTTTTTGTTGTTATTGAGAAATGACTAAGATGTAGATTCTCTGATTGATGTGGAGAAAGAGATGAAGCTCATCATCAGAATTTACTTTATGTTATATGTTTATGCTTTTGTTTCTAATACCGGATGTACAACCACCCTAGTGGTAGAAAGCGTGCGCATAAGACATTAGTGCTAAGGGTCCTGGGTTCTAGCCCCAGAAGCATCTTTTAGGGTTTATTTAATGACACTTTCACCCTTTTATCTGTCAGACGATACTCCTAGATCAGAACTTCTAAACAACCTTATACAATATCATTATCACCTCACTCTCTCAAATAGCCAAAACTTCTGACTTGCTAGCGATACATGAACTTCTAGGTTCCCAGCTACACTACAGCTTCTGAACCCCCTTAACAATCAGAGATTTTAGGTTTTCCTCTGTTCCCAGCAACCTCATAACTTGGTGTACCCAGGCCCAGAACCTCTGACCTTCTGCTTGCCTACTAACATTTTCACTCTTGTAGCGTATCAGAGTCAGAACTTCTGTTCCTCCTCGTTTCAGCAATGCACTGATTCTGACTCCATTTTCTTGTTTATCTTATTTTTTTTGCTTTTAATAACCAAAAAGACTAAAAATATTTCATATTCACATGTTTTATTTCATTTCTTTTATAACAAAAAAGATCACAAAATTTTCTTAAGAAAATTAATTTCTTAACAAAAACAAAACAAGTCCCTTTTACATTTCTTGTATATTATTTCAATATGGTTGTAATAGATAATTAGGATTTTAATTTCTTGCAATCCCCATTTTTTGAATTTGTAAACCCTCTCCCCTGTTGATGTAATAGCTTAGTACTTTTACTTTTCCGCATTTTTATTGCTTTCATATATTGCTAGTAATTAGGTTTGTATGGCAAGATAAAACCAACCAATAGAAAACCCTAATGCAAGACAAATCAAGCATGAAAAAGATACACTTGCACACTTTGTACCTCTAGGGTTAACTCCACTCGTTGCCTTAAGAAATAAATGGTCATGATACGCATGTAAGACGTCTTAGCAAAAACAAACAAAATACAAGATCATAGTCCCTCAATGACGCTACGAATGTTGCCTTACGAATGATCTTAGTTCCTTAAAGAAAATGCTAAGATATCTTACAACATTGATATTCATGACTATACGATGACCCTCGCTTGTCCCTTTTACATCCAAATATAGGGTTACTTACCAAATCAATGGTAAGATAACAATGTCAAAGGAAAGAGGAAATAAACATGAAAAACTTTTTGAGTAGGTAGATTACTCCTAGTTGCTTGCTCATTTTCAAATCAAACCTCCTTGCTTATTTTCAAAACAAACACCAACACTTTCAAAACATCTTTCAAACTTGAAAACATTTTCAAAAGATCAACACTTTGTATACATTCTTACGAACAAGAATCATTACAAAGTTTTCCTAAACGAAGGCGCCTTTTCAAAATACTCTCAAAAACCACACAAAGCATATTTTCAAACAAAAGCAAGTGATCTAGAAAGTAACTAAGAGCCCATGGAAAACCATGGATGAAAAGGGTGCTAATACCTTCCCTTTTCAAAATCTACCCCCCGAACTCAAGAAAACATCTCTAAAGGTCTTTCCTGTTCTTTTCAGCCTTTCCTTTTGGATAAAAGAAAAGTCGGTGGAGACTCTTGCTAACCGCAACATTTGCAATAAAATGCAAAACATCCCAAGTTAGTTCTCCCACCGTACCACACCATCCAAAGTAAACATTAACCGCAAACTGGAAGAAGTACCAGAATAAACCTATAGTTTGTTTAATCTGAGCAAAAAAATATGCATATTCGTCTTTGACTGGAAAAGTGTCAGAATGGATCATTGCTCGATTTAATCTGAGCCAGAAAAGGTCTACTAGGAGAAGTATCAGAATAAATCATTGGTCGATTTAATATGAGCCAAAAAAAAGATCTACTGGAAGATGTATCAAAATAAATAATTGGTCGATTTAATCTGAGCCAGCAGATATTTATGCATATTTTTATCTGGAAGGAGTATCAGAATAATCTTTGGTTGATTTATCTGAGCCAGAAAATGTCTACGACTGGAATAAGTATCATAATAAATCATTGGTCGATTTATTCCGAGCCAGAAGATGATCTTCTGGAAGAAGTATCAAAATAAATTATTGGTCGATTTAATTTGAGCCATCAAATATTTATGCTTATTTTTATCTGGAAGAAGTATTAAAATAAATCATTGGTCGATTTAATCTGAGCCAGAAGATATTTATGTCCGACTTCAACTAGAAGAAGTATCAGAATAAACCATTGGTCGATTTAATCTGAGCCAGAAATGGTCTCTGTTGTCTTTAACTGGAAGAAGTATCAGAATAAATCATTGGTCGATTTAAACTGAGCCAGAAAAAGTCTTTGTTGTCTTTAACTGGAAGAAATATCAGAATAAATCATTGGTCGATTTAAATTGAGCCAGAAAAATATCTACTGGAAGATGTATCAGAATAAATCATGGTCGATTTAATCTGAGCCAGCGACTATGTACGACCGTCTTCAACTGGAAGAAGTATCAGAATAAATCATTGGTCGATTTAATCTGAGCCAGAAGAAGTCTCTATATCTTTAACTGGAAGAAGTATCAGAATAAATCATTGGTCGATTTAAACTGAGCCAGAAAAGATCTACTGGAAGATGTATCAGAATAAATCATTGGTAAATTTAATCTGAGCCAGCAGATATTTATGTTTATATTATCTCGATGAAGTATCAGAATAAATCATTGGTCCATTTAATCTGAGCCAGAATAAGGTCTGCTGGAAGCAGTATCAGAATAAACCATTAGTCGATTTAATCTGAACCAGCGACTATCTATGATCGTCTTCAACTGGAAGAAGTATCAGAATAAATCTTTGGTTGATTTAACCTGAGCCAGAAGAAGTCTCTGTGTCTTTAACCGGAATAAGTATCAGAATAAATCATTGGTCGATTTAATATGAGCCAGAAAAAGGTCTACTGGAAGAAGTATCAGAATAAATTTTTGGTTGATTTAATGTGAGCCAACAAATATTTATGCTTGTTTTCATCTGGAAGAAGTATTGGAATAAATCTTTGGTTGATTTAATCTGAGCCAGAAAATGTCTTCAACTGGAAGAAGTATCAGAATAGATCTACACCTGATCTAAGCTGAGCCAGAAGAATGTCCACTAGAAGAAGTATCAGAATAAATCATTGGTCAATTTAATCTGAGCCAGCAACTATCTACGACCGTCTTCAACTGGAAGAAGTATCAGAATAAATCTTTGGTTAATTTAATTTGAGCCAGAAGAGGTCTGTGTCTGGAAGAAGTATCAGAATAAATCATTGGTCGATTTAATCTAAGCCAGATAAAGGTCTACTGGAAGAAGTATCTGAGTAAATCTTGGTCAATTTAATCTGAGCCAGTAGATATTTATGCTTGTTTTAATATGGAAGAAGTATCACAATAAATCTTTGGTTGATTTAATCTGAGCCAGAAAATGACTTCAACTTGAAGAAGTATCAGAATAGATCTACACCTAATCTAAGCTGAGCCAGAAGAATGTCCACTGGAAGGAGCATCAGAATAAATCATTGGTCGATTTAATCCAAGCCAGCGACTATCTACGACCGTCTTTAACTGGAAAAAGTATCAGAATAAATCTTTGGTTAATTTAATCTGAGCCAAAGGAGGTCTTTGTGTCTTTAACTGGAAGAAGTATCAGAATAAATTATTTGTCGATTTAATCTGAGCCAGAAAAAGGTCTACTGTAAGAAGTATCATAGTAAATCTTGGTCGATTTAATCTGAGCCAGAAGATGCTTTATGCCCGACTACGACTGGAAGAAGTATCAGAATAAATCTTTGGTCGATTTAATCTGATCCAGAAGAGGTCTCTTTGTCTTTAACTAGAAGAAGCATCAGAATAAATCTTTGGTCGATTTAATCTGAGCCAAAAAAAGGTCCACGTGAAGAAGTATTAGAATAAATCTTTGGTCGATTTAAACTGAGCCAGAGGATATTTATGTCCGACTTCGACTGGAAGAAGTATCAGAATAAATATTTGGTTGATTTAATCTGATCCAGAAGAGGTCTCTTTGTCTTTAACTAGAAGAAGTATCAGAATAAATCTTTGGTCGATTTAATTTGAGCCATAAAAAGGTCCGTTGGAAGAAGTATCAGAATAAATCATTGGTCGATTTAATCTGAGCCAGAGATGTTGTCTTTGAGAAGATGGTCTCGTCATACCAGTATTTGATGATGTTGGTCTGTTGATTGATCTTTTCCTGAAACGGTAAAGAGTTAGTTGTATGCAATATCATGATGTATAAAATCCACTGCAGAACAATGTTCTCAAAATAAATGAGATTGTGTTGCATGTGCTTTGTATGCATATGCTATGACATTTGTAAATGATGTATGAATGTAATATGTGAGTGCATCAGTTGCTTTTTGTAGTGTCGTTGAATTGGGGAAAATAAATCCATGACTTCCTGTTGGATATGAAGAATGTAATTCCTCACTATTTGTTGAAGTTAAATTTGCCGGGGATTCCCATTTTCTGTCCGAGGGTATTCCGCTGGAGATTTTGATTTATGCTTGAGGATAGAAGCTTTTTATGAGAGTTGATAACCTGTCATGGTTTCTGAAACGGGTTGATTACATGTACTCTGAATAGGTATGGAAGAATGAATAATCCTGTGATGCGAGTAGCTACTCTTCTGGAGGTGGTTATCTTGATTAATCTTGCTGGAGAGAAGAGTTTTGTTGGAAGATTTTACCAATTTGGAGAAATAAACTCCGCTGGGGGATGAACTTCTGTAGCTAGAGAAATAAACTCTACTGGGGATGAGGCTTTATAAACTGCTTGAGATTTTATGAAACTCTGTTGTGGAACATTGATTTCTTCTCTTTGAGGGAACTTTGCTGGAGAGTGTTTACTCTTGCTTGGGGAAGAAGAGGTTAAAACTTTGGTTGTTTTTTGCTCTACTAGGGAGTTATAATTACTTGTATACCCTGATTGGGGATAACATTGATGGATAACTTTCTGGCTCGTCTGAGGAGGATGGAGTTGACTGATATTTGATCCAATTTTAGATTCAAATAGTAATTCTCTAGGGATAGTGATCACTTCACTAGGGAAGGGATGTTTTGTCAGTGACTCATTGTCATCTGAGTAATAGACTCAAGCTGGGGAGATTGGTCCTCACTGGGGAGATAAATCCTGTTGGGGAAATAAACCCTATTGATGGAGGTATATCCTGCTGAGGGAAGCTCTTTGTCAAGAAGAATGCGCTATGCTGGAGAGAAGTAATATGTAGGGGCTTTTACAGTTTTGCAAAATCAGCTAGGGAGAAGAATTCCCATAGACTATAATGTTTGGGATCCTGTATATACGTAATATTACTGCGAGGAAGCCTGCACTTCATTATCTGCTAGAGTGATCTGTTGGGAAGATTGCGGGGAATGTATGAATTTGTGAAGATTACCATGTAGGGATAATCTCATGGAAGTTGCTCTGTGAGGATTCATGGAGACTTAAACACACCTCAACTTCTAGAGCCTTTGGTGAATGTTGATCACGGCGATAAGTCTTCTACTGATAAACAAGTGACGAGATGACAAGACATAGTCGTACACTTTAATCCCTAACTTTTGCCTGGACTTTCCTTTTAGATTTTCAGTCCACCGGGATACCCTTTTTTGCCCAAGTCGCCTTTTTAGTTTTTCGACTTACCGGGTGTAAAACTTTATTTATATATCCCTAATTTTTTCCTGAACTCTTTTGGTTCGCCAGGATGCCCTTATTTTTCCTAGGCCAGTCAACCTAGCAGGTCTTTTTCTTAATGCGTAGTATTTTCCGACTATGTCCGCATTCACAAGGTGCGGAGAATTGTCACTATCCATAGTAGTAAGTGTTGTAACACTGCTAGAAAATGTTTGCTTGATCGTACATGGCCCTTTGCTAGAACTCATGTTCAATGCCCCAAGTGATTCAGATGGAGGTCTTCCCATGGCTATTCGCCACTTTTTGAGAAATTCCTTGAATCTTGAATCGACCGCCCCCAGATAAGTTGGACACCATGTCATGCCCCTTGATTATGAAAGGCCTATTATTAGAAATTTATTTCCATCTGAGGTGATTTTGTTCATTGAGAGGATTTATGTTCATTGAATATTCTTCGTGTGAATTTCTCTGATGTCGAACAATTAGTCATATGCAAACAATGTGTTGTACCCCAAAATTTGCCCTCCCATATTCATCAAGAAATTGCCAAGTCAAGGTCACAAAATTCCCCCAGGGTTGTGCAGCTCAACTGTCTCTTATACACTCAAAACTAGGGTTTGAGTTCTGGTCAAGCAAATGAACTTTTCAAAGGCCCAATCAAGTCTCATATGCTTACAAAGATGGTCAAGTATCCTCATGTCAAGTTTCAAAGCATTCAGCTCAAAATTGCACAGTCAAAACCCTAGATTGCACTACAGTCAACTGTAGGGGCAAAATGGTCATTTGGCAGTCAAAAGTTCAAATTTTTGGTCAACATATCATTTTGAAGCCACAAACATCATTTGATCAATGCTTGATCATGATTCTCAAGATTTGGCTCAGAAATCATCAAAGATGCAAAAGTTGTTATATTTGGACAGCTGAAAAAGTCAACTGAAATTGACCAGGGCATAACTTTTACATGGATTATCAGAAAAATTCCATCCAAAGCTCATTTTGAAGAGAAAGACATTTCCTACAATTCATCTTCATGTTCCAAGTCCAAGAAATGCTCTCACAAAAAGTTATCAATTTCAACATTATAGGTCATTTTCAAAAGTCAACAAAAAGGGACTTTAAGTCAAAGGCCATAACTTGAGATTGGTAAATCAAAATGACATGGGACCAAAGGCATTGGTTAAAGGACTCAAAGACCTTTCCAAAATGTCCAAGAACATGTGGAAAGCTTAAAAATTGACCAGGTTATGCCTTGTGGAAGTTGGGAAATTTTTGGAAATTTTTGAAAGTCAACATTGATGCAAAAGGCCTAAAAATGCAAATGGGCCCAATTTCCTTCCAAATTTCTTCATGCCAAGCCTATGCACGACCACTAGGCCCAAAGGGAAGTATTCTCATATTTTTTAATTATTTATTTGAATTAATATTAATTTATATTCATTTAAATGATTTTAATATATGAAAAATATCAAACTTAACCTAAAAAAATCTTTTCATGCATGTTTATTCATAATATTTCGTGCATATCCCAATTAGGCAAATTTGGATGAGATTTGGATCATGATTGAACAAAAACAACATGAAAAAAGATTGGAAAAGATATTAAGCAAATCAAATCTTCAAATAATGAATTGATGAGATTTTGTTGGTTTTTGTTGACCTAGAAGCCTCACTATATGATCCAGAACATAACCCTAATGCCATGAGACAAAAAGCTGCGCCAAAAACAAGCATTGCACATTGAAATTTTTCACAAAAAACTCAAGACTGAAAACTAGCTTTTAGGTCGATTCAAGCTTTGATTTTTGTTTCATTAGCATCCTGAGACATCCCTAAACGTTTCTCAATCAAAAACAACAAGCCAAACGCCTTGAAACGGTACCAGGAATTCAGACTGTGTCACAAATTTTTCCAAATCGCATAGCATGAATTAAACATTCTTTTGCATTTTTTTTCATGGATTCTTGTTTATAATGATGTTCTTATGCTAACCAATAGATTGAATTGCTTTTTTATGTCATATATACGAATCCACCATATGCGTTTTTTTTAGGGTTACAGGTTGCTCGAATTGGGGATTTTGTGTAGAAGAAAAATTAGGACTCGTGAGTATCATGGTTGAGTTGAGCAGGTTAAGACGAAGCAAACACATGCCTCGCGAACAATTTATGTAGCTCATGGAGCTATTCGCTATTTTCTGATAGCCCCTCTAAAACCACGCTTCAAAAACCGTTCCCATTGAGTTTTGTTTTACAGAGTGAGGAAGACGAAGGCATCGTGTCCATCAGCCATTGGCTAGTTTGAATTTCGCGCGAAATTCCAAAGCACTAATGCGTTCTTATTATATTGTTTATTGTTTATTATATGTTAATTGAAACGCGTGTGGTTCAGTGGTCATGTGTTGTGCTGGTAACTTCAAAGACCTGGGTTCAAGTCCCAGGTCTGGCAAAATCTCAACATTATTTTTCAATACGTTATTCCATGTTACGCTAATATCCAGGTACACCATAATCCTACCATCATCAACATGCCACGTCTGCTTGGAGGTTAATCTAAAGGTTGGAAGCTGAAGAACACCTACGCCTGGTCAAATGCATCATATGGAATCTTGAAAAGTCAATGGATTCAGATCTAAATGGGCCAGAATTTCCAGGCCTATACCTCCTTATTTGGGGCAACACCCCACCCTGGTTTGCATTTTATATTTTTTCTTCTCACTTTTATTTTGTTGTTTTATTTACTTTGTTGTCTTAATTCAATTAATTTGTTTTTTTCTATAAAATATAAAAACATTATAAAAATCAGAAAATACAAAAATATAATATTTATTTCATTATAATTATTTTCATAAATAAATTAGAATGTAAATTATGTAGTGTAATTAGGTTTTAATTTTAATTCCTTTTTTAATAAAAATCCAAAAATGTAGAATTTAGGTTTTAATTGTTAATTCTTTTTATTTCCCTTTTTTCCACAATAATAATTATTATTTATTTATTTATTTTCCTATTTAAATTATACATAAATGAATTAGGTTTAATTTAGGTCATATTTTAATTCTTTCTTAATAATTAAAAAATATTAGAATTAGGGTTCGCCGTTTAATTTAATTGACTTCTTTTCCTTATTGAATCTAAAAAACACAAAATACCAAAAAAACATTTAATCATTTAATTTGTAATTCATTATTAATTTTAATTGTTTGCAAAAGGGTCCAACGCCCTAGTTTTGTTTTAATCTCTTTATTTCGCGCATTATAATTTTGTATCTCTCCCAAAGCCATGTACATTTATTTATCGCACTTTTATTTTACTTCGCATTATTTATTTTTCCGCTAAATTGGGTCCGGTTTAATTTTGGCGATGTGGACCCGCGCCGTTTGTAATAACCTTAGATTTATTTTCCCGCAAATACTTTATAACTGTTAAAAATGCATGCAAGAATGAATGGACAAATTAAAATCAAGCGTAGATCACCAATAACCTGACAAGACAAAAATACTTGAAACATGACACACAATTCGCACACACCACCCCTAGGGTACGCCTCACTGTTGCCTTTCGAAAGGTGGTCGTCGAGTAGAGGACGTCTTAGTAAGTCCTCATGATCCGGGAACCTGGCATGAGGGTAGCTTCTAAGGTGTCTTCCCATTGCTCTGGTGATCACCACGTCCCTAAAATCGAATTGACCCGAACACCTCCAACGGTGGTGCTACCTACCTCTCAATGGTGGGATGGCACTACTTTTAAGGACCCTTACACAGACGAATTCCTTAGGGTAGGTAGGTTCTCAAGGATACTTGCTCTAATCTCAAAACAAACTCAAAAAGACTTTTCACACTGACACATTTTCAAAAGCTTTCAAAGCAAACTTTTCAAACACTCTGACGTATGAGTCGATCTGAAATTTTTCGAAGAAACTTTTTAAACCCACATTGAAAAGCAAGCACACAATTTTTGAAAACACATTGAGCAAGTATCTAAGAGCCCATGGATAACCATGGATAGAAAGGGTGCTAACACCTTCCCTTTCTATAACCTACCTCCCGAACCGAGAGCAATCTCTTTAAGGAATTTTTCTGTGCTTTTGTCCTTTCCCTTTGGAGAAAATAAAAGACGGTGGCGACTCTTGCTTCCGCGACATTTCGCGAACCAGCGTTAAACAGTCAGTTCCAGATCCACCGATCACAGAACTGGCGACTCTGCTGGGGATGATAACTTAAAGTGAGGTGTACCTTAGGATTAAGATCACTATGTTTTCAATTGTCTTCTTTGCTTGCTTTAAATTGTGGGTTGCATGGGAGTTACATAGATCCTAACCCGGATCTGGGGATACCCTGTTTAGGTAGCATAAGCTGTGAGGGACCTGTCCGGCGTATACCGACATGGGTGAAGCAGTGGCTACGTTGGTGTGGCACCTTAGTCTGTACCGATATCCCTCGTGTTGAAACGGGGAGAATATGGGTCTTCCAAGGAGTCATTAAGCACCAACAGACCTTAGAACCTTAAATGACCCAACTTGGCCAATAGAAACAGTAGCAGTATGCTACGCCCATTGAGGCTAAACTCTCGTGATGGTTCTGGCCGCAAGAAAAGATTGCGATGCTGGAGTTATGACCGATTGAGGGTAGTCAATGATATTGGGATCCTCTAAGAACCCGGTTACTTTGATTAGGACAGGTTGAACCCACCAGCTTCAAGAGGGTAATACCTAGACCTCATGCTGGCCTAAACCCTAAGGGTTTCTCTTGTGTGACTTGTGTGCCTTCGTACTTGACTATCTGCATGCTCGTGATCTAACACTTGTTTCTTGCAGGTTTTGTTTCAGTCCTTAACTAGGACTCATAACAGGGTTCACTCACATTACCCCATGCATAGCATAACATCATACCATTGCATGCATCCTGCATACATCCTAACCCATTTCAAGGATCTCAAGGGCTTGTGATGCAGGTCAGGATAAATCAAGCATCTAGCCAGGGGCAGAGGGGATTTATTTTCCTCTAGCCAAGGTTGTCAGGGGCTATGACCCACTGGATATGGTGAGCCTTTTGACCCTTGAAGAAGGACTCTCAACAACATGAAGTACCTTCAATCAAGTTACCGGTCCTCAACTCTAACAAGTCTCTCTGTTTACCCTGCGAGGTCCTTGAAATCATTGCATGCATATCATACATCTCATTGTATTGCAGGTATCCCTTTGACAGGTTGCTTACCCTTCTCCGCTGTTTATTTCAGCCGATCGTCATGAATCCTGAATCATCAGCCGAGCAGACTATCAAGGATCTCCAGGCTCAGAACGCCCAGTTCCAAGAGCTGATTATGAATCTGACTCAGGGGCAGCAAGATCTGAAAGCTTTGCTCTTGAAGAAGGACAAGAAAAAGAAGAGGACTATTCTGTTCAGCCCTAGACGCAGATCTGGGAATACACCGCAAGTTGAAACTGAGAGGACAACCCCATCTGTGGGAAAAAGCAGTCATCATGAGAGAGAGGTTCCCAGTCCAGTGGTCTCCGACAACGAGACAGATTTTGATGAAGAGCAGTACCCTCCGGCGGAGGACAAGTACAAACAGTTGGAGGACAGAATGAAAGCTATGGAGGTTCAACAGGTACCTGGGCTGGATTTCGGAGATTTGGGTCTGTCAAATGGTGTGGTTATTCCTCGGAAGTTCAAAGTACCACCCTTCTCTAAGTATGACGGGGCGTCTTGTCCCAAGCTGCACTTAAGGTCCTATGTTCGGAAGATCCAACCATATACGGTGGACAAAAACTTGTGGATCCACTTCTTCCAGGAGAGTCTTTCAGGGACTCATCTCGAATGGTTCTATCAGCTGGATGGGACCAAGGTTCGTAACTGGGAGGAGTTGGCTACTGCTTTCTACAAGCAGTATCAGTATAATGCCGACCTTGCTCCTACGCGTACCCAACTCCAGGGTATGTCGTTAGGATCAAGTGAAGGTTTCAAAGAATACGCGCAGAAATGGAGGGATCTCGCTGGAAGGGTACAACCACCTCTGACTGACCGTGAACTTGTGGACATGTTCTTGGGGACCCTGTCTGGTCCATTCTTCAACCACCTCATTGGTAACTCATCTGCTGGATTCACTGACCTCATCCTGACCGGCGAAAGAATTGAAGCTGGTATCAAGAGTGGGAAAATTCAAGAGGCCACACCTCCTGACACTCACAAAAAGCCTTACACGGGAAGGAAAGAGTCTAATGCAGCTTACAGCCATAAGAGCCGACATGATCAACAGGCAGGGGCAGTCATGATCTCTGGTTCTGCACCACGTCGCCAACCACAGAGGGGAAACCAGCAAAGGCCGGACGGGCCTAAAAGGCAGTTCACCAACATTAACATGCCATGGTCGCAAGCACTGCAACATATGTTGAAGATGAACCTGATTGCGGTGATCAACCCTCCTGCCAATCCTAAGACCTCCTCTCCCAGCTACAATCCAGAAGCCAGGTGCACTTATCATTCTGATAGCCCGGGGCACGATACTGAAGACTGTTGGGCACTGAAATACAAAATTCAGAACATGATCGATGCCAAAGAGATCGAGTTCGAGCCTGCTGAGACTCCCAATGTGATCAATGCTCCATTGCCAAAACATGGCTAGGATTGAGAATTTTTTTGTTCATTTGAATTCAAGTTGTATTTTTCCTTTCTTGTTCAGATAAACAATTATTATGTTAAACTCTTTATTTCATGAATGCATTACACATGTCTGTCTTGATTAATTATGTTTACTATGCTTAAAACCGCTTTCATATTTTTGCAATGGTCAACTCTTAATTGAAAATTCTAAACCTCTTGAGGGAGGATGACGAAAACGATACCGCAATCTACAGTATGCTTTTGAACAGACCCCGCTTAGGAGGTACAGGCATTGTTTCAATCCCTAAACACTGGAGTTATAAGGATGATAATCCCTCGTCAACCCATCAGAGCCAAAGAAGTAGGAGTTTTTATTTTCAAAAATCAAAACCCTTAATCATAACCTGGGGGCAGGGTAGTCTCTCAGTTGATCCAAGTGCATGACGAATGGCACCGAAGAGATCAAAAACAAAAAAAAAAAAAAAAAAAAAACAGTGATGGTTCAGAACAATCATAAGGACAGGCAGTCACTATCAAAAAAAAAAAAGCATAAATGAAAAGCCCAAAAAGTCAAAACCAAGAATTACAAAACTGGGGCATCCCGCTGACTGTAATCCCAAAAAGGAAACAGTTCAGGCAAAAAAAGAAAGGGATAACAAAAATCAAAAGAGGTCTTACAAACCCTCAGCAAAAACAAAAATGACTGCTTAGTCAGAATAAATCATCAACATCTGAACCATCATTGGAACATCAGAACAAAGACTCAAACAAGGTCTAACGCACGATCAACTGAGTTTAGGTTTGGAGAACATCACGAAGAGCGGGTGGGTACAAATAATTCGAGCCTTTATCCTTTGTTTCTTAAACCGTGAACCCGGCCGCGATATAACCCTTAAAAGTCCTAGCTGAAGCATGGGTTAGTTCGAGAGCATACTGTTACGAAGGTATCCTGACTCCTGAAGGTTTGCTGTAAAATATTGAGTTGACATCACACTGTATTACAAAAAAATGCACTTTCAAAATTCAAGACAGACATAGACTTTTGCATTCTTAAAATAACTTTGTTTGCATATGACTATTTGTTTGAACAGCAGGGAAATTCGCACGATGAACACCTTGTGAACGGAAGTACCTCCAATCAAGGGGCACAGTAGGAGCATTGCCCATTATCTGGGGCATGGCAAAAATACTTCCAACAGGGGCAACTCCTTACATTCTGAGAGCGTGGACATAGTCGAAAAAATACTACGCACAATCAAAGACCCGCTAGGTTGACACACCTAGGCAAAAATAAGGGCTTCCCGGCGAACCAAAAGGGTTCGGGCAAAATGAAGGGATGAAACGAAAAATATGTACACCCGGCAAGTCGAAAACCTGAAAAGGCGGCTTGGGCAAAAATGGGTATCCCGGTGGACTGAAAACCCGAAAGGGCGGTCCAGGCAAAAGTGAGGGATCAAAGCGTACGACTATGTTCCGGTATCTCATCATTTGTCTACCCGACAATTTGTCGATCACCCACACAGGTATCCTCTTCCCTCACCTCCGAAGCAGGGGCAATAATGAGTTATCCAGGCGATCCAATTGCTCTGTCAACCAAAGTACAAAGGACAGATCAGCATAAGAGTGATTACCATCTACCTTTACGAATTCCAGATCATGGGCTAACGTCCGAAACCAAACAGGACGATCACCCACTTAATCAAAATCACGCAACCCAACACCGGTTTCTTCTCAACCTTCAGACAAAGTCATACACAGACTCCTCCTCCACAAGATAACCTTACCCCGGTTCATCAAGAAGTTTTACACAAACTTATCCAGGTAACCTAACCCCGGTTCCTCCAGAAGTCTTACATGGATTTATTTCAAGATGACCTAACCCCGGTTCATTAAAGTTTTTACACAAACTTATCCAAGTAACCTAACCCCGGTTCCTCCAGAAGTCTTACATGGACCTATCCAAATAACCTCCAAGAGTCTCACATGGACCTATCCCAAGATGACCTAACCCCGGTTCATCCCGAAGTTTTTACACAAACTCGTCAAGTAACCTTACCCCGGTTCCTCTAGAAACCTTACATGGGTTTATCCCAAGCAACCTTACCCCGGTTCATCCAGAAGTTCTACACAAACTTATCCCGAAGCAACCTTACCCCGGTTCGTCAAGAAATCTCACATGGATTTACCCCAAGATAACCTCACCCCGGTTCATCAAGAAATTTTACATGAACTTACCTCACCAAGCAACCCTACACCGGTTCTCTCTCTTCAAGATGCAGTTTTACACAAACTCATCATCAAAGTGACCCTACCCAGGTTCCTTCTCCATTTCAGATGCGGTCTTACACGAGCTCATCAGCAGGCAACCCGACATAGGTTCCCTCTTTCAACCTACAGCATTACAGTTCAAAATCTCCCCAGGAGAATCCAATCCAGTTCCCCCGGAAAGATGGAATTCATAGCCCCAAGCAGTAAGCTTATCCCCAGTATACTCTGGAAGCTTATCCCCTAGCAGAACACGAATGCGTCGTCCGGCTTTATTTAAAGAGTTATTTCCTTAACAGGATATAACTGGGTTATCCTCAGCCAAAAGCCACGAAAAGAGCGTCCTCGACGAAGTCTTCCTACCCCCAGCGAAGTCTATCAACACTTCCAGCACAACAAGGATATTCCCAGCGGAGTTCATCAAATCTCCCAGCATAACTCATCAACGGTATCCCCAGCGGAGGTATCTTCATCAACTCAGCAAAGCATCACTATCCCCACAGAGTAGCACTCCCCAGCATGATCGCTAGAGTATCGTTTCTTCCGCAGAATTATTTCATTCCTCAACAGAGTTATCTCCGCCTATCGGTATTCTTGCAACGAATCATCCACAACGGAAGCAAAATCTCTTCCTCAACATCAGCCCAGGATATGACTTCCCGGCACCCGTCAAGGATTTATTTTCCTAGACGAAAACATACATAAAACTTTACATATATCATCATAGCATGCATAACGCACTGCATCATATCATACGAATCTCATTTATGTTGAGAACATCATTGCTTGATCTATATCATGCATTGCATATAACTGACCTTTACCTTTCAGGAAAGATGCAGTTGAAATTCTCAAACATATTTCAAGGATTTCTCTAGTCCAGTTAAATCGACTCCAAACAGATTTTTCTGATAAAGACTCAGTAGAAGTTCTCTTATGGTCCCCTCTCCAACGGCGTGTGAGGTGGTAATTCCTTCTTCAGATGTTTCCCTCTCCGGCATGAGCGTGAGGTGATATTCTCTTATGGTCCCCTCTCCAACGGCGTGTGAGGTGGTAATTCCTTTTTCAGATGTTCCCCTCTCCGGCATGAGCGTGAGGTGATATTTCCTTCCAGATTATAATTTCCTATAGTCCCTCTCCAACGGTGAGTGAGGTGACTCCCTTTGAGATTATAATGTCCTTCGGTTCCCTTCCTGACACTACGAAGATGGTAATTCTCATCAAGATTTTCTCAACGAGCGTTGTTGAGGTTGAAATCATTCAGGATTCTCTTACCATCCATGCTAAGGCAGTAACCATCCCTGGTTCATCCATCAACGTTTGAAGCTCCAGACCCAGCTCCTGTAACCAGGTATGCAGGTTCTCGCTAAGGAATCTCCTACGCAATCAGCATCCAGATGGCATCTATAAGCCCATCATCCTATCCAAGCAACATCCAAATGGCATCTATAAGCCCATTCCCTCATCATCATTGCTACTATGTGAGCGCAAATTTCTGGGCACTCTAGTGTCCAATCATCTTCTATCCTCGGATTACGAAAGGCACGTCAGCCAATCTGCATCCTCAGGTCCAAGAAGATTGAACAGGGGCAACTGTTGTACCCCAAAATTTGCCCTCCCATATTCATCAAGAAATTGCCAAGTCAAGGTCACAAAATTCCCCCAGGGTTGTGCAGCTCAACTGTCTCCTATACACTCAAAACTAGGGTTTGAGTTCTGGTCAAGCAAATGAACTTTTCAAAGGCCCAATCAAGTCTCATATGCTTACAAAGATGGTCAAGTATCCTCATGTCAAGTTTCAAAGCATTCAGCTCAAAATTGCACAGTCAAAACCCTAGATTGCACTACAGTCAACTGTAGGGGCAAAATGGTCATTTGGCAGTCAAAAGTTCAAATTTTTGGTCAACATATCATTTTGAAGCCACAAACATCATTTGATCAATGCTTGATCATGATTCTCAAGATTTGGCTCAGAAATCATCAAAGATGCAAAAGTTGCTATATTTGGACAGCTGAAAAAGTCAACTGAAATTGACCAGGGCATAACTTTTACATGGATTATCAGAAAAATTCCATCCAAAGCTCATTTTGAAGAGAAAGACATTTCCTACAATTCATCTTCATGTTCCAAGTCCAAGAAATGCTCTCACAAAAAGTTATCAATTTCAACATTATAGGTCATTTTCAAAAGTCAACAAAAAGGGACTTTAAGTCAAAGGCCATAACTTGAGATTGGTAAATCAAAATGACATGGGACCAAAGGCATTGGTTAAAGGACTCAAAGACCTTTCCAAAATGTCCAAGAACATGTGGAAAGCTTAAAAATTGACCAGGTTATGCCTTGTGGAAGTTGGGAAATTTTTGGAAATTTTTGAAAGTCAACATTGATGCAAAAGGCCTAAAAATGCAAATGGGCCCAATTTCCTTCCAAATTTCTTCATGCCAAGCCTATGCACGACCACTAGGCCCAAAGGGAAGTATTCTCATATTTTTTAATTATTTATTTGAATTAATATTAATTTATATTCATTTAAATGATTTTAATATATGAAAAATATCAAACTTAACCTAAAAAAATCTTTTCATGCATGTTTATTCATAATATTTCGTGCATATCCCAATTAGGCAAATTTGGATGAGATTTGGATCATGATTGAACAAAAACAACATGAAAAAAGATTGGAAAAGATATTAAGCAAATCAAATCTTCAAATAATGAATTGATGAGATTTTGTTGGTTTTTGTTGACCTAGAAGCCTCACTATATGATCCAGAACATAACCCTAATGCCATGAGACAAAAAGCTGCGCCAAAAACAAGCATTGCACATTGAAATTTTTCACAAAAAACTCAAGACTGAAAACTAGCTTTTAGGTCGATTCAAGCTTTGATTTTTGTTTCATTAGCATCCTGAGACATCCCTAAACGTTTCTCAATCAAAAACAACAAGCCAAACGCCTTGAAACGGTACCAGGAATTCAGACTGTGTCACAAATTTTTCCAAATCGCATAGCATGAATTAAACATTCTTTTGCATTTTTTTTCATGGATTCTTGTTTATAATGATGTTCTTATGCTAACCAATAGATTGAATTGCTTTTTTATGTCATATATACGAATCCACCATATGCGTTTTTTTTAGGGTTACAGGTTGCTCGAATTGGGGATTTTGTGTAGAAGAAAAATTAGGACTCGTGAGTATCATGGTTGAGTTGAGCAGGTTAAGACGAAGCAAACACATGCCTCGCGAACAATTTATGTAGCTCATGGAGCTATTCGCTATTTTCTGATAGCCCCTCTAAAACCACGCTTCAAAAACCGTTCCCATTGAGTTTTGTTTTACAGAGTGAGGAAGACGAAGGCATCGTGTCCATCAGCCATTGGCTAGTTTGAATTTCGCGCGAAATTCCAAAGCACTAATGCGTTCTTATTATATTGTTTATTGTTTATTATATGTTAATTGAAACGCGTGTGGTTCAGTGGTCATGTGTTGTGCTGGTAACTTCAAAGACCTGGGTTCAAGTCCCAGGTCTGGCAAAATCTCAACATTATTTTTCAATACGTTATTCCATGTTACGCTAATATCCAGGTACACCATAATCCTACCATCATCAACATGCCACGTCTGCTTGGAGGTTAATCTAAAGGTTGGAAGCTGAAGAACACCTACGCCTGGTCAAATGCATCATATGGAATCTTGAAAAGTCAATGGATTCAGATCTAAATGGGCCAGAATTTCCAGGCCTATACCTCCTTATTTGGGGCAACACCCCACCCTGGTTTGCATTTTATATTTTTTCTTCTCACTTTTATTTTGTTGTTTTATTTACTTTGTTGTCTTAATTCAATTAATTTGTTTTTTTCTATAAAATATAAAAACATTATAAAAATCAGAAAATACAAAAATATAATATTTATTTCATTATAATTATTTTCATAAATAAATTAGAATGTAAATTATGTAGTGTAATTAGGTTTTAATTTTAATTCCTTTTTTAATAAAAATCCAAAAATGTAGAATTTAGGTTTTAATTGTTAATTCTTTTTATTTCCCTTTTTTCCACAATAATAATTATTATTTATTTATTTATTTTCCTATTTAAATTATACATAAATGAATTAGGTTTAATTTAGGTCATATTTTAATTCTTTCTTAATAATTAAAAAATATTAGAATTAGGGTTCGCCGTTTAATTTAATTGACTTCTTTTCCTTATTGAATCTAAAAAACACAAAATACCAAAAAAACATTTAATCATTTAATTTGTAATTCATTATTAATTTTAATTGTTTGCAAAAGGGTCCAACGCCCTAGTTTTGTTTTAATCTCTTTATTTCACGCATTATAATTTTGTATCTCTCCCAAAGCCATGTACATTTATTTATCGCACTTTTATTTTACTTCGCATTATTTATTTTTCCGCTAAATTGGGTCCGGTTTAATTTTGGCGATGTGGACCCGCGCCGTTTGTAATAACCTTAGATTTATTTTCCCGCAAATACTTTATAACTGTTAAAAATGCATGCAAGAATGAATGGACAAATTAAAATCAAGCGTAGATCACCAATAACCTGACAAGACAAAAATACTTGAAACATGACACACAATTTGCACACACCACCCCTAGGGTACGCCTCACTGTTGCCTTTCGAAAGGTGGTCGTCGAGTAGAGGACGTCTTAGTAAGTCCTCATGATCCGGGAACCTGGCATGAGGGTAGCTTCTAAGGTGTCTTCCCATTGCTCTGGTGATCACCACGTCCCTAAAATCGAATTGACCCGAACACCTCCAACGGTGGTGCTACCTACCTCTCAATGGTGGGATGGCACTACTTTTAAGGACCCTTACACAGACGAATTCCTTAGGGTAGGTAGGTTCTCAAGGATACTTGCTCTAATCTCAAAACAAACTCAAAAAGACTTTTCACACTGACACATTTTCAAAAGCTTTCAAAGCAAACTTTTCAAACACTCTGACGTATGAGTCGATCTGAAATTTTTCGAAGAAACTTTTTAAACCCACATTGAAAAGCAAGCACACAATTTTTGAAAACACATTGAGCAAGTATCTAAGAGCCCATGGATAACCATGGATAGAAAGGGTGCTAACACCTTCCCTTTCTATAACCTACCTCCCGAACCGAGAGCAATCTCTTTAAGGAATTTTTCTGTGCTTTTGTCCTTTCCCTTTGGAGAAAATAAAAGACGGTGGCGACTCTTGCTTCCGCGACATTTCGCGAACCAGCGTTAAACAGTCAGTTCCAGATCCACCGATCACACAATGGTATTTAAAAAATGCAAAGCTTATGTCTATTTTGAAGTTTTTCAAATGAATTTTTAGTAAACAAACCGAATTTTGTAAGATAATGAATTTAACTCAAGATTTATAGTAAACCTCACAGGAGTCAGGATACCTTTTTGTAACAATATGCTTTCGAACTAACCCATGTTTCAGCTAGGACTTTTAAGGGTTATAGCATGGTCTAGTTCACGGTTCAAGAAACAAAGGATAAAGGCTCAAACTTTATTTGTACCCAACCCGTTCTTTGTGATGTTCTTCAGTCCTATACTCAGTTAATTGTGCGTTTAGATCCCAATTGAGTCTGGAATCTTTTCCCTGATATTTTGGTGATGGTTCGGATAATGAAAGTTTATTTGAGAAGATAGTCATCATTTTTTTGTAATATTTTTTGTTGAGGATTCGTAGCAACCTCTTTTTTTTATTTTATTATCCCTACCTTTTGCCTGAACTGTTTCTTTTGTGATTAGAGTCAGCGGGATGCCCTAGTTTTTCCTTAAGTCACCTTCATAGGTTTTGACTTAGCGGGATTTTCTTTTGAAAAATAATGAATGCCTATTTTAGTGATTACGGGGAACCATCACTGTCTTTAGAAGACCATCTTCGACACTATTCATCATGTATGAAGGTAGAGCTTGTGACTGAATGCACATTTGAATTAACTGAGAAACTACCCTTCCCCAGGTCATGATTGAAGGTTTCAATTTGTGTGAAAAAGAAAACTCCTACTTCTTAGGCTCAAAGGGGTTGACTAGGTATTATCCTCCTTATAACTCCATTGTTTAGGATTTGAAATAACGCATGTACATCGTCAACCAGGTCTGTTCAAAATCATATTGTAAATATTGTGGTATCTTTTTCGTCATCCTCCCTCTAAAGGATTACAGCTTTTAATCGAGAGTTGAATATCACAAAAAGGAAGTAAAAGCATAGTTTTAGTATAGTGACGACGAATGGATTAATTCAAGACAAACATATACAATGCATTAATGGAATAACAAAGTTTTACATGAAATAAGTGTTCGAACAATCAAAAGAAATTACAATTTGAAAATTCTAATGAACAAAAACCCTCCCTGTCTGAACTTGTCAGTTCAGATGGTGTGCCTTGGATGACAGAAGAATTCAGTCTAGCCATCTTGTGTGAACTCCAACACTCATTCGTCAATCAAGCCTTGAATCTTATTTTTCAAAGCCCAACATCTATTAGTGTCATGCCCCTGACTATTGGAATGATAAGCGCATCTCCCATTAGGATTGTACTGAGGAGAAGCGGTGTTAGGATTCTGAGGAGGATCCTTCAGCGTAATCAACGCCATCCTCAACATGTGTTGCAATACTTGAGTCGAGGACATGTCGATTTTGGTGAATTGCCTTTTGGGTGTGTCCTGCCTGCGCTGATTATTTTGTCGTTGAGCTGGTGCAGGGTTGGAGATCATCACAGCTCCTACCATTGGACGACATTCATCTTTACCATGACTTCTCTAACCATAGGCAGCACTAACCTCCTTCTTTCCATTGAACGGCTTCTTCACAGTACTTGAAGATGTAGACCCTTGGATTTTACCACTCTTGATACCAGTTTCCACTTGTTCTCCTGTCAGTATCATCTCGGTGAATCTGGCCGAAGAGCTTCCAAGAAAATGGTTGAAAAATGGGCCTATCAGAGTACCCAAGAACATGTCCATAACCTCCCTGTCAGACAGGGGGGGTTGGACTCTACCGGCTAGATCCCTCCGCTTTTGGGCATAATCTTTGAAACCTTCACTAGAACCCATAGACATGCTTTGGAGTTGTGTACGGGTAGGAGCGAGGTCGGAATTATATTGATACTGCTTGTAAAATGCAACGGCCAAATCTTCCCAATTGCGAATGTTGGTTCCTTCCAATTGATAGAACCACTCTAGCTGCTTCCCCGATAAACTCACCTGAAAGAAATGGACACATAATTTCCTATCAGCTGTATGGGGTTGGATTTTCCTGACGTAAGACCTCAGATGCAACTTGGGACAGGAAACTCCGTCATACTTTGCAAAAATAGGAACTTTGAATTTTTGTGCGATGACCACTCCTGAGACCAACCCTAGCTCTTCACAATCTAAAACAGGTACTCTCCAAATCTCCATAGCATTGAGACGATCCTCCAGCTATTTATACTTGTCATCGGTGGGAGGATATTGTTCTTAAGCATAGTCTACTTCCTCTTCATCAGTGCCTGGGCTGTTATCTTCTTCTTTTGTCTTCTTGTCATCCTCTTCCTGATTATCCCCCTCATTCGATGGAGTTGCAAATTCTAGAGCTCGCTTGGCCGGTCCTCTAAATCTTCTTCCCATATTCAGGACGCCAAATGGTTTCTTTGCCTTCTTTGTCTTCTCTTTAACAATGACAGCTTTTAGATCTTCATGTCCTTTAGCCAGAGCCAGGAACATCTGTTGGAATTGAGCGTTCTATGCTTGAAGATCCTTAACTATTTATTCAAGACCCATTTCTTTTTGTTGATAATGTAGGGACTGGGTTCCCAATCATAAATATCATGATGGCATTGATATCCACAAACTTATCGACATTGGGAAATAAGAACAACCCGTAAGCAAGTAGCGCAAAGATGGCCTCAAAAGCAACCGTACTCTTCATCCTAGAAAAGTAGCAAGCTTTCTCCAATAAGAACTGGGTTGGTAGTCCTCTAACCCATCATTTGGTAGTCATTTGGGCTTCAACCTCGGAATTTCCCAAATGGATCAAAGCAACAATCTCATGAGATTTTGGCTCCCCCTCCAAACCAGTAAAAGGAACACGATCGGTAATAGGTAAACCCAATAGATAAGAATACTCTTCCAATGTAGGCATCAACTGATAATTAGGGAAAGTAAAGCATCGATACATCAGATCATAGAACTGGACCAAAGTCGATAGAATACCCTCCTTCATCCTTAGCTTCATAAGAGAAATGATGGACCCATACTTCCTCCGAAAATTTATAGAACTCTCGATCTCGGGAATCAGACTCATTAACTCATCTATCTTGAGACATTTAAAACTGTACTTCTTAGTCTTTCTTTTTCCAGAATCCATAGTCAAAAAGTACCTGAGATATTCACAAAGACTCAAGTTTTAAGTCCCTTGAAACAAAATGTTTTTAGAAGATGCTCATGGGTGCATGAATGCATGATGCAACAATCACACATAAGATCACAAACATAGGGTTCATAGGTTCAACGTCACGAGCATGAGGTCAAAGGTACTACCCACAAGGTATGATCTATAAGTTTATCACCTTCCGAACAAGGTTCTAAGAGGTTCCCAGAGTCTACATCCTTCCTTCGGATATTACCAACGTCCCGATTGACTCGGTAATTAGAAATATTCTCAAGAAAAACTCGTCCGAGCATAGTATCATGTGACAACCATTTCCAAATTACTCCGTCATAGCTTCCGCACTACACCTAAAAGGCCAAGATGGGTTAAAGGTTCTACAGTCCTCAGTTTCAGCAGGCTCCCCAAGTCAAAAGCAGTACGTCTTCCCGATTACTTGGTAAACGACACTACAGTCAAAGGGGACTCCACTTAGTGGGAGATCTAATGTATAATTTTTTGGGATTACTCCCTCAAATTTAACATGACTATAATGCCTATCCTATCATAAGTTTGCCCAAGTCCGGGTATAGGACTCATGAGAAATCACCAAGCACCCTGAAAACCAGGAAAAGTCCAGACAAACATATATACAACATATAATATACAACATATAATAACACATATACATATAAGAAAATATAGTCTCAACCCACTTAGGGATGGACCAACAATAGGTTGATCTCTCCCCAGTGAAGTCACCATTTTTCTATAGCAGTAGAAATATTGAGACTAAGCCATTGGATTGACTTTACTCGCACAGATTAAAATAAAAATCGCCACTGCGCTTTATTGTTTCCATAGGAATGGGAAAAGAGCGAATAACCCAAAAAGAGGGGGAGAGAATCTAAGTTCGGGGGTTTGTTATGCAAAGGGAAGATATTAGCACCCTAAACATCTACGGTACTCCGCATGAACCTCTTTGAAAATATGTGTATTTTGGCTATAAATATTGTATAGAAAAATAGATTGTGGGGATGAGGAAAGAAGTATTTTTTATGATTTTTACACCTGTCGCAATTGCGAACCTTTAGTGCCTACGTACCACCTTCTGTGCAATAGGGATCAGGGTACTCGTAGTTCACCTCTAAAAAATTTAAAACACATGTGTGTTGGTTAATTTTAAGAGACAAGACATCATCGTCTTATCCGAGTGGAAGAACATACTTACTACCCACGATTATGAGAAAGGAGAATTTGCGTCATCTCAAAGTGGAGGATATAGCTTGGATTTTAAAATCTACAAAGTCTCACTCAACACCCAAGTGGAAAATATATTACTTCACTACATATCATAGAAATTTAGTAGTTTGCATCACTACAAGGATTGACAAGAGTCTAATCTTTTGAGAAAATTTTAAAGTAAAAAGGCAAAGTGGTAAAATAGTTTGAATGATATTGATTGACTTTTAGTCTTCTCACAAAATAAATGTCAAGGTATTGTTAAGTTTATTAAAGTTTGATTAAGAAAATATTTTTGAAAATGTGTGGACCTAAGTCCAAGTTTATTGTGAAAGCGGTTCAAGTTTTAAAACAATAAGAGTTTTCAAAAGGAGGGAGAAATTTTTTGAAATTAAAGAAGATGGGAGGAGATGAAAGGACTATCCTAAATCATAAGGTAAAAGCTAGGGGGAAAAACCGTTTAACCAATAAGAAGCCAACACTTAACACAATGAGTCAATGTAGAATTCACACCATTTGGATTTGAAACCAAACAAGAAAAGATAATAAACCTCTTAAGAAAACCAAGCTTCAATTGCATTAAGTATTTACAAAAATTGGACAAAGTAACGGCTATATACAGATGAATTCTCGATCACAGACGAAGCATGTAATCACAATAACCTACACGCAAAGCAAACAAATAACCCAATGTCTTGGGGTAAACCCCAAGAACTCCAGACAAAATAATAGTTGAGGTCACAAGGTCCCAAGATAGGCTAAGGCTTCTAATCCTAAGTCCAAGAAGTCCATAATCTCCATAATGCCAAGGATAGTAACCAAGTAGTCCAAGTAACATTAACGTTTTTTATGGTTCAAGTTGATTATTAAGTATCTTCAAAAAGAAATGAAAAGCTCAAGTGAGAAAAAATAAAAATGACATAAAATATAAATTCTCAAATGAGCAAAGATGAAAATGGTATGAAATGTAAATGCTAAAATAAATGTGCTTAAAATAAAGAGCATAAAGTAAAGGTACAAAATAAAGTTAATTGTTAGAAATTAGAGGTTAGTTGAATGACCATCTTGAAACTTGCATTTGAAACTCATAAGAGGATTGATAAAACCAAAGCCTCTCAACAATAAGTTTTATTTGCTTTTTGTCAAGTATACCATTCATTTAAAATTCTCAAGGAAACAATAAATGATCAACGATGTTTAGGTGATTCACTTTGACCAAAGCTTATGAAGATTCATTAGAGGATTGATAAGACCAAAGCCTCCTAACAATAAATCTCAAGGTTATTGGATAAAAGGATTCAAATTAATATACTTGGGCTTACAAACATGGGTTTGTGCCACGAATGATCATTTCTCGAATCGGGACAAAATTTAGAGCTATGTTAAGCAATCGTAAGTGGACTTATGTAGAAGTCGTGTAACACCCCAATTCTACCCCAACAAATTATATAAATAAATCAGAGTTATAATAATCATTCATGCAAACGAATCAGGATGCCACAAATTCTTCTATCAAAATTCATTTCATTCATCGTGGATATATAACTGTTGTACCTCAAAATTTTCTCTCTCATTTCATCAACATTTTCTCACCACAAGACTCTTGGAACTCAAGATCAAGTTGGGGTTTGCTCTGCTCAAGACCCCTCCTTGCATTGTTGACCCAAATTAGGGTTTGAGTTTGCACAAGGATGTTTTGACCTAAAATGCCCAAAGTGACTTTCATGCTTCATGTTGGACTCACAAGGTTATCCATACCAAGTTTCAAGCCTTGATTTCAATCTTTGCCCAGTCAATTGGACAGTTGACCTAGAAATCAGCTGTATTGGGGAAAAAGTCAATTGTGGCCAATTGACAGTCAAACTTCATGAAATTTGACCCACATCAAAATTATGAAATCACATGAACCATTTGGTCAGGTTTGGATCACAATTCCACAAGAAATTTGATCAGATCACCAAAAGGGCAAAATGGTCATTTTTAGGGTTTTGACTGCACAAAGGCAATTTTTGACTGTTTGACCTAACCAATGGCAAACCAAGCTCACATATGGACTCAAGGACTCAATGGCATTGTCTTTACCCATTCAACAAGTTCAAAAGATCTCAAATGCATAGGATTGACATATGAATTTTCCAGTCAACTGATTAAAATTTGACTGTATACTGAAAAGTCAAACTTTGACTTTTTGGTCAAAATCAAGTGCCAAGGTTCATTTTTCATCAAGACATGTCAAATTATGAAACTTGTTCATCAAGAAACAAAAAATTACAAATTAGGGTTTAAAATGAAAAAATTTCATAACTTAGAAAATTTTCTAAGTTATGAAATTTCCTTATTTTTTCCTAACTTTGTCCCATTTTTTCACCAAGATGCAAATGGATTCAAACCAAACTTGAAACATGAAAGTTGTATTCCATTGAAAAGTCTACAACTTTGATTCACAAAGTTTTCTCAAAGGAAGCTTTTATCTCAAGTTATGATTTTTGGAACAAGGGTACAAAACATTTTTTAACTTAGAGAAATTTTGCCCTATTCTAGGCAGGATTTTTGTCCAACTTCTTGGCCATTTTTCACATGGTTCCACTTGGAGTTTCAATTTTCATTACAAAGATGGATTATAGTACACATTCCAAGATTTCCAAATTGTCCAAGAACTTCTCAAACACCCTTGTGGTTAGAGAGAATCGAATTTGCAAAGTTGGCCAAAACTCACTTTTGTTCATGGCCAAAGCATGTTCATAACAATTGCATTTTTCAAATCAGCATGGTTTATGCTATCTTGCAGGCCTCTAAACCTCTTTACACTCAATAATTTAATGTCTAACCATTGTGTCAAGGCATTATTTCACCCATTTGGACATTACACATCAAACTAACCCTTAATTGGTAAAAGTGATTTTGCCATTTTTGCAAAAGTAGCTTTATGTCAAACCACTATGCATTGAGCCTTGGACAAAGATATGAGATTGCAAATCAAACCCAGGGATTAGAGGGGGGGCTAGAGTTTTGTTTGCAGCATACAAGATGGCCTGTACAGGCCTTTGACACAACACACACTATCTTTGCTTACAATAGAAGAAACCTTACAAACTCACTCCAACTTTCACTTCCTGCAAACCAGAGCCAAAACAAGCTTTGTGAACATTTTCCATACACAAAAACAGACCTAAGGCACGATTCATTGATCCCTCATACCTCCTAATACCCCAAAACACCATTTTGCTGCAAAAACAGGGCATCCCCGCAGATTGAGTTGCTCAACTCAGTTTGCTCATGCGTTTTGGCCAAAACAAGTTCCAACACATTCCATACCATCCACTGAAACTATTCCAAGCCCTAAACACAAGCTGTAACTCCCCTAACCTCAGTTGCCATTTTCATTTTTCAGTTTTGCAGGTGAACTTCCATAGCACGATACAGAGTGATTCAAAGCAAGCTAGGTGTTGGAGAAGCTTCCTTGGACTTCAGGCAAGCTATACAGAAGCTCAAACTCCATTGAAGTTGGCCACATTGTTGTATACGATTCAAGCTGAAACAGGTAAAACCATGGACTTCTATATCTCAATCTAGGAAGAGTTAAGCTTAGGTTTGTGAATGAAACATGTCCTACTCATAGCCCTGAAGCCATACATGTGTTTACTTTTCATTTATATTAAGCATGCTGTGAGAATTTTAGCCATGAACATTGAAGAAAAACTAGGTCAGAAATTGGGGGTGAAGAAATTCTCTCTGGTTTCTTAGAGTTAGGTCAAGTTTTTTACATATTTGGAATCGTGATTTGATGCTCTACATTGTTTGTGTTATGAGTTTTGGCTAAAAATCAAGGAATCAGGAGTTTGTTTGAAGCAAGGAAACGCGTGTTTTTTGTTGTTCAAACAAGACTAAAGGTTGAAGATGACTGGCTTGGGCTGGGCCTGAGTCAGTCTTGCTTTTTGCACCCCTTTTCTCATTTTGCACCCCCTGGCCCATTATGTGAAATACTTGTCATTTTTGCATTTTTCTTTTTTATTCTGATTTTATATTTTTTGCTCAAGCATAAAAAACTCCAAAAATATTTTTCCATATTTTTTTACATTTATTTGGCATTTATTTACTTTATTGAACATATACATGTAAATAATATAAAACCTTTTTATTTAAAACCCTAAAAAATAATACAAAAATATTCATTTTTTAGTTACTATTTTTTATTTACACTTTGAAAACATTTCCTAAAAAATACATTTTTGTAAATAATTAATATTTTACTTTTTGTACATATTTAGCATATTAAATATATATAATATATACTTATACATATTTTATCAAATATTTAGGGCAAAAATACAAAAATAATACCTTTTATTTTTTATTTAATATTTGACACCAAAAATACTTTTTCTACAATATACTTCTTTTTTTTATTATTAGTGTATAAATTAATATATATTGTACATAATTAGTAAATAGATACTATTTACTTGAAAATTAGGGTTTTGCCCTAAACAACAAAAATAATCAAAAAAATATGACTCTTTTTATTTTGTTTATACTTCAAACATGAGAACCTTTTTTACATACATAAGAAATCCTTTTTTGCATAATACATTGCATTTTGATATTTATTTATATTGTATTTATTTAAATATTAAATATTTGTATATTCGATATGGTTGTAATAATTTAGGTTTTATTTCCTTGTCAAATATCCCCCAAATTCAAACTTGTATCCCCATCCCCATAATCATGTTGTAATAATTTAGGACTTTAAATTCTCGCACATTTAAAAATTTCCAAATTATGCCATGATAGACCTAGGGTTTGTATGCAAAATCAATCAACAAATAGCTTGACCTAATTCAAGATAAACATGCATGAAAAACAAACACAATGCACACTTGCACCCTTAGGGTTACTCCACTTGTTGCCTTCAAAAATGGGTCATGGTTGCATGTTAAGTGTCTTTGGCAAAACAAAAACAAATCAAATGATCATAGTCCCTCGATGACGCTATCAAGTTTCCTAAAATGATCAAGTCCCTTAAGAAAATTGCCAAAGATACTTGGCACTATTGCCTCTATGGTCTATAAGATGACCCGCGCCCGTCCCGTTAACATCCTAACACAAGGTTGTTCACCAAATACAATGGTGAAACAACACTGTTAAAAGGGTTAAAACATGAGAAAGATCTTTGAGAAATTTAGAGTAGATAGCTCTTAGTTACTTGATCAAACTTGCAAAACACACTTGCCATTTTCAAACACACCTCATAAACACAATTTCCAAAACAACTTTCAAAAACATTGAAACATCTTTTCAAAAAGACAAACACCTTTGTAAAACATTCGAGTAAAGAATTGTTACAATGGTTGCCTAGACAAGGCATCTTTTTCAAAACATTTTCAAAACCATACACACAAAGCACCATTTCAAACAATTGAAAAGCAAAGGCAAGTGATCTAAGCAAGTAACTAAGAGCCCATGGATAACCATGGATAGAAAGGGTGCTAATACCTTCCCTTTCTATAATCTACTCCCCGAACCCACGAAAACATCTCAAAGGTCTTTCCTGTGCTTTTTGACCTTTCCTTAGGATAAAATAAAAAGTCGGTGGCGACTCTTGCTAAACCGAAAATTTGCGAAAACAAACGCAAACCTCAAGTCAGTTCTCCCACCGTATCACAGAACTGGCGACTCTGCTGGGGATTCCTTCTAAAAGTGGAGTAACCTTAGGGCTTAGATCACCTTTTGCATGATTAATTGTTTGCTTTGATTGCTTTACATTTTGGTTCTCTTGTTTGGGCTTGAAATCCTACACCCGGATTTGGGAAACATTCATAGATAGCAATACGTTATGGAAACTGTGTGGGGTATACCGACACGGTTGAAGCAATAGCTATATTAGTGCGACATATTTGTGAGTACCGGTAACCCTTGAGTTCAATCAAGGAGAGTACGGGGCCGCTGAGTGATGTCACTAAGCACTAATGACCTAGAACCTTACTTGACCATCTTGGCCTTTTATTAGGGGTAGTGAGATGACCGGCTTTGGTGCAGTCCGAAGTTGGTAGATACTCGATACTACACTCATTGAGGGTTGTTTTCTTGGAATATTTTGGTCGCTAGTTAAGTGGCTAAACCAAAACAATGATCATGGAAAATAATCCAATGATATTGAGCTCCTTAGAACCCGGTTACTATTTATAGGACAGGTTTTTAAGCCAACTAAACTCAAGAGGGTACTTACCTATGAAACCTCATGCAATCCTGAAACTAGGGTTTTTTGTGTGATTTGCTTGTACATGTGTTTGTGCATACATCATGAACATCATAAAGAATCATATGCATCCACTAACCATTTCAAGGGTTTGGATCTTCATCTTTGTTCTTGTTTTGTAGGTCATGGAAATTCTTCGCAGGAAAACTATCCAAGTCAACCTTGTGAGAATCCCTCCTCAACTCAAGGAGCTTACATCCAGAATTTCAGAAAGCTCTCCCTTCAGTGAAAGACATGGTTGACTTCTCAACCTAGTCAACACCAGCATTGAAGAAGACATGGTGAAAGTGTTGTTCCAATTCTTTGACCCCCTTCACCATTGTTTCACCTTTCCCGACTACCAATTGGTGCCAACTTTGGAGGAATTTTCTCAACTCCTGAGAATTCCTATTCTTAATCAACTACCCTACAACGGTACAGAAAAAGAACCAAAGCCTGAAGATGTTGCTCAAGCACTACACTTGCAACCATCTGACATCAAGGGGCATTGGGAAACCATAAGTGGTGTCAAGGGCTTCTTGGCAAAATTCTTGTTTGAGAAGGCACAAGAGTGTTGGAATTCTTTGGATTTGCAAGCTTTTGAAGAGATTATGGCACTCCTTATTTATGGGTTGGTGTTGTTCCCAAATCCTGACCAACTTATAGATGTGAATGCTGTCAAGATTTTCCTATCCAGGAATCCCATACCTACATTGCTTGGGGACATCCTCCACTCATTTTACACACGAACAATGAGGAAGAGAGGCGTTCTCATGTGCTGTACTCCTCTCCTTGCAAGGTGGTTTATTTCTCACCTTCCACAATCAGTTTTGAAGAATGAACAAGGCTTAAGGTGGTCACAACGATTGATGACCCTCACACATTCTGATGTACATTGGTGTTCTCGGTCCAGAGAAAATGTCATCATCGTCGATCATTGTGGTGAGTTCCCTAATGTTCCATTACTTGGCATTAGGGGAGGCATTACCTACAACCCTTGTCTAGCTTTGAGACAATTTGGATATGCTCGGAGGGATGGCCCTCATGACATGTTGATTCCTGACCTAGTTTTTGACTTCGACAAAGATGCGCAAGGATTTCGCCAAAGATTCATCAGAGCTTGGAGGATGCCTAACAAGGTAGATAGTAAGACACTGGGGCACAAGAACTCCATCCCTCTTGAGCCTTACCTCAAGTGGGTACGAACCCGCGCCTAGAGTCTTATGATGCCTTACCCTCACATTCTCCCTTTGATCAAAGAGCCTGTTAAGGAAGGAGAGGTTCCATACACCATCCTACATCCTGACATGCCAACATCATGGGAGGAAATGCAGAAGAGTTGGATCCAACTCAAGGAAGAAAGGGATACGTTTGAAGCCAACTTCTACGCCAGTGAGAAGAAGGTTTTGGAGCTTACCCGCCGACTTCACGAGGAGGAGACCCTTAACACTTACATCGCACCAAAGAGGATGCGCAATGTCTTTTTACCTTAAGAAGTTTTTGTAATATTTGGCCCATGGGGCATTTATGTACTGACAAAAATTTCTTCTTATTAATATGACGTGTGTTCTTTTTGTTTGCAACAACTTTGAATTTCTAAATCCTTGAATGCATTGCATGAATAAACATATCATTCATCATATGCATAAACAGGTCTTCACACCAGGTTTCCTTATCTTTCTGCTGTTTATTTCAGTAAGATGGATATTGAGCAGACGGTCAGAGATCTGCAGTCACAAAACTCGCAGTTTCAACAGCTCCTTATGACCTTGGCAAAGGGTCAGGAGGATCTTAAAGCACTGTTAGGGAATAAAGAGCAAGAAAAAGGAAAAAAGAAAAAGAAAAGAGTTGGGGTAGCTACACTGGGAAGAAGATTTGAGAATGAAGCTAGGAGAGTTCTTGAATTCCCCTCCACATCTGACGAGGGGACCGACAAAGGAAAAGGAGATGCATTACCTTCTGAATCCGAGGTTGAGGAAGATGAAGATTATTCAGAGCAGCAATACCCGCCAGCGGACGACAAATACAAAAACCTGGAGGATAGGCTGGCAGCTATGGAGCTGCAAAGGGTTCCCGGTTTAGATTTTGAAGAATTGGGATTGATTGCTGGGATTGTGATCCCTCCAAAGTTTAAGGTGCCAACTTTTGCAAAATACGACGGTCTGTCTTGCCCGAAGATGCACCTGAGGTCGTATGTCAGAAAAATTCAACCTCATTCATCCGATAAAAATCTTTGGGTACACTTCTTCCAGAACAGCCTGTCTGGTACACAGCTAGATTGGTTTTACCAGCTTGAGAGGTCAGAGGTGCATAATTGGGAAGACTTGGCAGCTGCCTTCTATCGCCAGTATCAATACAATGCCGACTTGGCGCCAACCCGTACTCAGCTACAAGGTATGGGGATGGCCTCAAATGAGGGATTCAAAGAATACGCCCAGAAATGACGTGACTTGGCCGGAAGAGTACAACCACCGCTTTCAGATAGGGAGATAGTTGATATGTTCTTGGGGACCCTATCTGGCCATTTCTTCAACCATTTGATCGGGAGCTCTTCTGCAGGGTTTACTGAATTGATTCTGACTGGCGAACGGGTGGAAGCTGGTATTAAGAGTGGGAAGATTCAAAGGGATACCTCTGCCTCCACAACTGTTAAAAAACCATTATCGGCCAAGAAGGAAGCAGCTGTTATATACTCTCAGAAAGGATTGGGAAGAACTGAGCGCCGGCCAACTGTAGGGGCTGTGATGATTCAAAATTCGTCAAGTGATCAGCCTCGTAACAATTAGTCCAGACCTAAACAGCAATGGGGAGAACGTCCACAACGGCAGTTCACCCGCATCAACATGACGCCCGCACAGGTTCTTCCCCATTTGTTGAAGCTGAATCTCACCAATATCAAAGAGGCGCCAAAGAATGTGAACACCACTTCCCCACACTATCATCCCAATCCTAAATGTGCCTATCATTCTGACAGCGCCGGGCATGACACCAACGATTGCTGGGCGCTTAAGAATAAAATTCAAGTTTTGATAGATGCTAAAGAGGTTGAGTTCGACTCCCGTGAGAAGCCGAATGTAATCTCCGCTCCAATGCCAAAGCATGGTCGCAATGTCCATGCTGTTGAAGAAGATCTGTTTGTTTCTACTGTAGATAATCTGATAACTCCACTACTGACAATCAAATTGAATCTGTTGAAGGCTGGGATTTTCCCAGGTTGTAAAGAAGATTGCTACCTTTGTTCCTCCTTACCAACCGACTGTCCACTGCTGAAGATAGGCATCCAACGCCTAATGGACAACCAAGAAATTCTTTTCGAAAATACTCCTGTTACTCCAACTCCTATCAATGAAGTTTCAATAATCACCATTTCTGCCAATCTTTCCAAGGTCCCCAAAAGACCTGTTAAGATTACATCCGCTCTGAAGATTGTACCATTGAAGATAACCATGCCTGGGCCCGACCCATACAAATCTGACAAATCAATACCGTGGAATTATGGTGGAGAAATCTACTACCACGGTGTTAAACAAATTGAAATAACTGAAGAGAGCTCTGACGAAGAAACTGCCGACATTGGAAACATTGTCGGTACGAGCAAAATTACCCGAAGTGGAAGAATTTTCTCTCCAGAGATTGCCCCTCCAAAGGCAAACTTTGGACCCTCAGCTGCTCCCAAGGTTACCCCTGCACCGGTAAAACTATCTGCAAGAACTCCAATGATTGAAGAAGTTGTTACTCCTGTGGTTGTCCCTTCTGCTGCTACTGATAAAGGGAAAGGGATCCAAGAAGAGCTCGTCAGGACGAGGGCTCAGCCATTGGTCATCCCCGAAACCTCTAAAAAAGAAATGGAGGAGATTCTGAAAATAATTAAAAAGAGTGATTATGATGTGGTAGAGCAACTGGGGCAAACCCTCTCAAAGATCTCCATGTTGGCCCTGTTTCTTTGTTCGGAGGCTCATGCCAAAGCGTTGATAAGATTTCTGAAGACAGCCCATGTGCCCCAAGAAACCTCAGCCGATCAATTCCAGGATTATGTAGCCAGCCTTACCGCCGACAACGGCCTAGGTTTCTCTGATGCTGACCTGACTCCGAAGGGAAGAAAGCACAATGACACATTGCATGTGTCAGTTGAATACCGAGGAACTACTCTCGCCCATGTCTTGGTCGATACTGGTTCTTCCCTAAATGTGCTGCCTAAGAAAGCTCTGGACCGGTTGGATTGTGAAGGCTTGGAGCTGAAACCAAGTAATATCATTGTCAGGGCCTTTGACGGGTCTAAAAGAATGGTGCATGGGGAGGTCGACATTCCCATCAAGGTAGGCACTGAAGTGTTCCACTCAACATTCTATGTGATGGACATCCGCCCATCATACTCTTGCTTGCTAGGAAGGCCGTGGATTCATAATGCTGGGGCAGTCACTTCCTCTCTACATCAGATGCTGAAATACCCTATTAAGGGTAAAATCATAACTGTACACGGTGAGGAGGAGTACATGATCAGTCATCTGAATTCCTTTCGGTATGTGGAAGTGGATGGCGAATTTATCGAAACACCCTTTCAACACTTTGAGGAAGTCTCTCCCGAGGTGGCGGTAGCAAAGGCGGTAGCTGAGGTACCCAAGCAGGTGGCCAGGATGGCATCTCTGAAAGACGCAAAGGCTGCAATGAAGGAGGGGAAGAGCTCAACATGGGGACAATTTCCTAACTTTCCTCACAAGACAGACAAGTTTGGGTTAGGATTTACGGCTGCGGGGCAAAAGGCTATGTGTCGCTCCAAAATTGAAAAGACACCCATCAAGATTTCTCCTCATGGAATCAATGCTTTAGAAGACGAAGACGAAGAGGGTAACATTGAAGATTGGATCTTCCCAACCATTGAAGGGGGACTGCACAACTGGGAGCCGAAAGACTTCGTTCCCATTACTTTCATCAATCAGTAATTTATCTTTCGAACATTTCCTGTTGGTCTGTAATAGTTACTAAAACAATCTGCACACTTTTTCACCTCATGCCTTGCCCGGGGCATGTAGGTCCATTTGTAAGGGCTTGATTCTCTTCATAATCATATGTCATGTTTAATGAATCATTGGACGTTTTTCATTTATAAACTGCTGTGTTCATTTTCTTTCCTTTAGCATTTTTGTTTGTTTAAGGATGGCTATCCCTTACACACACCCACACTCACAAATGCAGGTACCCATCCACTCCGGATTCCATGGGTGACTATTCTGTTGTATCCTTCAATAACTCTGAAGATTTGGTCAATCAGGCTGAGTACGAAGATGACGAAGATTGTGAAGTACCGGGAGAGTTAGCCAGACTTCTACAACAGGAAGAGAGGGCCATCTTACCTCATGAAGAGTTGTTGGAAACCGTCAACTTAGGAACAGAGGAAGACAGGAAAGAAGTCAAAGTGGGTGCCAATCTGGAACCAAGTGTCAAGGAACGCTTAGTACAGTTGTTGAATGAATACGTTGAAATCTTCGCCTGGTCTTATGAAGACATGCCAGGGTTAGACACAGACATCGTGGTTCACCGTCTCCCTACAAGAGAGGACTGTCCACTGATCAAGCAAAAAGTCCGCCGAATGAGGCCCGACATGTCTGAGAAGATTAAAGATGAAGTAATGAAGCAATTCAACGCTGGCTTTCTGGATGTTACATCCTATCCGCAATGGGTTGCTAACATTGTGCCTGTTCCCAAAAAATACGGCAAGGTCAGAATGTGTGTGGACTACCGGGATTTGAACAGGGCCAGCCCTAAAGATGATTTTCCGCTACCACATATCGACATTTTGATTGACAACACGGCTCAACATAAAGTGTTTTCTTTCATGGACGGATTCTTGGGCTACAACCAGATTAAAATGGCCCCCGAGGACATGGAGAAAACAACCTTTGTTACACAATGGGGTACCTTCTGCTACAAGGTGATGTCGTTCGGACTGAAGAACGCAGGGGCAACTTATCAGCGCGCCATGGTAGCTTTGTTTCATGATATGATACATCATGAGATCGAAGTTTACGTAGACGACATGATAGCTCGATCACAAACGGAAGAGGAACACCTTGAACACTTGCAAAAGCTGTTTGCCAGGTTGAAGGAGTACAAACTCAGACTGAATCCAAGTAAGTGCACTTTTAGAGTTAGGTCTGGTAAACTTCTGGGATTTATTGTCAGCAATAAAGGCATTGAGGTCGATCCAGCGAAAGTGAAGGCTATACAAGAAATGCCTGCCCCCCGTACTGAAAAGGAGGTTAGAGGATTCTTGGGACGCTTGAACTATATTGCAAGATTCATCTCTCACCTGACGTCTACCTGTGAGCCAATTTTCAAACTATTAAAGAAGGATCAGGTAGTTGAATGGAACGATGATTGTCAAATTGCTTTTGATAAGATCAAGAAGTATTTGCTAGAACCTCCTATTCTGATGCCACCCGTCGAAGGAAGGCCGCTGATCATGTATCTGACCGTTTTGGACAACTCAATGGGGTGCGTACTGGGCCAACATGACGAGTCTGGTCGAAAAGAGCATGCCATTTATTACCTTAGCAAAAAGTTTACCGACTGTGAGACTCGCTACTCACTGCTCGAGAAAACTTGCTGCGCTTTGGTATGGGCTGCTCACCGACTAAGGCATATGTTGACTCATACCACTTTGCTGATTTCCAAAATGGACCCGATCAAATATATCTTCGAGAAGCCTACTTTATCTGGAAGAATCGCTAGATGGCAAATGATCCTGACTGAGTATGACATCCAGTATACTACCCAAAAAGCTATAAAAGGGAGTGTACTAGCTGACCATCTAGCTCATCAAGCTATCGAAGATTATCAATCCATGAGATTCGACTTCCCGGACGAGGACATCATGACATTGGACAACATTGAAGGTAACGGACCATATGACGGACCTGAAAATGGATCCCGATGGACCCTATACTTTGATGGTGCCTCCAATGCACTTGGAAACAGTATCGGTGCGGTACTCATTTCCCAAGAAGGTTGCCATACACCTTTCACGGCCCGACTTTGTTTCAGCTGTACCAACAACATGGCCGAATATGAAGCTTGCATCTTTGGTCTCAAGGCTGCTATAGACTTGGGGATCAAATCTTTGATCGTATTTGGGGACTCGGCTTTGGTTATCAATCAAATCAAAGGAGAGTGGGACACCAAACATCCTAATCTTATCCCATACAAAGAACATGTCTTGACATTGCTGCCTCATTTTGAGCAGATTACTTTCGAGCATTTCCCGCGAGAAGAAAATCAGCTAGCAGATGCTCTGGCTACAATGTCTTCCATGTTTAAACTCAACTGGGATAACGAGGCTCCCCAAATCACCATCGAGCGAATGGACGAACCTGTGCATTGTCATGAGATTAATACCGAAGAAGTAGTGGAACAACCCTGGTTCCATGAAATCAAAAGGTATCTCCAGACTAGAGAGTATCCTGAAGAAGTTTCAGTCAATGACAAAAAGTTCTTAAGGATATTTGCGGCCAAGTTCTTCCTAAGCAATGGCATCCTTTATAAGCGCAGCCATGATTGTGTTTTACTCTGATGTGTAGACAAAGCTGAAGCAGAGTTAATCATGACTGAGATACACAGCGGCATATTTGGCACCCACTTGAGCGGACATACGATGGCTAAGAAGATTCTAAGGGCAGGCTATTACTGGTCTACCATGGAAGTTGATTGCCATCAACATTCCCGTACTTGCCACAAATGTCAAGTCTACACCGACAAGATTCATATTCCTCCTGTTCCTCTCAATGTTCTGACAGCTCCTTGGCCATTCGCAATGTGGGGCATTGACATGATTGGAGAAATCAAGCCCACGGCATCCAACGGACATCGCTTCATCTTGGTCGCTATTGACTATTTCACCAAGTGGGTCGAAGCAGCTTCCTTTGCCTCTGTTACAAAAAATGTGGTTGCCCGCTTCATCAAGCAAAACCTCATATGCCGGTATGGTGTCCCCGACAGGATCATCACAGACAACGGTACAAATCTAAACAATACTATGATCACCGCTCTATGCAAATAGTTCAAGATTTATCATCACAATTCATCTCCCTATCGGCCGAAGATGAATGGTGTTGTTGAAGCTGCGAACAAAAACATCAAGAAGATCATTCAGAAAATGACAGTTACCTACAAGGACTGGCATGAGATGTTACCGTTTGCTCTGCATGGATATCGTACCACGACACGTACTTCAACAGGGGAAACCCCATTTTCTTTGGTATATGGCATGGAAGCTGTCCTACCCATGGAAGTTCAGATTCCTTCTCTAAGGATTATGAAGGACGCTGGTTTGAGTGAAGACGATTGGATTCAGACCCGACTTGATCAACTCAATTTGATCAACGAGAAACGACTCACTGCTGTTTGCCATGGTCAGACGTACCAAAAACGGATGATCAAGGCTTTCAACAAGAAAGTAAGACGTCAAGTATATCAAGTCGGAGATCTTGTAATCAAGCGGATCATCTTGCCGCAAAGTGATCCCAGGGACAAATGGACTCCTACTTACGAAGGACCATTTGTAATCAAGAGCATCTTTTCTGGTGGTGCAATGATTCTGACCACCATGGACGGTGACGATTTGCCACACCCTGCGAATGCAGACATAGTCAAAAGATACTACGCATGAAACAACCCGACAAGTCGAAAACCCGAAAGGGCGACTTGGGCAAAAATGGGCATCCCGGTGAACCGAAAACCCGAAAGGGCGGTTCAGGCAAAAATTAGGGATCAAACAAAAAAAAATGTGTACACCCGGCAAGTTGAAAACCCGAAAGGGCGACTTGAGCAAAAAAGGGTTTCCCGGTGGATTGAAAACCCGAAAGGACGATCCAGGCAAAAGTTAGGGAATTAAAGCGTATGACTATGTCTCGTCGGATCACTTTAAAGAACAATCTCTTCATCAACAAGCTCCGAGCTTCTGATCAATCCAGTCATCGGCGGACGAAGCATTGAATGGACAAGATATTCAGAGTTGTGAAGGCTATAACAGAATGGAATCCCATGGAATTGTTACACATAACCATCTTTCTTTTGTATAAAATTTTCAATTTTTTTACGACAACATCCTCTTACTAGGATGCATGTCTCCTTTGTACAAAGATACTCATAAAAAGTTAATACAAACACTTTTCCAAATACAGAAATTTGCTTTGTCTTCTTTTTCTTTTTACACTTATGTTTTATTTGAGAAACGTCCAATGTTTTGTTAAATAGGCATATGCATTTGAACATAATCATTTGCTTAAAAATCAAGAAAGATGATTGCTGATAGGTTGAAGGTATAGATAGATATCTTGATGCCCTTTCAGAGGAAATCCCCAGCGGAATTAAACTCCAAATTCCTCAACAAGGTTAAAATCCAGAACTTAATTCCCCAAACAGAGTTAAACTTCAGGATCCTCAGTAGAACAAAAGCTTTCTCAAAGTTGATTTCCCCAGCTAAGAGAGCCTTCCAGAATCTAATTCCCCTCAGAGTCAAGTTTCAAGATCCCCAGTGGAGCCAAAACTGTTAATCCCCAACGGAACCAGATTAGTGAGCATTCTCCCCACAGAGATACTTCCCATCAGATTGAAGATTCTCAGTCTTACTTCTCCAGCATAAGTCTACCAGGTTCTGAATTCCCCATTAGAGATCGTCAGAACTCTCATTCCCCACAAGTCACCAAGGGTTTTCAATCCCCAGCAGTGATCCTAAGATCCCTCAACAACTGAAGATCTTGTTCCCCAAGCAGTCAGCGGTCAACAAGGATATCTCAGCTTCAGCAATCAAAGATTCTTGCAATCCCCTGCAACAATCAAGGATTCACTTTCCCCGGCAGCAATCAAGATTCTATTATCTCCAGCTATCCAGGATTCATCTATCCTCAGCAAGAAAGCTCATCAGCTTACATGCGCATTCATTACATTCATATCATAAACATTGATATACATATATTGCATCATACATTTCATGCAACATAACTTTGTGTTTCAGCTAATATTTTACCCTTTTCAGGATAAGATTGATAAGCTCAGACTTCTGAAAACAGTTTACGGGTTCTCCAGACATGGATATTAATCTATCGCTTGTTCAGATTCACAACTTCTGAAAACAGTTTACGGGTTCTCCAAACACGGATGTTAATTTATCGCTTGTTCAGATTCAAGACTTCTGAAAACAGTTTATGGATTCTCCAAACACGGATGTTAATCTATCGCTTATTCAGATTCACAACTTCTGAAAACAGTTTACGGGTTCTCCAAACACGGATGTTAATATATCGCTTGTTCAGATTCACAACTTCTGAAAACAGTTTACGGGTTCTCCAAACACGGATGTTAATCTATCGCTTGTTCAGATTTAAGACTTCTGAAAACAGTTTACGGATTCTCCAAACTCAGATGTTAATCTATCGCTTGTTCAGATTCACAACTTCTGAAAACAGTTTACGGGTTCTCCAAACACGGATGTTAATCTATCGCTTGTTCAGATTCAAGACTTCTGAAAACAATTTACGAGTGCTTCCAGATATGGATGTCAATCTATCGCTTGTTCAGATTCAAGACTTCTGAAAACAGTTTACGGATTCTCCAAACACGGATGTTAATCTATCGCTTGTTCAGATTCAAGACTTCTGAAAACAGTTTACGGGTGCTTCCAGACACGGATGTTAATCTATCACTTGTTCAGACTGAACTTCTGAAAACGGTTCACGGATTCTCCAAACACGAATGTTAATCTATCGCTTGTTCAGACTCAACTTATGAAAACAGTTTACGGGTGCTTCCAGATATGGATGTCAATCTATCGCTTGTTCAAACTCAACTTCTGAAAACAGTTCACGGATTCTCCAAACACGGATGTTAATCTATCGCTTGTTCAGACTCAACTTCTGAAAACAGTTTTCGGGTGCTTCCAGATATGGATGTCAATCTATCGCTTGTTCAGACTCAACTTCTGAAAACAGTTTACGGGTGCTTCCAGATATGGATGTCAATCTATCACTTGTTCAGGTTCAACTTCTGAAAACAGTTTACGGATTCTCCAAACACGGATGTTAATCTATCGCTTGTTCAGATCCTCAACTTTTGAAAACAGTTTACGGATGCCTCCAGACATGGATGCTGATCTGTTACTTATTCAACTCCAAGAAAACAGTTTACAGATTCTCCAAACACGGATGTCAATCTATTGCTTATTCAGACCCCCAGTCCAGAGATGTTCCAAACATGGATACCTTTCTGATACTCACTCACTCATCAACGACATACAGTTCAACAAACATTCCAGATGGCATCTTTAAGCCCATCCCCCGACAAGTTTTTGTCACATCTCCAGATGGCATCTTTAAGCCCATCTCCAAATGGCATCTTTAAGCCCATTCCCGCACCTATGTTTTGACGAGTGCAAATTTACGGGCACTCTAGTGTCTAATCTCCTTTTACCTTCGAGACGCGAAAGGCAAACTTGCCAATCTAACTCTTTAGGTTCAAGAAGATTGAACAGGGGAAACTGTTGTACCCCAAAATTTTCCCTCTTATTTCATCAACATTTTCTCACCACAAGACTCTTGGAACTCAAGATCAAGTTAGGGTTTGCTCTGCTCAAGACCCATCCTTGCACTGTTGACCCAAATTAGGGTTTGAGTTTGCACAGGGATGTTTTGACCTAAAATGCCTAAAGTGACTTTCATGCTTCATGTTGGACTCACAAGTTTATCCATACCAAGTTTCAAGCCTTAATTCCAATCTTTGCCCAGTCAATTGGACAATTGACTTAGAAAACAGTTGTATTGGGGAAAAAGTCAAATATGGCCAATTGACAGTCAAACTTCATGAAATTTGACCCACATCAACATTATGAACTCACATGAACCATTTGGTCAGGTTTGGATCACAATTCCACAAGAAATTTGATCAGATCACCAAAAGGGCAAAATGGTCATTTTTAGGGTTTTGACTGCACAAAAGCAATTTTTGACTGTTTGACCTAACCAATGGAAAACCAAGCTCACATATGGACTCAAGGACTCAATGGCATTGTCTTGACCCATTCAACAAGTTCAAAAGATCTCAAATGCATAGGATTGACATATGAATTTTCCAGTCAACTGATCAAAATTTGACTGTATACTGAAAAGTCAAACTTTGACTTTTTGGTCAAAATCAAGTGCCAAGGTTCATTTTTCATCAAGACATGTCAAATTATGAAACTTGTTCATCAAGAAACAAAAAATTACAAATTAGGGTTTAAAATGAAAAAATTTCATAACTTAGAAAATTTTCTAAGTTATGAAATTTCCTTATTTTTTCCTAACTTTGTCCCATTTTTTCACCAAGATGCAAATGGATTCAAACAAAGCTTGAAACATTAAAGTTGTAGTCCATTGAAAAATCTACAACTTTGATTCACAAAGTTTTCTCAAAGGAAGCTTGTATCTCAAGTTATGATTTTTGGAACAAGGGTACAAAACATTTTTAAACTTAGAGAAATTTTGCCCTATTCTAGGCAGGATTTTTGTCCAACTTCTTGGCCATTTTTCACATGGTTCCACTTGGAGTTTCAATTTGTATTACAAAGATGGATTATATTACACATTCCAAGCTTTCCAAATTGTCCAAGAACTTCTCAAACACCCTTGTGGTTAGAGAGAATCGAATTTGCAAAGTTGGCCAAAACTCACTTTTGTTCATGGCCAAAGCATGTTCATAACAATTGCATTTTTCAAATCAGCATGGTTTATGCTATCTTGCAGGCCTCTAAACCTCTTTACACTCAATAATTTAATGCCTAACCATTGTGTTAAGGCATTATTTCACCCATTTGGACATTACACATCAAACTAACCCTTAATTGGTAAAAGTGATTTTGCCATTTTTGCAAAAGTAGCTTTATGTCAAACCACTATGCATTGAGCCTTGGACAAAGATATGAGATTGCAAATCAAATCCAGGGATTAGAGGGGGCCTAGAGTTTTGTTTGCAGCATACAAGATGGCCTGTACAGGCCTTTGACACAACACACACTATCTTTGCTTACAATAGAAGAAACCTTGCAAACTCACTCCAACTTTCACTTCCTGCAAGCCAGAGCCAAAACAAGCTTTGTGAACATTTTCCATACACAAAAACAGACCTAAGGCACGATTCATTGATCCCTCATACCTCCTAATACCCCAAAACACCATTTTGCCGCAAAAACAGGGCATCCCTGCAGATTGAGTTGCACAACTCAGTTTGCTCGTGCGTTTTGGCCAAAACAAGTTCCAACACATTCCATACCATCCACTGAAACTATTCCAAGCCCTAAACACAAGCTGTAACTCCCCTAACCTCAATTGCCATTTTCATTTTTCAGTTTTGCAGGTGAACTTCCATAGCACGATACAGAGTGATTCAAAGCAAGCTAGGTGTTGGAGAAGCTTCCTTGGACTTCAGGCAAGCTATACAGAAGTTCAAACTCCATTGAAGTTGGCCACATTGCTGTATACGATTCAAGCTGAAACAGGTAAAACCATGGACTTCTATCTCTCAATCTAGGAAGAGTTAAGCTTAGGTTTGTGAATGAAACATGTCCTACTCATAGCCCTGAAGCCATACATGTGTTTACTTTTCATTTATATTAAGCATGCTGTGAGAATTTTAGCCATGAACATTGAAGAAAAACTAGGTCATAAATTGGGGGTGAAGAAATTCTCCCTGGTTTCTTAGAGTTAGGTCAAGTTTTTTACATATTTGGAATCGTGATTTGATGCTCTACATTGTTTCTGTTATGAGTTTTGGCTAAAAATCAAGGAATCAGGAGTTTGTTTAAAGCAAGGAAACACGCGTTTTTTGTTGTTCAAACAAGACTGAAGGTTGAAGATGACTGGCTTGGGCTGGGCCTGAGTCAGTCTTGCTTTTTGCACCCCTTTTCTCATTTTGCACCCCCCTGGCCCATTATGTGAAATACTTGTCATTTTTGCATTTTTCTTTTTGATTCTGATTTTATATTTTTTGCTCAAGCATAAAAAACTCCAAAAATATTTTTCCACATTTTTTTACATTTATTTGGCATTTATTTACTTTATTGAACATATACATGTAAATAATATAAAACCTTTTTATTTAAAACCCTAAAAAATAATACAAAAATATTCATTTTTAGTTATTATTTTTTATTTACACTTTGAAAACATTTCCTAAAAATACATTTTTGTAAATAATTAATATTTTACTTTTTGTACATATTTAGCATATTAAATATATATAATATATACTTATACATATTTTATCAAATATTTAGGGCAAAAATACAAAAATAATACCTTTTATTTTTTATTTAATATTTGACACCAAAAATACTTTTTCTACAATATACTTCTTTTTTTTATTATTAGTGTATAAATTAATATATATTGTACATAATTAGTAAATAGATACTATTTACTTGAAAATTAGGGTTTTGCCCTAAACAACAAAAATAATCAAAAAAATATGACTCTTTTTATTTTGTTTATACTTCAAACATGAAAACCTTTTTTACATACATAAGAAATCCTTTTTTGCATAATACATTGCATTTTGATATTTATTTATATTGTATTTATTTAAATATTAAATATTTGTATATTCGATATGATTGTAATAATTTAGGTTTTATTTCCTTGTCAAATATCCCCCAAATTCAAACTTGTATCCCCATCCCCATAATCATGTTGTAATAATTTAGGACTTTAAATTCTCGCACATTTAAAAATTTCCAAATTATGCCATGATAGACCTAGGGTTTGTATGCAAAATCAATCAACAAATAGCTTGACCTAATTCAAGATAAACATGCATGAAAAACAAACACAATGCACACTTGCACCCTTAGGGTTACTCCATTTGTTGCCTTCAAAAATGGGCCATGGTTGCATGTTAAGTGTCTTTGGCAAAACAAAAACAAATCAAATGATCATAGTCCCTCGATGACGCTATCAAGTTGCCTAAAATGATCAAGTCCCTTAAGAAAATTGCCAAAGATACTTGGCACTATTGCCTCTATGGTCTATACGATGACACGCGCCCGTCCCGTTAACATCCTAACAGAAGGTTGTTCACCAAATACAATGGTGAAACAACACTGTTAAAAGGGTTAAAACATGAGAAAGATCTTTGAGAAATTTAGAGTAGATAGCTCTTAGTTACTTGATCAAACTTGCAAAACACACTTGCCATTTTCAAACACACCTCATAAACACAATTTCCAAAAAAACTTTCAAAAACATTGAAACATCTTTTCTAAAAGACAAACACCTTTGTAAAACATTCGAGTAAAGAATTGTTACAATGGTTGCCTAGACAAGGCATCTTTTTCAAAACATTTTCAAAACCACACACACAAAGCACCATTTCAAACAATTGAAAAGCAAAGGCAAGTGATCTAAGCAAGTAACTAAGAGCCCATGGATAACCATGGATAAAAAGGGTATAATACCTTCCCTTTCTATAATCTACTCCCCGAACCCACGAAAACATCTCAAAGGTCTTTCCTGTGCTTTTTGACCTTTCCTTAGGATAAAATAAAAAGTCGGTGACGACTCTTGCTAAACCGAACATTTGCGAAAACAAACGCAAACCTCAAGTCAGTTCTCCCACCGTATCACAATAACACTTTTAAAACATCGGATGAACCATCTTCAAAAAATCTTTAGTTAATTAATTCAACATCTACGCAGCGGAAATCATTAATAACATCTTTGTCATCATTACAACAACTTCAAAAGAACTCAATTTAATAATAATCAACTTAAAGCTCAACAACTGAATAATAAATAATCAAAAGCAACAAGCGTTCATCCCCCGAGTGTTACATATCAGAGCAATGACACCGACTCAAATATTGAAGGTATACAACCTTCACTCTTGATTACCTGCATGTTAGCAACATAAGGGCAACATTCAAACAGAAGGGGTGAAATATCTAACAATATAATAAATCGCATGATAATAATATATTAAATTAGATCACATAACTTCACCATTTCTCATCTCATAATCAACAATAATAATACACATTCACCACATCAATACACACTTCTTTATGCAGTCATATAATGCGACTCAATACTATGCAAATGCATGTGGTACCATTTGGAGCAGAACTCCCATCTCAAAAATTTGCCAATTAATAGAGGCATCAACAAGGCCTAAGCCTCTATCTCAATATTCGCTAATACAGGCCATCTCAACGAGCATAAGCTCCATCTCAAAATGCAATATATGCGACACAATCATGAATGTAATAACAACACCATAATTAACAATATCTCAATACAACACCATCATTGGCCAAAGGCCTACATCTCAAAAGCATCTCAACACCTCTTCATCAATCATCTCATATCATTCATAATAATTCATCAAACATCATTTATTCATCAAACATTATTTATTCATCAAAACACAACTTCATTAATAACATCTCATCAACAACTCAGCTGTACATTAATACGACAGTAATTCATACTGCTATTCTGTAATCTTACATCATTACCATCATTACTTCTACTGTTACAAATCAAACAGCAGCCTATAAACATTTCATCCTCATCATTCTGCATAAAAACCAACATAATGATCAACACGGGAACTAACTCTAAATCCTAAATTGGCTACTAGGATTACACTTCCTATTCTTCATTTTAATCCTCTAGAATAAAGTTCATCGCGTTAGCTATTTAACTTTTCGAACGGCATCTCAAACAACATCCTAAAACTCAAGTTACAGCATTTATAAATTGAATCTTTCAAAAACCAGACAACACGGGTCGACGCATATCTCCTTGGATCGACGCGTACTGCACTGAATTCGCAACATGAGTCGACGCATTCCCTCATGTATCGACTCATCCTGAGTCAAACACAGAGCATGTATCGACACATACACCTATGGATCGACTCATCCTGAGTCTAAAAGCACTCATGTATCGACACAAGGCCCTTCATGTCGACTCATCCTGAGTCTTAAAACCTTCTTGTATCGACACATAGCATTTGGGGTCGATGCATCCTGTTACATCCTGCATAAATTCTGTGATTTTCTCTGCATTTTCACCACGGGTTTCATATTTAAGCCCTAAAACTTAATCTAATTATAGATAATCATCACTTACAATTATCCTATAATTTTACATCAATTAAACAACACCGGGATATCATTATTCATCTATAATTCCTCAATTATTCATCATACAACAACATATAAGATTCAATTCAAGAACAAGACAGCAATCACTTCTAACCCCACATACCAATCATTATGAACCCAATTATAGAGTCAGAACCCCATCCTTACCTTGGATTGAAGGTCACTCTATAATCTTCCGGTTGAAACCTCGTTCTACCGTTTTCCTCTTTTTCCAGCAGCTTCACGTTCTTCTTCTCAATCCTTATTCTTCTACTGCCTCCACTTTCTATTCCTTCCCACGACAATAAAATAACCTATTATTCTCTTTATTCCTTATTGGGCTCAAAACTAATACACCCCTCAAATTCTTAGTTTCACGATCCACGATCCGTACAGGCATCGTCTCCACCGTAAGATTATCCCGTACTTGCACATCATCCACATGAATCACATGAGATAGATCTGAAATATACTTCCAGAGTTGCGACACATGAAACACATCATGCAAATTTGAAAGATTAGGCAGTAAAGCCACTCTATAAGCAACATTCCCCACTCTCTCCAAAATCTGATATGGTCCAATAAAACGAGAAGTGAGCTTCTTGACTTCAACGCTCGCCCAACACCAGTCACAGGTGTAACTCTTAAAAATACATGCTCACCAGCTTGAAATTCTAAATCCTTCCTTCGTTTGTCATCATAAATCTTCTGTCTACTTTGTGAAGCTGTCATCTTTTCTCGAATCAACTTCACCTTCTCAGTAGTTTCACGAACAAGTTCAGGTCCAAGTACTACACTTTCTCCAGATTCATGCCAACATAACGGAGTTCTACATCTTTGACCATACAACGCCTCAAAAGGTTCCATCCCAATACTAGAATGGTAATTTTTATTATAGGTGAACTATATCAATGGAAGATAAGTATCCCATGAACCTCCCTGCTCAAGAACACATGCCCTCAGCAAATCTTCCAACGATTGAATCGTCCGTTCAGTCTGACCATCTGTCTGAGGATGACACGCTAAACTCAACCTCAACTTGGAACCCAACGCTTCTTGCAAACTCTTCCAAAAATCAGAAGTAAATCTTGGATCTCTATCTGACACAATGCACAAAGGAACACCATGCATCTTCACAATCACACTAGTGTAAATCTCAGCCAACTTCGACACTGGAAAGCTAATGTTAATAGGAATAAAACGAGCTGACTTCATAAGCCTATCAACAATCACCCAAATCGAATCATGTCCTCTTAAAGTATTAGGCAACCCCGTCACAAAGTCCATTGAAATGCTATCCTATTTCCATTCTAGAACTTCTAACGGTTGCATCAATCATGCAGGCTTCTGATGTTCAACTTTTGACTTATGACAAGTCAAACATGCATAAACAAATCGAGCCACATCACTCTTCATTCCAGGCCACCAAAACAAACCTTTCAAATCCTGGTTCATCTTTGTAGCTCCTGGATGAATACTTAACTTACTTCTATGGCTCTCTTCCAGTATCACCTTCTTCATCTCAGCATCATTAGGAATACAAATCCGGTTACAAAACTTCAACACACCTTGCACATCTAACTTAAAATCACTATTCTCAGACTGATCAATCCCAACCATCAAATCTACCAGTTTAAAATCCAACTTCTGAGCTTCTCTGATACTGTCTAGAAATTCATTATTAATCTTCAACATACCCAACATAACACTATGCGGAGTAACCTCGCAAACTAAGCTCATATCTCTGAACTGTTCAATTAATTCCAACTCTTTAACCATCATTGCTGACATATGTAAAGTCTTTCGACTCAACGCATCGGCTACCACATTCGCTTTTCCTGGATGATAATTCAAACAAAAATCATAATCCTTTAACAATTCCAACCATCTTCGTTGCCTCATATTCAACTCCTTCTGATTGAATAAATACTTCAAACTCTTATGGTCACTAAACACTTCAAATCTAGAACCATAAAGATAATGCCTCCAAATCTTCAACACAAAAACAACTGCAGCAAGCTCTAAATCATGCGTAGGATAGTTCTTCTCATGAGTCCTTAATTGCCTTGATGCATAAGCAACTACCTTACCATTCTACATAAGCACGCCTCCTAAACCCATCTTAGAAGCATCACAATACACCACAAAAGGCTCTCCTGGATTAGGCAACGTCAAAATCGGAGCCGACGTCAACCTTTTCTTCAATTCTGTAAAACTTTCTTCGCACTAAACATCCCACACAAAGGCTCTACCTTTACAAGATAACTTAGTCAGTGGAAGTGTTAACTTGGAAAAACCTTCGATAAACCTTCTATAGTAACCAGCTAATCCCAAAAAGCTTCTAATCCCAGTAGCTGACTTCAGAGTCTCCCATTGCAACACATCATCAACCTTCGATGGATCTATAGCAATGCCACTACCTGAATTCACATGACCAAGAAAACTAACCTCATTTAACCAAAAACTCACACTTGGACAGCTTTGCATACAACTTCTTCTATTTCAAAACTTGCAACACTACTCTTAAGTGTTCATCATGCTCTTCTTCTGACTTAGAGTAAATCAAAATATCATCAATGAACACTGTGATACGGTGGGAGAACTGACTAGTGTTTTGCGTTCGTATTCGCACTTGTGCGGTTGAGCAAGAGTCGCCACCGACTTTTTATTTTATCCTAAAGGAAAGGTTAAAAAAGCACAGCAAAAACCTTTTGAGATGTTTTCTTGGGTTCGGGGGGTAGATTATGAAAAGGGAAGGTATTAGCACCCTTTTCATCCATGGTTATCCATGGGCTCTTAGTTACTTGGTTTTTTAGATCACTTGCCTTGTTTTTCGATTGCTTTGAAAATAGTGCGTGTGTGGGTTGTTTTGAAAATGTTTTGGAAAAAGATGCCTTGTCTTAGGCCAACCTTGTAATAATTCTTTACTCGAATGTTTTACAAAGGTGCATATCTTTTCGAAAAGATGTTTCAAAAGTTTGAAAGGTTTGATTTTTGAAAGTGTTGTGGATTGTGGTTTTTGAAAAGAAGGCAAGTGTTTTTGCAAGTTTGATCTCAAGTAACTAAGAGTTATGTCTACCCTATTGTACTCAAAGGTTTTTATTATGTATTAACCCCTTTTAACAATTTTGTTCCACCATTGAAATTGATGGGCAATCTTGCGTTTAGGAAGTTTGTTCGGGACGGGTACGAGTCATCGTATGGACCATGAAGGCAATGATGCCAAGTGTCTTTGGCAATTTGCTTGAAGGGACTATGATCATTCCGTTTAGGCAACTTTCGAAAGCGTCATCGAGGGACTTATGATCATTTGATTTTGTTTTGCCAAAGACATTCGACGTGCAAGCATGGTCCATTTTGGAAGGCAACATGTGGGATTACCCTAGGGGGTGCAAGTGTGATTGTGTATTGATTACATGTATTTGTCTTGTATTAGGTTATCTAGCGTTTGATTTTATGTACATACAAACCCTAGGTCTAATCATGGTATAATCGAAAAGCTGTAAATTGCGGAATGTAAATCTACGCTATTACAAAATAATGTCCGGGAGTGGGGGTATAAATGTACAAGGGGGTGAGATTTATAGTACCCAATAATTTACAACCAAATCGAATGTCGCGATCAAATGAATATCAAATATAAATGTAAGATAAACATGTGTATAGGGCAATATATTGTGTAAGTGCAAATGTATATGTATTGTGTAAATGTAAATATGTACAAGTGCGAAATGCGAAATTGAGCCGTATTAGGGTTTTGACCTAGATAAATGTTTTAATCTTGTATTTTTGATTTACATGTTAATTATGTACAAAAAGAATGTTAACTAAAAGGTTTAATTTTAATTACGTATAATATGTACAAATATGCATCTTAATTAAAAAAGTATCCTCAATTTAATCATGTATATATAAAAGAAAAGATAATATATTCAAATGTATTTCAAAAAAATGTTTTTAAGTTTAATTTGTGTATAAAAAGTATTTTGATTAAGAAAAAGTATTTTCAGATTTAATTTGTATGATATGTACAAAACTAATTTTTATAATATAACATAAATGTATAAAATAACTATCTAAAAAAAAAGTCTTAATTTTATGATAAAAAGCACTTTTATTATTTAGGTTAGTATTTTTACAAAGAATAAAAACATTGTTTATAGAATGAAATTAGTAAAAGAAATATTATTTATGAAAAGAAAATAAATAAATAAAAAAAGAAAGTTAATGTTAAGAAAAGGGTTAGTGTTTGTTAATAATACTATTGGGCTTAGAGGAATTAGGAATGGGTTAGGCCCGCGTCAAGCAAAAATGAAATTAGGGTTAAGCAAATGCTTGGATTCTGAACGAAATGAGGGTTTGTGAGGTGACGAAGGCGCCATGTCCACTGAGTTCTGCTCCTCTTCGTCTTCTACACGAGCTTCTGAGCTACGCCTCTTTGCCTGAGCCATCGGCGCCCATGCCTCCTTCTTCCCTCCATTGGCGATGTTAAGGTGTCGGAGATTAGGTAATGAATTTTAATCTAAATTTTGTTAGGGTTTATTTGCATGGTGTGATTTTATGCTCGTTCCTAATCTTCATTCTTATTACAATGGTTTGTTTGAAGCATAATGAAAGAAAAAGATGAGGGTGGATACTACCTGGAAGAGGAGGAAGGAAGGTGAGGGCGCCTGGAGGCTTTGATGTCTGAAGAGGAACAACGCGATGCTGATGAACTTGATGTCCCTGGTATCTTCGTTCTTATTTCTTGCTGTGAAAACCTCTTATATGTTTACTTCTTTATCTCTTCTTCTGTGCCACTGTGTATTTGCTTGAGGGTTTAGAACATCGCTGCCTTGCCTGTGATGAAGCTTGCTTCTGAGGCTTTCTTGACGCTTTTGAATTGTTGCCTGAGTTTAAAATATGATGCCTTTTGATGAAGCTTCTGAGTTCGTCTTGAATTGCTTCTTTCTTCTTCTTCTTGAGAGACTATGTTTTCTCGTATCACCCTGTGATGACCTCAAAGGTCTGAGGGTCTAAGTTGCTTACGTTGTCCTGACTATGCTTCTTATTGTTGCCTTGCTTGCTTGCATTTTTTGATGATGAGTATGGTTGTTGGTACTGTGAGGTTATGGTTTTGTGACTGATGCTTGGCTTTGTGGCTTGATTCAGTATGTTATGGTGAGGCAAGTTTGGGTATCAGGATGTTGTGTTTGGCATAAAGGTTGAGTTCTGAGTTTGGATATCAGGTTTTGTGTTTGGCATAAAGGTTGAGTTTTTGAATTTGGATATCAGGTTTTGTGTTTGGCATAAAGGTTGAGTTTTGGTGTTTTGTGTATCCCTCTTCTTATTCTAACCTCTCTTCTGAACTGCTATATTTTTCTTTTATCCTCTGAACTGCTATAATGCCCTTTTGAACTGAGCTGAACTGCTATGTTTCTTTTTTATGCAGAGTTGTCAAGTTTTGTGGACAGTAGTGGTTTGATGCTTATGCTGAAATGGTTTGTATATCAGGTCCTTTAGGTTTTGGCTTCAGCTTGTATATATCTCTTCTCCCCTCTGAACTGAGTTTTTGATTATCTCCCCTTTTTTCTCTAACCTGCTATGCTGCTATCTTCTCAACTGATATGTTTTCTTCTTTGATTTTGCATCCCCCTCTTTGTCTTGCTGTGAACTGTCTTCTTCTGACCTGCTATTGAACTAGGCTTGGATTTGATTTGCATAATCTTTTTTCTGTCTGCTACTGCACTGTCTGCTGTACTGAGCTTGAACTGCTATGCCTAACCCTGAACTGCTTTATCTCTCTTTACTCTCTCTTTACAGTACAGCTTAAGATTTTTATATGATATTCTTGTACTTTTCTGAAGGGGCCTTGGATGGGAAATGATGAATAGATTGCTTGCATCTTACATTTTGCATCTCCTTTATCCAGTTTTGACAGTTTGGACAGATTTTCTGCTTTTTGATATCTTTTTCTCAAATCTTTCCATGATAGCTTTTGAGCTTGTGACAGCAAATGTACTTCCTTGATTTTCTTTGGGTGGACTTTGTTTGGGATGGAAAGTTTGGATTGAACTTTTTTCAGTTTGGATTGGATTTTGAATCTTGAATTTCTATGCAGCTTGAATTTCATAACTTATGCATTTTTGACATTTGCATTTCATGAGATAAAATAATCTTCCCTCTCTGTGAACCGGGAGAAATCCCGTGATTTGCAGAGAGGGCAACTGATCCCAGTCAGTGGCCCCTAATGATGAGCAATTTAACTGTCTTTTCCAATTAACTGCTTTTGACTTTTCTCTTTCTTTTTTCGCAGATAAAAAACGGAGCACCGGAGCGGAGTGAAGAATGAAGAATATTAGAAAATAGGATAGTTTTTTTTTCATTCTATGTAATATTTAAATTAAATGTAAATTATTGTTTGTAACAACAATTTGTAAATAATTCAAATATCAATAAAAATCCAAATTATCCAATTGGTTCCATTTTCTTTATTGCTTATTTATTTATTTAAAATTCTTAGAATTAAAACAATTGAAAAATAAATTCAATCATTTAATTTCAGAATAATGAATAACTAAAATAAAACAACATTGATCCAATAAACCTGTCTTATCCAAAATCCAAAGCAAGGCAGCAATTAACCCAGATAGACTGATCACACATATGAACACTGTGAATCCAAGACTGCATCTTGTATCTGACTGGCCCAATCAAAACGTACTGAACTCAAACCACCGTCTCTTCTACTGATTAAACCAAGATAACGCGAATTTTAATCTGAATCTTGAAACAAACCGCAAAGTGCTGTGGAATTTAAATTCTTCTGAGAATATGCCCATGAAACCCTAATTCCTGATTAAATGCCAAATCACGCTCGCTTGATCAAAATTGAACCAAAAATCAACCAAACCCTAAGCCCACTGTATGAAACAATTCAGAGTTCTGAAAATCAGTAAAAACCCTAATTTTGCTTGACGGTCAAGAAAAGTCCGTTTGTACAATTCTTGAGCCAGTTTGAGAAGTCAGGAAATGTTTGAAGCTGAGATTTCTTGTGGAAAAGCGCGAGGGCGAATTTTGGGGTACAACAGTTGCCCCTGTTCAATCTTCTTTGACCTGAAGAGTTAGATTGGCAAGTTTGCCTTTCGCGACTTGAAGGTAAAAGGAGATTGAACACTAATGTGCCCAGAAAATTTGCGCTCGTCGATGTGACGGTGAGGTGAATGGGCTTAAAGATGCCATTTGGTGATGGGCTTAAAGATGCCACCTGGTGCGAAAGAATTTGTCGGGGGATGGGCTTAGAGATGCCATCTGAGAATGGGCTTGCAGATGCCATTCGGCGACTGCTGGTAGGAGGATGGGCTTATAGATGCCATATGGTGATGTTGAACTGTACGTCAATGGTGAGTGGACAAGTATCAGAAGGGCATCCCGGTTTTGGAATATCTCTGAATTGGGGTTTGAACAAGCAACAGATTGATGTCCGTGTCTGGAGAGTCTGTAAACTATTTTCAGGAGTTGGGACTGAACAAGCAATGGAGCAGCATCCGTTGTTGGGAAGCGTCCGTAACCTATTTTCAAAAATTGAGAAGAGTCTGAATCAGTCGGTAGATTAACATCCGTTGTTGGGAAGAATCCGTGAACTTGTTTCAGAAGTTGAGAAGTTGAAGAGGAACCGGTGTAAGGTGTCTGCTGATGCGTCTGAATGAACCTGGAATAAGTATCAAAACGCTGCCGTGTCCGGGTCACATCTGAACTATTTTGGATAAATCTCAGGAGATGATTTGTGTCGGTCGACTGATCTTTCCTGAAAAGGCAAAGGGTTAGCTGCATGCAATGTTATGATGCATGATGCAATGCATGTGACATTAATGTTTATGATATGAATGTAATGAATGCGCATGTAAGCCGATGAGCTAATCTAGCCAAGGATATATGATTCCGAGATGGCTGAAGATAAAAGCATCTTGACTGCTGCCGGGAAAAATAAATCCTTGGCTGTCGCTGGGGAAGAGAATTCCTGATGACCTCTACTGGGGAGTCCCAAACTAGTAGACTCATGCTGGGGAGGTCAGATTTGAGAATCGTCAGCTTGATGGGAAGTAACTCTGGAGACTTCACTGGGGAACTCAAGATTTGTCCTTCCAAAACTCTGTGGGGAGAAAGTTTAAAAGTCTGACTTCGTTGGGGATTGTCCACTTGAAGCTCTTGATCTTCTGGGGATACTGAAGCTTAAACTCTGAGGGGAATTGAATTCCTGAGGATTCCCTGGCTGGGGATTTGCAAAGATAAGTTACTGCTGGGGAATTTGATGAACTCCGCTGGGGATAGGGAGAATTCTGGGGAATGCGATCTTCCGTGGTTGTTAGCTTGAGAAAAATCTGAACAAGTGATAGGTTAATATCCGTTTACTTGGAGAACCCGTGAAATATTTTCAGAAATCTTGGAGTTGAATCAGTAAAGAGCAACATCCGTTGTTGGGAGGCTTCTGAATTCAAAGGTGCATCTGAACAAGCTGATAGATTAACATCCGTTACTTGGGAAGAATCCATGAACTGTTTTCAGAAGTCTTGAGAAGAATCTGAACAAGCGATAGGTTAACATCCGTTTACTTGGAGAACCCGTGAACTGTTTTCAGAAATCTTGGAGTTGAATCAGTAAAGAGCAACATCCGTTGTTGGGAGGCTTCTGAATTCAAAGGTGCATCTGAACAAGCTGATAGATTAACATCCGTTACTTGGGAAGAATCCATGAACTGTTTTCAGAAGTCTTGAGAAGAATCTGAACAAGCGATAGGTTAACATCCGTTTACTTGGAGAGAATCCATGAACTGTTTTCAGAAGTCTTGAGAAGAATCTGAACAAGCGATAGGTTACCATCCGTTTACTTGGAGAACCCGTGAACTGTTTTCAGAAATCTTGAGAAGAATCTGAACAAGCGATAGGTTAACATCCGTTTACTTGGAGAACCCGTGAACTGTTTTCAGAAATCTTGAAGTTGAATCAGCAATAGAGCAGCATCCGTTACTTGGGAAGCGTCCGTAAACTAATTTCAAAAGTTGCATCTGAACAAGCTGATAGATTAACATCCGTTTACTTGGAGAGAATCCATGAACTGTTTTCAGAAGTCTTGAGAAGAATCTGAACAAGCGATAGGTTAACATCCGTTTACTTGGAGAACCCGTGAACTATTTTCAGAAATCTCGAAAAGAAACCGGTGTAGGGCTTCCTGATGATGAGCTTGCGTAAAACTGCATCGGGAATGAACACTTCTGACATTCGAATGCCCCAAGTGGTAATGTAGATAAATTCCTGGTTTATTACAGGTGTTAGTTTACAATCGGTCGTTCACAGATGTTTCCTGGGTTGTTGCAGGTGTTGACCTGGAATTCTTCAGACATGCCCTGGCTGGATACAGGAGTCGAATCTGGAAAGGTGATAGTTGATAGATATGCCCTGGTAGGATACAGGAATCGAATCCTCGAACTCTTCAGACGTGCCCTGGCCGGATACAGGAATCGAGTCTGGAAATGCGGTCAACAGATATGCCCTGGCTGGATACAGGAATCGAATCTGGAAAGGTTGTAGTTGATTTGTTGAATACTTTTGACATTCGAATGCCCCAAGTGGTTGTGAAGGAGTCTTGAATTAAATTACTCTGCATATTGAGAGATTTCTTGAAATCTTGACTGGACTGCCCCAGGTTAACTGTACTTTGAATAATCTGTTGGACCTTGACTGGACTGCCCCAGGTTAACTGAATTGTGCTATGTCATGCCCTTTGTTGATAAGGGAATTTGATGGAAGTGTTATCCTCTTGAAGTGATTTTGACTTACTGAGAGAGTTTTCGTTCCTCCGAACATTCGCTGTATGAATTTCTCCGCTGTCAAACAAAAGGTCAAATGCAGACAGTGATATTCGAATAATGCAAAGTTTATGTTTGTCTCAAAATTTTGAAAAATGCGTTTTTAGCAGAAAACTTTTCATAAGACAAGTTAACACAAGATTTGGAGCAAAGCCCTACAGGAGTCAGGATACCTTTTGTAACAGTATGCTTTCGAACTAACCCATGCTTCAATTAGGACTTTTGGAGGGTTGCAACGTGGCCTGGTTCACGGTTTAAGAAACAAAGGATAAAGGCTCAAAGTATATTTGTACCCACCCGCTCTTCGTGATGTTCTTCAACCTAAGCTCAGTTAATTGTGCGTCGCACTCTGTTTTGAGTTTGGAACGACTTTTGGGCGATGGTTCACCAGTTTGAAATTGGGAGACAGTCATCATCTCCTTTTTCTCTTCCAACATTTTTCATGTTTGTTGAGGGTTTTGTAATGACCTCACTATTTTGATTTTGGTTTGTTATCCCTAACTTTTGCCTGACTGTTACCGTTTTCGGGATTACTGTCAGCGGGATGCCCCAGCTTTCTTAAGCCTCCTTTATAGGTTTTGGCTTGGTGGGCTCTTTCTCTTTTGAGAGATTGACTGTCTATGCGATAGGGAACCACCCTTGTCTTTTGATTCCAAAGGAATGCTTTCTTGCTTGACGTCGTTCGTTGTGTTAAGAACGGAGAGTTTGCGACTTCAATGCGCATTTTCTTTTTGAATTAACTGAGAGACTACCCTGCCCCAGGTTTATATCAAAGGTTTCGATTGTTTAGAACAGGAGACTCCTACTTCTTTGGCTCGAAGGGGTTGACTAGGGATTAACTTCCTTATAACTCCAGTGTTTGGGAATTGAAAGAAATGCCTGTACATCATCAGCAAGGTCTGTTCAAAAGCATACTGTATAAGATCACGGTATTGTTTCGTCATCCTCCCTCTAAAGGCTTGCAGCTTTTTATCGAGAGTCAAATATCATAAAGAAAAGCATAAGAGTAGTGAAACGAATGGATGAATTCAAGACAAACATATGCAATGCATTAATGAAAACAGAGTTTAACATCAACAGATAATTGTTTGACAGCAAAAGAAATTACAACTTTGAAAAATTCAAAAAAAGAAGCAAAAGTCTTTCAGCTTCGAGCTTCGTCACTTCAAACGGAGAACCCTTTAACGGAAGATCTTCATCTCGCCGTCTGGCATGAACCTCAGCACCCCAATGTCAATCAGATCTTGAATCTTGTTCTTCAAGGCCCAACAGCTATCGGTGTCATGTCCTGGGCTATAGGAATGGTAAACACAAAATGCATCGGGATGATAGTCTGGAGCGGAGGTATTAGGATTCCGGATAGGATCCCTCAAAGCAGTCAGATTAACCTCCAACAAGCGCTCCAGAATTAGAGATGACGGTATGTCAGTCTCTGTGAACTGCCTTCCCGACGTTTCTTGTCTACGCCGATTGCCCCGCTGACGCCGGCGAGGTTGTTGATGGGTTTGTGACCCTGAAGCTAGCAGAGGAGCTTTCCCCTTGTCCTCTTGAGTGGGTGGAGGCTGAGCGGTGACTTGCTCTTCGACCTCAGATGTTTGCCCCAGTTGGTTGTTTTGAAGCAGTTGGCGGACCAGAACTCCGAGTTCCTCTTGTCTTTGAGATAGGTCTTGGATGAGAGCCATCTGGCCCACCAAATATCCCATCATTTGGGTCCTCAGTGTTGTCAGATCAAACTGCAGCTCCGCAATCTGATCATTCCTGGCATTGTTGGAATTCCCCAAGCCGTTGGTGAGGAGAGCTTTCATCTCTTCTTGCCCCAAGGACAAGTTCAGGAACATCTCCTGCAGCTGAGTAGTCTGGTCTTGGAGGTCTCTGACAGACCGTTCTAGAGCCATCTCTTGCTGAAATAAACAGCAGGAGAGTAAGGAAGCCTGAAAAAGGAAAGATTGTCAAAATGAAATGCATGATATGTGGATGCATGTTTTCAAGAATCTCTTGGGGTAAACACAAGAAAATGTTAGAGGTTGAACTCTGCTCCTGGATTGGAGAGCCCTGCATCGGTGGACGTCCTTCCACGAGAATCAAGCTCGCCATGTCGAGTGGGTCATAGCCACTGATTCAAGTTGTTGTACTTGATCTTTGTTTGGAGAGCTTTGTGTTGGTGGATGTCTTTCCACGAGAATCAAGCTCACCATGTCAAGTGGGTCATAGCCACTGATTCAAGTTGTTGTACTTGATCTTTGTTTGGAGAGCTTTGTGTTGGTGGATGTCTTTCCACGAGAATCAAGCTCACCATGTCAAGTGGGTCATAGCCACTGATTCAAGTTGTTGTACTTGAACTTTGACTGGATTGGTTAGAGGAGAAACCTCTTGCTCCTTGATAGATGTCTGGTTCAACGTAATCCTGCATCAAAAGAAACCTCGAGATCTTTGAAATGGTTATTGAAAATGCTAAAATGCTATGGTATGATGTCATGATGTTATGTACATGCATGCACAAGCAAGTAAGTGTATATACAGGCAGACAATGTTCACACAAAGCATACAAGGCCTTAGGTTTAGGCTTGCATGAGATTCAGGTACTACCCTCTTTCAGTTTGTTGGTTAAAACCTGTCCTATCAAAAGTAACCGGGTTCTAGAGGTCCCAATATCACTGGATTGCTTTCATTGTTCATCGTTTCGAATTAGCCACTGACTGGCGATCAAAATATCCCAAGAAAACAACCCTCAATTGAGTGTAGTATCGAGTATCTACCAACTTCGGACTGCACCAAAGCCGGTCATCTCACTACTCCTAATAAAAGGCCAAGATGGTCAAGTAAGGTTCTAGGTCATTAGTGCTTAGTGACATCGCTCAGCGGCCCCGTACTCTCCTTGATTGAACTCAAGGGTTACCGGTACCCACAAATATGTCGCACTAATATAGCTATTGCTTAGACCGTGTCGGTATACCCCGCACAGTTTCCACAACGTATTGCTATCTATGAATGTTTCCCCAAAATCCGGGCGGAGGATTATAAACCCAAACAATAGAACCAAGGTGTAAAGCAAGCAAACCAACCAATTTAGTCATGCAAGAAAGTGATCTAAGCCCTAAGGTAACCCCACTTTAAATTTCTCCCTAGCAGAGTCGCCAGTTCTGTGATACGGTGGGAGAACTGACTAGTGTTTTGCGTTCGTATTCGCACTTGTGCGGTTGAGCAAGAGTCGCCACCGACTTTTTATTTTATCCTAAAGGAAAGGTTAAAAAAGCACAGCAAAAACCTTTTGAGATGTTTTCTTGGGTTCGGGGGGTAGATTATGAAAAGGGAAGGTATTAGCACCCTTTTCATCCATGGTTATCCATGGGCTCTTAGTTACTTGGTTTTTTAGATCACTTGCCTTGTTTTTCGATTGCTTTGAAAATAGTGCGTGTGTGGGTTGTTTTGAAAATGTTTTGGAAAAAGATGCCTTGTCTTAGGCCAACCTTGTAATAATTCTTTACTCGAATGTTTTACAAAGGTGCATATCTTTTCGAAAAGATGTTTCAAAAGTTTGAAAGGTTTGATTTTTGAAAGTGTTGTGGATTGTGGTTTTTGAAAAGAAGGCAAGTGTTTTTGCAAGTTTGATCTCAAGTAACTAAGAGTTATGTCTACCCTATTGTACTCAAAGGTTTTTATTATGTATTAACCCCTTTTAACAATTTTGTTCCACCATTGAAATTGATGGGCAATCTTGCGTTTAGGAAGTTTGTTCGGGACGGGTACGAGTCATCGTATGGACCATGAAGGCAATGATGCCAAGTGTCTTTGGCAATTTGCTTGAAGGGACTATGATCATTCCGTTTAGGCAACTTTCGAAAGCGTCATCGAGGGACTTATGATCATTTGATTTTGTTTTGCCAAAGACATTCGACGTGCAAGCATGGTCCATTTTGGAAGGCAACATGTGGGATTACCCTAGGGGGTGCAAGTGTGATTGTGTATTGATTACATGTATTTGTCTTGTATTAGGTTATCTAGCGTTTGATTTTATGTACATACAAACCCTAGGTCTAATCATGGTATAATCGAAAAGCTGTAAATTGCGGAATGTAAATCTACGCTATTACAAAATAATGTCCGGGAGTGGGGGTATAAATGTACAAGGGGGTGAGATTTATAGTACCCAATAATTTACAACCAAATCGAATGTCGCGATCAAATGAATATCAAATATAAATGTAAGATAAACATGTGTATAGGGCAATATATTGTGTAAGTGCAAATGTATATGTATTGTGTAAATGTAAATATGTACAAGTGCGAAATGCGAAATTGAGCCGTATTAGGGTTTTGACCTAGATAAATGTTTTAATCTTGTATTTTTGATTTACATGTTAATTATGTACAAAAAGAATGTTAACTAAAAGGTTTAATTTTAATTACGTATAATATGTACAAATATGCATCTTAATTAAAAAAGTATCCTCAATTTAATCATGTATATATAAAAGAAAAGATAATATATTCAAATGTATTTCAAAAAAATGTTTTTAAGTTTAATTTGTGTATAAAAAGTATTTTGATTAAGAAAAAGTATTTTCAGATTTAATTTGTATGATATGTACAAAACTAATTTTTATAATATAACATAAATGTATAAAATAACTATCTAAAAAAAAAGTCTTAATTTTATGATAAAAAGCACTTTTATTATTTAGGTTAGTATTTTTACAAAGAATAAAAACATTGTTTATAGAATGAAATTAGTAAAAGAAATATTATTTATGAAAAGAAAATAAATAAATAAAAAAAGAAAGTTAATGTTAAGAAAAGGGTTAGTGTTTGTTAATAATACTATTGGGCTTAGAGGAATTAGGAATGGGTTAGGCCCGCGTCAAGCAAAAATGAAATTAGGGTTAAGCAAATGCTTGGATTCTGAACGAAATGAGGGTTTGTGAGGTGACGAAGGCGCCATGTCCACTGAGTTCTGCTCCTCTTCGTCTTCTACACGAGCTTCTGAGCTACGCCTCTTTGCCTGAGCCATCGGCGCCCATGCCTCCTTCTTCCCTCCATTGGCGATGTTAAGGTGTCGGAGATTAGGTAATGAATCTTAATCTAAATTTTGTTAGGGTTTATTTGCATGGTGTGATTTTATGCTCGTTCCTAATCTTCATTCTTATTACAATGGTTTGTTTGAAGCATAATGAAAGAAAAAGATGAGGGTGGATACTACCTGGAAGAGGAGGAAGGAAGGTGAGGGCGCCTGGAGGCTTTGATGTCTGAAGAGGAACAACGCGATGCTGATGAACTTGATGTCCCTGGTATCTTCGTTCTTATTTCTTGCTGTGAAAACCTCTTATATGTTTACTTCTTTATCTCTTCTTCTGTGCCACTGTGTATTTGCTTGAGGGTTTAGAACATCGTTGCCTTGCCTGTGATGAAGCTTGCTTCTGAGGCTTTCTTGACGCTTTTGAATTGTTGCCTGAGTTTAAAATATGATGCCTTTTGATGAAGCTTCTGAGTTCGTCTTGAATTGCTTCTTTCTTCTTCTTCTTGAGAGACTATGTTTTCTCGTATCACCCTGTGATGACCTCAAAGGTCTGAGGGTCTAAGTTGCTTACGTTGTCCTGACTATGCTTCTTATTGTTGCCTTGCTTGCTTGCATTTTTTGATGATGAGTATGGTTGTTGGTACTGTGAGGTTATGGTTTTGTGACTGATGCTTGGCTTTGTGGCTTGATTCAGTATGTTATGGTGAGGCAAGTTTGGGTATCAGGATGTTGTGTTTGGCATAAAGGTTGAGTTCTGAGTTTGGATATCAGGTTTTGTGTTTGGCATAAAGGTTGAGTTTTTGAATTTGGATATCAGGTTTTGTGTTTGGCATAAAGGTTGAGTTTTGGTGTTTTGTGTATCCCTCTTCTTATTCTAACCTCTCTTCTGAACTGCTATATTTTTCTTTTATCCTCTGAACTGCTATAATGCCCTTTTGAACTGAGCTGAACTGCTATGTTTCTTTTTTATGCAGAGTTGTCAAGTTTTGTGGACAGTAGTGGTTTGATGCTTATGCTGAAATGGTTTGTATATCAGGTCCTTTAGGTTTTGGCTTCAGCTTGTATATATCTCTTCTCCCCTCTGAACTGAGTTTTTGATTATCTCCCCTTTTTTCTCTAACCTGCTATGCTGCTATCTTCTCAACTGATATGTTTTCTTCTTTGATTTTGCATCCCCCTCTTTGTCTTGCTGTGAACTGTCTTCTTCTGACCTGCTATTGAACTAGGCTTGGATTTGATTTGCATAATCTTTTTTCTGTCTGCTACTGCACTGTCTGCTGTACTGAGCTTGAACTGCTATGCCTAACCCTGAACTGCTTTATCTCTCTTTACTCTCTCTTTACAGTACAGCTTAAGATTTTTATATGATATTCTTGTACTTTTCTGAAGGGGCCTTGGATGGGAAATGATGAATAGATTGCTTGCATCTTACATTTTGCATCTCCTTTATCCAGTTTTGACAGTTTGGACAGATTTTCTGCTTTTTGATATCTTTTTCTCAAATCTTTCCATGATAGCTTTTGAGCTTGTGACAGCAAATGTACTTCCTTGATTTTCTTTGGGTGGACTTTGTTTGGGATGGAAAGTTTGGATTGAACTTTTTTCAGTTTGGATTGGATTTTGAATCTTGAATTTCTATGCAGCTTGAATTTCATAACTTATGCATTTTTGACATTTGCATTTCATGAGATAAAATAATCTTCCCTCTCTGTGAACCGGGAGAAATCCCGTGATTTGCAGAGAGGGCAACTGATCCCAGTCAGTGGCCCCTAATGATGAGCAATTTAACTGTCTTTTCCAATTAACTGCTTTTGACTTTTCTCTTTCTTTTTTCGCAGATAAAAAACGGAGCACCGGAGCGGAGTGAAGAATGAAGAATATTAGAAAATAGGATAGTTTTTTTTTCATTCTATGTAATATTTAAATTAAATGTAAATTATTGTTTGTAACAACAATTTGTAAATAATTCAAATATCAATAAAAATCCAAATTATCCAATTGGTTCCATTTTCTTTATTGCTTATTTATTTATTTAAAATTCTTAGAATTAAAACAATTGAAAAATAAATTCAATCATTTAATTTCAGAATAATGAATAACTAAAATAAAACAACATTGATCCAATAAACCTGTCTTATCCAAAATCCAAAGCAAGGCAGCAATTAACCCAGATAGACTGATCACACATATGAACACTGTGAATCCAAGACTGCATCTTGTATCTGACTGGCCCAATCAAAACGTACTGAACTCAAACCACCGTCTCTTCTACTGATTAAACCAAGATAACGCGAATTTTAATCTGAATCTTGAAACAAACCGCAAAGTGCTGTGGAATTTAAATTCTTCTGAGAATATGCCCATGAAACCCTAATTCCTGATTAAATGCCAAATCACGCTCGCTTGATCAAAATTGAACCAAAAATCAACCAAACCCTAAGCCCACTGTATGAAACAATTCAGAGTTCTGAAAATCAGTAAAAACCCTAATTTTGCTTGACGGTCAAGAAAAGTCCGTTTGTACAATTCTTGAGCCAGTTTGAGAAGTCAGGAAATGTTTGAAGCTGAGATTTCTTGTGGAAAAGCGCGAGGGCGAATTTTGGGGTACAACAAACACCACCACGAACCGATCCAAATAAGTATGAAAGATACGATTCATGTATTCCATGAATACTCCCGGTGCATTGGTAACATCAAAAGGCATCATCGAATACTCATAATGTCCATAACGCGTCCTGAAAGTCGTCTTCTGGATATCTTCATCCTTCACTCTAATTTGAGTGTAACCCGACCTCAAATCAATCTTACTAAACACACGAGCATCCACCAATTGGTCCATCAAGTCATCTATTCTTGGAAGCGGATACTTTTTCTTAATCGTCACTTTATTCAACTTTCTATAATCAACACAAAGCCTCATGCTTCCATCTTTCTTCTTTACTAACAACACTGGAGCTCCCCACGGCGATACACTTGGTCTTACAAACTTCTTCTCAGGTAACTCCTCCAATTGCTTCTTTAACTCTATCAATTCAGATTCGGACATCCTGTATGGTGCCATAGACACAGGTCTGGTACAAGGTACACGATCAATAGCAAATTCAACTTCCCTCTTCGACGGTACATCAGGAATCTCACCAGGGAAAACTTCAGGAAATTCACACACCACCTGTAATTCCTCAATTATAGCTTGAGTCTCTACAAATAGAGACGCCATCAACGAGAACATCTGTGCTTCCTCTTGCATCAACTTCCTCAACTGTCTAGCATTCAACATACCATCTTCTTCTGCTTCAGGAGTAGAAAACTTCACGGACTTATCATAACAGTTAATATGAACACAATTATGCTCTAACCAGTTCATACCCATAATCACATCTAAACCTCTTAACGGTAAACAAACCAAATCAACAGCAAAGTCTCTGTCGAAGATCGACAAGGGACACTTCAAACACATAAAAGAAGCAGTCACCGACCCCTTGGCTGGAGTATCGACGACCATTTCTCCATTCAAAGAAGACAACATAAGACCCAATCTTTCAACACAATCAGCAACAATAAGACAATGCGTAACACCGGTATCAATAATAGTAATTAAAGGAGTACTATTAATGAAACATGTACCTCTGATAAGTCTGTCCTCAACAGCTGTCTGATCCTCCACCAAAGCAAACACTTTACCACTTGTCTGAGCCCTCTTCGGTTTCGGACACTGACTACCAATGTGCCCTTCTTCTCTACAATTGAAACAAATCACATCCTTATGTTCACACTAAGATACAACATGTCTGTTCTTGCCACAACAGAAACACCTCTTCACTTCAGTAGTACACACATTACTCTTATGCCCAGATTTTCCATACTTAAAACTAACCACACCAGCAGGAGCATATGCCCCACTAGTCCTCTGACCCTGAGTAACTTTCTGTTTACCTTTACCAGCTGGGGCATCATAAGGCTTACCATGATTCTGTTGGTGCTTACCTCTCTTCTCACTGATAATCTTGTAATGAGCATTATTATCCTCCTCATAAATCCTGCAACTATCAATCAAATCAGCAAAGACACGGATCTTCTGGTATCCAACTGCCTTCTTGATCTCCGGGCGCAACCCGTTCTCAAACTTGATACACTTTGAAAACTCAGCATCTGCATCAGCGTAATGCGGATAAAACTTAGCCAACTCAGAAAACTTAGCAGCATACTCAACAACTGACATACTTCCTTGCTTCAGCTCAAGAAACTCAATCTCCTTCTTACCATGGACATCTTCAGGGAAGTACTTCTTCAAAAATTCCCTATGGAACACAACCCAAGTGACATTCTCACCTGTAACTTCCAACTTCTGACAAGTCTCTAGCCACCAGTCATCAGCCTCGACTGCTAGCATATGAGTACCATATCGAACCTTCTGCGTTGGAGTGCAGTCCATCACACAGAATATTCTCTCAATCTCTTTCAACCACTCCAATGCTCCATCAGGATCATACTTTCCCTTGAACGTAGGCGGATTCTCTCTCTGGAAAGTCGCCAAGCTACGATATCCAACATTCCTGTTAGCATTCGGCTGATTCTCCATCGCATGAGCGATTGCTTCTAGAGCAGCAGCAAGTGCAGTATCATTTCTTCCATCCATCTCAACTTATCACTTCAACATAAACAACAGTTAAAACTCAAATTAACAATACTCGATTGTTAGACAACTACAACTCGACGATAAGGTCGGACCAACCTTTTGCTATGATACCAACTTTGTAACACCCCAATTCTACCTCGACAAATTATATAAACAAATCAGAGTTATAATAATCATTCATGCAAACGAATCGGGATGCTACAAATTCTTCTATCAAAATTCATTGCATTCATCATGGATAAATAACACTTTTAAAACATCGGATGAACCATCTTCATAACATCTTTAGTTAATTAATTCAAAATCTACGCAGCGGAAATCATTAATAACATCTCTGTCATCATTACAGCAACTTCAAAACAACTCAATTTAATAATAATCAACTTAAAGTTCAACAACTGAATAATCAACAATCAAAAGCAACAAGCGTTCATCCCCCCGAGTGTTACATATCAGAGAAATGACACCGACTCAACTATTGAAGGTATACAACCTTCACTCTCGATTACCTGCACGTTACCAACATAAGGGCAACATTCAAACAGAAGGGGTGAGATATCTAACAATATAATAAAGCGCATGATAATTAATATATTAAATTATATCACATAACATCACACACTTCTTTATGCAGTCATATAATGCGACTCAATACTATGCATATGCATGTGGTACCATTTGGAGCAGAACTCCCAACTCAAGAATTTTCCAATTAATAGAGGCATCAACAAGGCCTAATCCTCCATCTCAATATTCGCCAATACAGGCCATCTCAACGAGCATAAGCTCCATCTCAAAATGCAATGTATGTGACACAATCATGAATCTAATAACAACACCACAATTAATAACATATCAATACAACACCACCGTTGGCCAAAGGCCTATATCTCAAAAGCATCTCAACATATCTTCATCAAACATCTCATGTCATTCATAATAATTCATCAAACATCATTTATTCATCAAAACACAACTTCATTAATAACATCTCGTCAACAACAAAGTTGTACATTAATACGACAGTAATTCATACTGTATTCTGTAATCTTACATCATTACCATCATTAATTCTACTGTTACAAATCAAACAGCAGCCTATAAACATTTCATCCTCATCATTCTGCATAAAAACCAACATAACAATCAACACGGGAACTAACTCTAAATCCTAAATTGGCTACTAGTATTACACTTCCTATTCTTCATTTTAATCCTCTATAATAAAGTTCATCGCGTTAGCTATTCAACATTTTGAACGGCATCTCAAACGGCATCCTAAAACTCAAGTTACAACATTTATAAACTGAATCTGCCAAAAACCAGACAACATGGGTCGATGCACATCTCCTTGGATCGACGCGTACTGCACTGAATTTGCAACATGAGTCGACGCATTCCCTCATGTATCGACCCATCCTGAGTCAAACACACAACATGTATCGACACATGCACCTATGGATCGACTCATCCTGAGTCTAAAAGCACTCATGTATCGACGCAAGGCCCTTCGTGTTAACTCATCCTGAGTCTTAAAACCTTCTTGTATCAACACATAGCATTTGGGGTCGATGCATCCTGTTACATCCTACATAAATTCTGCGATTTTCTTTGCGTTTTCACTACGGGTTTCATATTTTAAGCCCTAAAACTTAATCTAATTATAGATAATCATCACTTACAATTATCCTATAATTCTACATCAATTAAACAACATCGAGATATCATTATTCATTTATAATTCCTCAATTATTCATCATACAACATCATATAAGATTCAATTTAAGAACAAGACAACAATCACTTCTAACCCCACATACCAATCTTATGAACCCAATTATAGAGTCAGAACCCCACCCTTACATTGGATTGAAGGCCGCTCTATAATCTTCCGGTTGAAACCTCGTTCTGCCGTTTTCCTCTTTTTCTAGAAACTTCACATTCTTCTTTTCAATCCTTATTCTTCTACTGCCTCCTCTTTCTATTCCTTCCAACAATAATAAAATAATCTATTATTCTCTTTATTCCTTATTGGGATCAAAACTAATACACCCCTTATTACTTCTATTCCTTTAAAACAAGCCCACACATCAAATAATATTATACTTCTAATATTATTTCTCCACTTAATAAAATAATTAAATCCAATTAATCACAACACCTCTTCACAAATATTCTAAAAATAATTTAATTAAATAATTAATTAAATTACGGGCGTTACAAGTCGCACCTATTTTGAGGCCGGTCAATAGCAATCTATGTACCATACGTTCATAGAAATGATATGTAAATTATTTTCCAATAACATTTAGCACAAGTAAGAATGGGGTAAGATGAAGAGGCAGGGGATGAATTAGATGAAATTTAGTTTCAAATATCATCAACATCATTCATCCTTCTTGATGGATTTGGTTTTTTCAACCTATTAACATCTAAGATCCAATTATGTTAAAGAATTTGTCCTAAAATAAGTCTCAAGTCAGTATCATGTGCCATTTCAAGAATTAAATAAGAATCATGTACAAAAGTTCTCAATTACAAGCCTTAATCAAAAGTAAAACCCTAAATGCAAATCTGAGTCAAAAACTAGATTTAAAATAGGAAAATAACTTGTAAAATTATGGAATTAAAAAACAAACTTCCTAAAGTTCTATAAAAGTCAAAAATAAAATTTAGAGTTCATGGATTGAGGTGGAAATTTGATATAAAAATGCAAACTTTGAAACTAGCAAGCAAAAGGCTTAAACTAGATTGTTTTTGAAAACAATTTGTAAAAAATATGAAATCACATTTTAAAATTTCAGAAAAATGCTTTTTGTGACCTCAACTTGTTCAAGCTCTCTAAACAACTTGATCTCTGATTTTATAGGCATGGGAAGTTAGAAATTTTAATCAATTAGTGTGAATGATCAAACAAAAACCCTAAAAAAGAAAATTAAGTTCAAATAAATTTGATGTAAGATAACCTAAATGTCAAGAAAATTCTAAGGATCATAAGTATATTTTTCTTGAATTTTATCCCAAAAGAAAAAATTAAATGAAAATTATTTACACTATTCACCAAAGAAAACAGAGAAAAGATGATATGTCCAACAAATGGTTTAATTTGTAACTCACGAATTTTATAAAATTGGACAAAAAAAATTTTCAAGAATTAAACTCAGAAATGCTAGAAAATATTTTTTTTCATAATTTTTAATTTAGTAGAAGTAGGAAAATAAAATTCAAGACTTAAAAGAATATTAAAACCCTAATTAACTACATGAATTTATTTAATCAAGAAAAATGATTAAAAAATGAAATAAAAATAAAAATGTGGAAATATATTGAAAAAGGAGTCTAAAATATTTTTATGAACATTTTTGAAGTGAAGAAAATATTAAAAGAAAATTTAAGAAAACAAAGAAAAATTAAAAATGCAAAGACTTATTACACATGCCTTTATCCAAATGCGCTATAAAATGAATCAAGAACATGTTCAATAAAATGATGACACGTACTCATCCCTACCAGAATGCAAACCCTTATCATTTTCCAATTTTGAAACCAAACTTTCAGATCCAAATATCTCACGCGTTTCTTGATGAAAATAAAAAATTCAAACATTAAAGTTCAAGATGGAAATAAGTAGAACATGATAGAATCAAAAACTTCATGAAATGATGCATTGATGATAGACAAAAATGCACGATAACCTTGATGCATGAACATAATTTTGATTTGGACAATTCATCAAACATATTTCAAACTCACATATCTCCTTCAATTCTCCACCAAATTAAATGATCCAAAAACCCAAAATTCATCACAAAAATGCAAGGAAAATGAATATGCTCTTGGATTTTTCAAAAGGTTTATGGATTTAATAAACGAACGCAAGTTGCATTTGAGAGAGAGAAATTGTGAGCATCTACCTTGAAGCAAATTTGTTGATGCTTGAGTTCAAATAAAGAGTAAGCAAATCAGAGAAGCTTGCTTTGAATATTCAGGGATGAATAGTGGAGAGATATGCGAAAGAAGCTTTGACAAAAGAGTAGAGGAAGATTGCTTGCTTGAGATTCAAAGAGAGAAAGGCAATTTCTGAGTTTGCAAAGATGGAGAAGCTTCGTGTGTGTGTGTGTGTGTGTGTGTGTGAGAGAGAGAGAGAGAGAGAGAGAGAGAGAGAGAGAGAGATTGTGTAATTTCTTCAGCCCAACCCCTTTTAATTGAAACAAGCTTGGTTTTTATAGTATGAGAAATGAACAAAAGGGTAGATATGAGAAAAATTAAAATGAGAGTGAGGTGGTGAAGTGTCTTGTGCGTTTTATGTTCAAATGAGGATACAAAACATGCATTCTGGGGTAAATGCCCAAAGCATGTGCATGCTGAGCTGGAAATTTGATGTTTCTTGAAATAAGCATCGTGCCATCCCATGCATTTTCATGTAGGCTTGAAAAAATCATGATCCTATCTTTACCTCCTTATATCTCTCTTCACAATGCATGAAACATGACAAGGTTTGAATAAAAAATAGAGAGGGCATTATATACTCCAACTTTCATGTTCAAAATTCTTTAAAACAAAGCTTGAATCAATGAGATAAATAGCCATGAGTGTATGCACATCAAGTGTTTGCTGGAATGTATGGCTTTGCGCGCACGTGACATGCCTTATGCCGGGCAGAAATTCGGTTTGCATGGTACCTTCTTCCCATGATTATATCTCAAAATATAGGGATTATTTTAAGAAACTTTATGAAGCAAAGTTGTTCCTCACATTTAGGGCTTGATCTTTGATGTTGGAAAATTTTCAAAATAATGAAAATTTCAAGGAGAAAAATAATGGTGAAGGCATGCCCACAAACTATTTGATAAAATGCTTGGCTTAGCGCGCGCGTGGCTGGGCAAAATGCCATCTCCAGGCCCCAAATCCTAAGCAATATATCTCTCTCCACACTTAACCATTTGAGATGCTTCTTGAACCAAAAGTGGAGAGTACACTTCATACTTCCACTTTCATGTTGCCAACTTTTTTATTTGAGCTCAAATGGGCATTCAAAATTAAACATGAAGGAATCAAACTTTTGTGCATATTTGAGAAATTTCACTAAGTGTCAAAAACTTCCAAGCTCCATAACTTTTTCTCCTTTCATTTTTTTTGACTTGAGGCCTCTAATAAAAATTTCAAGGATTTTGTTTCCTCTTTCCATGCATGTAAAATTTGTACGTTTTCAATAAAAATTGAGAAAGTTATGACCAATTAAAATTCAGTACTATGAACACTTAGAAAAATTCAAAATTCCAAATAACTTCATGGACAAGTTATCTCCAATTCACCCTTCAAACTTGATTTTATGCCACCATTGACCATTAAATATGAAAATAGGGACATTGAATTGATAGTTTACCAAAATTCCCCTTGGTCAACAGTTGATTTTGGTGGATTTCTGACAAAATGACCAAATTACCCTCTTTTGTCAACTGAGCCATTCCAAACCAAAATTCATGATCAAATTACCAATCATAGATGCTCATGAACATATAGAGAAACATAGAACCAATTATTTTCCAAAAAGTCAGAGATTTTCTGATTAAATTCCAAACCCTAGTTTTGATCCTCTGTGCTAGGAGATGGTAAGGTATATGCAATTGTGACATTACCTACAAGATGACATCCAAAGAGACACACACATATATATATATATATATATATATATATATATATATATATATATATATATATATATATATATATATATATATATATATATATATATATATATATATATATATATATATATATATATATATATATATATATATATATATATATATATATACATTGATGTTAGTCAAAAGGATATATGTACAAGATACACAATTCAAGGTGCTTGATGATCCCTCATGGACAAACCTAAAGATAGGATGAAGTAGGAGAAGTACTCAAAACCCTAATGTGTGATCTTGTTGTATTGTGATGGTATGAGATGATAAAGTAATCTTAGGGGAAAAAATTAGGGTACAACACCTTGTACATACTAGGTTCCCTAGATTAAAATACTCATCAGTTGTACATAATTCAAACATGTTACAAATTATAGGATAGGTGGATTTTACATCCACCACATTCTCGAATAATCAATTGGTCGGCTCAACGCCTTACCAATTAATTATTCAAACCAAAACTTCTAAAAATAACTAACAAATCAAACGAGTTTCTTCGCCTCGCGCGATTTATTTCTTATAAGGATCAACTCCTTATAAAAATCAATTTCTCCGCCCAGCGCGATCTAATTTGGGTGAAGATCAACTCTTCTTTAACCAATCAAAATAACTAACCAATTAAAAATCCTTTTCTACTAATATGATCAAATTCAAGATGTTTTTTCAATAAAGGATTGTCAAGTTACTTTCAAAATAAATACAAAACTCCGCCTACCATCACTCAACTTACAAACTCATGCAAGTTCAAAACCATTCGAAAGCAACTTAACATAATCCTATAAAAAACACTAACCAAACACTTCGAACTATGAAGGACTCTGATTTCTTCGCAAGAGGATATGTATGCACAAGGTTCAAAAACCAAGGCGAGTCCACTAACTATAAAACTAAATTTCCCTTGTGTTTATTAATATGATTAAATAAAGAAATATTCCCCACCTAGATCTAAAAAGGACCCCTTGAGTACAATGGAGATAAATGGTGCCTAACACCTTCCCTTTATCTAATCAACTCTTGAATCCAGTAATCTCTGAAATAATTAGGGTTTTTTCGTTCCTTTCCCGTCCTTAAGACAAAAAGTAGTGGTGGAGACTCTCATATTTTTACCGATTACGATATTAATAATTTGGCCGGATGGACCAACCAGACTCTGATACCACTAATGTAACACCTCAAACTACCCGACGAATAATAAATAAATATCAGAGTAATTTTAAAACAATTCAGCAAAAGTTTGGATGTTACATTTTTCAAACCATACAAAAAATTTCTCATAATATATAAATGATACATAACACATTTATGGATGAACTCAAACCGTCAACTCATAGTCTTAAACTTCAACTTTTATTAATGCATCGGAAAAAGATTCATAATAGAAATCAACAAACTTTTCAAACCAAAGTAACATTTATTCAGATGATTGGGTGTTCATAAGACTCCAAACAATAACCAAAATAACGAAATAAAATAGGCATTCAACCCTCCCGGAGTTACGTATCAGAGCAATAACACCAACTCTAAATAAAACAAAGAGCAACCTCTTCAGAACTCCGCAGTCTCAGACTACTCCTGACTATATGCACGATGTCGTATAAAGCATCATTCCAAAAGAAGGGTAATATATCATGATAATATAAGAGAATGCATAGTAATGAGTATATAGCATGTAAATCATGCATAGCCACGCATTCCATTTCTCACACCTTCACGTAGCACAACAATCATATTGCATGTTATTTAACCAATCATACATAATCGTCGGCACATATCGTTAATTATCACGTAATACATAAACCAAACACACAAATCAAACATCGTATTAATGACAATGCAATGCAATGAGACCGACTCACAGGCACAATGCATGTGGTACCAATATCTCTCTTGAATCTACGCCATCTAGGACTTGAGCCACCAATATCATGAACAATTTTGGTTCACCTAGCTCATGATCGACGCCATCTAGGATGAGAGCCAACCCACATCATGAATGATGAGATTCACATCACCCCCCCTATCCACGCTATCTAGGATAAGAGCCAACAAACAGGACTGAAGTCCCTAACAGGAAATGTGTTGTACCCCAAAATTTGCCCTCGCGCTTTTCCACAAAGAAATCTCAGCTTCAAACATTTCCTGACTTCTCAAACTGACTCAAGAATCGGACAAACGGACTTTTCTTGACGGTCAAGCAAAATTAGGGTTTTACTGATTTTCAGAGCTCTGAATTGTTTCATACAGTGGGCTTAGGGTTTGGTTGGTTTTTGGTTCAATTTTGATCAAGCGAGCGTGATTTGGCATTTAATCAGGAATTAGGGTTTTATGGGCATATTCTCAGAAGAATTTGAATTCCACAGCACTTTGCGGTTTATTTCAAGATTCGGATTAAAATTCGCGTTATCTTGGTTTAATCAGCAAAAGAGACAGTGGTTTTGAATTCAGTACGTTTTGATTGGGCCGGTCAGATACAAGATGCAGTTTGAATTCACAGTGTTTATGTGTTGATCAGTTTACTTGGTTTAATTGCTGCTTTGCTTTGGATGTTGAATAAGACGGGTTTAATTGGATCAATGTTGTTTTATTTTAGTTATTTATTATTCTGAAATTAAATGATTGAATTTATTTTTCAATTTGTTTAATTCTAAGAATTTTAAATAAATAAATAAGCAATAAAGAAATTAGAACCAATTGGATAATTTGAATTTTTATTGATATTTAAATTATTTACAAATTGTTGTTACAAACAATAATTTACATTTAATTTAAATATTACAATAGAATGAAAAACTATCCTATTTTCTAAATACTCTTCATTCTTCACTCCGCTCCGGCATTCCATCTCTCATCTGCAAAAAGAACAAGAAAAGTCAGAAAGCAGTTAATTGGAAAAGACAGTTAAAATGCTCATCATTAGGGGCCACTGACTGGGATCAGTTGACCCTCTCTGCAAATCACGGGATTTCTCCCGGTTCACAGAGAGGGAAGATTATTTTATCTCATGAAATGCAAATGTCAAATGCATAGTTTCTAAAAAATTACAAGCTGCATAGAATCTCAAATGTCCAATTCAAACCATGTATTTCAAATCCAAACTGGAAAAGTTCAAATCCAAACTCTCCATCCAAAACAAAGTCCACTCAAAGAAAATCAATAAAAGCATACAAGTTGTCATGGAAAGATTTTTGGAAAAGATATCAAAAGGCAAAGTCAGATTAAAATTGTCAAAAGGATAAAGATGCAAAATGTAAGATGCAAGAAATCTTTTCATCATGTCCCTAGTCATAGCCCCTTCAGAGCAAGTACAGTAAAAACATTAAAAAAATTCTTAATCTGTACTTTGAGAGAGAAGTAAAGAGAGATAAGGCCAAGACAGTTCAGCAGCAGGGTAAAAGGGCAAGCATAGCAGTTCAGAGTACACAGTTCAGAAAGTAGTAAAAGAAACAATATACATCTCAGAACCAAGCTAAAAACCACTACTGTCATAACCAAAGCCAACTCAACTCAGGAGATAATCCAAAAACTCAGCACAGCAGACAGTAGACAGAAGAAAGAGATTATGCAAGTCAGAAAACAATAAAACAGTTCAAGATAGGCATAATACACAGCAGACTGCAGAAGAAAAGCAAGACAGGAAAAGATTATCAAAAGCCAACTTGATTAGACAGTTCAGCAGGCATAGCAAAATCAGGAGCCAACTCAGAAGACAGTCCAATATAGCAGCATAGCAGGTGAGATAGAAGAAAAAATATATACAAACCAAACAACAACTCTGCATAAGAAAAAGGAGCAAATATACAACACAGTTCATATATCAGTTCAGAAGAGGGCAGCATAGCAGGATAGGAAGGAAGAGGGGAGATACCAAACTGAGTTCAAATCATAACCTCACCATACCAACATCCTCAAACCCAAAACTCAAAGGCTACTGAACTGGCAAAAGCTAAAAGCTCAAAATAACCATAAAAACTCAAAAACACCCCAAACCTGTCTCAACCTTTATACAAACAAAAAAACCTGATACCCAAACTCAGAACTGAACCTTCAGACAAAACATACAAACCTCATGTCCAAACTTATCTAACCATAACCAAAACCAACACCAAGCCTCAGAAGGAGGACTTCATCATAGGCATCTCAGAAGGCAACATCAAGGCAATATTTGTTCAAAAGCACACAAGCAAATCATCCCAAGGCAACAACACAAAGGCAACAAGAAGAGAGCTAGTCAAAAAAAAATCGTTTCAACAGTAGCAAACTCAAAAGGCAACTCAGAGAGCCTCAGAAGCAAGCTTCATCATGGGCAAGCACATAGGCAAATCAGAAGGACGAAAGTGAAACAGATCATAGGCATCACAGTGGAAGAAGAAGAAGAAAGAAGCAATTCAAAGTGAACTCAGAAGCTTCATCAAAAGGCAGCAATGTTCTAAATCCTCAAGCAATCATCACAGTGGAAGAAGAAGAGGTAAAGAAGCAAGGATTTAGGGTTTCTCAGTACGGATATCATCATCAAAAACCTAAGCAAAAAAGGTAAAAGAACGAAGTTACCAGGAAGGCATCAAGAAGCAAGCCAGCGTCTTCATCACCGAATCGTCGCCATCAAAGCCTCCTAAGCGTCCTCGTCTCCTTCCTTCCCTTTTCCAGTAGAGGTATGACATATATTTTCCCTCCTAATGCACCTCCAAATAAAGATCAATAACACAACATAAGAGGTCAAACCCCAAGCAGTAAATCAAATACGCAAAAGATCACAAAACGTACTAAAACAAGACAAATCAAAGCGATTACCAAGTTCTACTGTCTCAACAGTGTCGCTGGAGGGAAGGGGAAACGAAGGTAGCGCGGTGGCTCGGGCAAAGAAGCTCAGGGAAGCTAGAACGAAGAAGACGAAATTCAAGTGGACACGGCGCCGCTGCTGACGAACCCTAATTCCACTCCCAATTGAACAAACAACGCGTTAACCCTAATTTTCTGCCTTTGGATCAAAGGGCCTGACCCGTTACTGATTCCTCTAAGCCCATCAGATTGCCTTTCTTCTTTTTTTTTTTAAACAATACTAAACACTAACTATTACATTAAACACTAACCTCATTTTCTAACACTAACCTTATTTTATAAAACACTAACTCTTTTCATTTTCATAAAAAAAAAACTAACTTTGTTTTATAAACAATAATTATTCTTCTTTTTTATATATAAAACACTAATCTCCTTTTTTATTAAGAATACTTTTTATCATAAAATTAAGACAATTTTTAGATAGATATTTTATACATTTATATTATATTAAAAATTAGTTTTTGTACATAACAATAATCAAAATACTTTTTATAAACAATTAACCTTTAAAATGTTAATTTGAATATATTATCTTTTCTTTTTTTTGTATTTATACATAATTAAAATTGAAAACCTTTAATTAAAACATATTTGTACATATTATACATTTTTTATACATAATTAAAATTGAAACTTTTTTTAATTAACATTCTTTTTTCATACATAACCATTTAAATACATTTTTCTCTAATATTTAAATTCACAAATATTTGGACTAAAATATTTTCCAATTAAAAACTTGAACATTTAAACAAAACACTTCTCTTCTTTGTACATAATTAACATATAAATCAAAATACAAATTAAAACGTATATCTAGGACAAAAACCCTAATACGATTCAATTTCACATTTCGCACCGGTGCATAATTACACATACACAATTCACATACATATACGTTTGTACACTTACACAAATACATTCATATTATCCTATACACATGTTTATCTTACATTTATACTTGATATTCATTTGATTGTGACATTCGATTTGGTTGTAAATTATTGGGTACTATAAGTCTCATCCCCTTGTACATTTATACCCCCACTCCCGGACATTATTTTGTAATAGCGTAGATTTACATTCCGCAATTTACAGTTTTCAATTATACCATGGTTAGACCTAGGGTTTGTATGTACATAAAATCAAACGCTAGATAACCTAATACAAGACAAATGTATGTAATCAATACACAATCACACTTGCACCCCCTAGGGTAATCCCACATGTTGCCTTCCAAGATGGGCCATGCTTGCACGTCGAGTATCTTTGGCAAAACAAAATCAAAATGATCATAAGTCCCTCAAAATGTTGCCTAAACGGAATGATCATAGTCCCTTCAAAACAAATTGCCAAAGACACTTGGCACCATTGCATTCATGGTCCATACGATGACCCGCGCCCGTCCCGAATAAACTTCCTAAACGCAAGATTGCCCATCAATTTCAATGGTGGAACAAAATTGTTAAAAGGGGTTAAAACATGACAAAAACCTTTGAGTACAATAGGGTAGACAAAACTCTTAGTTACTTGAGATCAAACTTGCAAAAACACTTGCCTTCTTTTCAAAAACCACAATCCACAACACTTTCAAACAAACTCTCAAAAACATTTGAAAACATCTTTTCGAAAAGATTCACACTTTTGTAAAACACTCAAACACGAGTCAAATACATTAGTTGCCTAAGACAAGGCATCTTTTTCCAAAAACATTTTCAAAAAGCACCCACACACACACCATTTTCAAAGCAATCGAAAAAACAAAGGCAAGTGATCTAAAAAACCAAGTAACTAAGAGCCCATGGATAACCATGGATGAAAAGGGTGCTAATACCTTCCCTTTTCATAATCTACCCCCCGAACCCACGAAATATCTCAAAAGGTTTTTGCTGTGCTTTTTAACCTTTCCTTTAGGATAAAATAAAAAGTCGGTGGCGACTCTTGCTAACCGCAACATTTGCGAATACAAACGCAAACCTCAAGTCAGTTCTCCCACCGTATCACAGAACTGGCGACTCTGCTGGGGAAAATTTTAAAAGTGGGGTTACCTTAGGGTTTTAGATCACCTTTGTTTTCAAATTGATTGCTTTGTTTGCTTTACATTTATGGGCTTTGTATCGGAGTTTTATAGATCCTAACCCGGATCTGGGGATACCCTTTTAGGTAGCATAATCTGTGAGGGACCTGTCCGGCGTATACCGACATGGGTGAAGCAGTGGCTACGTTGGTGTGGCGTCTTGGTCTGTACCGATATCCCTCGTGTTCAGACGGGGAGAATATGGGTCTTCCAAGGAGTCATTAAGCACCAACCGACCTTAGAACCCTAATTGACCAACTTGGCCATTAGAACAGTAGCAGTATGCTACACTCATTGAGGCTAAACTCTCGAGATGGTTCCGGCCGCGAGAAAAGGTTGCGATGCTGGAGTTATGACCGATTGAGGGTAGCCAATGATATGAGACCTCTAGAACCCGGTTACTTTTGATAGGACAGGTTTTAACCAACAAACTGAAAGAGGGTAGTACCTGAACCTCATGCAAGCCTAAACCTAAGGCTTTGTGTGCTTTGTGTGAATATTGTTTGCCTGTATATACACTTACTTGCCTGTGCATACATGTACATAACATCATGACATCATACCATAGCATTTTAGCATTTTCAATAACCATTTCAAGGATCTCGAGGGTTCTTTTGATGCAGGGTTACGTTGAACCAGATATCTATCAAGGGGCAAGAGGTCTCTCCTCTAACCAATCCAGTCAAAGTTCAAGCGCAACAACTTGAATCAGTGGCTATGACCCACTCGACATGGTGAGCTTGATTCTCGTGGAAAATACATCCACCGATACAAAGTTCTCCAAACAAAGTCCAAGTGCAACAACTTGAATCAGTGGCTATGACCCACTCGACATGGTGAGCTTGATTCTCGTGGAAAGACGTCCACCGGTACAGAGATCTCCAATCCAAGAGCAGAGTTCAACCTCTAACATTTTTCTTATGTTTACCCCAAGAGATCCTTGAAAGCATGCATCCACATGTCATGCATTTCATTTTGACAATCTTTCCTTTTCAGGTTTCCTTACTCTCCTGCTGTTTATTTCAGCAAGAGATGGCTCTAGAACGGTCTGTCAAGGACATCCAAGACCAGACTACTCAGCTGCAAGAGATGTTCATGAACTTGTCTCTGGGGCAAGAAGAGATGAAAGCTCTCCTCACCAAGGGCTTGGAGAGTTCCAACAATGCCAGGAGTGATCAGATTGCGGAGCTGCAGTTTGATCTGACAACACTGAGGACTCAAATGATGGGATATTTGGTGGGCCAGATGGCTCTCATCCAAGACCTATCTCAAAGACAAGAGGAACTCGGAGTTCTGGTCCGCCAACTGCTTCAAAACAACCAACTGGGGCAAACATCTGAGGTCGAAGAGCAAGTCACCGCTCAGCCTCCACCCACTCAAGAGGACAAGGGGAAAGCTCCTCTGCTAGCTTCAGGGTCACAAACCCATCAACAACCTCGCCGGCGTCAGCGGGGCAATCGGCGTAGACAAGAAACGTCGGGAAGGCAGTTCACAGAGACTGACATACCGTCATCTCTAATTCTGGAGCGCTTGTTGGAGGTTAATCTGACTGCTTTGAGGGATCCTATCCGGAACCCTAATACCTCCGCTCCTGACTATCATCCCGATGCATTTTGTGTTTACCATTCCTATAGCCCAGGACATGACACCGATAGCTGTTGGGCCTTGAAGAACAAGATTCAAGATCTGATTGACATTGGGGTGCTGAGGTTCATGCCAGACGGCGAGATGAAGATATTCCGTTAAAGGGGTTCTCCGCTTGAAGTGACGAAGCTCGAATTGAAAGACTTTTGCTTCTTTTTGAATTTTCAAAGTTGTAATTTCTTTTGCTGTCAAACAATTATTTGTTGATGTTAAACTCTGTTTTCATTAATGCATTGCATATGTTTGTCTTGAATTCATCCATTCGTTTCACTACTCTTATGCTTTTCTTTATGATATTTGACTCTTGATAAAAAGCTGCAAGCCTTTAGAGGGAGGATGACGAAACAATACCGTGATCTTATACAGTATGCTTTTGAACAGACCTTGCTGATGATGTACAGGCATTTCTTTCAATTCCCAAACACTGGAGTTATAAGGAAGTTAATCCCTAGTCAACCCCTTCGAGCCAAAGAAGTAGGAATTTCCTGTTCTAAACAATCAAAACCTTTGATATAAACCTGGGGCAGGGTAGTCTCTCAGTTAATTCAAAAAAGAACGCGCATTGAAGTCGCAAACTCTCAGTTCGTAATACAACGAACGACGTCGAAAAAGAAAGAATTCCTTCGGAATCAAAAGACAAGGGTGGTTCCCTATCACATAGACAGTCAATCTCTCAAAAGACAAAAGCCCACCAAGCCAAAACCTATAAAGGAGGCTTAAGAAAGCTGGGGCATCCCGCTGACAGTAATCCCGAAAACGGTAACAGTCAGGCAAAAGTTAGGGATAACAAATCAAAATCAAAATAGTGAGGTCATTACAAAACCCTCAACAACATGAAAAGTGTTGAAAAAGAAAAAGGAAAAGATGACTGTCTCCCCAAATTCAAACTGGTGAACCATCGCCCAAAAGTCGTTCCAAACTCAAAACAGAGTGCGACACACTGTTAACTGAGCTTAGGTTGAAGAACATCACGAAGAGCGGGTGGGTACAAATATACTTTGAGCCTTTATCCTTTGTTTCTTAAAACGAGAACCAGGCCACGTTACAACCCTCCAAAAGTCCTAATTGAAGCATGGGTTAGTTCGAAAGCATACTGTTACAAAAGGTATCCTGACTCCTGTAGGGCTTTGCTCTAAATCTTGTGTTAACTTGTCTTGTGAAAAGTCTTCTGCTAAAAAAAACGCATTTTTCAAAACTTCGAGACAAACATAAACTTTGCATTATTCGAATATCACTGTCTGCATTTGACCCTTTTGTTTGACAGCGAAGAAATTCATACAGCGAATGTTCGGAGGAACGAAAACTCTCTCAGTAAGTCTAAATCACTTCAAGAGGATAACACTTCCGTCAAATCTCCTATCAACAAGGGGCATGACATATCGCAATTCAATTAACCTGGGGCAGTCCAGTCAAGATCCAACAGATCTTTCAAAGTTCAATTAACCTGGGGCAGTCCAGTCAAGATCCAGCAGATCTTTCAAAGTTCGGTTAACCTGGGGCAGTCCAGTCAAGATTTCAAGAAATCTCTCAATATGCAGAGTAATCTGATTCAAGATTCCTTCATCACCACTTGGGGCATTCGAATGTCAAAAGTGTTCAACAAATCAACTACAACCTTTCCAGATTCGATTCCTGTATCCAGCCAGGGCATATCTGTTGACTACATATTCCAGACTCGATTCCTGTATCCGGCCAGGGCATGTCTGAAGAGTTTGAAGATTCGACTCCTGTATCCTGCCAGGGCATATCTATCAACTATCACCTTTCCAGATTCGACTCCTGTATCCAGCCAGGGCATGTCTGAAGAATTCCAGATCAACACCTGCAACAACCCAGGAAACATCTGTGAACGACCGATTGTAGACCAACACCTGTAATAAACCAGGATTTATCTACATCACCACTTGGGGCATTCGAATGCCAAAAGTGTTCAAACCCGATGCAGTTTTACACAAGCTCATCATCAGGAAACCCTACACCGGTTCCCCGTCAAGACTTCTGAACGGTTTACGGATTCTTCCCTACAACGGACGCCAATCTACCGACTTGTTCAGATTCTTCTCAAGACTTCTGAAAACAGTTCATGGATTCATCCCAACAACGGATGTTAATCTATCAACTTGTTCAGATGCAACCTTCGAATTCAGTTTACGGACGCTTCCCAACAACGGATGTTGTTCTATTGCTGATTCCTCTCCAAGACTTCTGAACAGTTTACGGATTCTTCCCTACAACGGACGCCAATCTACCGACTTGCTCAGATTCTTATCAAGACTTCTGAAAACAGTTCATGGATTCATCCCAACAACGGATGTTAATCTATCAGCTTGTTCAGATGCGACCTTCGAATTTAGTTTACGGACGCTTCCCAACAACGGATGTTGTTCTATTGCTGATTCAACTTCAAGATTTCTGAAAACAGTTTACGGGTTCTCCAAGTAAACAGATGTTAACCTATCGTTTGTTCAGATTCTTCTCAAAGCTAACAACCACGAAAGATCGCGCTCGCCAGGATTCTCCCTATCCCCAGCAAGCTTCCTTCAATCCCCAGCGGAGTCAGACTTTCAAACTTTCTCCCCACAGAGTTTTGAGGAGGCATATCTTGAGTTCCCCAGTGAAGTCTCCAGGGTTACCTCCCATCAAACCAAAGATTCTCAATCTGGTCTCTCCGGCATGAATCTACTAGTTGGAGCTCCCCAGTAGAGGTCATCAGGAATTCTCTTCCCCAGTGACGGCCAAGGATTTATTTTCCCCGGCAGCGGTCAAGACGTTTTTATCTTCGGCCATCTCGGAATCATGTATCCTTGGCAAGAGTAGCTCATCAGCTTACCTGCGCATTCATTACATTCGTATCATAAACACTAGATGACACATACATTGCATCATGCATCATAACATTGCATACAACTAACCCTTTACCTTTTCAGGTAAGATCAGTCGACAGACGCAGATCATCTCCTGAGATTCAGCCCAAAAAAATAGTTCAGATGTGACCCGGACACGGCAACATTTCAATACTTATTCCAGATTCATTCAGACGCATCAGCAGAAACCTTACACCGTTTCCTCTTCAAATTCTCAACTTTTTGAAAACAGTTTACGGATTCTTCCCTACAACGGATGTCAATCTACCGACTGATTCAGACTCTTCTCAATTTTTGAAAATAGTTTACGGACGTGTCCCAACAACGGATGCTGCTCTATTGCTTATTCAATCTCAAATAGTTTACAGATTCTCCAGACACGGACATCAATCTGTTGCTTGTTCAGACCCCAATTCAGAGCAGGGATGCCCTTCTGATACTCGTCCACTCACCATTGACGTACAGTTCAACATCACCATATGGCATCTATAAGCCCATCCTCCTACCAGCAGTCACCGAATGGCATCTTTAAGCCCATTCTCAGATGGCATCTTTAAGCCCATCACCAAATGGCATCTTTAAGCCCATTCACCTCCACCGTCACTTCGACGAGCGCAAATTTTCTGGGCACATTAGTGTTCAATCTCCTTTTACCTTCAAGTCGCGAAAGGCAAACTTGCCAATCTAACTCTTCAGGTCCAAGAAGATTGAACAGGGGCAACTGTTGTACCCCAAAATTTGCCCTCGCGCTTTTCCACAAAGAAATCTCAGCTTCAAACATTTCCTGACTTCTCAAACTGACTCAAGAATCGGACAAACGGACTTTTCTTGACGGTCAAGCAAAATTAGGGTTTTACTGATTTTCAGAGCTCTGAATTGTTTCATACAGTGGGCTTAGGGTTTGGTTGGTTTTTGGTTCAATTTTGATCAAGCGAGCGTGATTTGGCATTTAATCAGGAATTAGGGTTTTATGGGCATATTCTCAGAAGAATTTGAATTCCACAGCACTTTGCGGTTTATTTCAAGATTCGGATTAAAATTCGCGTTATCTTGGTTTAATCAGCAAAAGAGACAGTGGTTTTGAATTCAGTACGTTTTGATTGGGCCGGTCAGATACAAGATGCAGTTTGAATTCACAGTGTTTATGTGTTGATCAGTTTACTTGGTTTAATTGCTGCTTTGCTTTGGATGTTGAATAAGACGGGTTTAATTGGATCAATGTTGTTTTATTTTAGTTATTTATTATTCTGAAATTAAATGATTGAATTTATTTTTCAATTTGTTTAATTCTAAGAATTTTAAATAAATAAATAAGCAATAAAGAAATTAGAACCAATTGGATAATTTGAATTTTTATTGATATTTAAATTATTTACAAATTGTTGTTACAAACAATAATTTACATTTAATTTAAATATTACAATAGAATGAAAAACTATCCTATTTTCTAAATACTCTTCATTCTTCACTCCGCTCCGGCATTCCATCTCTCATCTGCAAAAAGAACAAGAAAAGTCAGAAAGCAGTTAATTGGAAAAGACAGTTAAAATGCTCATCATTAGGGGCCACTGACTGGGATCAGTTGACCCTCTCTGCAAATCACGGGATTTCTCCCGGTTCACAGAGAGGGAAGATTATTTTATCTCATGAAATGCAAATGTCAAATGCATAGTTTCTAAAAAATTACAAGCTGCATAGAATCTCAAATGTCCAATTCAAACCATGTATTTCAAATCCAAACTGGAAAAGTTCAAATCCAAACTCTCCATCCAAAACAAAGTCCACTCAAAGAAAATCAATAAAAGCATACAAGTTGTCATGGAAAGATTTTTGGAAAAGATATCAAAAGGCAAAGTCAGATTAAAATTGTCAAAAGGATAAAGATGCAAAATGTAAGATGCAAGAAATCTTTTCATCATGTCCCTAGTCATAGCCCCTTCAGAGCAAGTACAGTAAAAACATTAAAAAAATTCTTAATCTGTACTTTGAGAGAGAAGTAAAGAGAGATAAGGCCAAGACAGTTCAGCAGCAGGGTAAAAGGGCAAGCATAGCAGTTCAGAGTACACAGTTCAGAAAGTAGTAAAAGAAACAATATACATCTCAGAACCAAGCTAAAAACCACTACTGTCATAACCAAAGCCAACTCAACTCAGGAGATAATCCAAAAACTCAGCACAGCAGACAGTAGACAGAAGAAAGAGATTATGCAAGTCAGAAAACAATAAAACAGTTCAAGATAGGCATAATACACAGCAGACTGCAGAAGAAAAGCAAGACAGGAAAAGATTATCAAAAGCCAACTTGATTAGACAGTTCAGCAGGCATAGCAAAATCAGGAGCCAACTCAGAAGACAGTCCAATATAGCAGCATAGCAGGTGAGATAGAAGAAAAAATATATACAAACCAAACAACAACTCTGCATAAGAAAAAGGAGCAAATATACAACACAGTTCATATATCAGTTCAGAAGAGGGCAGCATAGCAGGATAGGAAGGAAGAGGGGAGATACCAAACTGAGTTCAAATCATAACCTCACCATACCAACATCCTCAAACCCAAAACTCAAAGGCTACTGAACTGGCAAAAGCTAAAAGCTCAAAATAACCATAAAAACTCAAAAACACCCCAAACCTGTCTCAACCTTTATACAAACAAAAAAACCTGATACCCAAACTCAGAACTGAACCTTCAGACAAAACATACAAACCTCATGTCCAAACTTATCTAACCATAACCAAAACCAACACCAAGCCTCAGAAGGAGGACTTCATCATAGGCATCTCAGAAGGCAACATCAAGGCAATATTTGTTCAAAAGCACACAAGCAAATCATCCCAAGGCAACAACACAAAGGCAACAAGAAGAGAGCTAGTCAAAAAAAAATCGTTTCAACAGTAGCAAACTCAAAAGGCAACTCAGAGAGCCTCAGAAGCAAGCTTCATCATGGGCAAGCACATAGGCAAATCAGAAGGACGAAAGTGAAACAGATCATAGGCATCACAGTGGAAGAAGAAGAAGAAAGAAGCAATTCAAAGTGAACTCAGAAGCTTCATCAAAAGGCAGCAATGTTCTAAATCCTCAAGCAATCATCACAGTGGAAGAAGAAGAGGTAAAGAAGCAAGGATTTAGGGTTTCTCAGTACGGATATCATCATCAAAAACCTAAGCAAAAAAGGTAAAAGAACGAAGTTACCAGGAAGGCATCAAGAAGCAAGCCAGCGTCTTCATCACCGAATTGTCGCCATCAAAGCCTCCTAAGCGTCCTCGTCTCCTTCCTTCCCTTTTCCAGTAGAGGTATGACATATATTTTCCCTCCTAATGCACCTCCAAATAAAGATCAATAACACAACATAAGAGGTCAAACCCCAAGCAGTAAATCAAATACGCAAAAGATCACAAAACGTACTAAAACAAGACAAATCAAAGCGATTACCAAGTTCTACTGTCTCAACAGTGTCGCTGGAGGGAAGGGGAAACGAAGGTAGCGCGGTGGCTCGGGCAAAGAAGCTCAGGGAAGCTAGAACGAAGAAGACGAAATTCAAGTGGACACGGCGCCGCTGCTGACGAACCCTAATTCCACTCCCAATTGAACAAACAACGCGTTAACCCTAATTTTCTGCCTTTGGATCAAAGGGCCTGACCCGTTACTGATTCCTCTAAGCCCATCAGATTGCCTTTCTTCTTTTTTTTTTTAAACAATACTAAACACTAACTATTACATTAAACACTAACCTCATTTTCTAACACTAACCTTATTTTATAAAACACTAACTCTTTTCATTTTCATAAAAAAAAAACTAACTTTGTTTTATAAACAATAATTATTCTTCTTTTTTATATATAAAACACTAATCTCCTTTTTTATTAAGAATACTTTTTATCATAAAATTAAGACAATTTTTAGATAGATATTTTATACATTTATATTATATTAAAAATTAGTTTTTGTACATAACAATAATCAAAATACTTTTTATAAACAATTAACCTTTAAAATGTTAATTTGAATATATTATCTTTTCTTTTTTTTGTATTTATACATAATTAAAATTGAAAACCTTTAATTAAAACATATTTGTACATATTATACATTTTTTATACATAATTAAAATTGAAACTTTTTTTAATTAACATTCTTTTTTCATACATAACCATTTAAATACATTTTTCTCTAATATTTAAATTCACAAATATTTGGACTAAAATATTTTCCAATTAAAAACTTGAACATTTAAACAAAACACTTCTCTTCTTTGTACATAATTAACATATAAATCAAAATACAAATTAAAACGTATATCTAGGACAAAAACCCTAATACGATTCAATTTCACATTTCGCACCGGTGCATAATTACACATACACAATTCACATACATATACGTTTGTACACTTACACAAATACATTCATATTATCCTATACACATGTTTATCTTACATTTATACTTGATATTCATTTGATTGTGACATTCGATTTGGTTGTAAATTATTGGGTACTATAAGTCTCATCCCCTTGTACATTTATACCCCCACTCCCGGACATTATTTTGTAATAGCGTAGATTTACATTCCGCAATTTACAGTTTTCAATTATACCATGGTTAGACCTAGGGTTTGTATGTACATAAAATCAAACGCTAGATAACCTAATACAAGACAAATGTATGTAATCAATACACAATCACACTTGCACCCCCTAGGGTAATCCCACATGTTGCCTTCCAAGATGGGCCATGCTTGCACGTCGAGTATCTTTGGCAAAACAAAATCAAAATGATCATAAGTCCCTCAAAATGTTGCCTAAACGGAATGATCATAGTCCCTTCAAAACAAATTGCCAAAGACACTTGGCACCATTGCATTCATGGTCCATACGATGACCCGCGCCCGTCCCGAATAAACTTCCTAAACGCAAGATTGCCCATCAATTTCAATGGTGGAACAAAATTGTTAAAAGGGGTTAAAACATGACAAAAACCTTTGAGTACAATAGGGTAGACAAAACTCTTAGTTACTTGAGATCAAACTTGCAAAAACACTTGCCTTCTTTTCAAAAACCACAATCCACAACACTTTCAAACAAACTCTCAAAAACATTTGAAAACATCTTTTCGAAAAGATTCACACTTTTGTAAAACACTCAAACACGAGTCAAATACATTAGTTGCCTAAGACAAGGCATCTTTTTCCAAAAACATTTTCAAAAAGCACCCACACACACACCATTTTCAAAGCAATCGAAAAAACAAAGGCAAGTGATCTAAAAAACCAAGTAACTAAGAGCCCATGGATAACCATGGATGAAAAGGGTGCTAATACCTTCCCTTTTCATAATCTACCCCCCGAACCCACGAAATATCTCAAAAGGTTTTTGCTGTGCTTTTTAACCTTTCCTTTAGGATAAAATAAAAAGTCGGTGGCGACTCTTGCTAACCGCAACATTTGCGAATACAAACGCAAACCTCAAGTCAGTTCTCCCACCGTATCACAAAATGCATGTAACACGACCATGCAACAAAAAAAAACACATTGACACCTACATCTATCAATGAGACACACCAATACAACCACCATTATTCACTCAGCAACATACAACTCACAATGCCCAACACGATTATATAACATCATTATAGCAACACCAATTAATTATAGTACATATATCACAACAAATTCATCACACCACATATAACTTATCATGTTATAAGTTCATAAAATAGACATAAATAGACTCATTTTATCCCACCAAATTATAGCTCATCACGTTAGCTTCCTAACGCTTCGAACGACGCATAAAACTGAATCTGGAAACTCAAGTTATGGCATTTACCAAAAATATAAATAGCCATGCTCGCCTGAGGCTCGCCCAGCAACTGGAATATGTCGCCTGGTTCTCGCCCGATGAAGCAGAGGCGAACCAATGCACCCATACATTTTTCCAGTAGCATTGTTTTTCCATTCATCCCTTTGCTCCTTGTTCGCCCGGTGACTTGTGCTCGCCACCCCCTTCACCCAACAAAGTTGAGTCAAACATGCTCCCTCATACACGTTTGAGTAGCACTCCAAATTCACATGTTCTCTCGCCTCGGCCTCGCTTGGTGCTACACATGGATCGCCCGGCAATACGTACAAAAACAACAACTTCTCAGTTGTGATTCCGCACTAGTCTTGCCCCTAAACTGCATATAATTCCATCACAGTATAGTCCTATTTTCATCAAAATCTAACATGTAATCACCCAACAACAACCAGGCCTTATCACATAAATTATGGATATCAAATCATAGCATTTTGCACACCATAAAACACAATTTTGAACACAATTACCATATTATCAATTCATTCACAAAACCTCAAACAACCTAGAATCCCTATCAATTATGACGTACAAATTAACCCCCACATAGTTATCGTTACACAATCCCTTATAAATTTGGTACCCCACCCTTATCTTGGATTGATGGTTCCGAAGATTCAACAATGACTTCATTTTCCCTAACTCTTCTCACTTCTCTGCTTCTGCCTTTCTCCGAGTACAATCGTTCCAACAATATTATTTACTCTCTAATTTTTCCCATAATTCCTTCTTACCCCTTGGACCCCTAATAGTGTAACCCACTATTATCCTTACTTACTTCACTCAATATTACCATAATTCCCTCAATATCTCTACTCATATTATCTAATTTAATTATTAAATAAATCCTAAATAATTATTCTAGAATCCAAATAACTCCGACTAAATCATCTAAATTCAGAATAATTATCATTATTATTCTAATCTGACACTACCCCACACTGAATATCATCAAACCATCTATTGCACCAAATAAATCACAACAAAGTTGAAATTCTGGTATAAGATATGTGATGTCGAATGAGATGTCACGACACAAATATATGTTTACAAGTAAAGAGCAGTAATAACAAAAGCAGTAAAAACACTAGATATTGTTTACCCAGTTCAGTGTACAACAACACCTACTCTGGGGGCTACCAAGCCAAGGATAAGTCCACTAAATAGTATCAATTCATAGACCCTCAGTAAACAACCAGTTTACGATCTAATCACTTAATCACTACCCGTGTTATACTTATACCTAAGACTCACCTAGGTATGAGGCCTTCCTCAAATCCCTTCAATCACTTACAATGAAGAAACAACAGAAATAATAAGTTTAAAAACTTCAATCATTCAATGCTTAAAAGATTATGAATGATACACAATTAACAACCCAAATAACAACACAAGTATTCATTAAATACTAGAGTGTTTGGAAATTAAAAGACTTAGACTTTTTAAAACAGAAAGAAAGTATTCTTCTTCAAAAGTTGCAGTAGTTTGAATAAGGAAGCAAGTCCTTATATATGCGCAGCTGTGGGCTTGGGCTTTAAAACCCAATATTCAATTCTTTTTAATATTTCCATAAAAATAGGTCAACATAAAATCCATACATTTTGAAAAATATTCCTCCATATTTTTCGCTGCCTGTGAGTCACAAATCTTGAATTATGGAGCGCTAGAAATCAGGAAATAAAAAAACATATACTGATGTTGGCTGAGATCAGTTCAGGAGGCAGATGTCAAGAGATCTCCTTTGACATCATTCAAAACAGTTTTCTACAAATGTCAAGACATTTAGCAAAATATTAACAGCACAATATTTTACCAAAATTGCTGCCAACAAACACTTACAAACTCCCCCTTTGGCAAATTTTGGCTAAAACATTATCAGAGCAAAAATAGATTAGCAGCATAAGCAAAGCAAGCATAAACTCAGTTAGCAGATAGCTATTAACAAAGGAAGATGTCAAACATCTTCTAAGACATGAGGCTCCCCCTCAAGTATTAAGCTCCCCCTCAATTAGATGTTAGTCAGTGGTCGATCGGTCACTCTCTCTCCCTTTTTTAGTCATAATATGCCAAATAAACGGATCCATTCAAGAGCATATCAGTAATTTAGGTACAGACTATAAAAATCAAATATCAAGCACATGCAAGTGCTAAAAGGAAACAAAAGGATCATATAAAGAAACATCAATTAGTCTAACTGTCATCGGGACCAGTTGACTTGTCTAAGCCATAAATTTCTTCCTTACTAGAGTCTTCACCTTCAGAGTTCACTGTATCATCAAGGTTGTTATCCTTTTGCAGGTCCTTGATCATCTTTTCAAAGGTTAGCTTCCTTGCTGAGCTAACTCTGATCACATCATCCAATTCCTTGCAGGCTTCTCTTAATTCTTTGATCATATCATCCTTGGTGGAAGTCTTTTCAGCAGGTGCAGATGTCAAAACAATGTCTGAGACATGTTTTCCTGAAAAGATCTTAAAATGAAGGGTCAAGCCAGACTCCCTCTTGCACACTACATCATTTCCACTTAGGATTTCAGGATTCTGATTAAGTATAATTCCATAGAGGAGGGAAGGAAAAGCAATTGGCATCTTAATGGCACAAGTTCTTGCATGTTTAATGGTCTGATCAAAGATGTAAGTACCATAATTAAAATGATTTTGGTTTCCAATAGCATAACTGAACTTTCCTGATCCAATGGAGATGGTTGAAGTATGATTAGTGGGAATCCAATTTGAAGCTCCAATCCTATGTAAAATAGCATATTTCACACTCAATTTGCTGACAGGAAGTTTATTTTTCATGGGCCACTCACTTACTTGATTAGCAGTGATGGCTATGCACACTTGATTATCTGTAACTTCCAGCTCACAACAGACATCTTCATACCTGTCTAGAAATCTATTTATGATGGCAGGAGAAAATTCTACACACTTTCCTCTAACAAAAACCTTTCTATACTCCTTACTTTTATGGTCAGCACAATCAACAGGAATATTAACAATAAACTCCTTAACAAGAGTTTCATAGCAATTGGCAAACCTGGTAACTGTTTTCATCAATCCAGCATAAGATATAAGCTCCATGATTTCTTTACATTCCAAAGCACCAGCTCCCAATTCTCTCTCTAGGGAAATCCTTCTTTGATACACATACTTCCACTTTTCAGCATTCCCAACATAATGGAAGGAGATGTTGTCAAGTGGGGCATCAGGAACCCTAACAGAAATCTTCTTGCTTGTGGACTTTTTGATAGGATAGAGGTCCTGGACATCTTGCTCGACATCATAGTCTGAGTCAACTTCTTCAAAAATCACAACTTTCTTCTTACTCTTGGATCTTTTTATAGCATCCTCGTCATCATTTGTGGAGCTAAAAGGTCTAGCTTTTCTTTTGCTAGAGGGAGGAACCACTTTACTTCCTGCCTTTAAGGGTCCATACATGATTTTATTCTTGGTTATTTTGGCAGGGGGTGTGACACTTGCATCCTTCACTTTCCTGGATTTGAGTCTTCTTGCAATACCAGGCACAAAATTAGTAATAAGCTCATTGTCAGACAGCTCTTCTACATTGACCATATTTTCAACATTTTAACCTTTTGCATCCTTTGAGGCAGTAGCACCTTGTTCAACATTTTCATATGCTACTTCTTTTAGAGTAGAGATAGCAAGCTTCTCAAGTTTGCTTTCAGCAGCATCTTTCCTGAAGGTGGATGGTTCAGCAGCAACACTTTTGGGATCATTTCTTTTGTCAGCAGGAGGAGGAATACACGCAAGAGGGGTATAAATCCCAGGAACAGCAAAGCCTTCATTTAACACTCTATCTACTAGCCTTCTAATTCTTCTATCAACATTAACAATTTCTTCTTTTGTCCTATAGTCAGTAGAGTAGATGAGTTACCTTTATCATCTTTGGATTTCTTAGCAGGTGACGATCTAGGTTTCTTGACCTTCTTATCAAGATGTGGGATGGTTGTTAGAGGATTATCATCAAGTACTCTGTCAAGGGAGATATTCTTATTGGCAGATTTTGAGGAAGATGATGTATGATGTTGAGACATCTTTGAAGATTTTGTGAGCAAGAGGAAGAAGAATAACTAGCGTTCTTTTTCTGTAGAGGAGAATGAAAAGTTTGTGAAATTAGAAGGATGTCATTTCGTAGCGTGTGGGAAACACTTTGAGGCAGTCCTGCAATGATTGCTTTCGATATTTTATTTGTTGGAAACACAAATAATATAATATCACTTTAATGATATTCCCACACGCCTTTAATTTCTACAAACCCTCATATAGGCATTTCCCTAATTTTCCTCTTAAGATCTCAAACTTATTAGTATCCAAAGCCTTAGTGAAATTGTCAGCCAGTTGCAATTCAGTGGCTACATGTTCTAAGACAACAATCTTTTCTTCAATAAGCTCTCTTATAAAGTGATGACGGATATCAATATGTTTGGTCCTGCTGTGTTGAATGAGATTCTTTGATATGTTAATGGCACTTAAATTATCACCGAATAATTTCATGACATCTTGTTTGACATTGTATTCTGTTAACATTTGTTTCATCCAAACCAATTGAGAACAGCTGCTTCCTACAGCAATATACTCAGCCTCTACAGTGGACAGAGACACACAATTTTTCTTCTTACTGAACCAAGACATGAGATTATTTTCCAGAAAGAAGCGTCCTCCTGATGTACTTTTTCTATCATCAGCATTTCCTGCCCAATCAGCATCACAAAAACCAGTTAAGTCAGAATTAGATCCATGAGAGTATAACATACCATAGTCACTTATCTCATTCATATATTTAAGAATTCTCTTCATATGGTTGGCATGGCTAACTTTAGGATCAACTTGATATATTGCACACACTCCTACAACAAAGGCACTGTCTGGTCTACTAGCTGTGAGACATATAAGGCTGCCTATCATACTTCTGTAGAGGCTTTGATCCACACTTACTCCTTTTTCATCTTTAGACAACTTCAGATGTGGGGGAGTAGGAGTTCTTTTGTGGATGGCCTTTTCCATCCCAAATTTCTTAACTATATTCTTGGCATACTTGCTTTGAGATAAAAATATGGAATATTCCATTTGTTTAACTTGCAGACCAAGAAAATAGGTTAATTCACCAACAAGACTCATCTCAAATTCTGACTGCATTTGCTTGACAAAATGTTGAACCATCTCATTTGACATTCCACCAAACATAATATCATCAACATAAATCTATGCAATCATGATCTTCCCTTCTTCTTCCTTGAGAAAAATAGTTTTGTCTATGCCACCTTTCCTGTATCCATTCTCAACAAGAAATTCTATCAATCTCTCATACCAAGCTCTTGGAGCTTGCTTTAATCCATACAAAGCTTTCTTCAGTATGTAGACATGTTTCGGAAGACTTGGATTAACAAATCCCTTTGGTTGTTCTACATAAACTTCTTTATTCAGATAGCCATTTAAGAAGGCACTTTTTACATCCATTTGAAACAATTTAAATTTTAGTATGCATGCAACTCCCAAGAGTAGTCTGATTGATTCAAGTCTGGCCACAGGGGAAAAAGTTTCATCAAAGTCAACTCCTTCAATTTGAGTATACCCTTGTGCTACTAACCTTGCCTTGTTTCTAGTGACCACTTCTGTTTCATCAGATTTATTCTTGTACACCCATTTTGTGCCAATTACATTTGTCCCTTCAGGTCTTGGAACCAAATCCCAAACTTTATTTCTACTGAATTGTTCTAGCTCTTCCTGCATAGAATTAATCTAGAACTCATCAGTTAGGGCCTCTTTGACATTCTTAGGCTCAACCTTTTGACACAAAACAAGAGTTTGATATCCCATCTTTTTATCTGGTAGTAACTCATTTATTTAGATCTCATATGATAAGATACTTAAGATGATCTCTCTGGGTTCTAATTGAAGGTCCTTTATTGAGATGACTAGGCTCAGGATCTTCTTGAGGTGGATTATAATCAACACTTCTGTCATTTGATTCTATTGGAATATCATACGCAGATGTTCCAACATCTTCTGAGACATCTTCTTCAGCACTTCATCCTCTATCATCAATAATAACATTTATTGACTCCATCGTAACTTTAGTTCTGGTGTTAAACACTATATAAGATCTTCTATTTGTAGAGTAACCCAGGAATATTCCTTCATCACTCTTGGGATCCATCTTCCTTCTTTGTTCATGATCAGCTAAGATATAACATTTACTTCTAAAAACATGAAAGTATTTAACAATTGGTTTTCCTCCCTTCCATATTTCATACAAGATGGATGAAGTTCCTTTCCTTAGAGTGACTCTGTTATGGATATATCATGCAGTATTCATAGCTTCAGCCCAAAAATGGTAGGGTAACTACTTAGCATGAATCATGGCTCTGGCAGATTCTTGGAGAGTTCTATTCTTGCGTTCCACAATCCCATTTTGTTGAGGATTAATGGGAGAAGAGAATTCATGGATGATTCCTCCAGAGGAGCAAAAGTCAGCAAATTTATTGTTCTCAAATTCCTTTCCATGATCACTTCTGATTCTTATGTCATGACTTTCTTTTTCCATTTGAAGTTTTTGACATAGATCTTTAAACACTTCAAAAGCTTCTGATTTTTCTCTAATAAAGCTTATCCATGTGTATCTAGAAAAATCATCTACAACAACATATGCATACTTCTTACCACCAAGACTTTTAACCTGTATAGGTCCCATCAAGTCCATGTGAAGAAGTTCCAAAACTTTTGATGTAGTGAGATGTTGGATCTTCTGATGTGACATCTTAGTTTGATTTCCAATCTGGAAGTCACCATAATTCTACCTTCTTCTATCTTGAGCTTAGGAATCCCTCTCATTGCTTCTTCAGATATAATTCTTTTCATAACTTTCAGATGTAAGTACCCCAATTTTTTATGCCATAGTTTAACTTCATTCTCCTTGGCTAAAACACATGTTGAGGAGAGGTTCAACTCTTCAGGAACCCATAGATAACAATTGTCTTTAGATCTGATTCCTTTCACAATAGCTTCATTCTTTTCATTGCACACAAGAAATTCATCCTTGGTGAAGTTAACTTTGAATCCTTGATCACACAATTGGCTTATACTTATCAGGTTAGTTGTTAACCCTTTAACAAGTAACACATTATCAAGCTTTGGGACTCCTGAACAATCAAGCTTACCAACACCTTTGATTTCACCTTTTGCTCCATCACCAAAAGTCACATAACTAGCGGAATGATATTTTACATCCACCAACAGATTCTTGACACCTATCATGTGTCTAGAACAACTATTATCACAGTACCAGTCATCTTTGATTAATACTCCGAGGGAGGTGTGAGCTATGAAACTAGCAACATTAGACTTGGGAATCCATTGTTTCTTCTTTTTGCTATTTTGTGGCATCTTATCAGTCTTGGAAGGAAGAGTAGTCTTAGGATACCCATACAATTTGAAACAGAAGGGCCTTATATGACCAAGACTTCCACAGTGATGACATCTCTAGGGCTGGGGGTTCTCCTTGGTGTGATTAAACTTTTTCTTTCCATGATGTTTACCATTATGTCCTTTCTTACCATGATGTTTGCCCAGATGTTGAGACATTTGATTTGACATCTTTGGTTTATACTTGGCATGAGCGGAAACAGATGAAAGCTCTTCTGAGTTAGGTTCCTTTTTCTCATTGAAACCTAGACCACTCTTATCTCTTGTCACTCTTCCTGTTTGGAGAATTTCATCTAATGTGTCAGACCCATTATTCAGCATCTTGATAGATTTGACCATTATATCAAGATTTGAATTTAGAGAAGACACTTCACTTTCCAGATCAAAAATAGTTTTAAGATGCTTTTCCCTTTCCTCCTTCAACTGAGTTATGAGGGCTTTCTGTTTCTCCCCTTCAAGACACACTTCTGCACTTCTGAGACATAATTCTTTGTATGAAGCAGCTAACTCATCAAAGGTTAGTTCCCCGTCACTAGACTCTTCATCAGATACATATTTTCCTAATTAATGCTTTAAGATACTTGGCAGATTATTCAAGATCACTCTCTGAGTCCTCTTCAGACCAAGTAACAGATTGATTCTTTTTCTATTTCTTAAGATATGTAGGACATTCAGCTCTAATGTGACTAAAGCCTTCACATTCATGACATTGTATTCCCTTCCCTTGAGAAGATTTTTCTTCAGCCCTTTTTCTTCCAACCTCATTTGACTTATAGATGTCAGATGAGATGTTCTTGACATTTGATCTTTGGTTCCTGTCCATTATTTTATCACTTTGTTAAACTATCTTCCAAGGATAGCTAGGGCATTTGATATTCCTCCATCTGTATCCAGATCACATTCCTCCTCTTTATCTTTAGTATTTGATACAAAGGCTATGATTTTGTTCTTCTTTTCAGATCTTTCATTGATGCTTAATTCAAATCTTAGAAGGGATCCAACAAGTTCATCCACTTTCATTTTTTCAATGTCTTGAGCTTCTTCTATAGCAGTCACTTTCATATCAAATCTCTTGGGAAGAGACCTGAGCATCTTTCTCACCAATTTGTCTTCAGGTATTTTCTCTCCTAAAGCACTGGATGCATTAGCAATTTCAAGAATGTTTATATGGAAGTCATTTATACTTTCATCATCATTCATTCTCAAATTCTCAAATTTTGTGGTGAGCAACTAAAGTCTTGACATCTTAACTTTGGATGTGCCTTCATGAGTAGATTGAAGAATTCCCCATGCATCCTTAGCTACTTCACACGTGTTCACTAATATGAAAATGTTCTTGTCAATTCCATTGAATATAGAATTCAAGGCTTTAGAATTTCCAAGAGCAATTTCATCTTCTTCTTTAGACCAATCTTCTTTTGGTTTTAACTCAGATGTAGGTTCTCCATTTTCTCCCAATTTGATAGGGTGTTCCCATCCTTTTAAAACAACTTTCCAAGCCCTGCTGTCCAAATACTTTAAAAAGGCAACCATACGTGGTTTCTAATAGTCATAATTACTTCCATCAAGAATGGGTGGTGTGTTTACAAATCCTCCTTCCTTGTCCATAGTACCAGAAAGTATCTTCCCTGGATCTCACCCAAATAAAAAGTAAGATGCATGCTCTAATACCAATTGAAATTCTGGTATCAGATATGTGATGTTGAATGAGATGTCACGACACAAATATTTGTTTACAAGTAAAGAGCAGTAATAACAAAAGCAATAAAAATACAAGAGATTGTTCACCCAGTCCAGTGTACAACAACACCTACTCTGGGGGCTACCAAGCCAGGGACATGTCTACTAAATAGTATTAATTCATAGACCCTCAGTAAATAACCAGTTTACGATCTAATCACTTAATCACTACCCGTGCTATACTTCTACCTAAGACTCACCTAGGTATAAGGCCCTCCTCAAATCCATTCAATCACTTACAATAAAGAAACAATAGAAATAATAAGTTTAAAAACTTCAATCATTCAATGCTTAAAAGCTTATGAATGATATACAATTAACAACCCAAATAACAACACAAGTATTCAATCAATACTATAGTGTTTGAAAATTAAAAGACTTCGACTTTTTAAAACAGAAAGAAAGTATTCTTCTTCAAAAGTTGCAGTAGTTTGAATAAGGAAGCAAGTCCTTATATATGCGCAGATGTGGGCTTGGGCTTTAAAACCCAATATTCAATTATTTAGAATATTTCCATAAAAATAGGTCAAGATAAAATCCATGCATTTTGAAAAATATTCCTCCATATTTTTCGCTGCATGTGAGTCACAAATCTTGAATTATGGAGTGTTGGAAATCAGGAAACAGAAAAACATATACTGATGTTGGTGAGATCAGTTCAGGAGGCAGATGTCAAGACATCTGCTTTGACATCATTCAAAACAGTTTGCTACAAATGTCAAGACATTTAGAAAAACATTAAAAGCACATTGTTTTACCAAAATTACTGCCAACAAACACTTACAAAAGTGTTCATTAACACACAAAACAAACAACATCAAATAATTAATCTATTAAAATAATTAAGCAAATAATAGGAGTGTTACATGAGTGTCCATGATTACTCGAGATAAAGGACCGTGGGGACCATCTTCGTTGCTCTAGTCTAGTGACCACGGTGGAGAATAATTTCTCTTTTCTCGCCAAGGACTATCGTCTCGACGGGGAGATGAGATTCTTGGATGGCCTTTTAGCTTGGGTGAAGGTGAACGATGTTTGTCTGATCAGTGTCTTCCTTTGGTTTTTTGGTAACCAGGGAGCTGTGATCCTTCTGCGGGGGAGTGCAGTCGCGCTTCTTGATGAAAGAAACCTCCAGTTTTTCTGGTGATGAGCGACGACTTGGTCGCCGTGGAGATGGGCTACAAGATCCATGTCATTGGTGTCTCTGAGGAGGAGATCTTGAACAAAATTCTTTCTCCAACGCCCCGATCTTGTCATTCTGTTGGAGGATCATAGTGTTGGTTTGGTTGAGTGTCGTGAGCAGGGCCGCCATCGTTGGGTTTGTGTTGGACGTCACCGAAATTTGTTGAAAGCTCTCTGGCGCCTCTTCTTGAGTTTTCTTGATTTTGATAGTTTCCACAGACTAGACCCCGTCGTCTTCCGCCCCTTCGAAGGAAGGAGACATGATGCGTTTTTCTCTCCTCAGGGGTACAACTTCTTCAAGAAATGACATTTCTCTGTCGTTCTCAATTTTACACACAGGTGAGATGACAGTTTAATGATAAAGGTTATCGTCATATTTACCGGCCATGATGTAATATTATAAGTTTGTTTTGATCTTTTGATTTCAAGGAAGAAAAGATGGGGAAACAAGATTTTCGACATGTGGCACCACTGATCTTACCGGGGATCAGAACCTGTAATGTGCTAGAAACTTTGTCAGTAGTGCTGAAATTACAGAGGAGGGGAGTGTACCTGTAAGGCACACTGAGCTCAAGTAAGTAAGAGTACAGAGATACATGAGATAAAAAAGGGATTAAGAGTTAAATACATGACCCTCACAAGTGTGAGGGTATTTATAATGCCCCCAACGCTTAGCCACTGGTTCTATTCTTAGGCCGAATATCAAGGCCCAAAAATAGGCAACTTTCATGATTCCCGCGAGAAATTAGGGATGAGTACATCATGCTCGTTGTCCTAGGAAGTTGCCCCTGTGTATCACGGGCAATATGAAAACTAGCGGTTACTACGGGTAGAGATATATGTTACCATCTACACGAGATAGGTGACACCGGTCAGCCGCGTGTCCCTAGAAGACGGGCATGCAAGAAGTGTGCTTTCTGCTAGTCCTGATGGATTAGGGTAGCACTTTTGGATCGTTCTGGACACTAGCGGATTGGGCCAGCCTTAGGTCCAGTCCAGAACATTACCTAAATCTTTATATTATTTTTAAATTTTAATTGTTATTATGAAAATCAATTAAAATAACATTCAGACGATAATCAATGTCATATTCAGATTCCTTATTTCATAAACATCATATTCATCTTGCATATCTAACATGAAACCCTAATTTTGTGTTCGTCCGCCATTTTTGAACAAACTGAAGTTATTCATCATACTCATCTATCGTTTCATATTCTTTCCCAACATTGTAGACAAACATCAACATAACTTTCTTCGTGTTCGTCCTCCATTATTGAACAAACTAATAGTTGTTATTATTTTGAAGTTCTCCCATTCAATCACTCATCAAACATAACACGACCAAAAATCTTCTTATGTTTGTATTGGGAACATTGCTGCTAAGGTAAATGTGAAAATATTTGTTATATTTGTTTGCAATTAATTATTAAGATTTACAGATTTCAAATAAAGTATAATTGGGAGGTTAAATTTGATTTCAAATTGAGAATTAAGGTTTATGCTTGAATTTTTTTTTATGTACATGTGTTTTATATTTTATGATTTTGAATTTTGAATTTTTTTAGGTACCTTTGATTTAATTAGGAAATTAGGTATTGTGGTTGATAATGAGTTTTGTTGTGTTAAAAATTGTGTTAATTCAGCTTTGCTGTTAAATTTGATTTAAATTTGGAAATTATGGTCTATGCTTGAATTTGTTTTTTGTACATGGGTTTCATATTTGATGAATTCGAATTTTCAAATTTGTTAGGTACCTTTGATTTAATTAGGAAATTAAGTCTTGTGATTGATGTTGAGTTTTGGTGTGTTAACAATTGTTATAATTTAGGTTTATTATGGAAAACTACGACGAATATGATTCCATCGACGTTTATTATTGTGATAATGATACATCTGATGTTGAATCGAATGATGTTCAAGATGACAAATATTCGGTATCTAGTGCGTATCAAATTTCAGATGATGGTGCTGATAATATTCACAATGATGATTTGGTTGAAGTAGATGTAATTGTGGGTGATAGATTGGTGAATATTTATTCCATTACTACTGATGAAATGCGTGCTATGGAATTTGGTATTGTTGATGAAGCTTATGAATTTTATTATCGATATGGTAAATGTAAAGGTTTTTCCATTAGGAAAAGTGATGTTAGGACAATAGGGCCTGAGGGTAGTAAAATAACAGTAATGATGCAGTTTGTATGTAAAAAAACATGGATTAAGAGAGAAGAAATACTTATGTAGGGTTGATAAAAAAAGAGATCACATACGTTTGATCCTTACTAAATGTTTGGCTAGGCTTCATGTGCACTACAAAGCCAACAAGGATAGATATGTAGTGTCAGCTTTTGAAGAGGCTCATAACCATGAATTAACCATATCTAGGTTTGTCCACTTACACCCCCATTTATCGTGAAATTTCTGAAGCAAATGGAGCTCAGATTGATGGTCTTTAGTCACATGGAATTATAACTTGTCATATAATGGGGTACATGGTTTCTTAGAAGGGTGGATATATTGGTGTTGGATTTACAAAGAAGGATTTGTACAATTATTTTGATTTAAAAAAGTGTGCTACTATTAAAGTCGATGATTTTGTCGCTTCTTTAAATTATCTAAATGTAAAGTCATCTACTGATCCTATGTTATATGTTGAATATGATGTCAATAGTGATGGACGAATGAAGTCTCATTTTTGGGTTGATGGGAGCACTAGATCTGACTATTTTTGTTTTGGCGATGTGGTTGTGTTTGACACAACTTACAAGAAGAACAAATACAATTGTCTATTGGTTATATTTTTAGGGTGTAACCACCACTCTCAGATAGTTATTTTTGGTGTTGGATTGGTATCAAATGAAACGACAAAGATGTATAAGTGGTTATTGAGGTGTTTTTAAGAGTGCATGGAAGATAAATACCCATAAGTAGTTGTTACAGACAGAGATGGGGCTATGAGCGAAGTTATAAAATAGGTGTTTCCAGATGCGACCCATCGCTTATGTGCTTGGCATTTGAATAAGAATGCAGGTGAAAATGTAAAGAAGTCATAATTCTTGGAAGGTTTTAAAAAAGTCATGTACTCAAATTTTAAAAAGGATTAATTTGAAGAGTTTTGGTCAGAGCTAATTAAAGAAAACAAACTTGAAGGAAATCCTTGGATTGAAAAAACGTATGAGAACAAGTCACTATGGGAAATTGTATATCTACGTGATTAGTTTTTTGGACGTATAAGAACTATGTCTCAATGTGAAGTTTTTAATGCAATAATCAAGAGTTATGCCAGGAAGAAAGGCTGCACTTTTGAATTTAGGCATAATTTTGAGCAGGATTTGACTGAGTATAGAAACAATGAACTGGTTGTTGATTTTAAATCAAAGTTTTCAGAACATGTGTTAATAACTCACATGTTTTTTATTGAGAGCGATGTCGCTAAAATTTATACAACAAATATTTTAAAAGAAGTTAAAGATGAAATTATGAAGGTTGATGCATTGATTGTTAAGCATGGATTTGATCGCGAGGATACAAAGATTTATACATTGACAAGATATTATCGGGACAAATATGAAAGAGAAGTTGTTTATGATGGTACAACACTTCAATGTTTGTGTAGGTTATTTGATTCTCGTGGACTTCCATGTTCTCATATGTTTTATGTCATGAAGAAAGATCATGTTGATCACATTCCTACCAGTTTGGTTTTTTCGCGATGGACCAAGGATGCAAAAATTGAATATTTGAACATGAATTACAATGGTATAGTTGATTCGAATTTGATTGAGCAAGCTCGGTTTGGTGCATATTGTTATGCTTTTACTACTTTTTGCAAACAAGCTTCAAAAAAGAATGATATTTATGGGGAAATAATGGATGACATTATGAATTTACAAAAAAAAAAATTGCAATACTGATGATCCTATTGGGACAGGAAAGTCAGTCGTAGATGATCCAACGTTGGTGAAGAGTAAAGGTAATGTTTTGTTGACCAAAGTTCTTTCAAAGGCTACAAATTATTGGGATGTTCAGGAGAAGAAAAAGAAGGTATTGGTGAAAGTATGAAGTATTTATGAAGTATTTGGGATAATGTTGCACCATGTTGGTTTTGTTCTTAGATTTTAGATAATTTGATTATACTTTGGATAATATGTCAGCTGCTTGAGTTTAGATAATTTGGCATTAACTTGGTCTTCTTTTAAAGTTAAGGATAAGTTAATTGGTTTTCCTGGTTTGGTGGATAATTTGTATGTATTTTGGATGGCGTGATATTTCACTCTATTTAAGTATTTAATTTTTTATGAAGTATTTGGGATAATGTTATATCATGTTATTTTTGTTCTTAGATTTTGGATAATTTGATTGTATTTTAGATAATCTGTTTGTGTTAAGTTGCTTCAGTTTGGATAATTTGGCATTAACTTGGTCTTCTTTTAAAGTTAAGGACAATTTGGTTGTTGTTCCTTGTTTGGTGGATAACTTATCTATATTTAGATGGTGTTATATTTCACTCTATTTAAGTATGATGTTTTTATGAAGTATTTGGGATAATGTTGCATTAGGTTAGTTTTGTTCTTGAATTTTGGATAATTTGATTGTATTTTGGATAATCTGTTTGTGTTAATCTGCTTGAGTTTGGATAATTTGGCATTAACTTGGTCTTCTTCTAAAGTTAAGGATAATTTGGTTGTTGTTCCATGTTTAGTGGAAAGTTTGGTTGTATTTTAGATGATGTGATATTTCACTCTATGATGTTATGGTTACTAGTACATAGTAAAATAATATATTATGATTACTAGTACATAACTATTTTGAGGTTTGGATTTAACGTACACACCAAATACAATTAAAAATTTTTACGTCTGGATTTAACATACCTCTTTGTGATCTAGCTAAGTACATATGAGTTTAGCCCATTTCACATACTTCTCCTTCACATGTTGACTTCATCTCTAATCACCATGTTGCATATTCATCTAAGTTGTTTTAAATTACAATAAAACTTATTTTAATAACTGACAACGAAAGTTCACCTTAAGCAATAAAGCGAAAATTGATCATTGTAACAAAATTTAATATTGGAAATCAACAAAAAATTTCATGTATTAATCAAAGCTCTTTTAATAATTTGATATTGGAAATTAAAATTTGACATTAGAAATGAACAACAGTTTTCATGTAACAATATGCCTAAAAATTTGAACTCAAATATAGAATAATATCTACGATATCGTTCTATACAAGTTACATCTTTATCATTACATTGAATAAATCATAATTTATCAAACTTTTGGGCTTGTCTAATCAGTTAAGGTACATTGAACAACCTTCATTTATAACTATAAAGTTTACATTATTGAACTCAAATATAGAGTATTATCTCTGATATCATTCTATAAAAGTTAATGTACTAGAGCTTATCTCAAATTTACAAACAAGTATATCTTATGGTGAGTCTTTGTATCCCACGTAGAGAAAACACTTGGGCTTGTTAATACCATTCATTAACTCTGATTTGCAATATCTCCTTACATCCATTATTTAATTGAGAAAAATGTGAATATAAATGATCAAAATATTTCACAATAGCACACAAACTAAATTGGAATAATATCACAATCTAATTTTAAATTTCAATTGAAATGCTAACAATTCAATAAGACAACATCAAAATTAAATTCCTAATTCAAGTCAAACCCTAAAGATCCAATTAAACGAGTCTTATTTCACTATCTTCCAATTCAATGCAAATTCAAAATTTATGAATTTGATAAAATACAAATCTAATCCACAATTACATAATTTCTGATGATTTCAATTCTATCTCAAAATTTATTAATTTCATAAATACAAACCCTAATCCCTAATTATATAATTTCAAGATAAGAATTCAAATCCATTTCAAAATTTATGAATTTCATAAAATACAAACCCTAATCCCCAATTTCATATTTTCTGGGTAAGAATTCAAATCAACTTCAATTTTAAATACAAACCTAATCCCAAAATCGATCTTTTCTGGATAAGAATTCTAATCAACTTCAACTTAAAATATAAATCCTTAAACTCAATTCATTAGTTTATGTATAATAACTAAAATCAAATTGATTTTGGGAAAATATACAGATTGAGATGGATATGAACAATTATTTGTAAACGGAGACGACAACATGGGACTATTGCTTTGAACCATATAGCAACAAACATGAAAATATTTACAAACGATTTGATGAATTCCACAACCAATACGAATTACACGAATATTGCTCTGAAAGCTAAAAATCAAACATTAAACACGGTTACAAAATTGGATGAAAGAGAATAGGTCAGATATGAATTTGAGATTTAGGGAAGATGTCGAAATTGAGAGAAAGAAGAAGAAGAAGAAGAAGAAGAAGAAGAAGAAGGATGAGGTGTTCGAAGAACATGTGAGTGAGATTTAGGTTTTTCAATTGCAATTCCAACCTCTTAAATTGAAAGAAGGAAGAAGAAGAATAAGAAGGTCGAAGAACAGGTGGGTGGAATTTAGGATTTTCAATTGCAATTTCGACCCCTGAATTTGAGAGAAGGAAGAAGTATAAGTTTGATGAACAAGTAGATGTGTTTGTCAAATAAAAACTATTAAATTAAAATAAAAGTTTTTTAAAATTGTAAATTATTATCAAATTAATAGAGGACTAATATACAATAATTAAAAATTTCATATAAAAAATGATTCACTATAAACTTCCTGCACTATAAAATTGATGTGGCTTACAATTTAATTTATTGGTCAATTAAAGTGACTTCACTGAAAAAGTCAATTGTGTGACTTCACTATAGAAATTTCCTTAAAATAATTATATATTTTCAGCATATTAATATGCGAGGATCTTTTCCATATATTTAACTAAAACACAAAAAAAAAAAAAAATCAATTCAAACATAGGCACTATTACATTTTTTTCTGTATATTTAATTCATATATGAAGAAAAATCACATCAAATAATTTTGGTCTTTGTATATTTAATGAATTTTTTTATTTAAAAGTACATAAAAAATGCATTCGTAAATTTCATACACATATAATACAGGGAAAAAATTACAACATAAAAAAATATTTGTATTTCTTGATTTTGATGGATGAAAGATGCATAATTATTGTAAAATGTAATGTTAGATGGGCTCAATGTCAAGCTTTAGTGGTGGACACTAGATGGGTTTAGTCCAACAATAATAATCAGTCAAACTCATCTCATATACACCACAATTATATCCCTACCCTAACAAAAGAACTCTTAAATTCATGTTTTTCCACAGTTTTTCTTAAATATAAAAATTATTACACTTTCATGATTCTATTCACAAAACTTAATTTAAACTCTTATCAATTATATTTTAACATATATAAATTTATAATAAATTTAAATATAAGTATATGACAAAATATTTTAAAAAATTATATAAACTTTTGTTTTAGAGCTTCAAATTTTATTGGGCTGCTCTGCTTTTTAGTATATCTTGAAAGAATCTTTCACACATGCATAAATGCATAAAATATTTGGGTTATTGTATATTCTTACATACACACAAATCATGTCCACTTATTCCCAACGTGAGTAAATTCATTATTTTTTATACAAATAAGATTCAATCAAGAGTAAAAACTAATCCTTAAAAACTAATACACGTTTCTATTAGAAGAGTTTTAGACAAGTTTCTTGTAGAATAAATGTGTGAACTTGTATTCAAAATGTATTCTTGTGATCAAATAAAAGAAACAAAAACAAAGTTAAAATTGGAAAATAGTATTGATTTATAGCAAAAATGAAAACACATTTTCCTTTGACGAGGCTAGTTTGGTAGAGAAATTAGTTGCTTTTCAACCAACAAACAATACCTGGAAAAGTGTGCTGACCAAAGGAGACAAATGAACCTTTTACACCAAACGGATCACTTTTTCCATAACTACAAACAACTAAGTACGGAGATAACGGAATTTCTCTTTATATTTAGTAATGATAATTTTTACTTTTGAAAATCTATATATATCTTTCAGATATATACTTCTGAATGTATCTTATAAATTTAAAATATTAGATGACTTCGGATATATATATTTGAAATAATTCTTAAAAAATTTAAATTAGGTGACTTTTAATATGAATGTTTAAAATCACTTAATATCTCAAATTTATTTTAATTTTATTTTTAAAAAGATATTTATTTATAATATAATTATAATATAAGTAAATTGAGTTATTATTAATAAAAAATAACTTAAAATTATTATTAAAAATCAAATATTAAAGTAAATTTATGATATAAAATTAAATAATAAATGTAATAATTAATTTTTTAATTATAATGGTGAAATGTAATTGTCTTTTAATTATTTATTTAAAATTATGAATAATTTTTGATAAAAGATATAAAAGATATTTTTAATTATAATTTTAAAAGTTAAATTTAATTTAGATGACATTTTTTTTATTATAGAATTGATGATTAATATATGTTGTAATTAAAAAATTTATTATATTAAAAAATATTTATATTATAATTAAAAATTGAATGTTATTAATAATTAATAATATTAAAATAGGATATTTAATATTAAATGAATAGATTTTTGTAAAAAATGATGAATAATTTATAAATTATAGAGATTTTCTATATTAAATATTATAAAAATAAAAATAAATTAAAATTAAAATAAATTTGAATTATTTCAAATATACATATTTAAAGTCGCTAAATTTCAGTTTTTTTTAGATTTTTTCGGATAGGCATATTTAAAATAATTCAATATTTAATTATTGAATTATTGAATTATTGAATTATATTCAAAGTCTGAAAATATTTTAGAAATTTTATCAAATGTGCTCAAAAAACTGTAGAAAAAAATTCTCGATCCCTTAATATAGTAGTAGGTTGCAATAGCCTGTGTTTGTATTTGATATAAATCAGGCCTTACTGCACAATATTTAAAGTACAAACTAGCCTTTGGTGTTATATTAAAGATTAAAGTTGTTCATGTATTAAATTAATTTCATTTAAATTGAAGTATCTCCTACATTCAACTACAAACCTTAATCTTTTGAAAGCAACAAACTAATCTTAACTTATATAGATATATTTAAGATGTTTTTTTAATCAAAAATGAAATATGTCAAACTGATTGATTATAGTCACTCATTGCATTACATGTTTTTTAAAATTCTTTTTACATTAATTTAAAAATACTTTTACTTGTGTTTTTGTTGCTATTTATGTTTGAAAATTAATTGTAAATTAAATAGACTAAGGATAGAATTGTGAATGAATTATTTTCTTTAATATATTCTCAAATTATTTGTATAAGATTGATAAAAACTCGAATGTATGAAAGATGAAATCTTAAATTTTGTGTGAAGATGATAGATTTTTTTAATGTATTTTTCTGAATTCGAAATGTTCAATTTTATAGTGTTGTTTCACAAGGTTACGATCCATGATGAAACACACCATTTCAGCAACACCTTTTGTTGAATGTTGCAACCTTATGCCTACAACAACACTTCAGGATTGTGATTGCATTCTGCAACACTTCACAAAGCATTGTCTATTTTCGAGTTCAAAATACAAACTGCCAACAACAACACTTAACAAAAATTTGTATATTTTTGAATTCAAAATACAATTTGCCTAGTGTAACCTTTCACTTCACAAGTGTTATCTATTTCTGAATTCAAAAAATAACATTCACTTGCATATTTTCTTGTCATTTTGGAACACACCTATGATGATTAATTATTACAAATTACAACAATCCTCCACTTGTTCTAATAATGACAAGATCAATTCCAAAAAAAAAAAAAAACAAAGAACTTCAATACATTTAAGTATCTTTCGATTTGAACTTAACATTTATAAGAATAACACAAAGTCAAATCGGAATTTTAGAAAACAATGCTTTGAACCGTTATCTCTTGTGATTAGATCGGCATTACCTTACACACACACTCTTGAATGATTCTTTGCTTATATCTCTCACCTAACATTGTTTATGTCCATGTGCTTTTCCTGTTTCGTAAGTTTTTCGTGAGAGAAACTCTAGTTCTCACTTTGAGATGACACCGTCTCGAAATTCACATAGGTGAAGTTCATATTGTATATATTTTCTTGACACACGTATTATCAATATTGAACATCATTAAAAGTTTGAAAAATTTAACCCTCGATATGCAATAATCAACATATTACATAATGTCGCACAAACATCCAAGTCAACGACTTGTTGTTATCCATTGAATCTAAGGTTAAGGTTTTACAAACTTCTAATTGGGTTGTTACCATTGTTGGAACTCTTATTCAAGAAATTTTAATCTCATACCTCTCAAAGTAGTCTTTACTAAATCTATGGCCAATGCTTTAGTAAATGGACCAGTTACATTATAGCTTGAATGTGTATATATGTGAGTGAAATAATTTCACCCTTAATCAATTTTCTCACGAAGGAATGTATAAGACTTATGAGCCTAGAATTTCCATCAATACACTTTAATGTATGCTCTAACTAAAGAGGATTGACTATCGCAATATATCAACACCTTTGAAGCATTATCTGTAGCCAATCAAACTTCCAACAGAAGGTCCCTTAACCTTTCAACCTCTCAACCAGCAGAAGCAAGATCCACGAACTTTGATTCCATGATCAAGAGAGTGATACATGTTTGTTTCTCGCTCTTCTAAGAAATTGCACCCTAACTAGTGTAAATATCCACATAGTTAAATATTTATGATCTCCAACACTTGATATCTAACTTGCATTGATATATCCCTCTAGTATTATAGGAAACCTACCATAATGAAGGCCAAATTTTTTATTTTTCATAAGATAGCCAAAAACCCTAATGATGGACTTTCAGTGCTCACTATTTGGATTGCTAATAAATATACTCATTTTATTAATTGCAAATGCTATGTCAGTCTAGTATATTGTAGCAAATACATTAGACAACCAATTGCACTCGTATATTTCAATTGATCCACGACTATTCCATTATTCTTTATAATTTTGACACTAGGACTAAATGAAGTACTTACTTTCTTGAAACGTAAGTGTATGAACTTATCAAGTGCTTTCGCAAAATATTGTGTTTGACTAAGTTCATAACCCCCACTATTTATCTTTACTTTTATCCTAAAAGGAGTGTTAACTAGTCCAAGAATATATTTTTTTGAATGTGAAAGTTAGAAACCTCTTTGTTTCTAAAATTGCATTCATGTTATTGCTAATGATCAACATGTGATCAACATAAAAACAAGGGAATATCATAACATTCTCACACAACTTTGTGTACAAACACTTCTCACTAGAATTAGATTAATAAGGTTTTTAGATGATCATGAATGGTGATGCAAGAAGGTTTTTAGATGAAGTAAGAGATGATATTCTGAGCAATTTAAAATAGTATAGTATGAATTGTAATGAGCACCTTATTTATGATCGCTGGAATTCTGGTATTCAGATCTCAGATGTCCTAAAAGATACTGATACACCTTTTTCTGAACAAACACACAATGATAAGGTATATGATAAACAAAGTGCAGAAAAGTAAATAACACACATGATTGTTAACCCAGTTCGGTGTACACCAACACCTACTCTAGGGGCTACCAAGTCAGGGATCAAGTTAACTAAAATAGTATAAATTTAAATCTAAACTCCCTCGTATACAACTTATCACTTAATCACTACCATTACTTAACTTCTACCTAAGACTCGCCTAGGTATGAGACCCTTCTAAAATCCCTTACAATCACAACCTAGTGAATGACCAATTCTAAACACTTAGAAAAACACAGAAGTCACACTTCAAAGACACACAATCATTCACTACTTAAAAGCTTTGAAATGACTGACAAAACTTACAACTCAAAACAAAGTCCTACTAGTTCATCAATATGATAACCGAGAGGCTCACAATAAACACACAAACTCTAACACAATACAATGTAAGTTCGACACTTGCACTAGGGTTGAAGCCCTCTATTTATAATCTTCAATGAACTGGATTTAGGCTTCACATATGCAGTTCGATATGACAGAGGCGCTGCATAATTATCTCCTCAAAGATAGAACATCAATCATTAATTTCCTCGATTATCTCCATAATTAGAAACTAACAAATCTCCTTGAAATCAGCTTGAATCTTTTTAAATCTTCAAACTGTGCGCCATATAGGATAAATAATATTTTTCAAAATATTCTGCACCTGTAACAAAATAAATATCCAACAGTCCAGCTGTACAAAACCACAATGTCGAAAGAACCAGCATAGGACATCACATTCGACATATTGCTCCAGTTGATAGAACATATTCATTCAACATGTCTAAGCTAAGTTAGTTTTACCAAACATAATGCCAATCACAGTAAATAGAGAAATAACAATCACTATTCTCAGATCTTCACTTGAATTTCTATGTTCAACTTCTTGATCAACTCCATCATTTATGTGCATGACACTTGTGATCCTTTTCTTCTTTGAAGATCTTTGTCTTTGTCAAAATTGAGCTAGTTATAAGATGCATTTTTCACAATCTCCCCTGTTGATGTTGACAAAATCTTTGAATTTGTGTTTTGATAATAATTTAAAATTCTCCCCCTAATTTGTGTGCCTCCCCTTAATTGGTGAATCTTTCAATGATAGAGTGAAACTTTTGATATCATTGTTTCATAGCTTGTTTTAATCCATACCAGGATTTGACAAACTTGCACACTTTATGATCATTACCAAGAAGTAGATAATCTTATGGTTGTTTTGATATCTATTTGATGAACTATGAATTCATTCAAAGAAGCTAATGCAAACAATGCTCTAATTTTCATTGTGCTTGCTACTAGTGCATATGTGTCAAAATAATGAACATCTAATTTTGTTTGAAACCCTTGGTCATTAATCTAGACTTGTAGGTGTTTATTGTACCGTCGCTATGATACTTCCTTCTAAATATTCACTTGCATTCAATGGTTTTTTATCTTTTAGGTAGATCGACAAGTTCCCAAGTATGGTTTGATGTTATTGAATCTATTTCGTCTTGGATAACATCTTTCCAAAAAGTGGAGTCCCTTAAATCTATTGATTCCTTATAAATCTTAGGATCATCTTTCGCTTGAAGAATAATAGGAATCTTATAAACAAAGTTATCATTATTTTCTTTTACCAGATTAAAAGAAATAAGTCGATAATTGATTTCATTCAGTCATAGATCCTCAATTTTGTGAACTTTTGCGTATCCTAAGTTTGAGTTGTGTTTCAACAATCTATCAAGAACTTTCGGGTTGTGATTCAACAATCCATGGAAAATCTTCCTGGCGGGGTTCTTCATTAGTGGGTATCTCTGATTCCTTATCCTTCATGATGAGATTCTTAAAGAACTTCATATTTCAGGACTCAATAACTTTATTAGACTATAAATTCTAAAGTATATATGCTTTAACGTTAGATGCGTAGTCTACAAAAGCACATTTGATCCCCGGAGGAACCAACTTTGTCCTTTTCTTTCTTTTGGGTAGACCATGAATTTGTGGTGTACGAGGTGCGAAATATTCATGTATAATATGGCATATTCTTCACAAAATACATCAAATTCAATAGAAAAATAGTCTCTTTCCTATCACTCATAAGGAATTTAATACTTTTATTTAATTGTTTTTATTTCCACTTTAAAATTTTAAATACATTAAAAACATCATCTTTATGATTTAAAAGCTATACATGTGTGAATCTAGGACAATCATTAATAAAAATAATAAAATACTATTTCTCTCACGGATTAACATGTCATTAAGTTCACGAATCAAAGTTCAATTGCATAATATAGAATCATAAGCCGTTAAGAATTTGATCACTTTAGTGATTAAATTCTTTTAATATAATACTAAATTGCACTTCATATTTAAATAAAAAAAGTTTGGGTAAATGTAACTTTGGTCGTATCATTTTTTTTTATTTTAATTTTAGTCCTTTTATTTTAAAATTCAAAATTTTAATCCATTTTTATATTTTATTTTTTTGGATTTTAGTCCCCTTCTAAATTGAGACCAAATTCTAATAGCATGGCATTGATAGTGATGCACTGTCATATTAGTTAATTTAATTTCAGATCATTTTTTAATATTTTTAATGAAGTTATTTATTTAAAAAAAATATATTCAATAATATTAATTATTATTATTATTATTATTATTATTATTATTATTATTATTATTATTATTATTATTATTATTATTATTATTAAAAATTATATAAATTAATATTATCTTATTAAATTATCTTGAATTATTTATTTTATATAAATTTTGAGGAATTAATGATTAATGAGTTATAAAACAAATTTTTGTGTCGATAGAGAGAATAGAACCCACGCTCTCTCTGATTTTTTATTTAATAACTATGTCTTCTTTATTTTTCAGATTGCTTATATTCTCTTTTCTTTTGACTTCCAACTTGCTCTATACTCTTCTTTGCAACATCATCAAGTTTTCTTTCTCTACTCCTCATTTCAATTTGAAGCTCTCAATAGTAGGACTATTTCATATTACACTTATGCTTTGTTTTTTCTTGCTTGTACTGTTATTAACACCTGCAATCAAGCTCATCACACTCCTTGTATATATTTTTTCCAATTTTTTTTATATATTTCAGTCTCTATCATATATTCATTTCCAATAACCCATTGATCAAAACTAAATATAAAAACCATATAATAATATTTTTGAGAAAAGGATTCCGGTGTAAATTTGACTGGAGGGGGGAGCAGTGTTCAATCTCATCCTTAAAATTATATTATTTCATGTTTTATTTATTTTTAACTTTTTAGCAAGTGGTTCAGATTCAACTGCATAAAAATTTAATAGGAGAGTATCCACTTCCAAATATTTGTTTTTGGTATGAGGAAGAATGTAGAGAAGCATTTGGATTCTTTGGGGGTACATGATGATTTCAAAGACAATATATGACTTCCATTAGATAGTTCTCAAGAGAACAATTTTTTTCTTCTAGAACAGGTTTTATAACTTAACATCACATGGTGAAATTATTATCTTTTCAATATTACTATTCTCTTTTTTATGAATTTTGATCCATAACATCACATTATTTAAAAACAAACAGGCTCTAAATTTGACGTAAAATTGCAAAACAATAATGAAAAGATAAATTAAAAAGCTTTCTTAAATTCAGAAATTCAGAGATGTTGGATTGAGAATTCAGTAAATCAAATACAAAAGGCTTAACACACTATGTTACTTTGAATTATTTACTACTATGAAAAAAGCCTTTAACAACGGTTGTAAATGATATATAATCACGCAGGTCTAGGTGTTGTTATGTACTGTATGGTTGTATATGTGTTATTTTCAATCACGGTCCAGTAATCCTAGTAGTAAATTGGAAAGTACACGCTCTATAACAACAGTTGTGAGAAATAATCGTTGTGATATTGTTTATGAATAAATCTCATTTGTATCATACCAAAATCAGCAATACACCATTTGTGGATTGATATTAAAACTTGTATTATATCAAAGTATACATAAGTATTAAAGAAGGAAAAAAGATATATAAAAAGACAAGTAGATATAATCATTCATTCAACAACTCGAGGAATTAAAGAACCAATAATGAACAAACTTGACATGCGTGAAAACTTTTGACTTTTAGACTTTCAAGGATCAAGGAAGAGGAAGAATCATAAGAAACAATGTAAAATCTGAATTACTCTTTGAACCAAAATACAAAAAGAACTTCATCCAAAGAAATCAGAGAAGAAGAAGAACCAAAAGGAGTACTTCTGCTGAAGCTTCCAACAATGATGAGAGAGCTTCCTACAAGGCTGAAGATGTTCCGCCTCCTCGGAATCAAGAACTGTTGAGACCCAGAAGAGCTCTCAGGAAGATGAGAGCAAGAAGAAAAAGGGTGAGAAGGTAGATGATTTTTTTGATTCTGATGATGATGATGATGATGAATCGGATTATACTTGGTCAAACTTTCTCTGGGTCAGAGGATTTAGATATGATTATTAAGGCCTTATGTAATGAAAGTTTATGTAATGAAATTTTAATCATTCTGCTTAATTCTAGGACTTTCTCACTTTCTTAAGGTTATCAACTTAAATTATCAATTTAAACTATCAACTATAAAATCTATCAACTAATATCCACACATCTTCAAAAATTTGAAATAACAAACAGATAACTGTAATTGAAAATTTAAGAGTTTGCGATGAACTTACTCGTAAGAAATCGTCCGATAGTTGCATTCCTGTCAAGTTTACTACATCTGCAGTTTCAAAATCAACAATGCAATTCAAACCCTACTTCAATTATTATATTTCATAACAAAGTAAACACTAAACATAAAGGAGATAACAAAACATAACATCTTAAAATTTCCAGAAAATCTCTCTGATTTCAGTTTGTTTTTCAAATTCTTGTTCTTCTTCTTTGAATCTTCACATATAACCTTAAAATAACTCATAGCTTCCATAGCTTCCAACTCTAACTTCATAACTCTGACTTCATTTCCACCTTCTTTTCTTATGTCTTCAACCCATATGAACAAATTACATATCTTATCACTCCTCTAAAATAGATATCTCCAAAAAAAAACCTTCCTTTATTTTGTCCCTTTTTGCATTGGTACGAAACTATACGACCATCACAACCACAGAAACTTGCAGATCAAGATTTTACAGAAGAAGAAGACATAGAAACACCTTTGAATGATTTTGTCTTCAAATGCGACATTGAAACAAAACTAAACAGCAATAATATCGAAAAATATTTTATGTACCGTAAAGGAGAATACTGTGCCAGTGTTGTTGTCTTCCTTCTCAACGACGACGACGTTGGTGTTAGGGTTGTTTCATTTTATTTCTTTTTTCAGTGAAAAAATGGTTATTGAGAGATTAATATATATAAATTTATCATGATTGTCATTACTATGAACCGTAATGATATATTTTTTACATAATTGAAATTTCATAAAAAGCGCCAGTGCGTAACAATGATTTTACAAAACAACTGCAGTGATATCCATATTACTTTTAATTTAAATATAAATAAAAATGAAAAGGCGTGCATTAACGTAAAATGAAAAAACTATTTGAGGGCGATGAGGTTCAAACCCATGAAACCTTGATGGTATCATCACGACGTTCTCATCAACCATTATTATGTCCTTAAAAATTTTAAATAAAAAAATATTAATTCATGAGTTTAGAAATATCACCACAATATTTAAAAGAGTTGTGGTAACTTTGGCTTTGTTGTATGTGCGTTTTGTACTAATAACTTAAAAATAGTAAAAAGAAAATTTAGAAAGAATCAATAGTAGCCATAAACACAAAATGTGGTAAATTTATAACCTTCTCAATTCTAAATAAATAAATCACAAATCCAATACACTAAAATTGCACCAATAGCCATGGTAAAGTAGAATAGGAACCAAACATGGTGTAATAATTTTACACGTGGAAGCCAAAAGAAAAGAGAATGCAATCAATCTGAAAATAAAGTAGACACAGTTAATAAATAAAAAAATCAGAGAAAGAATGACAAGGCGTTTAGCTTAGTTGGCAAATTGGTTAAACTAAAGCCTTAATTTTGTGGGTTCAAATTCCACTAGAGGCACAAAATTTTGTTTTATTCTCATTAATCATTGATTGTGTTAGTTTTAATAATAATAATTTATTAATATTATTGAATATATTGTTTTGAAATATGGAATGCTCAATTTATAGGTAGCAATGCTGTTTTATAAAGTTGTGATCCTTAATGAAACACACCATTTCAGCGACACTTTTTATTGAATGTTGCAACTTTATGTCTACTGCAACACTTTTAAAGTGTTATCTATTCTAACTGCATTTTGCAACACTTCACTAAGTGTTGTCTATTTTTCAAATTTTAAATACAATCTGCCTACTGCAACACTTCATAAAGCGTTGTCTATTTTCAAATTCAAAATATAAACTGTCTACTGCACACTTCACAAGTGTTGCCTATTTTTAAATTTAAAAAACAACATTCAGTTGCATATTTTCTTGTCATTTTAGAATACACCTATGGTGGTTATTTATTATTAATTACAACAATCTATAATATAAGAATAATAGATGCTCTGGAAATACCTCATACGTCGATATCTTATTTTGCTCCACGTCCATAATTTGAGGGTTTTCATGGTCTAGAAATTTATTTTTCCAGCCAAATACGTCATTTGTTTTTCATTCAATCTATAGTTATCAAATTTCTTCCATAAATGCTTTGCTTCCACACATTCCCTAACTAATATTTTATTAAAGAGTTGTAAACCAACCATGTGAGTTTTGTTGTGTTTGCTGTATTTTGTTAAAAACAAGTATTTCTGTAAGATGTTAGACAAAATATCCTGACATGTTGGTACGACATTGTAGCTCAAGATTGGTTTTACATTTGTGAATATTTTTTTGTAACACGAGATCTTTGTAGATTTGATTTGTGTTTCGTGTGGTCCAAGTTGTACAGTTGAAGATTTAATTCTCTGAAGATTTATTTCAAGTGAAAGATCTGATCTGATTAAATTTGTTTCTCAAGATTAAATATCGTGACATTTAGGGAAATATTATATTTACATCCGAAGATTTGATTTTATTTGCAGATTGGTTTAGTCAGATTTAATCTTCAAGCCCAAGTTGTTTCTATGGTTATAAGAAGAAAGTCTCTAATCCTAAAGAAAGTAGAAGGCGCAAGTGCGAGAATCTTGATTAGGGTTTAGTTTGTTCTTTGTTCTTTGTGAGACAATCTTGTATCTATTTAATGCTTGAGTTGGACTAAGTTTTGAGTTGTAATTGTGAATCACTCATAAGCTTTTAAGCAAGAGTGGATTTTGTTTCATTGAAAGTGTGTCTTCTTTTTGTTGTTATTGTTGTCATCACCGTTGTTTGATTAAAGGGAAGTGAGAGGGTCTCATATCTAGGAGAGTCTTAGATAGAAATACCACATGTAGTGATTAGGTGCGAAGTTTCTAAAACCAGAGGTTGTTTCAAACTAATACTGTTATAGTAGATTTCCTTCCTGGCTTAGATGCCCCCAGATGTAGGTAACGTTGCACTGAACATGGTTAACAACTGAACTATGTTTTTTACTTTCCGTTGTTTATCTCAACTTGTTTATTATTCTGTCTGTTGTTATGATGTCTTAACATTATGCTCGACATTGCGTTTAATGTCTTAGTGTCGTGACATCATATACGACATTGGTCTTGTTGTGCTAAAATTTCAATTGGCATCAGAGTAAGCACCTTGTTCTGTTTTGGGTGAGCTCCATGGAAGATATTTTCTGGTACTATGGAATAAGGATTTGTTAACAGGCCACCCATGTTGAATGTCACCAAATATGACTACTAGAAAGCGCGTATGGTGCCTTTTCTAAAATCTATGGATAGAAAAACTTGGAAAGAAGTTGTAAAAGGTTGGGTACATCCTGTGTTGACAAACAAAGATGGGAAGACACTATTGAATTAAAGCCAGAAGAGGACTGATATAAGGAAGAAGATGAACTTTATCTTGGAAACTCCAAAGCTTTAAAAGCCTTATTCAATGGATTTGATAAAAATATATTCAGGTTAGTAAATACCTGTAATATGGCCAAAGATGCATGGGAGATTCTCAGAATCACTCATGAAGGCACATCAAAAGTAAAAATGTCAAGACTTCAACTTCTCACCACCAAATTTGAGAATCTCAGGATGAAGGATGATGAGTGTATTCATGACTTTCATATGAATACTCTTGATATTTCTAATCCATCTAGTGCCTTGGGAGAGAAGATGTCAGAGGAGAAGCTTGTTAGAAAAATCACCAGGTCCTTGCCTAAGAAGTTTTACATGAAGGTAACAACTATTGACGAAGCCCAAGACATCTACAACATGAAAGTGGAAGAGCTTATTGGGTCACTTAAAACTTTTTAATTGGATATCAGTGATAGATCCGAAAAGAAGAACAAAAGCACAACCTTTATCTCCAAAGCTGATGATGAAGAGGATCAATGTGACATGAAGACTGGTGAAGGAATTACTAATGCTATTGTGCTTATTTGGAGGAAATTCAATAAGGTGTTGAAGAACATGGATAGGAAGACAAGACAAAATTTCAATAACATCTCTTTCGACATCAACAAAAACAATGACTTTCAAAGAAAAGAAAGAACATAGGAGAAGCTACATCAAGGAAGAGGTATTCAATGTCTTGAATGTGAAGGTTTTAGCCATATTATATCATAATGTCCCACATACCTCAAGAAACACAAGAAGGGCTTGAATGTTTGGTCTGATGATGAACATTCTGAAGGTGAACTTGATGATGAAACTGCTAAGCATGATGCAGCCTTCACAGGTAGATATGAATTCAATAAAGATTCATGAGATGAGGATGTTTCTTATGAAGAATTGACTGCTTCTTACAAAGAGATTTGTGTAAAAAGTGAAGAAGTGTGTAAGATAGGTGAAAAACAGAAGAAAATCATAGCTCAATGCTCCAAACATGACTTCGGCTCTTTATTGGTCAATGCTCCAAACATGACTTCGGTTCTTTATTGGTCAATGCTCCAAACATGAATGAATACCTTCAAAAGAGATGAAAAACTATCAAACGATACAATATTTATACAAAAACACGATTATACTCAATATGTACAAATACACACACAAGTTGAGGTTTATTCAAAGGATTACAACAAAATGAGTCGATAAGTGCCACTAAAATATGCACAAATATAACGACTATTTTGCACTTATCAAATTCTCCCCAACTTAAAATTGTTTATACTCAAACAAGGCTAAAAAAACTCAAAGAACAAAAGTAACTAACCAAAGAATCATGAATCAACATGTTTTTAATAACAGAAAACAAATGTATGGTTCAAACAAAAACACACAAGCAAAGTAAATACTTACCACAATACTACAACAACAACATAAAAATGAAACTAATCCTAAGTACAAAACACATGTCAAAGATTCTAAAACAATACAAAGTTAAAAAATGAATCACACCTAGCACACAATTCATCGGTAGATGAATAACAAAAACAATGGGTGCTTTTACTCTTCCCCAACAATCAAGTTAACAACAAGTTAAATTATGCATTCATCGAGAAAAAACTCATATTGAACAATATAAAAGCAAGAATAAAGAGGACTTTTAAGGGTTGTAGTTGGACTTGGTTAACAAAGAAGGGTCAATCCTAAGGCTAACTAAACAAAATTTCCTAAATCTATGGGAGAATTTAACCACAAACATTCAAGCAATCAAAAACGATATTTATTCACGCTTCACTTTTCTCATTTGTAACAACCTTGATTTTATCCAAACACACTTTTTTTTAATTTTCTTTTTTCTTTCTCTTTTCTCTTTCTTTTATTTTCCTTTTTCACATTTTCTTTTCTTTTTCTAACCACTTATTTCTTTTCAATCCACAAAGTAACTTAACAAATAAGAAACCAACAAGTTCTCTCCCCAACTTGAATACAATCTAACATGAAGTGTGAATGCTCCCTAACTTTCTAAGGCAAGGAAAACAAAACAAACCACAAATTAAAGTTGAAGGGTCGAGTGTTTCAAGAAACAAATTCAAGATTCATACAAAAATCAATGAAGAAATAGTTAGTTATTTACAAGTTCGAAATTTTCTATACAAATAAGGATTATGACATTAAGGCTCAAAGGTCTAACAAATGCTCGAACATTCATGGGGTAAAATACTTTTGGAAGGTGGTTATGCTCAAATTCAAAAAATGTCTCAATCCTTTTCATGCTTTCATACACATTCAATATAAATATATAATTAAACATAATAAAACCGAGTTACCAAGAAAATGTTTTCCTGCATATAGTAAACAATGGAAGAACCTCACGAAAATGGTTTTGTCCTAAAGTGATTCAAGAATGAACAAGTATGGAAAAAGATTAAATGACATGAAATTTTGTACAAAAGAAATATCTCTTAAACATGCTATGTTCTAGAAAGAAATAAATGAGTACCTTGTGTGTACCAAATTCAAAACTTATAATTACCATACATCCGCAAGTTGAAACACTTAAATTCGAAAAATCACCAAATGTGACTTCAAGCTATCGAATCAAAATTAGAGTCCAAACAACAACAAAATAATTAGTTATACTATTGTTGTGTATTATCTAAAGTCTAGAAGGAAGTGGGAAAAAGGAAGGCAAGTGAAACAAAAAGAATTCACTGGCTCAACTCAGCTAAGCCCGCCAAGCGGACTTAGTGGTAGCAGAAAAATGCAGAAAAGCAGCACAACAACTGCATTTTCATGCCACCTCCACTATCACCAACACATCTCAATTTCTAGAATTTACAATATTTACAACATGCAAAACTTCTCAAGCTAAACACAATAAGCTTTTTAAAAAACACAAATTAACACAATAACACAAACTACTATAAACATACTAAAAGACCGGGTGAAAGTGGATAAATAAAATTGAAAAGTGAAGATTGAGAATTTCAGAGCTGGTCTGATTTCAATTTATTCAGCCAACATTCACCAAACTACTACAATGAAAAACAATAAATAAACTTAAAACAATAAAACATGATTATTTTACGTCGTAAACTCGACGTTTGTTATTTATACACACTTCTCCAAGTTATCTCTTTACACGGTTAGTGCTCATCGATGGTGAAACCTAACCAAAAACTTAGCAAACGTGAAGAGAAACAAACATATACACTAAATTTACAAATATATAAAACATGTAAAATTCATAAATATGGTGAACATATACAAGTATAATATAAACAAGTTAAAATAGACAATATATACGATATCTACAAAACTCAAAAACAAATAAACTATCGCGATACGATTCAATAAAAACATCAATCCCCGACAACGACACCATTTTGCTGAAGCGGTAAAGTGGCAAGAAAAAGTAAGTATTTATTTAGTTTTGTCATATCGTCTCGACGTGGATTAGTGGTTACTGAATTGTCGTTCGACAAGTCTCGTGTTTATGAGTTTGGGGTTGAATTCGATTGGTTTGTATAAAAGGTAAATGCATGAATTAAAGTTATTAACATAAAAAGAATTCATTCTTTGGAGAGTAGAGAACTCTCGGGTTTACATTTCATCTCCCCTATCAAATACTTAAACTCACTACCCAGTTGTACTCAACTTAAACTACTCGTCAATATCATCATGTATCACTCATATAGAGGTTATCTCTAATGCAAAGTGAGATATGAACTGGTATTACTCGCATCGACGATCTCTCAACATAACACGAACAACACGGAGACATTAAGAGTCGATACCTAAGTGATTACTAAGCCTAAATCTATCTCTAGAGTCTAAGCCAAATAGTTGTTCATTCTAAGTTCAGATTCGAACTGTCCATTTCTGCAACAATCCAAACCCAAATAAAGAAAGCAATCATCAATATTGATTTGTAAAATGAGTTTCATACAATACCATGAGAAATAAATATACATATAATTAAGGTAAATATACATACAAACTCAAATAGTTAAAGATTATAAAGAGAATAGAAGAGGAGGAACCAAACATTTCTTGGTTTGTCAACACTAATCGATGATAAATTCGACTCCGGATCATCCAATTGCAACCTCTAAATATTGTTTCTAAGCCTCTCTCTGCCAAAAAATGAAGTTGATGGTGTTGGGACTCAAAAATAACCAACCCATAACCTAAAAATATGATTTTCGCCACATTTAATGAGTATGAAAATTGCAAATCCCGCTTAGAGGCACAGAGTCCGCTAAGCGCACTCTACTGTCATGAGAAAAAAATTAGATTTTGTTTCCGCCATAACTTGAGAACCGTAACTTTGATTTACGCATGATTTAAAGCGTTAGAAATATTATTCAATTTTTTATCTAACAATGCCTAAATATTAACTAAATAATTATTTCCTATTCTTTGATTTGAGCCTTATTCTTTGATGGATTGCTCAAAATCGCCGCTTTGAAGCTATGACTTCGGCTCTTTATTGCTCAATGCTCTAAACATTAATGAATACCTACAAAAGAGATGAAAAAATATCAAACAATACAATATTTACACAAAAACATGATTATACTCAATATGCACAAATACACACACAAGTTGAGGTTTATTCAAAGGATTACAACAAAATGAGTCGATAAGTGTCACTAAAATATACACAAATATAACAAATATTTTGCACTTATCAATTGGAAACTCAAAAGATATTGGGTTTAATTACCAGCTCTAAATAAACAAGGAAAACCACTGTGAGAAATTTTGTTTCTTCTGAAAGGAAGCAGGAGGTTACAATGTAAGACTGAATGTTGTAACATTCTACTGGACATCAGGATTCTCAAACCAAAGCCAAGTTCTTACCATGAAAATATCATTATTGTGGGAAATATGGTTACATAAAACCTTTTTGTTACAGATTGTATGGTTATACTAAACACCCAAAACAACATAGGGCTAATCATGTGATGATTAAAACTATAAAGGAGTGGAAACCTAAGATTGTTGACACTAGTCTTATAGCCCATACTTCTTAGAGCTTCATCTAGAGAAGATTGATACTTTAACATTGGATGTTCCAGACACATGACAAGGGTCACAAATTATTTAGTGGATGTTAAGTCTTACTCCTCTAGATTTTCCACATTTGGTGATGGAGCAAAATGTGAAATTAAGGGAGTATGAGAGTTTGTGTGTATTGGTCTTCCTAGACTAGATGATGTTCTTCTTGTAAAAGTATTGAATGCTAATCTAATTAGTATCATTCAGTTATGTGATCAAGGTTTAAGAGTAAATTTCACCAAGTCAGAATGTTTGGTCACCAATGAGAAGAATAATGTTCTAATGAGGGGAGTTAAGTCTAAAGACAATTGTTATTTATGGGTACCACAATGTTGTACCCCAAAATTTTCCCTCTCATATTTTCCAAGGTTTTCTCTCATATGGGTGGTCACAAACACTTGGTTAAAGAAAAATGAAATTTTTGAATGTTAGCAAAGTGTCTTTCGATTGACAGTTCAACAATGTCCTTTGATTGGTATTTAAACAATGTCATTCGATTGACAATTAAACAGTGCCCTTCGATTGGCATAACAGCAAGCTTCGACTGGGCTCCTAAAACCCTTCGACCAAGCATTGGCCCATCAGCTTTGATTGTGCGTTGGTTCCCCTTCAAGCAATCTTTGGTCCATAAAACTTCCACTGGGAAAAATGCCCCCTTCAGCTTGTCATCAGCACACATATGCCTCTTCATGCTTGCCTTGGATTCGCTAAGTCAAAAGCTTCCCTCAACTGACCTTCAATTCACAAGGCAGAGGCTTCCTCAGACTTGTCTTGAATTCATAAGGATAAAGGCTTCTTCTATAATTGCCTTCAATGCACAATTGCCTTCTATAATTGACTTCACAATTTTATCTCTTGTTAACATTCAGGGTTGATAATGTTTCTGCTATTAATCTTGCTAATAACCCAATTGCATATAGAAGGAGCAAGCATATTGAGATGAGATTTCATTACTAGAGAGGGCTTCTTAGTGAAGAAAGGTTGAGATTGAGATATTGTAGAAGTGAAGACCAAGTGACTGATTTGTTGACCAAAAGAGTCACAATTGAAGTGTTCAAAAGGTTAAAGATGAACATGGGCATGTAAGACTTGGAGCACTTGAACTGAGGTGGTGAGTTAAATTTTTTTAAGTAATTCAAGTGTTGTAATCGGTTAACACGAGTGCATGATCAGTTACAGGTGTCAAAATAAGTCAAATAAACTTAATAAAATTGATTCTAGAGTTGATGTAACCGTTTATAAATTCATAGTAATCGATTACCACTGTTAGTATTTTTCAAAGTTGTAGCAACTGTAATCGGTTATAGTTTTTGTGTAACCGGTTACAGGTCTGAGAATTTTGTTTTTTCAATTACTTAATTGTGTAACTTGTATCCTAATCCACTTGTATTATTTGTATAAATACTTTGAAGGCATCTTCATTAATGTTGATAAATATTTATATTCCCATCCTCAATTATCTCTCTTTTTAATTCTCCTCTCTCTTATTGTATACATTCAAACCTTCTATTTACATGTGATTTCAAATTCTAATGGAAGATAATTAGTCTATAGTAACTAACTCTTAAATTTAGTTACAACCAATTTATTTTGAGAATGCAATCTAAACTTAACATAATTAAATCATAAAATTAATTATGACCAATGTAGTTTGAAAATGAAATCTAAACTTAGCATCATCTACCAAATAAGAAACAAAGATGTTCTAGAAAAGACATTGATGCACTTGCTTGCTATTATGCCACCTCTTCATTTTTGGGGTATTTTTTGTCCTTTATTTTTTCCCCAACTATTTCCACAACCTGATTCCATTTCAATCTATCATTAGCTATTTGTTCACGGCCAACAACTTTCTTTTATCTCTATTTTTCACTTTAACCAACTATTTCAACTTCTAAAGAAATTATTTGTCAAATTAATCACCTCAATTTCTATCATAATTTTCATTTCCAATATTTCATTTTGCTCTATCTCTATCCACTATTAACTAACGTGTTATTTGATTTACCCACTGTTTTTTGTATATTCAAATTGACTCTATTTTCTTCTCACCTTTTATCTTTTGCACTTTCACCCCTCTTTCATTCTTTTATTTTCACCTCCTCTCTTTTGCATTTTCATTACATTATTTCTCTTTCTTATTACACTTTATATTATGCATATTCACTCTATCATTAACAAGTGAATTTTTCAGATATGTTACAAGAACACCAATTACATAAATAAGTCCATGATTCATTTACTTTTTCTTCTTATATATTCTTAAGTGTGATTAAACTTTTTTTAATGTCTATGTGATTGTAGATTTACCTCTATTTTATAAGAAAATAAATTAAATTTTTGGTTAATTTTTTTTCAGATTTAGAAAATTATATACATATACATATATAGAGAGAGAATAGATAACATGTTTTTTTTTATAAAGACAAAGTTAATAAATATGACGTTTTTTTTATTTTATTTTTATGATATTTAAAAAACATGACAAAATTATATTCTGTTATTTTTCTTATGTTTTTCTAAAAGTATTAAGGAGTGATTGTCGTGGTGAGTAATGGAAAAGGAAATGACTTTCTATATTTTGTAAACTAAAAAACATATTAAAAAAAAGTGTTGTGTGAATTATTTTGATAAAGTAAGAAACATTTTTGCTTTATTTTTAAAAGTATTTTTTTTTTAATATTTCAGATCTAAAAAAATATTTCTTTAAAAATTTTAAAAAACACAAATTTACAATAAAAAAGGAGTTAATAATAAATTTGCAAATTCGTATAAACATTTTTATTATATTTTTCATATTTGAAGTAATAGAAATGTTTAACTTTTATACAATTTAAAAAAACATGTGGTAAAGAAGACAAATATTAAATTTATTTGCAATTTACATTTTTGAAAAATTATCTTTATTTAAAAACTTTTAATATTATGTCTCTTTTATAAAATAAGATATAATTTCTTTTATAAAAGTTAATTTTTATTAATATTTTAAATCTCACAAATAAATAGATAAACTTTTAATTATATTTATCTCATGTGAAAAGCTTTTAAACATAATTTAATAATTTTTAAACGAAATAAATTGATTAAAAAAATAGAGAGTAAAAATAAATTTTTGCAAATTCACATAGATATTTTTATTATATAAGAAAACAAAACGAGATTGATAAAAAAGAAGAAAATTTCATTCGATCTCTATCTATAGAGTTGTTATCTTCTAAATCTCATATTAACAAGAGATAAAATTTGAAAAAAAGTTTTTAGATTTATATTTCTTAATTATCAAATTAATTTGAGTTTTTAGTCTAAAATCAATGTCACTTGCACTATACATCCTCTGGACATTTATAAACAATAAAAATATTTCAATACTTATTCATTATTATCACAAAAGTCAATTATTATTAAATAATTTAATATTGTAATTTCTAGTGTATCTCTCTATTTCATTTTTCAACATTGTATTAAATTTAATATAGAAGACATTATACTCGCTCGTTCTAAAATAAATGTCACATTTAAAAAATAAATTTGTTCTAAAATACTTATCACTTTAGATTACCGATCCAATTTTATATTTAATCTTTCACTTTTACCCTTTAATAAATATTTTTAATTTATTATTTTTTTATTTAACATTAATGTTAATTAGAATACATCAACAATTAATCAGGATAATTTGGTAAAATTATTATTCTCTCTCTTTCATTTATTATTATTTCTTAATCTGTGTGAAATAATCAATTATAAAAAATAATATGAAACGGAGGAAGTGATAAATTTAATTCATATTTTCACCAAAATCTAAAAAATTAATTCATCTGATTGAATTTTTTAATAATTGTGAAAATCATTTTTATTACTTATAAATGTGTTGGAATGATATATTATTTTGACTGTGATTTTTTTAATAAAGAAAAATCAATGCATTTCTTTAATCATCATTTAAAACATTTTAGAATATTAGGACAAAATTGTGAATATCTTAGTTAAAATGCAAAACAACGTGTAAATTGCATGTTTTACTATAGGAAGCTATTTGCAAAAAGAAGAATGATGGATGTCCCCTTAGATAGCAAAAATTATCAGCACATTGAATAGCCTAACAAAACATGTGAGAAAATTGCTAATGATTTGGTTTTTCTGGCTAAAAAGTGATAAACTCACCAATAAAGCAAACTAGTAGTACACAAAAAATTTAAAATTCAAAGTGCTATTTCAGACCATTCAATCAAATCTCTCTTAGCATATATTAGGCTTGATGTTTTTTCACTACTCAAAATTGGACAAAAACCGATATTATTAAGTCGAGTGAATTCGAATTTAGAATCTCTCAGATATATTTATATTTTCGCATGTTAGTAACTAAAGTTTTATTAGTGAGTTTTTATTGCCTTCATGTGATGATGGCTGTAAGCTAGTTTAAGTGATTAAATTCGAAAGAGAATCAAATCTGAATAAGATTTGTCTACACTATCTTCTAACAATTGTTTTTGTTCCCTACTTCAAACGAGAAGAAAAGTTGTACAAAACAAAACTTTTGTTTTCTTATTAATAAAGAACACACTAAACCAAATAATAACAATACCAAATCTCGATTACCTAAAAAGTTTTTAGGGGCTCATAATTTTGTACCCTTTTCATTAATGGCATTGTGACAAATATATGCAACTTCTAAAACAAGTGAATTGAAAAACCCAAGATTGAGGAATAGAAGGAGAAAAGATAGTTGGTTGGTAGAGATGGCACATGACATGAGACCCACTCACTTTGGTCTTTTACAGAAACAAACACAGAAATAAGACAGACAAGAAGGTCCCTTTGGTTTCATTGTATTTGTTTAAATTAAAGAGACACAACACATGGCATCTTTCACTTGTTATTTTCCATAACTTTTTCTTTTGTCCTTGGGTTTTGCACCCATCATTGAACTTAACCTTAATTATGATCTTAATTATTTTTTAATTATATATAATTCTTGTCTCAACAATTTGTTTAGTGTTTAGATCTATATATGAATCATTTCTTTTGCTCCTTCAATTCCTTGTGAGTATCATATATCATAAGTCTAAATGGTAATCATTTAATGTTTGTATAAACTAATTAGTGCAAATTGTAGAAAAAAATACAATTTTACGAGGGATAAATGGATAAAAAAATTATCAATACATTTTAAAATTTAAAATAAAAATCTTATAAAAAGAGACGACGAAAAAATTCAAAAAGATTTTATCTTTGGAGACGGAGATAAAATAGTAATGAATACACTCTTTAATTATTATTATAAAAATCGTATTTATAAATTATAATATGAACATAAGTGCTACAAAGAAATAATGAAAGTTTTGTTAAATTATTTAAATTTGATTCGAAACACAAATTTATTTCAACTTAGGATTTGAATTCGAATTAAATTCTAGAAATGAAACAATGTTAAGTCTATTGGAAGAAAGTTTTTGTTGTTTATTGTATTCTTCCATGAGTCCTGAAATTAAATTTTTTTGGTTGTGTGCAAAAAATATGTGGTTTATATACATTTTGTACTAGAACCATAAAGAATAAATATTAAAATGTGATTTTAACTAGCACGACACTAAGTAAAATAGGGATGGATAAATCTACAATATTAACATTCCAACGTCAAAATCAGTAAGATATGGGAAAATATTAATGTCAGTTATAATGATGACATACTTGTGATTAGTGCATGATAATCTTTATAAATGGGGGACTGTTAGAACTGCCTCATGTTCTTCCCCGTGCGATGCAGGGGGAGTTCGATCAAATCTAACCCTGGACGTTATTGGAATTGTAAAGATTTAGTGTTCGCTTGTTAAAGGAGGGCACATTTGATCTTTAACAACCCAGTGAATGCATATTGAATTGAGCCATCCTATTATTGGGTTTCCTCGTCTTTTGGGCATATGGTTGTTCCCGGGATTACCGGGCCGTCGTGGTTTTCTTGGCGGGCTCTTAGTTTAATAGAAGTGGGAAATACTGGTGAATGGAAGTAAATAACCTCTTGAACATGCACATTAAATATTAGTCTTGTCAATGAAACATTTTGCAGTATTGCATTTACACGTGACCCTAGGTCCATAAGGTAGGGTAATGGCGTTGTTATTTTGGATGTTCAAGGGTACTCGAGTTTTGTTGTGATTTCGAGGTCAATACATATGTTGGTTTCATCTGCTTACCTTCCTTTTGTTCTAGGTCGTAGATTTGTCCACCTCATTCCATTATAAAAATGGTGTTTCTCCTCTTAAGTTATGTTTTTGCTTGTATGTCCAAATTGTCTCTCTTGTTTATCAATTTTAATTCTCCTACCACGGGTTTCGATGATACATTGTCTAGTCAATTCATTTTACCTTCTAGCTTCTGCAAGCCACTTTGGTCTCTCGTGGTTTTGGGCGGTTTCATTGTCATTGCATTAACTTCATCTCAATAATTTTTCAAGGAGGTGGTTATATCCCTCTTTGTTTATTGTTTTTGATTACGCTATTTCCTTTTAAAGATGGCCAACTTAAGATATGAATCATCAAATTTCATATATATATATATATATATATATATATATATATATATATATATATATATATATATATATATATATATATATATATATATATATATATATATATATATATATATATATATATAATCCTTGTCTCATACAGGGGTAGTGGATGTAACAGCCCGAGCCTTCAAAATTCCCGGCACTATTACCTCGTGATCTTCTCTACCCCCTCACTAGTAGAGTTTTTGCCTTTCATGGGAATCAAACCCTGTACCCTGGGGTTCAAGTACATGCTCAATGCATTCCCACTACCAATTGAGCTACGCCTTTTTATGTAACAGCCCGAGCCTTTAGCGTTTCCGGCACTATTACCTCACGAACTTCTCTACCCCCCTCACTAGTAGAGTTTTTGCCTTCCGTGGGAATCGAACCATGTACACTGGGTTTCAAGTACATCTCTCCGGAGACTGTTGCTACACCAGTTCGTGTCACTGCTACTGAGCAACAGACATCTCTGGATGCATACTGTTGCTACACCAGAAATCTCTCAGTAGCAGTGACACGAACTAGTATAACAACAATCTCCGAAGAGAAAACCCTTCCACTTCTAGTAACTTTACTGGTCCCGAAAATATTGTCAAAATTGGGATCATTAACTTCAGTACCTTCACTTTTGACAATTGTTGTACCCTAAAATTTTCCCTCTCACTTATCAAGAATTTTCTCACAAGATCTCCTTGGGCTCAAGACTGCACTAGGGTTTGATCAGCTCAAGACACCTCCATAGGCACTAATGACCAAAATTAGGGTTTGAGTTTGCACAAGGATTTTTGAACTTTCAATGTTTCATATTACTTTCATGGATCATTATGGACCCTCAAGATTACTCATGTCAAGTTTCAAGCCTTGGATCACATTTTTGCTCAGTCAATTGAGCAATTGACCTAAAAATCAGTTGTATTGGGGAAAAAGTCAATCATGACCAATTTACAGTAAAACTCCATAATTTTTTATCCACATCAACATTATAAACTCATATGTATCATTTGATCAATTTTGGACCACAACTCCTCAAGAAATTTGATCAAATCTCCAAAAGGGCAAAATGGTCAAAATTAGGGTTTCGATTGGGAAAGGGCAATTTCTGATTTTTGACCTAGAAAATGGTCAATTGGTTTAAGGAATAACCTCAAGATTCCAATTGCATCATTTTAACCTAATGGCATGGTTCAAAATAATGCAAGTCCATTGGATTGAAAGATGAATTTTCCAGTCAACTGATCAAAAGTCAACTATATACTGAAAAGTCAAACTTTGACTTTTTGGTCAAACTCAAGTGCCAAAGATCATAATTCATCAAAACATGTAAAAATATGAAACTTATTCATCAATAAATCAAAAAGTCAAGATTTCATTTTGAAAAGTCAAAATTTCTAAACTAAGAAATTTTTATAAGTGTTGAAAATTTCATGTTTTTTCATAACTTTGGACAAACTTTTCACCATGATGTAAGATGATTCAAGAGAAACTTCCAAAATGAAAGTTGTAAATATCCATGAAATCTACAACTTTGCTTTACACAACTCCTTCCAAAAATGCTTGGATCTCAAGTTATAATTTTATGAACATAGGGTCATGAAACAAAACACTTAGTGAAATTTTGCCCTAATTTGGTCAGGATTTTGACCCAACTTCATGGAACTTTTTCATATAGTTCCAAGGGGAATCTTAAAAACTAATTCAAATGTGGGTTGTATAGCACATTTCAAGCTTTCCAAAATGTCCAAGAACTCCTTGAGATCATTCTTGAGTAGGGAGAATCAAAGAGATGGAGTTAGGGTTTTGTCACTTGAATTACAAGTCATTTTTGATGAACACTTGAACCAAATCCATGCTAGGCTGCATAATCCTTACTTTGCAGGCCTCAAACTTGTTTTTCACTCCATAATTAAATGTTTACACAGCTGTTAGGGCTTTGATCCAAGCAATTGAGCTATTGTCCAAGTTGCATTTCCATTTATGGCACAAAGTTAACAATGTCATTCTTGTAAAGCAAGCTTTTTACATAAAGTTCACATTGAGCCTCTAACTTGTTCCCTCTGATCACACTCCATCCACAAAGTCATAAGCAAGCTTATTTAAAGCATAACCACTATATCTTAGCAAGTGCACAAGGCATGGAAACTTGTTTTGTCAAAAAATCACATGTTTAACTTAAACATGTAAATTTGAATTCTGATCAACTAGAGCATTCAAAACTTGTTTCTTATAAATAGAGTCACTATTTGTAAGCTAGGACATGAGCTTGAGCACCCTGAAATACACCAAAACTCTGTCAAATCATAAATTACCCAAAAACTCCATTTTTGCACAATTTCTGACCTTGAACCTCAAACTCACATTTCCCTCGTGCGTTTCTTGGCCTTTTAGTTTCTAAAGCTTCCTTACATCAAGTGTAACTTATCCCTGTACCTGTTTCATTTCTGTAACATCATTTACCCTATATTTCATAACCAAAAATAGAGCATTGCACATTTACTTCTTCAAGTCATTTCAGCCACTCTCAACTCAAGCAAACTGTTGCACTAGCTTTCTAGGACCTCAAGGAAGTTAACCTGATAATCACCATCACTTGAAACAAGCTCAAACTCCAAACACGATTTCCAGTTTTGAGGTAAGTTTTCTCAACTTGAAACTCTTCATACAGGCATCATCAATAGTTTATTTGTGAATAAAACATGTAGATATCATTGCCCTGAAGCTAACCATATCCTTAGTTTCCATTAATTTTGCTTAAGCTTAGAGAATTTTGAAACTGAAACTTCTGAAATTTTTAGGGTTCAGATTAGGTCCATTAAAATTATTGCTTATCTTTGATGTATAGTTTTAATACTTTACATTTCTGGAATCGTGAGAAAATTTTCTACAAGTTTCATGTTTACAGTTTTCATTTTTGATGAGAAATGAGCAAGTTACAGTTGATCTGGCTGGAGGTTGAAGATGAAGTCTTCAGAACACGTTTTGCCTTACATATTTATTGTTTCATTTGTATTAACGGATGTATAGCCACCCCAGTGGTAGAAGCGCGCGCCTGTAACCTATGGGACCTGGGTTCGAGCCCCAGTGGTACCCTTTCTCATTTTTTCACATTTTTCTGACTTTGTTTTTTTGGCAGGCGCTGAGCCCCTTTGGGCCTGGTTTATTTTTTTGTTTGTTTTTGCTCACTAACCTCCATGTTTCCTCTTGGCACCCCCTAGCCCAAGTTATTTATTTATTTCATTTATCTTTTCTTAAATATTTTTTTTTCTAAATATAAAAAATCATAAAATACAAAAAAAATAATATATTTAGATTTTGACTTATTTTATTCTATTTTTTCCACAAAAAATATTTTTATTTATTCTACTTTATTTATTTTTATTAACTAAATCTTGTAAACTTAATTAATATTATGTTTTTTATTTATTTAGTTTTCACACCATTGAAAATATATTATTTTTAATATTAAAAAAGGGCCAAAAATTATTTTATAATGCTATAAATATTTTCAAAATAAAAATACTTAGAATACTTTTTTCTAAACTTATTTTCTTTTAATCAACTAAATAGAATTAGGGTTTTATTCAAAAATATTTTCTTAATAAATTCAAACTTAATTAACTATTTTCTTTATTTAATTAGGTTAAGACAAAATCTCTTTTCATGAAAACCAAACAAATTCATTTTCTTCACATTTTGCACCCTTGTACATTTATTTTTATACTTTATATTTATTTAAATTCCTTGTATATTCATACCCTTTCAATTTGGTTGTAATAGATTAAATAGATTTAATTCTTGCAATCCTCATTCAACTTAGCATAGTAACTTTAAATTTCGCAATTTATCGCTTTTATATAACATGCTAGTAATTAGGGTTTGTATGAAAAGACTAAAACCAATGCTTAGAAAACCCTAATTCAAGACAAAATCAAGCATGAAAACAATACACTTGCACACTAGCACCCCTAGAGTAAAATCCACTTTTTTGCCTTACAAAAATAGCCATGTTATGCATGTGAGGTATCTTACCAAAAAACAAGCAAAAATAAAAGATCATGGTCCCTCGATGACGCTATCTAAGTTGCCTTACAAATAATCTTAGTCCCTAAAAAAGAATGCTAAGATACCTTGCAACGTTGCTAATCATGGTTATACGATGACCCACGCCCGTCCAGTTTATATCCAAAGATAGGGTTGCTTACCAAATCAATGGTAAGACAACAATGTCAAAGGAAAAGAAAATGAACAAGAAAGACATTTGAGTAGGTAGATTGCTCCTAATTACTTGCTTCATTTCAAAACAAACATCCTTGCTATTTTCAAAACAACATCTTTGTATACATTCTTACAAACAAGAATCATTACAAAGATTTCCTAAACAATGACCTCTTTACAAAATACTTTCAAAAAACCACACAAAGCACAATTTCAAACAAAAGCAAGTGATCTAGCAAGTAACTAAGAGCCCATGGAAAACCATGGATGAAAAGGGTGCTAATACCTTCCCTTTTCATAATCTACCCCCCGAACTCAAGAAATAATCTCAAAGGTATTTCCTGTGCTTTTTCACCTTTCCTTTTGGATAAAAGAAAAGTCGGTGGCGACTCTTGCTAACCGCAACATTTTCGATCAAACACAAAACCTTCAAGTCAATTCTCCCACCGCATCACAACAACCAATGGTTCTTGCTTGACACCATGGTAGTAAACATCGGCTCCATAATTCCAGGGGATAGCCTTGTCAGAGGAATATTGGATTGGTCTGGGTACGGTGATGATTAGAGGAGCAACCCTAGGTTCGGCAGTAATTTTCACAGGACCCTTGGAAGTGATCCTTACAGGAGTACCAAAAATTACAGATACCTCTTCTAACTCACATTCTTGAAACAAATTCTCCATAGAAGGAGTCTTCTCAACTAGAATTATATGGTTATCCATCAGACGCTGAATACCTTCTTTTAGCAGTTTGCAGCCATTGGATTGGGTTGCATAGCAGTAACACCTTTTGAATGCAACCCAGAAATAAACCGGCTTGCAACAAATTCTTCTTAATAATCAGGAGGAGAGTAGTCAAGTCACTTACAGCAGAAACATATGAAACATCATCAATATTATTAATGCCTTTGTCATGGTTAGACATGGGTGCAGTAATCACATTGGGGGTTTTGAGAGGATCAAATTAAATATCTTTGGAGTCAATCATATCTTGAATTTTATTTTTCAAAGCCCAAAAGCCATTTGTGTTATGTCCGAGACTATTGGAATGATAGGAACATCTTACATTAAGATTGTATTAAAGAGAGGAGGTGTTGGGATTCTGAGGAGGATCTCTTAACATTATCAGCTCTGCCTTTAACAAGTGTTGCAATGCCTGAGACAACGACATGTTGATCTTGGTAAATTATCTCCTGGGTGCGTCCGAGCTACACTAATTGCCTTGTTGTTGTTGTTGCACTAACGCGGGATTAGAAATTAGCACTGCCTATACATATTGGTTGCAGTCACCTCTAGCACGACCCTTCTTGCCATACACAGGATTATCTTCTTTTTTCCCATTGAACGTCTTCTTCACTTTACTTGAAGATGCAACTACCTGAATTTTTCCACTTCTGATTCCACCTTTAACATGTTCCCTTATTAATATCAACTAGGTGAATTCGGATGAAGAGCTTCCAATCAGATGATTGAAGAAATGGCCTGTTAAAGTTTCCATAAACATGTCAACCAACTCCTTATCAGATAAAGGAGTTTGAACCCTTCCTTCTAGATCTCTCCATTTCTGGGCATACTCTTTGAAGCCTTCATTAGAGCCCATGGTCATACTCTGTAATTGCATACGGGTTGGTGCAAGATCAACATTATACTAGTATTGCTAGTAGAAAGCAACAACCAAATCTTCCCAAGTATGGATATTTGTCCCTTATATCTTATGGAACCATTCCAATTGTGTTCTAGATAGGCTCTCTTGAAAGAAATGCACCCATAACTTCCTGTCGGCAGTGTGTGGTTGAATCTTCCGGACATAAGACCTCAAATGAAGCTTAGGACAGGAAACACCGTCATACTTTGAAAAAGTAGGGACCATGAGTTTATGAGGGATAATAACACCTGGGACTAAACCCAGCTCTTCAAAATCCAACCCATGAACTCTCTGGATATTCATAGCATTGAGACGATCTTCTAGCTGCTTGTACTTTTCACCAGCATGAGGATACTGTTCGTTCAAATAGTCTTCTTCTTCTTCTTCAAAATATTGGTCAGAACCAAGGTTACTTCCTTTCTCAGCCTTCACACTCTTACCATCTTCACCCTGGTTGTTATCTTTGTTTGATTGGATATCACAGTCTTGAGCTCACTTGGGAGGAACTCTGAACCTTTTTCCCATGTTGACTGGTTTCCTAGTCTTTTTCTTCCACTCTTTGGTGATGAGTGTCTTCAGCTCTTCTTGCCCCTTGGCTAAGTTCAGGAACATTTGTTGGAATTGGGCATTCTGAGCTTGGAGATCTTTGATTGTTTGTTCAAAAGCCATCTTTTACTAAAATAAACAACAAGAAAAGGAGAAAACCTGTCTTGGGAATACCTGTTATGTAATCATATGTATGGTATGTAAATGAATATGCAATGTTTTCAAGGATCTCGCGGGATAAATAAAAAGATTGAAATATGAATATGGTTGCAGCTTTGTCTGAAGAACTTTGCATCTCCATCTTTGAATGTCCTTCTATAAGAATCAAGCTCACCATGTCAAGTGGGTCCTAGCCTCTGACTCAAGGGAATGTACTTTGATATTTGACAGCATCTGGTAAGAGGAAAGTAAATCCTCTTGCCCCTTGCTAGAAGTCTGGTTCATGATGAACCTGCACCAAAGGTCCCTAAGATCCTTGAAATGGTTAGTGAAAATGCTATGATATGATGTTATGATATCGTGATGTTATGTTTAAACAAATAGAAAACATAAAAAAAATCACACGAGAGCCTTAGGTTTAAAGGCTTGCATGAGGTCCATAGGCAAGTACCCTTCTCTATTGAAGTTAAGTTGACTCAACCTGTCCTAAAATAGTAACTGGGTTCCAGGGATCTCATATCACCGATCTTTCTTGCAGGTTTTATTTTAGCACGACAACTGACTTGTCACCAAAATATCTCGAAAGTCGAATCTCAATGAGCGTAGCTTCGAGTATCAACCAACCTTGGACTGCACCAAACACGACTATCTCACTACCTTCTAATGGCCAAGATGGGTCAATTAAGGTTCTAAAAGTCAGTTAGTGCTTATGACACCATGCGACAGTCCAATGTTATCCTCGAGTAACTCAAGGAACATCAGTACAAACCAAAGTGTCGCACTAATGTAGCCATCACTTTAACCATATCGGTCTATGCCGTACAGTTTCCATGATCTATTGCTACTTACCTAAGGAATCCTTAGATCCGGGTGTAGGATCTTTGTAAGAAATTAAACCCAAGCCACCCTTAAAAATAAAGCAAACAAATTTAAAGCAAGTAAAATGTTCTAAGACTCTAAGGTAACCTCTCTTTTTAAGTATTATCCCCAGCAGAGTCTCTAGTTCTGTAATGCGGTAGGAGAACTGACTTGTTTTTGCATTTTATCGCAAATGTTATGGATAGCAAGAACAGGAAAGACCTTGATAGCTTTTGAGTTTGGGGGGTAGGTTATAAAAAGGAAATTTGTTAGCACCATTTTCATCCGTAGTTATCTACGGGCTCTTAATCGCTTAACTCACTTTGAAAATCTTGCTTTTTGTGTTTGTGTTTCAAAAATATTTTAAAATTTGCCAATGTAAGGTAAACTTTGTAATAACTCTTGCATCGGTCCTCAAGAATGTATACAAAGTGTTTTTAGAAAATATTTCATTTTGAAAGTGTGATGTGAGAAATGTTTTGAAAAAAGGTTGTGAGCAAGCAATTAACAGTATCCTACCCACTCAAGGTCATTCTTATTCTTGTCCTTCTCCTTTAGAGATAGTGCTATCCATACCATTAGTTAGTAGGTAGCCATATCTGTTGGATGTGAAGGGACAAGAGAAGGGTCATCGTACGGTCATCAAAGGCAACTTGTAAGGATGCTTTAGCAGTTTCATAAGGGACTAGATTATTTTTTGAAAGGCAACATTGAAGCGTCATCGAGGGACTATGATCTTTTATTCGAGGGTCTTTGTTGAAGCATCCCTACTTTCGAGGGACATGACTGTTTATTCCAAAAGGTAACAAAGAGAGGCTACCCTAGAGGTGTAAGTGTGCACGTGAGTTCATTTTAGTTATTTATCTTGAAATTAGGGTTTTGCTATCGGTTGGTTTTATATTGCCATACAAACTCTAGTTACTAATAGTAGCACATAAAATATAGTATCAGAAGATAAAGGCGGAAATGTAAACCTAAAACTATTACAAGGCTTTGGGGAAGTTACATAATAGTGAGGTGCGGAAAAGAAAACCCTAAACTATTACATCCTGAAAGCAATTACAAAATAATGAAAAAAAGAAAGCGGGAAATCAAAACCTAAGCTATTACATAGGAAACGTGTGACCTATACAACTTGATCTAAGAAATTAAAATAATAAAAAGGAAGGTAAAATCGAAAATAATGTGAAAATATTTTTGGTGATTTTTTATGAAGAAAATAGTTTTTGATGATAATTAAATAAATAAAACCTAAAAAGATAATTTATTTTAAAATTGAAAAAAAATGTTAATTAATTAAATTATTAAAAGGTTAATTAAAAACCAAAATCTAATTAATTAGGGTTTTTAGAAAAAGGTTTATTTTTAGGTTAGTTAAAAATAAATTAGGTTAAAAAGGATTAGAGTTAGCCAAAAAATAATTAGGGAAGAAAAATCAATGACAAAAAAGGTTTGAAACAAAGAAATAGGAAAAATATCAAGGATGGGTGTTGAACTCACGCCCTTTGCCTTATGCTCTTCATAGCTTGCCACTGCGCCAACCATGTGTTGGTGTCTATACATTGTGCGCTACATAAAATATAATAAAACCTTTGAAAATTTGAAAATATGGAAAAAACAACAACAAAAGGCATAGATCGAACCCACACCCTCCTGTATTAATGCCTTAACGCACGCGCTTCTGCCCTTGGGGTTGCTGTTACATCTGGTATGGGAATGGAAACCAAAAAATATATAATAAACATAATGGATTAGGCCAGAGAGGCGCTGAAGCCCTAGCTCCGGTCGTCTTCTCCGACGAGGGCGTTTTGTCAACCTGCAAAATAAGAAACGTCAGTGATTCAAAGGTACCCTACCCCCCTAGTTTGGACCTTGCGAATTCAATGATGGTCTTGGTTTTGGCTAAATCATCCTGTATGATGAGATATGAAGAAAACAAGGTCGATCAATGCAAGAATGGAAACTCATGATTATGGCATCATGGGGGCCATGTGATGGTTCAAAGCTGTACATTTACATCGCAGAAGCATATTGTAATGCTATTTTCGATCAAAGCACAATAAAAACAAAAATATGAATTTCACGCAAGAATGAAAAACGGTGATGCATGGTTATGAGTTTCAGGCCTCTTGGATCATCATGGATGATCAGGTCTTACCCTACAATGCCTCAGGGATCGATTGGAATAGCTGACTTGCTTGGAGAAAGGCTGCAAATATGGTTTGAAGTTTTCCCTGGTTTTGGATGATGATCTTCTTGTAAGGTTTTTCGTGTCCTCTTTACTGTCTGAATGAGGAATATATATATATATATATATATATATATATATATATATATATATATATATATATATATATATATATATATATATATATATATATATATATATATATATATATAGAGAGAGAGAGAGAGAGAGAGAGAGAGAGAGAGAGAGAGAGAGAGAGAGGAAAATTAGGTCAAGAAGAATGAGCTTGGACCTTTGTATGAAAGCCTTTGATTTTATTTAATATAATTTTGAATTTAAATAAATAAAATTAAAATAAATGGAATAAAAATCAAAAGGGGTGTACGAGTAGATTCAGAGGTTAACTATGAGGCCTAAAACACGTTTGGACCTTGAAACATAATCCCACTAGCCTAAAATTTCAAGTTTGATCAATTTGGGTTTCATGCATTTTCTCAAAATTGCCCAACTTGCACCAATCATAACTTTCTCAATTTATATCATATGAAGGTGATATTAGACTTTTTCGAAAGCTCAAGATGTCCTCTACAATCTCTATGTTGATCATTTTTTCATTTGAAGACTTTATCTTAATGTAAGTTGTGTTGACAAAAAGTGTCTTTTTGTTAACTTTTAAAATGACCTATAATGTTTTGACCCATATCTCTCAAATGAAGTATTTTTTGGACTTGAGCTTAGAGAGACCTTGTTGTAGATAATTGAATTTCCTTCAAAATGAGCTTTGGTTGAGAAAAATATGATGAAGCATGTGAAAATTATGCTTGGTCAATGTTCAGTTGACTTCTCCTTAAGAAAACCCTAATTTAGTAACTTTTGACTTTTGATGAATCTTGAGTTTTCTTGATGAATCATGATCAACCCTTGATCAAATGATGAAGTGACTTCAAAATGTTGATGTTGACCAAAAATCTTGAAGTTTGACTACATATTGACCACAATTGACTTTTTGTCCAATACAATTAATCTTCAATCATCTGACTAATTGACTGAGCAAACTTGTGATGCAAGGCTTGAAACTTGTCATGAGCATTCTTAGAGACATATGAGAAGCCATAGAATCCACCTGAGGCATTATAAGTCTAATTTTCCTTGAAAAAGTGAAACCCTAATTGTAGGCCAATTGTTTAGGAGGAGGGTTTGTCTAGTCCAACCTTGAGTAGCTTTGAGCAATTGAAAATCCTAGGAATATGAAGAAGTATATTAAAGTAAATGAAAGAGTAAATTTTGGGGTACAACATACTCCACTATTTTTTTACCATACTTTTGAGTGTCTTTTTAGATTTACATATCTGGATCAGAACATTCTTAATGTATAATCATTAGGATTTTTCTAGTTAGAGTAATTCGAGTTACAATGAGGCTTTAAACATATGCATTAAATCATGTTATAATCAACTCATAATTGGGCAATATTATTCAAAATTCCAACAACCTCAAATTTCATGCTTCTTACCTACAAATCAGAAACAGTGACTTCACTTGATCATTCTTAAATTCCATTTGCATTCTCAAAATTCAATTCAGACAAGTTTAATAATTTTTTTCAACTTTCAATTATACTCAACTTGCCCTCCTTCTCAAAAATCATCTCAAAGTGAATATCAGGGTAATCACTTTGTAACAGCATACACCATTTATCTAAAAAATAATACATAGTGCTAACATTATAAAATATCAAAGGTGGTACTCTGAAATGTAAGCTTGTAAGACCACCCCAAACTATCTAATTACTACAAAAGAGATTATGTACATTGGTGGGGTTACATGTAGACAACAATACCTTTAATTAAAATACAAATTAAACTTCTAGCTCCTTCTTCAAGTAATACCAAAGTGTTATATTTGTTGTTTATTTCCTTCTAAACAATAAGAAGTGTGAGATGAGAAAGTACTTTTTTTAGTGGATTTTATCTACATGAAAAGTAATCTAATGGAAAAATGTTCTGCTTATACTACAAGAAACATACTTAGTCTATAGTATGGAACACATGTCTTTCCTAATTCTATATATCCTCTAGGCTCATGTGTGTGAGAATAATCAAGAGACATAGACATGAAAGACTATGAATTATGTTTTGTGACATTGTGGTCACCAAGACAAACTGAATAAAATATTGTATTTGATAAGGTTGAAGATAGATTACCTTCGTAAGTAGTGTCCTATTTACCATGATTTATATGTTTCATCATAAAAACGGAGAATCCACTTAACTATAGTGTACTCTAATATTATCACTTTCTACGTTATATTTTTTCATAGAGAAAACATCAAACAAAACTTACTCTATAATAGGCATGGTATGATTAAAATTATCTTTGGTATTAACTAGATTATGAAATTAAAGACAATCAAATCTATTTTAATCATTTATTTCTATCTACTTGGTAATCACACCTAATTACTACAATTGATTCTCTAGCATTAGGATAAATTAATAAATTAGTTCAACCACAGCTCTGTAATGTCTTAAGTGAATTTGTGATCAAAGAATGTTTTAAAAGTTATGATTAGTAATCAAAGTATAATAATGTTATAAACACAAGTCTTAACTTCTATTTTGTTGGGAAAGTACGGGGAACGAGGTTAGGAAGTGTTAATGGGTCAAAGTTTCATGATTACAAGAGATTTTGACACCACATATCCACCAAAAATCATAAGATAATGGGGTATGGGTCATCTATCTTATAAACCTAACATTTCATTCATTCCTAGTCGATGTGGGACTTTACACAACTTTCACACTTGAAATTCGACTATATCCCTCACAAGTGTGAGTCACCCACATCACTAACCTTGATCCACGCGAGGATTTATTATAGGAGGGCGACTTATCTAGAGGTGGAGTGAATAGATACCCAAGTAAAAATACGTTTCAAAATGGTAATTAAAAAATTATTTTGAAAGACAATATTCCGCGGAAGATTTTTAGCCTAGGTCAAAAAGTCGTCTAAACGAACCTAGTTATTGAAAACTCAGATATGCTAGAGTCAAATGGAATAACAATGGTATAAACAATTAATACAACAGTTTCACAACTAACTGATTATCACAAAACACTTTACCAACTTATTTCCAATGCAATTGCATTAAAAACAGAACTTGACAATTTATCAAACACTTGGGGTGTGATCAATTTTTTTAAATTTTTCTTGAGCTTTGTTGATTTGAAAATAACACTTGCAATCAAAGTGATTATAAGCAGACGAATAAAGCAATTTAAATTTTAACAATCAAAGAAAAATTCTATACGAATCGATCAATCAAACACCAAGTTCAACAAATTACATATAAAAAGTAAATGAGAGAGAGAGAGAGTGAGAGAGAGAAAGAGAGAGAGAACGACAAAAGGATTTGCTTAGGAAGTTCACCAATCATCCTCGCTACGGCTACGTTACCCCCTGTTGTACCCCAAAATTTGCCCTCCCATATTCTCCAAGAAATTGCCAAGCCAAGCTGCAAAATTCCCCAAGGGTTGCATAGTCAAAGATCCCCCATACAGTCAAAACTAGGGTTTGTGTTCTAAGCAAGAAAATGAAGTTTTCAAAGGTCCAATCAAGTCTCACATGCCTACAAATATGGTCAAGCATCCTCATATCAAGTTTCAAGGCATTCAGCTCAAAATTGCACAGTCAAAAACCCTAATTGCACTACAGTCAACTGTAGGGACAAAATGGTCATTTGACAGTCAAAAGTTCAAATTCTTGGTCAACATATCATTTTGAAGCCACAAACATCATTTGATCAAGGCTTGATCATGATTCTCAAAATTTGGCTCAGAAAATCATCAAGGTGCAAAAGTTTCCTTATTTGGACAGCTGAAAAAGTCAACTGAAAGTGACCAGGGCATAACTTTCACATGGATTATCAGAAAAATTCCATCCAAAGCTCATTTTGAAGAGAAAGGCATTTCCTACAACTCATCTTCATACTTCAAGTCCAAGAAATGCTCTCACAAAAAGTTATCAATTTCAACATTATAGGTCATTTTCAAAAGTCAACAAAAAGGGACTTTAAGTCAAAGGCCATAACTTGAGATTGGTAAATCAAAATGACATGGGACCAAAGGCATTGGTTAGAGGACTCAAAGACCTTTCCAAAATGTCCAAGAACATGATAAAAGCTTAATAATTGAGCAAGTTATGCCTTGTGGAAGTTGGGAAATGTTTGGATATTTTGAAAAGTCAACATTACTTCAAATGACCTAAAAATGCTAATGGGCCCATTTTTCTTCCATGATTCATCATCCATGACATGTGCACGACCACTTGGCCCAAAGGGAAGTATTTTCTCATTTTTTATTTATTTATTTGAATTTTTATTTATATTAATTCATTTAAATCATTTAAATATATGAAAAATATTTAACTCACCCTAACCAATCTTTTTCTACATGTTTTAGACTCAATATTTCGTGCATATGCAATTATGGAAAGATTTGGGTTGATTGGCTTGATTGAGAGCAAAGAACACATGGAAAAAGATATGAAAAGATCTTAAGAAATCAAATATTCAAAATCATGATTACAAGAGATTTGATTGAGTTTTTCTTAACCTAATGCATTCACTACATATGCCTGATCACAACCCTAATCACAATAGACTCTAAGCTGCGCAGAAGAACCAAGAACAAACTTGAAAAATTGTCAAAAAAAGTCAAAACTGAAATCATCTTTACAAGGCGATTCAAGGCATAAAAACCATTCCATTAGCTTCCTTGAAGGTTCCTGAACGTATTACAATCACAAACATCCATTCAAACTCCAAGAATTGGTAACATGAACGCAAGCTGTATTAAGAAAATTTCATAATCGTATATCATCTTCCATGCATTATTTGTGAAATTTATTCATTAATTCATGTTCATTATGATGTTTTGAAGCTAACCATATGCCTTAATTTGATTATTATGCTGTATATGAGATTTCACCATGCTTGCGTTCTAGGGTTTGCAGGACCTCAAATTAGGGATTCTTAAAAGAGGAAAAATTGGCCCTCAAGACCATGACCATTAGAATCAGTGCATCTGGACGAAGAAGATACCACACTCGCGATCAATTTATGAACACTATAGTGCTATTCGCTATTTTCTCTAAAGCCACCTAATAGAACGCGTCTAAAACCGTTGCAATATGTTCTTGTTTCAGAAAAAAGAAAACACGCGAGGAAGATGATGTGTTGGCAAACGCTGGTTGGCTCTTTTAAATCAGCGCGCGTTTTTATGTTTTTTGTGGCCACTAACTAATTTTTATTTTTGTTATTTATTCGTTATTGTATATACAAAGTGCGCGTTTGGATCAGATGGCAAGCGTGAGGTTTGGCAAAGCATATGACCTGGGTTCGAGCCCCAGGTCTTCAGTAATTTCCATGTTATTTTTCTATTAACCATCACATGCAGCTTCGCTCACTGGAGTCCATGGTACATCTCCTCATCAGGCCAGCCACGCGTATGTCTAAGACAATCCAAGGGTGCGAAATTGATGAACACCATAAACTCAGGTCAACGTTGCTACACGCTACCTGGAAAGTCAAACGGACCCATGTCTTATTGGGCCTGGATTTCTAAAGCATACCTCCATATTGGGGCCTGAACCCCCCCGGTTTGCAATTCTCTACATTTTCTTCATATTTTATTTTCAATTGTTACATTATTTTCTTTATTGTTTTAATTTAATTAATTATTTTTTTACAAAATATAAAAAATGCCTAAAAATCAGAAAAGATAAAAAACATGATAAATATTTTTATTTTAATATTTTCTTGTAAATAAATGCTTGGAAATTAATTAGTTTAAAATAGGTTTGCAATTTTAATTCTTTTAATAAAAAAAATCTAAAAAAACATAGAAATAGGTTTAATAAATGTTTTATTCCTTTTTAATCTTTCTTTTTCACCATAATGTTATTTCTTTTACTTATTTTCATAATTAAAATTGTAAATTAATTAGGGTTTCATTTAGGTTAAAAAACTTCAATATTTTCTTAATAACTTAAAAATAATTAGAATTAGGTTTAGCATTTTATTTTAATTTTAATTAACTCCTTTTTTCATTAAATCCTAAAATACATAAAAATACCAAAAAAAACAAAAACAATTTCTTTCCTTAAATTAATTAATTCATGTAATTTTAACATTTTGCAAAAGGGTCCAACGCCCTCCTTTCGACTTAATTGTTTAATTTCGCATATTTATTTTATTTCGCTTGAATAATTATGTACCTCTCCCGAAGCCTTGTAACGTTTTAATTACTTCTCGCACTTTACTTTATTTGCTTTATTCATTTTCCGTCAAATCGGGTCCTGGTTAATTTTGGTGATGTGGACCCGCGCCATTTGTAATAGCTTTAGATTTACTTTCCTCGTAACTTTTAACTGTTAAACAAAGCATGCAAGAATGAATGTCCAAATAAAATCAAGCATAGAACACCAATAACATGACAAGACAAATGCAAATGAAAACGACACACGAATCGCACACACCACCCCTAGGGTACGCCTCACTGTTGCCTTGCCTTCGAAAGGTGATCGTCGAGTAGAGGATGTCTTAGTAAGTCCTCATGATCCGGGAACCTGGCATGAGGGTAGCTTCTAAGGTGTCTTCCTATTGCTCCGGTGATCACCATGTCCCGAACCTCGAATTGACCCGAACACCTCCAACGGTGGTGCTACCTACCTCTCAATGGTGGGATGGCACTACTTTAAAGGACATTTACACAGATGAATTCCTTAGGGTAGGTAGACGACTCGTGGATACTTGCTCTAATTCAAAATAAAATAAATCAAAAATACTTTTCACACCAACACATTTTCAAAAAGCTTTCGAAAGCAATTTTTCAAACACTCTTGAGGACCGATACAAGAGTCGAACTGGAATTTTCAAAGAAACTTTTTTTAAAACCCACAATTGAAAAGCAAACAAACCATTTTTGAAAACACAATGAGCAAGTATCTAAGAGCCCATGGATAACCATGGATAGAAAGGGTGCTAACACCTTCCCTTTCTATAACCTACCTCCCGAACCGAGAGCAATCTCTTTAAGGAATTTTTCTGTGCTTTTGTCCTTTCCATTTGGAGAAAATAAAAGACGGTGGAGACTCTTGCTTCCGCGACATTTCGCGAACCAGCGTTAAACAGTCAGTTCCAGATCCACCGATCACAGAACTGGCGACTCTGCTGGGGACATAAACTTAAAGTGAGGTGTACCTTAGGGCTAGCTCATAACTATGTTTTCAATTGTTTTCCTTGTGTGCTTTAAATTGTGGGTTGCTTGGGAGTTCTATAGATCCTAACCCGGATCTGGGGGATACCTTCTTAGAGAGTAGCAACAAGGCTGTGAGGGAACTGTGCGGGGTATACCGACATGGTTGAAACAGTCTGCTACGTTGATGTGGCACTTTGGTGTGTACCGGTAACCCTTGAGTTCAGTCAAGGAGAGTACGGGGCCTCCGCGTGGTGTCATGAAGCATCAACAGACCTTAGGAACCTTAATTGAACTATCTTGGCCTCTTTAGGGTAGTGAGATAACTGACTTTGGTGCAGTCCGAGGTTGGTTGATACTCGATACTACACTCAATTGAGGGTTGCTTTCCTGGAATATTTCGGTCGCCAGTTCAGTGGCTAAATCGAAACGATGAACAATGAAAGCAGTCCCGTGATATTGGGAACCTTAGAACCCGGTTACTTTGATTAGGACAGGTTGAACCCACCAACTTCAAGAGGGTACTACCCAGACCCCATGCTGGCCTTAAACCTTAAGGGCTTGTCTTGTGTGCCTTGTGTGCCTTACATGTTTGTCTTTGTAAATATCTGTGGTGTGTTTAATCATAGCATCATGACATCATCCAGCATCATATGCATTGACCAACCATTTCAGGGGTTCGAATTTTCATCTTTGTTCTTGTTTTGTAGGACATGGAAACTGTTCGTAGAAAGACAATTCAAATCAGTCTTGTAAGGATCCCTCCTCAGCTTAAGGAGCTTATATCCAGGATTCCCGAGAACTCTTCATTCAGTGAAAGGCATGGAAGCCTCATCAGCTTGGTCAACACTGTGATACGGTGGGAGAACTGACTTGAGGTTTTGCGTTTGTATTCGCAAATGTTGCGGTTAGCAAGAGTCGCCACCGACTTTTTACTTTATCCTAAAGGAAAGGTTAAAAAAGCACAGCAAAAACCTTTTGAGATATTTCGTGGGTTCGGGGGGTAGATTATGAAAAGGGAAGGTATTAGCACCCTTTTCATCCATGGTTATCCATGGGCTCTTAGTTACTTGGTTTTTAGATCACTTGCCTTGTTTTTTCGATTGCTTTGAAAATTGGTGTGTGTGTGGGTGCTTTTTGAAAATGTTTTGGAAAAAGATGCCTTGTCTTAGGCAACTAATGTATTTGACTCGTGTTTGAGTGTTTTACAAAAGTGTGAATCTTTTCGAAAAGATGTTTTCAAATGTTTTTGAGAGTTTGTTTGAAAGTGTTGTGGATTGTGGTTTTTGAAAAGAAGGCAAGTGTTTTTTTGCAAGTTTGATCTCAAGTAACTAAGAGTTTTGTCTACCCTATTATACTCAAAAGATTATTGCTATGTCTTAACCTTTTTAACAAGTTTGTTCCTCCATTGTATTGGGTGGACAATCTTGTGTTAGGATGTGAAAGGGACGGGCGCGGGTCATCGTTTAGACCATAATTGCAATGGTGCCAAGTATCTTTGGGCATTTTCCTTAAGGGACTTGATCATTTTGTTTTGAGAAAATATTACCGAGGGACTATGATCATTTAAATTGTTTGTTTCGCCCAAAGAGACCTAACATGCAATATGGCCCAATTTTGGAAGGCAACAAAGTGGAGTACCCTAGGGGTGTTAATGTGCAAGTGTGTTTTATTGCATACAAGAGTTTTTTCTTTGAATTAGGTTTTTCTATTTCATTGAGTTTTATCTTGCCATACACGTCCTAATTACTAGCAATAAGAAGCGGGAATGTAAAATCCTACGCTATTACAATAGTTAGGGGAGGGGGATACACATTTGTACATGGGGGGTTCAACGAGAAAAATAGACAAAAAAGAAAATAGCGAAAAACAAGATATATAGAGAGAGAGAGGGAGGCCGCGCGCTGTTGGGAGGCCATCAGAAGTTCTGACCCAGATCCGCTGTCAGATGATCAACCTGTTGATGAAACTGGATGAGTCAGAACTTCTGACTCTGGAACCTGCAAAACAGAATCTGGTTAGTGGGGAAACCAGAGGTTCTGATTTCCCTGCGCTGCAAGACAGAAGTTTGTTAGTGGAGAACCCAGAAGTTCAGATTCTGCTGAAAAGGCAATAACTCTCAGAGGTTCTGAGGTCATTGGCAGCAAAACAGGCTCCAGATGTGCTAACGTCAAAGTCAGCACTAGGCTTTTTCCTGCACTAATCAGAACATCTGCAATCCTGTTGTTACTCCACAAAACAGAAAACATATTTGGAACAGATCCAGCAAAATAGCAAAATGTCCCAGAGGTCAGAATCACCAAGGTCACAGGCAAGTCCTAAACTGGCTCAGAACGTCCTGAGGTATGAGAGTCCTCAGAACATAAACAGCGATAACATGAATATTTACATTATGTTATTTGAATATGCACAGCTGATGATGCTTAACAGTGTGGTGAGGGTCAGCAGGTGCTTACCTGACTTTCTGGAAAATGGTGGGTGAAAGTTAGCTTTTGGTTCTGGTGGTGTTCTGGACAGATTTGGAAAAGGGGAAGTGAAGGTGTAAACGTGTATAGGGTCAGAAGTTTTGGAAAGAACGCTTTGGTTTACAGAAAAGAGCTGGGTGTTTGATGAGGTTGAAGGTGAGAAACTTAAAGTTATGAAACAAAACTAGAAATTTTGGCAGAGTTTCAGAATGTTATGTTGCTAGGAGTTTTGTTTCTCTCTTAGCAATTTTTTCTGTTTTTCTTGAACTTCTTGAACGTCTTTTGCAGTGGTGAAAGCTTTCTATTTATAGGCAAAGTTCTTGTGGATATCTTGAACATTTTAAGGCGCCAACAGAGTTTGAACTGGTTCTTTGACAGAAATTCCTGGGAAGTTGTGATAACAGCTATTTTTCAGCCTAGGTAGCAGCAGCAGGCGGGGATTGGGGGAAGTGACCTCTGAAATGGGCGGTGGCGTGAAGACCCATGCCAGAATCTGTGCAAAAGCATTTTCCAAGCCACACGTGAACGCTCAGGAGTGGTTGGAAGCATTAATGGGCATTAAATGGTGACAAGACCTGTCAATACCAACATTCTGATTGTTGAATCAGCAGCGTAAACCATGCTCTGGCCTTGGCTACCTGTTGTTTTAGCAAACTCTGGAGATTCTCCTGGTTTTCTGGTACGTTCCTTGGATCTACTTCTGGATAATCTGGGCTTAGAGATTCTATATCAATGTGACACCTATCCCTCTGACCTTTCATCTTCTGACTTCAACCTGTTCTGAAGGAGCCTTTATACTTTCATATTTCTTTTACATTCCTTTAGCAAGTTCTGACTGAGCTTGTGTAACTGCTGAAGGGGTATGTTCTGTTTGAGGCTTACACTCTGAACCATGTTTACAACTTCTGATTGAACTGATGTAGCTGCTGAAGAGACAACTTCTGACCATCCTGAGCCAAACTTGCAACTTCTGACCGTCTTCATCTGGAATGGATCCAGAAGTTCTGAAGCGCTGATTTTTTTCTTCTAAAAACACTTATTTAAAGAAACATTCTAAGCACTTAGAATTTGATTTTCCTCAAGATGAAAGCGTTGTTTCTGGAGTTCGGGAGATCATCTTGCTCTTGTGAGTGACTTGCTTGGGCAAAAGGATAACTCAGGACTTGGATTTGTTTCAGGGGACTTTGAAAAATCTAAGATGGTTTCCTGAAGAAAGGGAGGGCAAATTTTGGGGTACAACAGTTGCCCCTGTTCAATCTTCTTGAACCTGAAGAGTTAGATTGGCGAGTTTGCCTTTCGCGACTCGAGGGTAAAAGGAGATTGGACACCAGAGTGCCCGAAAATTTGCACTCGCCTAGTAGAGTATCAGCAATGGAAATGGGCTTATAGATGCCATTTGGAGAGGCGGTAGATAGGGAGATGGGCTTACAGATGCCATCCGGAGACGTGACAGAACCTTGTCGGGAATGGGCTTATAGATGCCATTTGGAAGTGTCGATCGCATAAGAGATTCCTTAGCGAGAACTTGTGTATTTGAGAAAGACAGATGTTTTCCTGGCTTGTTACAGGTGTTTGATCTTCAATCTCCTCATGCAGATATGCCCTGGCTAGATACAGGTGTCGAATCTACAATTGGTTGCTCACAGATGTGCCCTGGCTGGATACAGGAATCGAATCTTTGAACTCTTCAGACATGCCCTGGCTAGATACAGGAGTCGAGTCTGGAAACGTGGTCAACAGATATGCCCTGGCTGGATACAGGAATCGAATCTGGAAATAGTTGTAGTTGATAGATGTGCCCTGGCTGGATACAGGAATCGAATCTTCGAACTCTTCAGACATGCCCCGGCTAGATACAGGAATTGAGTCTGGAAACTGATCACTCTCAGATGTGCCCTGGCTAGATACAGGTATCGAATCTGAAATTGTGACAGTTGAAGGTAGTCGTTTTTTGAGATTGTCTTTTTCCTGAAAAGGCAAAAACGCAAGTTGTATGCAATGTCATGATGTATGATGTGCATGATATCATGATGTTCAACATGAAATGTTGTATGCGTTTCATCATGTAGGTAAGCAAGATGTATGCAAATGTGAAATGTTTATGAATGTAATTTCATCTTAGGAACATAAATCCTTGACGAACGGCCGGGAAGCTGCTCTGCGGAAGAGATGCTTGGCCGAAGTTCTGATGAGAGGCCTGCTGAGGACTCTAACAATGGATTCCGCTGAGGATAATGATGGTAAACTCCGCTGGGGAACTCCAAAGATAAACTCTGCTTGGGAATACTAAAGATAGACTTCGCTGGGGATTGAAGGAACTTTGCCGAGAGCGATCTTCCGTGGCTTTTAGCTGAGGATAACCCAGTTATAAGTCCTTGTGAGGAAATAACTCTTAAATAAAACTTGGGCGAGACGTCCGTACTTTGCAGGGGATGAGCTTGCAGAATCTACTGGGGATGAGCTTTTAAGACCTGCCGGGGAATGTTGTGTTGAACCTTGTTTTACTCTGCGGGGAGTTAAGATGATTTGGCCACATTTTTCAGTTGAACCTACCTTGGTGCCTTGGCGGACCAAACAACCAGACTGCAATAGACAACCCCACATTGCCCCTGTCTTTGATGTCACCGGTAATTAATCTCCTGTTTCATATGCGAATATTTATGAATCAACAATTCAATGTCAAATGCATATATCAAAAAATGAACATTGGACGTTCTTCGCAAGACAAAACAGAAAAAAGGGGAAAACAATGGTAATTTGTATGAACAAGTGAATTTGTATTGATTTAAACTTTTGCCTGTGAATAGGCGTTTTTTGTACAAGAGACTGACATCCTAGTAAGAGGACATCGCCAAATAGTATAGAGTTTACATTTTGAAAAAAGAAAACAAAACAGCTATGTGAACAATCCCACTGGGTTCCAACTCTGCTATCGCCTTTATGTTTTCGAACGTCTCATCGCCTTACTGCCTAATCTGAAGATGAAGCTGATTGGTCAATGCCGAAATTTGGGGCCAGATAGTTGATGCCGAATTCCGGATGCGAAGTGATCCAATGAGACATAGTGTTACGCTTTCATCCCTAACTTTTGCCTGGACCGCCCTTTCGGGTTTTCAGTCCACCGGGATACCCATTTTTGCCCAAGCCGCCCTTTCAGGTTTTCGACTTGCCGGGTGTACAGATTTTTATCCATTTCATCCCTTATTTTTGCCCGAACCCTTTTGGTTCGCCGGGAAGCCCTTATTTTCGCCTAGGTATGTCAACCTAGCGGGTCTTTTATTTATGCGTAGTATTTTTTTACTATGTCTGCATTGGCGGGGTGAGGAAGGTCGTCACCGTCCATGGTGGTTAGGATCATGGCTCCTCCTGAGAACACACGCTTAACCACAAATGGCCCTTCGTAAGTAGGGGTCCATTTGCCCCGGGGATCACTTTGAGGAAGGATGATGCGTTTGATTACCAGGTCCCCAACTTGATACTCTTGCGGTCTGACTTTCTTGTTAAATTCCCTGATCATTCGTTTTTGATACGTCTGACCATGACAGATAGCAGTGAGCCTCTTTTCGTCAACTAGATTTAATTGATCAAGTCGAGTCTGGATCCAATCATCTTCATTCAGGTCTGCATCCTTCATTATCCGGAGAGAGGGTATCTGGATTTCGATCGGCAAGACTGCCTCCATGCCATAGACCAAGGAGAAAGGAGTTGCCCCGGTTGATGTCCTTGCTGAGGTGCGGTACCCATGAAGATCGAACGGTAGCATCTCATGCCAATCTTTATAGGTTACTGTCATCTTCTGCACAATTTTCTTGATATTTTTGTTGGCTGCCTCTACAGCCCCATTCATCTTCGGCCGGTAGGGAGAAGAATTGTGGTGTTGTATCTTGAATTGTTCACAGAGTTCAGTGATCATTTTGTTATTGAGATTGGTACCGTTGTCCGTAATGATTCTTTCTGGGACGCCGTACCGACAGATCAGATTATGCCGGATGAAACGCGCCACGACACTCTTGGTTACTGTGGCATAGGAAGCCGCCTCAACCCATTTCGTGAAATAATCGATTGCCACCAAGATGAAGCGATGCACATTGGATGCCGTTGGTCGGATCTCACCGATCATATCGATGCCCCATATTGCGAAAGGCCAAGGTGCCGTTAGGACATTCAAAGGAACTGGAGGGATATGTACCTTGTCAGCATAGATCTGGCACTTATGACAAGTTCGGGAGTGTTGGTAACAATCGGCTTCCATTGTGGACCAGAAATATCCTGCCCGAAGGATTTTCTTAGCCATGGTGTGTCCACTGGAATGTGTTCCAAATGTACCTTCATGCAGTTCCATCATGATTTTCTCCGCTTCAGCCTTATCCACACAACGCAGCAGAGTCGAATCATGATTCCGTTTGTAGAGAATGCCGTTGCTGAGGAAGAATTTTGCAGCAAACCTTCTCATGAACTTCTTATCATTGACGGATGCACCTTCAGGGTATTCCTGAGCTTCCAAGTACCTTTTTACCTCGTGATACCAGGGTTTTTCAGTAACCTTCTCAGTTTCGAGCTCGCAGCAGTATACTGGTTCATCCAACTTCCTGATGATGATCCGGGGAGCCTCATTGTCCCATTTAACTTTGAACATTGAAGACATCGTGGCTAGTGCGTCCGCTAGCTGATTCTCCTCTCTGGGGAAATGCTCAAAAGTTATCTCTTCAAAGTGAGGGAGCAAGGTCGACACATACTCCTTGTAAGGAATGAGATTCGGGTGTTTCGTATCCCACTCGCCTTTGATCTGATTGATCACAAGAGCGGAATCTCCGAAGACACTTAGAAATTTGATCCCCAAGTCGATTGCAGCTTGTAAACCCGTGATACACGCCTCATATTCTGCCATGTTGTTGGTGCAGTTGAAACATAATCGGGCGGTGAGGGGAGTATGAGTTCCCTCGGGAGATATGATTACAGCGCCGACGCCGTTACCCAAAGCATTGGAGGCTCCATCAAAATGCATGGACCATCGGGATCCTTCCTTAGGTCCTTCATCCGGTCCAGGTACTTCACAGTCAGTTACCACCATGATATCTTCATCCGGAAAATCAAAGTTCAATGATTGGTAATCGTCCACAGGTTGGTGTGCCAAATGATCGGCCAGTACACTTCCCTTAATTGCTTTCTGAGTTGTATACTGGATATCATATTCTGTTAAGATCATTTGCCATCTCGCTATCCTTCCAGACAGAGCGGGCTTTTCAAATATGTACTTGATGGGATCCATCTTTGAAATCAACAAAGTAGTGTGAGTCAGCATATACTGTCTTAGCCGGCGAGCAGCCCATACAAGAGCGCAGCAAGTTTTCTCAAGCAGTGAGTAACGAGACTCACAGTCGGTAAACTTTTTGCTCAAGTAATAAATAGCGTGCTCTTTTCGGCCAGACTCGTCATGCTGCCCCAGCACACACCCCATTGATTTGTCAAGTACTGTCAAGTATAGTATCAGAGGTCTCCCTTCAACCGGTGGCATAAGAATGGGTGGCTCTTGGAGATATTCCTTTATCCTTTCAAAGGCGGCCTGACATTCATCATTCCAGCGTACCACTTGATCTTTCTTTAGCAATTTGAAGATTGGCTCACAAGTAGCAGTCAGATGTGAGATGAACCGAGCAATGTAATTCAGGCGTCCTAAAAAGCCTCTGACTTCTTTCTCTGTTTTTGGAGTCGGCATCTCTTGTATGGCTTTTACCTTGGCAGGATCCACCTGAATACCTTTATCACTTACAATGAAACCTAGCAATTTTCCGGACCTCACCCCAAAGGTGCATTTGTTGGGATTCAACCTCAGCTTGTATATCTTGAGTCGATCAAACAACTTCCTCAGATGGTCAAGGTGCTCCTCCTCAGTTTGAGACCTTGCAATCATGTCGTCAACGTATACCTCAATTTCATGATGGATCATATCGTGGAACAAAGCAACCATGGCACGTTGATAGGTTGCCCCAGCATTTTTCAATCCGAACGGCATGACCTTATAACAGAAGGTGCCCCACTGAGTCACAAATGTAGTCTTCTCCATATCTTCCGGAGCCATCTTGATCTGATTGTACCCTGAAAAACCATCCATGAAGGAGAAAACCTTGTGTTGAGCTGTATTGTCAACAAGGACATCAATGTGAGGTAGGGGAAGTCATCCTTGGGGCTGGCCCTGTTCAGATCCCTGTAGTCAACACACATTCTGACCTTTCCGTCCTTCTTCGGTACTGGCACCACATTGGCAACCCACTGAGGGTAATAAGTTACTGCAAGGAACCCGGCATCAAACTGCTTCATAACCTCGGCCTTGATCTTTTCAGACATCTCTGGACGCATTCGTCGAACTTTTTGCTTTACCGGAGGGCAATCTTCCTTGGTTGGCAGATGGTGAACTACAATGTCGGCATCCAAACCGGGCATATCTTCATAGGACCAAGCAAAAATCTCCATGTAGTCTTGTAGCATTTGGATCAATCGTTGTTTCACGCTGAGCTCTAGATTGGCACCTATCTTGACCTCTTTCCTATCTGTCTCAGTACCCAAGTTAATTGTCTCCACAGACTCTTCATGTGGTTGAATAGCCCTCTCTTCCTGGAGTAGTAGTCTTGCGAGTTCACCAGGCACTTCGCAATCATCTTCACCTTCGTCTTCGGCCAAGTTGATCGGATTTTCGAAGTCATAACTGGCGGTAGCAGAGCTGTTACCAGTGAGATCCAGAGTGGATTGAAACCTGTATAAGTGAGTGTGTGTAAATACAGCTGTTTTGCAATATATATAACACAGAAAGGAAGAGAGCAAAAGATTTGAAATGCAACAAACGTCCAATGTTTTGATTGATGATATATGAAAATGTCATACAAAAAGCCCTCACAAATGGAGCTACGATGCCCCGGGTAGGACACCGAGCCAACAGAGTTTTAACATATTGTTTGTTACAAATTGGAAATCAAAAGAAATCAATTACTGCGTGACAAATGTGATAGGGGTAAAATCCTTTGTCGTCCAGTTGCTTGGTCCGTTGCTGGTAGTCGGGTAGATCCAACTATCAAACTCTGCTTCCTCCACATCCTCCTCAATAGCATTCACCCTTGAGCTGGAAATAAACACCGGAGCTTTTCCGATCTTCTCTTTGCGCACCGCCTTCTGAGCCTCTGCAGTAAAGCCTAGCCCAAACTTGTCGTTCTTCTGAGTGAAGTCAGGAAGCTGACCCCAGTGTGCACAATTGCCTTTCTGAACCACAGCCCGGGCATCCCTTAGGGAAGCCATCTTCAAGGAATCATTCTCTTCGGCCATTGTCTCTGCAGCTGCTGAAATTGGATGCACCTCCTCGAAATGCTGGAAGGGGGTTTCAATGAACTCTCCGTCCATCTCGATGTACCTGAAGGAATTCAAATGGCTCACCATATACTCCTCTTCTCCTTGTACAGTGACGATCTTCCCCCTGACGGGATACTTCAACTTCTGGTGCAAGGTGGAGGTCACGACCCCAGCTTTATGGATCCAAGGTCGACCCAACAGACAAGAATACGACGGACGTATATCCATCACGTAAAAGGTAGAGTCAAACACTTGAGAGCCCACACGGATAGGGATGTTAACCTCTCCATGAACCATCCTTTTGGAACCGTCAAAGGCCCTGACGATGATATTGCTGGGTTTCAACTCCAGGCCTTCATAATCCAGACGGTCTAAAGCCTTTTTCGGAAGAATATTCAAGGAAGAACCAGTGTCCACCAATACATGTGCCAGAGTAGTGCCCCTGCATTCAATAGAGACATGCAGGGCATCATTGTGGTCTCTCCCTTTTGCGGTCAGGTCAGCATCTGAAAAACCCAAACCGTTGTCCGCCGTCAGATTCGCTATGCAGTCAGTGAACTGGACTGCAGACGTTTCTTGCGGCACATGGGCCGTCTTGAGAAATGAGATCAAGGCTTTAGCATGAGCCTCGGAGCATAGCAATAAGGAGAGCAGAGAGATCTTGGAGGATGTATGCCCCAACTGTTCGACAACATTAAAATCACTTTTCTTTATTATTTTCAGAATCTCCTCCATTTCTTGTCGGGAGGCCTCAGCATTTATGGGTATCGGCGCCTCCATCCGGGCAGGCTCTTCTTCATTCCCTTTGTCCCGAGCATTTGATGACTCGGCAGCAGGGGACACAATTTGATCAGCAACAGGACTAGGTAAACTTGCAGGTTTTATGAGGAGGGGTTTTCGAATAGCGGGCGGCGCAATGTCAGGCGAGAAGAGCCTGCCACTGCGGGTGACCTTGGCTGGACCAGTGATATCGCAGATACTGGCACTAGCGTCGAATTCTTGCTTGATTCCATTTACATACACGTCTGCCCCATAATGCCAGGGGACAGCTTTATCAGACACGTAGGAGAGGGGCCCTGGAACAGTAATGATCACAGGCGCAATTGTCATGATTTGAATAGGCTTCTTCGGGGGAGTCTTGATTGGATTTTTGAAGATGGTAATCACGGAAACTTCTTTCATCGGAACCAAATGAACAGCAGTCTTTTTGAATAGAATCTCCTTGCTATCCATTAGGCCTTGGATGCCTAACCTCAGCAAGGGACAATCAGATAGGGAAATAGCGCAGAACAGGCAACCTTCACCGCAACCCGGAAATAAACCGGCCCGCAGTAGGTTCTTCTTAACAGTCCTCAGAGGGGTAACAACTTCATCTACCGAAACAGCGTATACTTCTTCCTCAATGGCATTCACCCTATGCTGGGGCATAGGAGCCGTTACAACATTTGGTCTTTCTGGTGCTTCAAACTGAATTTCTTTCGCGTCGATCAGATCTTGCACTTTGTTTCTTAAGGCCTAGCAATCATCAGTAGTGTGCCCGGGACTATCAGAATGATAAGCACACCGGGCATTTGGGTTGTATTTAGGAGACGCAGTGTTGACGACCTTAGGAGCTTCTTTGAGGGTCACCAGGTTGGTGGATAACAGTTGGGGTAAAATTTGAGATAATGTCATACTCAGTCGGGTATACTGCCTCTTGGGCCTTTCACTTCTTTGTTGATTGTACTGCTGAGGAGCAGCAACAGGTTTGGAGATGACCAAAGCATTGACGGCTCGGCGACTTTCGGTCTTGACTTGTCTTCTAGGACCATAGACGGCGCTTGCTTCTTTCTTAAACGGCCTCTTCTCAGCACTTGTAGAGGCAGCCTTCTGTATCTTGCCTGACCTGATGCCAGCTTCAATTCTTTCTCCCGTTAATATCAAATCTGTGAACCCAGCGGAGGAGTTACCAACCAAATGATTGAAAAACGGACCAGACAAAGTCCCAAGGAACATATCAACCAGCTCTCGGTCAGTTAATGGAGGCTGCACCCTGCCAGCCAAATCTCTCCATTTTTGAGCGTACTCTTTGAACCCTTCACCCGTCCCTAGAGACATACCCTGAAGTTGGGTACGCGTAGGAGCGAGATCAGAATTGTATTGGTATTGTCTGTAGAATGCAGTCGCCAAATCTTCCCAGTGCCGGATGCTAGCTCCGTCCAATTGGTAGAACCATTCAAGTTGTGACCCCGAGAGGCTATCTTGGAAGAAGTGAATCCAGAGGTTCTTATCCGCCGTGTAAGGTTGGATTTTCCTTACGTACGACCTCAGATGCAGCTTTGGGCAGGAGACCCCATCATACTTGGCGAAGGCTGGCGCCTTAAACTTGTGTGGAATGACTACCCCAGAAGATAACCCCAAATCTCCGAAATCCAGTCCTGGCACATTCTGAATTTCCATAGCGCTCAAGCGGTCCTCCAATTGCTTGTATCTGTCAGCAGCAGGTGGGTATTGTTCATCGTTATAGTCCGTCTCGTTGTCGGAGACTGCGGGACTAGGAGCTCCTCCCCCTTGGGGACTGTTTTTCTCAGCAGAAGAAGTGGTTGGATCAGCTTCATTGTGGAGTGTGTTCCCAAATCTGCGTCCGGTGTTGAACAATGCAGTCCTCTTTTCCTTCTTCTTCTTCAGGAGTAGAGTCTTCAACTCTTGCTGACCTTGGGCTAGGCTTAGGACCATCTCTTGAAACTGTGCACTTTGGGCCTGAAGGGCCTTGATTGCTTGCTCACTGGAGGACTCTGGATTCATGATGACTGTGCACATAAACAGCGAAGAAAATTAAGCAACCTGTGAAATAGGGTACCTGCTATGCATATGGTGCAATGGAATGCGTATGTATGCAATGCATTCAAGGATTTAGAATATTCAAAATTTGTTGTAGACAAAAAGGAACGCACATTACATTAATAAGGGGAAATTCGTTAGTACATAAATGCCTCATGGGCCAAATATTACAAAATAACTCCTTAAGATAAAAAAACATTGCGCATCCTCTTTGGTGCGATGTAGGTGTTGAGATTCCTTTCCTCGTGCAGCAGGCGGGTGAGTTCCAGGACCTTCTTTTCACTAGCATGTAGACTGGTCTCAAGAGAATTCCGTTCTTCCTTAAGTTGAATCCAGCTCTTCCGCATCTCTTCCCAGGAGGTGGGCATGTCAGGATGTTGAATGGTGTAGGATGCCTCTCCTTCCCAGACTGGTTCTTTGATCACAGGAAGCATATGAGGATAAGGCATCACTAATTTCTGGGAGCGGGCTCGTACCCACTTGAGGTAAGGTTCCAACGGGATGGAGTTCCGGTGCCCCAATGTCTTGCTGTCTATCCTACTTGGCATCCTCCAAGCTCTGATAAATCTCTGACGAAGTCCTTGAGTATCGTTGTCGAAGTCGAAAACTATGTCAGGAATTAACATGTCATGAGGGCCATCCCTCCGAGCGTAACCAAACTGTCTCCAAGCCAGGCATGGGTTGTAGGTAATACCTCCTTTGATTCCAAATAAAGGAACATTAGGGTACTCCCCACAACGATCAATGATAGTGATGTCTTCCCTAGACCTAGGGCACCAATGTATATCTGCATGCGTGAGAGTCATTAACCGTTGTGACCATCTCAAACCCCGCTCGTTCTTCAAAACTGATTGTGGAAGATGCGAAATAAACCACCTTCCCAAGAGAGGAGTGCAACACATAAGGACACCCCTTCTTCTCATGGTTCGAGTGTAACATGAGTGAAGGATGTCCCCCAACAGTGTAGGTATAGGATTCCTGGTCATAAAGATTTGGACAGCACTGATATCAATAAGCTGATCTGGGTTAGGGAACAACACCAAACCATAGACAAGGAGGGCTACAACTTCTTCAAAAGCTCGTAGGTCAAGAGAGTTCCAACATTCTTGGGCCTTTTCAAACAGAAACCTAGCTAAGAACCCTTTGATACCACTTCTAACTTCCCAATGTCCTTTGAGGTCGGATGTCTGTAGGTGCAAGGCTTTAGCAATCTCTTCAAGCTTGGGTTCCTCTTCCGTACCGTTGTAGGGTAGTTGATCGAGGATAGGGACCTTCAGAAGTCGGGAGAATTCTTCCAATGTAGGCACCAACTGATAATCCGGGAAGGTGAAGCAGTGATGCAGAGGGTCAAAGAATTGGAACAGGACCTTTATCAAGTCCTCCTCAATGTTGGTGTTAACCAAGTTGATGAGTCTTCCATGTCTCTCACTGAATGAAGAACTCTCGGGAATCCTGGACAGAAGTTCCTTAAGCTGAGGAGGGATCTTTACAAGGCTAATCTGAATTGTCTTTCTGCGAGCAGTTTCCATGTCCTGTAAAACAAGAACAAAGATGAAGATTCGAAACCCTTGAAATGGTTAGTCAATGCTCATGATGTTTGTATGATGTAATGATGTGATGATTAAATACAATATTCACAAAGACAACCATGGTAAGGCACACAAGTCACACAAACCCTTAGAGTTTAGGCCTGCATGGAGTCTGGGTATTACCCTCTTGAAGTTTGGTGGGCTCAACCTGTCCTATCAGAAGTAACCGGGTTCTAAAGGTCCCAATATCACGGGACTGCTTTCATTGTTCATCGTTTCGATTTAGCCACTGAACTGGCGACCGAAATATTCCAGGAAAGCAACCCTCAATTGAGTGTAGTATCGAGTATCAACCAACCTCGGACTGCACCAAAGTCAGTTATCTCACTACCCTAAAAAGGCCAAGATGGTTCAATTAAGGTTCCTAAGGTCAGTTGATGCTTCATGACACCACGCGGCGGCCCCGTACTCTCCTTGACTGAACTCAAGGGTTACCGGTACACACCAAAGTGCCACATCAACGTAGCAGACTGCTTCAACCATGTCGGTATACCCCGCACAGTTCCCTCACAGCCTTGTTGCTACCTAAAAGGGTTTCCCCAGATCCGGGTTAGGATCTAAAAAACTCCGATACAAAGCCCACAAATGTAAAGCAACCAAAGCAATCAATTGAAAGTAAAGGTGATCTAAACCCTAAGGTAACCCCACTTAAAAGTAATTTCCCCAGCAGAGTCGCCAGTTCTGTGATACGGTGGGAGAACTGACTTGAGGTTTTGCGTTTGTATTCGCAAATGTTGCGGTTAGCAAGAGTCGCCACCGACTTTTTACTTTATCCTAAAGGAAAGGTTAAAAAAGCACAGCAAAAACCTTTTGAGATATTTCGTGGGTTCGGGGGGTAGATTATGAAAAGGGAAGGTATTAGCACCCTTTTCATCCATGGTTATCCATGGGCTCTTAGTTACTTGGTTTTTAGATCACTTGCCTTGTTTTTTCGATTGCTTTGAAAATTGGTGTGTGTGTGGGTGCTTTTTGAAAATGTTTTGGAAAAAGATGCCTTGTCTTAGGCAACTAATATATTTGACTCGTGTTTGAGTGTTTTACAAAAGTGTGAATCTTTTCGAAAAGATGTTTTCAAATGTTTTTGAGAGTTTGTTTGAAAGTGTTGTGGATTGTGGTTTTTGAAAAGAAGGCAAGTGTTTTTTTGCAAGTTTGATCTCAAGTAACTAAGAGTTTTGTCTACCCTATTATACTCAAAAGATTATTGCTATGTCTTAACCTTTTTAACAAGTTTGTTCCTCCATTGTATTGGGTGGACAATCTTGTGTTAGGATGTGAAAGGGACGGGCGCGGGTCATCGTTTAGACCATAATTGCAATGGTGCCAAGTATCTTTGGGCATTTTCCTTAAGGGACTTGATCATTTTGTTTTGAGAAAATATTACCGAGGGACTATGATCATTTAAATTGTTTGTTTCGCCCAAAGAGACCTAACATGCAATATGGCCCAATTTTGGAAGGCAACAAAGTGGAGTACCCTAGGGGTGTTAATGTGCAAGTGTGTTTTATTGCATACAAGAGTTTTTTCTTTGAATTAGGTTTTTCTATTTCATTGAGTTTTATCTTGCCATACACGTCCTAATTACTAGCAATAAGAAGCGGGAATGTAAAATCCTACGCTATTACAATAGTTAGGGGAGGGGGATACACATTTGTACATGGGGGGTTCAACGAGAAAAATAGACAAAAAAGAAAATAGCGAAAAACAAGATATATAGAGAGAGAGAGGGAGGCCGCGCGCTGTTGGGAGGCCATCAGAAGTTCTGACCCAGATCCGCTGTCAGATGATCAACCTGTTGATGAAACTGGATGAGTCAGAACTTCTGACTCTGGAACCTGCAAAACAGAATCTGGTTAGTGGGGAAACCAGAGGTTCTGATTTCCCTGCGCTGCAAGACAGAAGTTTGTTAGTGGAGAACCCAGAAGTTCAGATTCTGCTGAAAAGGCAATAACTCTCAGAGGTTCTGAGGTCATTGGCAGCAAAACAGGCTCCAGATGTGCTAACGTCAAAGTCAGCACTAGGCTTTTTCCTGCACTAATCAGAACATCTGCAATCCTGTTGTTACTCCACAAAACAGAAAACATATTTGGAACAGATCCAGCAAAATAGCAAAATGTCCCAGAGGTCAGAATCACCAAGGTCACAGGCAAGTCCTAAACTGGCTCAGAACGTCCTGAGGTATGAGAGTCCTCAGAACATAAACAGCGATAACATGAATATTTACATTATGTTATTTGAATATGCACAGCTGATGATGCTTAACAGTGTGGTGAGGGTCAGCAGGTGCTTACCTGACTTTCTGGAAAATGGTGGGTGAAAGTTAGCTTTTGGTTCTGGTGGTGTTCTGGACAGATTTGGAAAAGGGGAAGTGAAGGTGTAAACGTGTATAGGGTCAGAAGTTTTGGAAAGAACGCTTTGGTTTACAGAAAAGAGCTGGGTGTTTGATGAGGTTGAAGGTGAGAAACTTAAAGTTATGAAACAAAACTAGAAATTTTGGCAGAGTTTCAGAATGTTATGTTGCTAGGAGTTTTGTTTCTCTCTTAGCAATTTTTTCTGTTTTTCTTGAACTTCTTGAACGTCTTTTGCAGTGGTGAAAGCTTTCTATTTATAGGCAAAGTTCTTGTGGATATCTTGAACATTTTAAGGCGCCAACAGAGTTTGAACTGGTTCTTTGACAGAAATTCCTGGGAAGTTGTGATAACAGCTATTTTTCAGCCTAGGTAGCAGCAGCAGGCGGGGATTGGGGGAAGTGACCTCTGAAATGGGCGGTGGCGTGAAGACCCATGCCAGAATCTGTGCAAAAGCATTTTCCAAGCCACACGTGAACGCTCAGGAGTGGTTGGAAGCATTAATGGGCATTAAATGGTGACAAGACCTGTCAATACCAACATTCTGATTGTTGAATCAGCAGCGTAAACCATGCTCTGGCCTTGGCTACCTGTTGTTTTAGCAAACTCTGGAGATTCTCCAGGTTTTCTGGTACGTTCCTTGGATCTACTTCTGGATAATCTGGGCTTAGAGATTCTATATCAATGTGACACCTATCCCTCTGACCTTTCATCTTCTGACTTCAACCTGTTCTGAAGGAGCCTTTATACTTTCATATTTCTTTTACATTCCTTTAGCAAGTTCTGACTGAGCTTGTGTAACTGCTGAAGGGGTATGTTCTGTTTGAGGCTTACACTCTGAACCATGTTTACAACTTCTGATTGAACTGATGTAGCTGCTGAAGAGACAACTTCTGACCATCCTGAGCCAAACTTGCAACTTCTGACCGTCTTCATCTGGAATGGATCCAGAAGTTCTGAAGCGCTGATTTTTTTTTCTAAAAACACTTATTTAAAGAAACATTCTAAGCACTTAGAATTTGATTTTCCTCAAGATGAAAGCGTTGTTTCTGGAGTTCGGGAGAATATCTTGCTCTTGTGAGTGACTTGCTTGGGCAAAAGGATAACTCAGGACTTGGATTTGTTTCAGGGGACTTTGAAAAATCTAAGATGGTTTCCTGAAGAAAGGGAGGGCAAATTTTGGGGTACAACAAACACCAACATTGAGGAAGATATGATCAAGGTCCTGTTCCAATTCTTTGACCCTCTGCATCACTGTTTTACATTCTTGGATTATCAGTTGGTACCTACATTGGAGGAGTTCTCCCGTCTCCTGAAGATCCCTATCCTTGATCAGCTACCCTTCAATGGTACAGAAAAGGAACCTAAGCTTGAAGAGATTGCTAAAGCCTTGCACCTACAGTCATCTGACCTCAAGGGACATTGGGAAGTTAGAAGTGGTATCAAAGGGTTCTTAGCCAGGTTTCTGTTTGAAAAGGCCCATGAATGTTGGAACTCCCTTGACTTGCAAGCTTTTGAAGAGGTTGTGGCCCTCCTTGTCTATGGTTTGGTGTTGTTCCCTAACCCAGATCAGCTTATTGATATCAGTGCTGTTCAGATCTTTATGTCCAGGAATCCCATACCTACATTGCTGGGGGACATCCTTCACTCATGTTACACTCGAACCATGAGAAAAAGAGGTGTCCTTATGTGTTGCACTCCTCTCCTGGGAAGGTGGTTTATTTCGCACCTTCCACAATCAGTTTTGAAGAATGAGCGGGGTTTGAGATGGTCACAACAGTTGATGACTCTTACACATGCAGATATACATTGGTGCCCTAGGTCCGGAGAAGACGTCACTATCATTGATCGTTGCGGGGAATACCCTAATGTTCCTTTACTTGGAATCAGAGGAGGTATTACTTATAGCCCATGCCTGGCTTGGAGACAGTTTGGTTATGCTCGGAGGGATGGTCCTCATGACATGTTAATTCCTGACATAGTTTTTGACTTTGACAACGATACTCAAGGGCTTCGCCAGAGATTTATCAGAGCCTGGAGGATGCCAAGTAGGATAGACAGCAAGACACTGGGGCACAGGAATTCCATCCCGTTGGAACCTTATCTCAAGTGGGTACGAGCCCGCTCTCAGAAGTTAGTGATGCCTTATCCTCACATGCTCCCAGTAATCAAAGAACCAGTCTTGGAAGGGGAAGTGCCCTGCACTATTCAGCACCCTGATATGCCCACATCCTGGGAAGAGATGCAGAAGAGCTGGATCCAACTTAAGGAGGAAAGGAATTCTCTTGAGACTAGTCTACATGCCAGTGAAAGGAAGGTCCTGGAGCTCACCCGCCTGTTGCATGAGGAGAGGAATCTCAACACCTATATAGCTCCAAAGAGGATGCGTAGCATATTTTGGGATTGATTTGACTTTTTGTACTTTTGCCCATGAGGCTTTGATGTATTAAACAATGATTTCTTTAATGATAACGTGTGTTCCTTTTTGTCTACAACAAATTTGAACTTTCGAACCCTTGAATGCATTGCATAAACACATATCATACATCATGTGCATAGCAGGTTTTTTCCCCTTTTCAGGTTGCTTACAGTTCTTCGCTATTTATTTCAGCATCATGAATCACGAATCTTCATCAACTGAGACTTCCATCAAGGCTCTTCAGGTGCAGAATGCACAATTCCAGGAATTAATCAAGGGTCTGGCTCAAGGCCAAGAAGAACTGAAGGTTATGCTCCTGAAGAAGGAGAAGAAGAAGAAGAGAAGGACTATTCTGTTCAATTCGGGCCGAAGGTTTAACAATACTCTGCAACAGGAAGAGGCTGGTTCTTCTGTTGACAAGAATTCTCCTCAGGCAGAAGCAAGGGTTCCTAGTCCGGTAGTCTCCGACAACGAGACAGATTTTGAGGAAGAGCAGTACCCTCCTGCAGAAGATAGATACAAGCAACTGGAGGATAGGTTGAAAGCTATGGAGGTTCAACAGGCACCTGGGCTGGATTTCGGAGATCTGGGTTTGTCAACTGGTGTGATCATCCCTCACAAGTTCAAAGCACCATCCTTCTCTAAATATGACGGGGCGTCTTGTCCCAAGCTGCATCTAAGGTCCTATGTTCGGAAAATTCAGCCGTACTCTGCGGATAAGAATTTATGGATCCACTTCTTCCAGGAGAGTCTTTCAGGGACTCATCTCGAATGGTTCTATCAGCTGGATGGGACCAAGGTTCGAAACTGGGAGGAGTTGGCTACTGCTTTCTATAAGCAGTATCAATATAATGCCGACCTTGCCCCTACACGTACCCAACTCCAGGGTATGTCGCTAGGTGCAAGCGAAGGTTTTAAGGAGTACGCTCAGAAGTGGAGAGACCTGGCTGGCAGGGTGCAGCCTCCGTTGACTGATCGGGAGCTGGTAGACATGTTCTTGGGGACCCTATCTGGGCCGTTTTTCAACCATCTCATTGGGAATTCTTCTGCTGGGTTCACTGATTTAATCTTGACTGGAGAGAGAATTGAAGCTGGGTTGAAGTCTGGAAAGATTGTGAAGGGTGCATCGTCTAGTTCGGAAAAGAAACCATTCAAGAAGGAGTCTAGTGCAGTGTATGGTTCCAGGAAATCAGAGAGACCTGAGCACCGCCAATCTGTCAGTGCGGTGATGATTGCTAAGCCTGCTGCCGCTCCTCGGCCGAACAATCCTCAAAGGGCTGAAAGACCCCGGAGGGAGTTTACCCGATTAAGCATGACCCTATCGCAGATCCTGCCACAGTTGCTATCCACCAATTTGGTGACTGTCAGGGAAGCTCCGAAGTTCCCCAACACTACATCTCCTAAGTACAACCCGAACGCTCGTTGTGCTTACCATTCAGATAGCCCGGGGCACTCTACCGATGACTGTTGGGCGTTAAAGAACAAGCTGCAAGACCTTATTGACGCCAAAGAGGTACAGTTTGAGGCATCTGAAAAGCCTAATGTAGTGACAGCGCCCCTACCTGCTCATGGGGTAAATGCCATTGGGGACGAAGAGGAAGTTGATGAAGCTGAGTTTGATAGCTGGATTTACCCTACAGCCGACAGTGGACTCAACAATTGGAGCGCAAAAGACAATCTCCCTGTTTCTCTTGTTACTGAGTAATGAATTCCTATGTTTTGTTATTTTGTAATAAACAATGATAAACTCTATGGCCCGGTGTCTTACCCGAGGCACCGTGGTTCTATTTGTGAGGGCATACAAATTGTCATTTCATATATCATGAATGAAAATCTTGGACGTTTTTCGCATTACAAATATTGTGCTCCTTTTCTGTCTTTCTTTTCCTTTACATAATTTTCAAAACAGCTGTATTTACACACACACTCACTCATACAGGTTCCAATCCACTCTGGATCTCACTGGTAACAACTCTGCTACTGCCAATTATGACTTCGAAAATCCGATCAACTTAGCCGAAGACGAAGGTGAAGATGATTGCGAAGTGCCTGGCGAGCTTGCAAAACTGTTGCTTCAGGAAGAGAGGGCAATTCAACCCCATGAAGAGCCAGTGGAAACCATAAACCTAGGTACTGAGGTAGACAGGAAAGAGGTAAAGATTGGTGCCAACCTAGAGCTCAGCGTGAAGCAACGGTTAACTAAGATGCTGCATGATTATATGGAGATCTTTGCCTGGTCCTACGAAGACATGCCCGGGTTGGATACAGATATTGTGGTCCATCACTTGCCAACTAGGGAAGACTGCCCTCCAGTTAAGCAAAAGGTCCGTCGGATGCGTCCAGAGATGTCTGAGAAGATTAAAGCCGAGGTCATGAAACAATTTGATGCTGGGTTCCTTGCAGTGACTTCTTACCCTCAGTGGGTTGCTAATGTGGTGCCGGTACCAAAGAAGGACGGTAAGGTCAGAATGTGTGTCGATTACAGGGATCTGAACAGGGCCAGCCCCAAGGATGACTTCCCCTTACCTCACATTGATGTCCTTGTCGATAACACAGCTCAACACAAGGTGTCCTCTTTCATGGATGGTTTCTCAGGTTACAATCAGATCAAGATGGCACCTGAAGACATGGAAAAGACTACATTTGTCACTCAGTGGGACACCTTCTGTTACAAGGTCATGCCATTCGGGTTAAAGAACGCTGGGGCAACCTACCAACGTGCCATGGTTGCTTTATTTCATGACATGATCCATCATGAGATAGAGGTGTATGTTGACGACATGATCGCAAGGTCCCAAACTGAGGAAGAGCACTTAGATCATCTGCAGAAGTTGTTTGACCGGTTGAAACTGTACAAGCTGAGATTGAACCCGAACAAGTGCACCTTCGGGGTAAGATCGGGAAAGTTGCTAGGCTTTGTGGTCAGTGATAAAGGTATTCAAGTGGACCCTGCTAAGGTCAAAGCTATTCAAGAGATGCCAGTGCCCAGGACAGAGAAGGAAGTCAGAGGTTTTTTAGGACGCCTGAACTACATTGCTCGGTTCATCTCACATCTGACTGCTACCTGTGAGCCAATCTTCAAACTGCTGAAGAAAGATCAGGTAGTACGTTGGAATGATGAATGTCAGGCCGCCTTTGACAAAATCAAAGAGTATCTCCAAGAACCACCTATCCTTATACCACCGGTTGAAGGGAGACCTCTGATACTATACCTGACAGTGCTTGACAATTCAATGGGGTGTGTGCTGGGGCAGCATGACGAGTCTGGCCGAAAAGAGCATGCCATTTATTACCTTAGCAAAAAGTTTACCGACTGTGAGACCCGATACTCACTGCTTGAGAAAACTTGTTGCGCTTTGGTATGGGCTGCTCGCCGGCTGAGACAGTATATGCTGACTCACACTACCTTGTTGATCTCAAAAATGGATCCTATAAAGTACATATTCAAAAAGCCTGCTCTGTCTGGGAGAATTGCAAGATGGAAAATGATCTTGACGGAATACGACATTCAGTACACAACCCAGAAAGCCATCAAGGGAAGTGTATTGGCGGACCACCTGGCACATCAAGCTGTAAATGATTATCAGTCAATGAACTTCGAGTTTCCAGACGAGAGCATCATGATAGTAACAGATTGTGAAGTACCCGGACCGGATGAAGGACCTGAACCAGGATCCCGATGGTCTATGCACTTTGACGGAGCCTCCAATGCTTTGGGAAATGGTATCGGCGCCATCATCATATCTCCTCAAGGTACTCATACTCCACTCACTGCCCGGCTATGTTTCAACTGTACCAACAACATGGCGGAGTATGAGGCGTGTATCATGGGTCTTCAAGCTGCGATTGACCTAAGGATCAAATTTCTAAGTGTCTTCGGAGATTCCGCTCTTGTGATCAATCAGATCAAAGGAGAGTGGGATACGAAACATCCAAACTTGATTCCTTATAGAGAATGTGTGTTGACCCTGATCCCCCACTTCACAGAGATAACCTTTGAACACTTTCCACGAGAAGAGAATCAGTTGGCGGACGCGTTAGCTACAATGTCTTCAATGTTCAAAGTCAAATGGGATAATGAGGCTCCCCAGATCATCATCTGGAAACTGGACGAACCGGCATACTGTTGTGATCTCGAAACTGAATTGGTGACTGAGAAGCCTTGGTACCATGAGGTGAAGAGATATCTGGAAACTCAGGAATACCCTGAAGGTGCATCTGTCAACGATAAGAAATTCCTGAGGAGGTTCGCAGCCAAATTCTTCCTTAGCAACGGTATCCTGTATAAGAGAAACCATGATTCAACCTTACTGCGCTGTGTGGATAAAATTGAAGCAGAAAGGATCATGGAAGAGCTACATGAAGGGACCTTTGGTACACATTCCAGTGGGCATACTATGGCTAAGAAAATCCTACGGGCAGGATATTACTGGTCCACAATGGAAGCTGACTGCTACCAACATTCCAGGACATGCCACAAGTGCCATATTTATGCAGACAAGGTGCATGTTCCCCCGGTTCCCCTGAATGTTCTGACTGCGCCTTGGCCGTTTGCAATGTGGGGCATATATATGATCGGCGAGATTAAACCTACGGCATCCAATGGGCATCGCTTCATTCTGGTAGCGATTGATTATTTTACGAAGTGGGTTGAGGCAGCATCCTATGCTACGGTAACCAAGACTGTTGTGGCACGGTTCATTCGACATAACCTGATCTGTCGGTACGGCGTCCCTGAGCGGATTATTACAGACAACGGTACCAATCTGAACAATAAGATGATCGCTGAGCTCTGCGAACAGTTCAAAATACAGCACCACAATTCTTCTCCTTACAGACCGAAGATGAATGGGGCTGTTGAAGCAGCAAATAAGAACATCAAGAAAATCGTGCAGAAGATGACAGTGACCTATAAAGATTGGCACGAGATGTTACCGTTCGCTCTGTATGGGTACCGTACCTCAGCTAGGACGTCAACCGGGGCAACTCCTTTCTCTCTGGTTTATGGCATGGAGGCAGTCTTGCCGATCGAAGTGCAAATACCCTCTCTCCGGATAATGAAGGATGCAAATCTGAACGAAGATGATTGGATCCAGACACGACTTGATCAACTCAACCTCATTGACGAAAAGAGACTTGCTGCTATCTGTCATGGTCAGACGTATCAGAAACGGATGATCAGGGCGTTTAACAAAAAAGTCAGACCACAGGAATATCAAGTTAGGGATCTGGTAATCAAGAGAATCATCCTTCCTCAGAGTGATCCAAGGGGCAAATGGACCCCTACGTACGAAGGGCCATTTGTGGTTAAGCATGTGTTCTCAGGAGGAGCCATGATATTGACCAACATGGACGGTGACGACCTTCCTCACCCCGCCAATGCAGACATAGTAAAAAAATACTACGCATGAAAAAAGACCCGCTAGGCTGACATGCCTAGGCAAAAATTAGGGCTTCCCGTCGAACCAAAAGGGTTCGGGCAAAATGAAGGGATGAAAATGAAAAAATCTGTACACCCGGCAAGTCGAAAACCTGAAAAGGCGGCTTGGGCAAAAATGGGTATCCCGGTGGACTGAAAACCCGAGAGGGCGGTCCAGGCAAAAATTAGGGATAAAAGCGTAATACTATGTCTCATTGATCACTTTGCATCCGGTATCTACATCAAGTTCAAACGGCATCGATCAGTCAGCTTCACCTTCAACCAAGGACATCAAGTGATGAGACGCTCGGAGTTATAAAGGCAATAGCAGAGTTGAAACCCAGTGGATCACTCATTTCACACAGCTGTTTTATTTTCTTTTGTACAATATTTGTATAAACTCTTTTGTTCGGCGACGTTCTCTTACTAGGACGTCAGCCTCTTGTACACAAAACGCCTATTTACAGGCCATTCAAAATCAATACAAATATATTTTCAGTTAAACGTGCCAAGTGTTTTTCTTTTTCTGTTTTGTTTTGCGAAGAACGTCCAAGGTTCAATTTGTGATATATGCATTGACAATAGTTTGCTAACTCATAAATATTTGCATACGAAACAAAGGAATTAATTACAGGTGACACTAGAAACAGGGGCAATAAAGATTTGTCTGAGCAGTCTAATTGTTCTATCCTCCAAGGTACCGAGGTAGGTTCAGCTAAAGAATATAACCAGTACATATTAATTCCCCAGAGAGTGATTCAACAGTGCATTATTCTCCAAGCAGTTATCAAATCTCAAGGAAGCTGAGTATCCTCCAATAGATCTCAACCTTCCCCAGCAGTATATATATATTCATAACAAGCATCCCCGGCAGTCTTGGTCTAAAGATTGTTCCCCGGCGGTATATCAATATTCAAAGGAATCACTTCCCCAGCATATCAAAACTTCCCCAAGAGTCCAGTCCAATCCAATTCCTCAGGAAAGATGGAATTCATATCCCCAAGCAGTAAGCTTATCCCCAGTAGATTCTGGAAGCTTATCCCCTCACAGAGCACGAACGCGTCGTCCGGCTTGATTTAAAGAGTTATTTCCTTAACAGGATATAACTGGGTTATCCTCCGCCAAAAGCCACGGAAAGAGCGTCCTCGACGAAGTCTTCTTACCCCAGCGAAGTCCATCAATATTTCCAATACAACAAAGATATCCTCAGCAAGTCATTATCAACAACTCAGCAAGGCATCCCTCTTCCCACAGAGTATTGCTTCCCAGTATGGTCGCTAGAGTATCTTTTCTCCCCGCAGAATCTTCCATTTGCCAAGTTTATTCCTCAACGGAGTCATCCTCTCCTACCGGTATTCTTGCAATTATTATCCCCAGCGGAAGCAAAGATCTAATTTTTCAACATCAGCCCAGGATACGACTTCCCGGCACCCGTCAAGGATTTACTTTCCTAGACAAAAACATACATAAAGCATCACGTACATCATTATAGCACGCATAGATACATCATATCATGCAAATCTCATTTATGTTGAGAACATCATTGCTTAATCTATATCATGCATTACACATAACTGACCTTTACCTTTCAGGAAGGATGCAGTTAAAATTCTCAAACATATTTCAAAGCCTTCTCTAGTCCAGCTAAATCGACTCCCAACAGATTTTTCTGACGAAGACTCAGTAGTGATAGTCTCCTATGGTTCCCTCTCCGACGGCGAGTGAGGTGGTAATTCCTTTTTCAGATGTTTCCCTCTCCAACGGTGAGTGTGAGGTGATAGTCTCCTTTTCAGATGTTTCCCTCTCCGATGGTGAGTGTGAGGTGATAGTCTCCTATGGTTCCCTCTCCGACGACGAGTGAGGTGGTAATTCCTTTTTCAGATGTTTCCCTCTCCGACGGTGAGTGTGAGGTGATAGTCTCCTATGGTTCCCTCTCCGACGGAGAGTGAGGTGGTAATTCCTTTTTCAGATGTTTCCCTCTCCGACGGTGAGTGTGAGGTGATAGTCTCCTATGGTTCCCTCTCCGACGGCGAGTGAGGTGGTAATTCCTTTTTCAGATGTTTCCCTCTCCGACGGTGAGTGTGAGGTGATAGTCTCCTATGGTTCCCTCTCCGACGGTGAGTGTGAGGTGGTAAGTCCTTTTCAGATGTTTCCCTCTCCGACGGTGAGTGAGGTGATAGTCTCCTATGGTTCCCTCTCCGACGGTGAGTGAGGTGGTAAGTCCTTTTCAGATGTTTCCCTCTCCAACGGTGAGTGAGGTGATAGTCTCCTATGGTTCCCTCTCCGACGGTGAGTGAGGTGGTAAGTCCTTTTCAGATGTTCCCCTCTCCGACGGTGAGTGAGGAGATAATCTCCTATGGCTCCCTCTCCGACGGTGAGTGAGGTGATAATTCCTTCTCTTATGGTTCCCTCTCCGACGGTGAGTGAGGTGACATTTCCCTTTCAGATTATAATTACCTATGGTTTTCTTCCCAACACTGCGAAGATGGTAGGTCCCACCAAGATTTTTCTCAACGAGCGTTGTTGAAGTTAAAATCACCCAAGGTTCTCTTACCATTCATGCTAAGGCAGTAACCATACCTGGTTCATTCATCATCTTTCGAAGCTCCAGATTCAGCTCCTGTATCCAGTCAGGACACATCTATACCAAGCATCTGAAAACCAACTCCTGCAACGTGTCAGGTACTCATGTTTCTTTTGCAGGTATGCAGGTTCTCGCTAAGGAATCTCTTACGCGATCAACATCCAGATGGCATCTATAAGCCCATCATCCTATCCAGCAACATCTAAATGGCATCTATAAACCCATTCCACCATCACTACTACTATGTGAGCGCAAATTTCTGGGCACTCTAGTGTCCAATCATCTTCTACCTTCGGATTACGAAAGGCACGTCAGCCAATCTGCATCCTCAGATCTAAGAAGATTGAATAGGGGCAACTGTTGTACCCCAAAATTTGCCCTCCCATATTCTCCAAGAAATTGCCAAGCCAAGCTGCAAAATTCCCCAAGGGTTGCATAGTCAAAGATCCCCCATACAGTCAAAACTAGGGTTTGTGTTCTAAGCAAGAAAATGAAGTTTTCAAAGGTCCAATCAAGTCTCACATGCCTACAAATATGGTCAAGCATCCTCATATCAAGTTTCAAGGCATTCAGCTCAAAATTGCACAGTCAAAAACCCTAATTGCACTACAGTCAACTGTAGGGACAAAATGGTCATTTGACAGTCAAAAGTTCAAATCTTGGTCAACATATCATTTTGAAGCCACAAACATCATTTGATCAAGGCTTGATCATGATTCTCAAAATTTGGCTCAGAAAATCATCAAGGTGCAAAAGTTTCCTTATTTGGACAGCTGAAAAAGTCAACTGAAAGTGACCAGGGCATAACTTTCACATGGATTATCAGAAAAATTCCATCCAAAGCTCATTTTGAAGAGAAAGGCATTTCCTACAACTCATCTTCATACTTCAAGTCCAATAAATGCTCTCACAAAAAGTTATCAATTTCAACATTATAGGTCATTTTCAAAAGTCAACAAAAAGGGACTTTAAGTAAAAGGCCATAACTTGAGATTGGTAAATCAAAATGACATGGGACCAAAGGTATTGGTTGGAGGACTCAAAGACCTTTCCAAAATGTCCAAGAACATGATAAAAGCTTAAATATTGAGCAAGTTATGCCTTGTGGAAGTTGGGAAATTTTTGGATATTTTGAAAAGTCAACATTACTTCAAATGACCTAAAAATGCTAATGGGCCCATTTTTCTTCCATGATTCATCATCCATGACATGTGCACGACCACTTGGCCCAAAGGGAAGTATTTTCTCATTTTTTATTTATTTATTTGAATTTTTATTTATATTAATTCATTTAAATCATTTAAATATATGAAAAATATTTAACTCACCCTAACCAATCTTTTTCTACATGTTTTAGACTCAATATTTCGTGCATATGCAATTATGGAAAGATTTGGGTTGATTGGCTTGATTGAGAGCAAAGAACACATGGAAAAAGATATGAAAAGATCTTAAGAAATCAAATATTCAAAATCATGATTACAAGAGATTTGATTGAGTTTTTCTTAACCTAATGCATTCACTACATATGCCTGATCACAACCCTAATCACAATAGACTCTAAGCTGCGCAGAAGAACCAAGAACAAACTTGAAAAATTGTCAAAAAAAGTCAAAACTGAAATCATCTTTACAAGACGATTCAAGGCATAAAAACTATTCCATTAGCTTCCTTGAAGGTTCCTGAACGTATTACAATCACAAACATCCATTCAAACTCCAAGAATTGGTAACATGAACGCAAGCTGTATTAAGAAAATTTCATAATCGTATATCATCTTCCATGCATTATTTGTGAAATTTATTCATTGATTCATGTTCATTATGATGTTTTGAAGCTAACCATATGCCTTAATTTGATTATTATGCTGTATATGAGATTTCACCATGCTTGCGTTCTAGGGTTTGCAGGACCTCAAATTAGGGATTCTTAAAAGAGGAAAAATTGGCCCTCAAGACCATGACCATTAGAATCAGTGCATCTGGATGAAGAAGATACCACACTCGCGATCAATTTATGAACACTATAGTGCTATTCGCTATTTTCTCTAAAGCCACCTAATAGAACGCGTCTAAAACCGTTGCAATATGTTCTTGTTTCAGAAAAAAGAAAACACGCGAGGAAGATGATGTGTTGGCAAACGCTGGTTGGCTCTTTTAAATCAGCGCGCGTTTTTATGTTTTTTGTGGCCACTAACCAATTTTTATTTTTGTTATTTATTCGTTATTGTATATACAAAGTGCGCGTTTGGATCAGATGGCAAGCGTGAGGTTTGGCAAAGCATATGACCTGGGTTCGAGCCCCAGGTCTTCAGTAATTTCCATGTTATTTTTCTATTAACCATCACATGCAGCTTCGCTCACTGGAGTCCATGGTACATCTCCTCATCAGGCCAGCCACGCGTATGTCTAAGACAATCCAAGGGTGCGAAATTGATGAACACCATAAACTCAGGTCAACGTTGCTACACGCTACCTGGAAAGTCAAACGGACCCATGTCTTATTGGGCCTGGATTTCTAAAGCATACCTCCATATTGGGGCCTGAACCCCCCCTGGTTTGCAATTCTCTACATTTTCTTCATATTTTATTTTCAATTGTTACATTATTTTCTTTATTGTTTTAATTTAATTAATTATTTTTTTACAAAATATAAAAAATGCCTAAAAATCAGAAAAGATAAAAAACATGATAAATATTTTTATTTTAATATTTTCTTGTAAATAAATGCTTGGAAATTAATTAGTTTAAAATAGGTTTGCAATTTTAATTCTTTTAATAAAAAAAATCTAAAAAAACATAGAAATAGGTTTAATAAATGTTTTATTCCTTTTTAATCTTTCTTTTTCACCATAATGTTATTTCTTTTACTTATTTTCATAATTAAAATTGTAAATTAATTAGGATTTCATTTAGGTTAAAAAACTTCAATATTTTCTTAATAACTTAAAAATAATTAGAATTAGGTTTAGCATTTTATTTTTATTTTAATTAACTCCTTTTTTCATTAAATCCTAAAATACATAAAAATACCAAAAAAAACAAAAACAATTCCTTTCCTTAAATTAATTAATTCATGTAATTTTAACATTTTGCAAAAGGGTCCAACGCCCTCCTTTCGACTTAATTGTTTAATTTCGCATATTTATTTTATTTCGCTTGAATAATTATGTACCTCTCCCGAAGCCTTGTAACGTTTTAATTACTTCTCGTACTTTACTTTATTTGCTTTATTCATTTTCCGTCAAATCGGGTCCTGGTTAATTTTGGCGATGTGGACCCGCGCCATTTGTAATAGCTTTAGATTTACTTTCCTCGCAACTTTTAACTGTTAAACAAAGCATGCAAGAATAAATGTCCAAATAAAATCAAGCATAGAACACCAATAACATGACAAGACAAATGCAAATGAAAACGGCACACGAATCGCACACACCACCCCTAGGGTACGCCTCACTGTTGCCTTGCCTTCGAAAGGTGATCGTCGAGTAGAGGATGTCTTAGTAAGTCCTCATGATCCGGGAACCTGGCATGAGGGTAGCTTCTAAGGTGTCTTCCTATTGCTCCGGTGATCACCATGTCCCGAACCTCGAATTGACCCGAACACCTCCAACGGTGGTGCTACCTACCTCTCAATGGTGGGATGGCACTACTTTAAAGGACATTTACACAGATGAATTCCTTAGGGTAGGTAGACGACTCGTGGATACTTGCTCTAATTCAAAATAAAATAAATCAAAAATACTTTTCACACCAACACATTTTCAAAAAGCTTTCGAAAGCAATTTTTCAAACACTCTTGAGGACCGATACAAGAGTCGAACTGGAATTTTCAAAGAAACTTTTTTTAAAACCCGCAATTGAAAAGCAAACAAACCATTTTTGAAAACACAATGAGCAAGTATTTAAGAGCCCATGGATAACCATGGATAGAAAGGGTGCTAACACCTTCCCTTTCTATAACCTACCTCCCGAACCGAGAGCAATCTCTTTAAGGAATTTTTCTGTGCTTTTGTCCTTTCCATTTGGAGAAAATAAAAGACGGTGGCGACTCTTGCTTCCGCGACATTTCGCGAACCAGCTTTAAACAGTCAGTTCCAGATCCACCGATCACACCCCCCAATTCCATTTTGGAATTGAGATAAATTTCTTACTTTGCAAAAAGTTGATTACAAGAGAAGTGTTCCAAGAACAACCATATAAACTATAACCATTTGATGTTGATTCAACCCATTTTCTTCTTTTGACCTTGAGCAAGACCAAGACACAAGAGATCCAATTGATTCTCAGTCTCACGCTACTCCTTTATGAGATCCATAATCTCCAAAGCTTTCACTCGATCGAATCCAATTGTGAACTATTAACCACAAGAACTTCCAACCCAATATTCTCGATTACACAAACCTAATTGGATGTTATCAAACCTCATCTAGATGACACCCTAACAAAAAATGATGATGTGTAGTTTGTTAGTGTGTATGCATAGGTTGGAGGTTGAAGATGAAGAGCAATGGTGGTAAGTGTTTATAGTTTCATCAAGTCGAAATGATGCATGTATGATGTATTTATAGTTGAGGAAATATGATGGAAAAGAGGCAAACTTCAAAATTTAAAAAACGGTTAAAAAATTGACCAAACAAACAGGATATGTCGGAACATATGAGCTATGTGCCGACACATGATGAAAAAAATTGACACATGTGCCTACCTTGAATAAGTCATGTGTCAACACATGAGAAACAAAGACTACAAACTTTAATAATGTAGTACATGTGTCGGTCTAAAAATCGTATGTATCGTCACATACTACTATTTTTCATAATGGGCCGACCTAAAATGGTTTATGTTTCGACCTGTGCAAGACAGAGACGACAAGCTTTAATATTGAGGTACATGTGTCGGCCTGAAAATCGTATGTGTCGGCACATGCAATAAATTTTTGTGTAGAAAATGATTTTTCATGTTTGATACTAATTCCAAAGTTTTTCTAGATGTTTCCTATGACCTCTAATGCAAGGGTGCACCAAAACGACTCAAAGGTATTGTCCAATATATGAAATGCTAAGTTTTCCTTGTTTTGACATCATGTAAAACATCTAATTAAAAAGTTGCACTCACATATTCCCCCTTTTTTATGATGGCAAAACTTGCGACGTTGCATTTCATGTCTTCATTGAAGGCTCCCCCTAATTTTGTATTTCTCAACTTCATTTCACATATAATTCTCCCCCTTTGACAACATAAAAAAGAAAGATAGCACATCATGAGGAGTATCATGATTCAATGCAAATACAAATATATCACACAGAGACATTTTTACAAAAAATAACGTGCATTAACATGTCTCCATATATATGTAATGACGCAAGATTGATAAATAACCAACACAACTCATTACCAACAAGTAATGCAATGCATAAATAATAATGAATGTTATATAAAAAACAAACTTCTTGAGTTGCTTCTCTAGCGTCACGATTACGTAACACGTCACAATGGAACTCCCGATACTACACATGCATGTGCCTATCTTGGCGTAAAATACATCACCACTAAATCCATGACGAAAATGTCGTCATAACATGTGGCACAACTACAACAAGAGTTGCATTTGCAAGATAACACACATATATTCAAGTTATGTGATAATGCATACAATAATAATAGCAAATATGCTTGTACACAAAGAATATATATTTTAAATGATATAGCGTTAATACATGAAGTCACTATAAATATATAAATTGAAAACACGCAATGATTGTCAATTGAAATTTTTGGAAATGAACATATTTATCATTTTGAATATATCAAGAATTTGGAATAAAAACATGCAAAAATAAAGGTCTTACTTTCAAAGAGAAATTTAGAACAACATTACCTCAATATTGATGGAATAAAAGATGCACTCACATGATGTTAAATACTCAAACAAGGGTTAGAGCAAACGTGTTAAAGTGCATGCAAAAAGGTAATTTAAGCAACATTGGAGATATCAATAATCCACAATTCCCCATGTATATTTAAAAATGGTTCAGTTGCAAGAGGTTTTGTAAAAGTATCGGCAAGTTGATTTTTACTATCAATATGATCAAATACAAAATCTCATTTTTCAACATGACCGCGAAGGAAGTGGTGACATATCTCAATATGTTTAGTGTGAGAATGTAGGATTAGGTTCTAGGTTAGATTAATTGCACTAGTGTTGTCGCGCATGATAGGAATACGATAAATATTTATGTCAAAGGCAAGTAATTTTTGCTTAAGCCATAAGATTTGGGCACAACAACTACCGGATGCCACATATTCCGCCTCAGTCGTTGACAAAGCTACGAAAACTTGCTTTTTATTATGTCAACTAACTAAGGATTTTGAAAACATGTGACAAGTTACACTAGTACTTTTCCTATTCTATTTTCAACTGAAAAAAATCAGAATCGGAGTAACCAACCAAGATACAATTGCTTCCCTTGGAATACCAAAGCTTAAACTTATAAGTACAGTTGAGGTATCTAAGAATACGTTTAACTGCTTATAAGTGTGATTCCTAGGGAGCTGATTAATATCAAGCACACGTGCAAACACTAAACATAATATCATTCTTAAATGCTATAAGATATAAAAGAGATCCAATTATACCTCTATATTTTTTGATGTCTACATGCTTACCCTTTTCAACTTTATCCAAGTTTCCATTTGTTTCCATAGGAGTATCAATTTGCTTTGCATCATCCATGCCGAATCATTTTAGTAATTTGAGACAATACTTTTCTTGACACACACATTTTCCTTCCTTGAATTGTTTTGTTTGAATTCCAAGAAAGTAATTTAACTCTCTCATGAGACTCATTTCAAACTCTCTCTGCATAAGCTTAGAGAATTCCTTGACAAGTTGCATGTTACTTGATCCAAAAACGATATCATCAGAATAAATTTGTACAAGAAGAATGTGTTTTGCTTGATGTTTGATGATGAGAGTTGTGTCTACCTTCCCTCTTGAGTATCCTTGGTCAATCTAGAACTTGCTAAGTCGCTTATACCATGCCCAGGGGCTTGTTTAAGACCATACAAAGCTTGTTTTAAAATGACAACATGATTAGGATATTCATGATTTTAAAAACCGGGAGGTTGTGAAACATACACCTCTTCATTTATGTACCCGTTATGGAACAAACTTTTCACGTCCATTTGATATAATTTGAAGTTCTTGGAAAATGCATATGCCAGTAAAGGGCGTATAGCCTCGAGTCAGGAAACTGAAGCGTAAATCTCTTCATAATCAATGTCTTCCTCTTGGTTATACCCTTGAGCCACTAGTTAGGCCTTATTCCTTGTTATCACACTGTGTTCGTCGAGTTTATTCCTAAAAACCCTTATAGTGCCTAAAACTTGGTGATTTCATGAACAAGGGTCAAGATACCAAATGTCATTTCTTTCAAATTGATTCAATTCTTCTTCCATAGCCATAATTCATTGCTCAACAAGTAAGGCATATTTAGCATTTTTAGTTTCAACTTGTGATACGTACGTGCGGTGATAACAGAAATTACTTATCTTAGATTGGGTTGTTACGCCTTTTGTGATGTCTCCAAGAATGTTGTCAATTGGATGATCCTTGGAGGTTATCCACTCCAATGGAATACCATCATCTTATTTGTGACTTTCATCATCCTCGTTTTCTTGATTGTCATCTTATTCCTCCTCAAGCATCACCTATTTAGGTTAATCAATTCCTTGTTCGATGTTTTTGAGTATTTCTTCTATAGATGCACATGCACCATGAAAAGTAGTATCTTTCCCAACACTATTTGGGCAAGACTCGTCAAAGGTAACATGAACCGACTCTTTAACAATAAGAAATATCTTATTATAAAATCTATATTCTTTACTAGATTGAGAGTATTTAAGTAAGATACCTTCATCGTATTTAGCGTCAAATTTTTGAAGGTTATCCTTTCCATTGTTTAAAACAAAGAATTTTCATCCAAAGACATAAATATGTGATAAATTTGGTTTTCTACCTTTTAAAAGTTCATATGGTGTTTTGTCTAAGATAATACGAATAAGTGCCCTATTTAAGACATAACACGGTGTGCCAATAGCATTGGCCCAAAAATATTTTGGTTGACCATGACCATTGAGCATTGTTCTTGCAAACTCCTCTAAAACACGATTCTTTCGCTCCATAACACCATTTTGTTGTGGAGTTCTAGGAGATAAAAATTTATGTTCAATACCATATTTATCATAATATTCTTCAAAGAGAAGTTTTTCAAATTCACATCCATGACCACTTTGAATAGTAATAATTTTTTAGTTTAATTTGTTTTGGGATAACTTTGTGAAACATGTGAAAGCAATGAATTGTTTCATCTTTGCTATGTAAAAAGATAGTCCAACAAAATCTTGAGTAATCATCTACAATTACAAAACCATAAAAATTATCACCTAGGCTTCTATTCTGTTAAGGACCAAAAAGATCCATGTGGAGAAGCTCAAGAGGTCTCGAAGTTGAAACAATGTTTTTAGATTTAAATAAGACTCTTTTTTTCTTTCTCTTTTGACATGCATCACATCGGTGGTCTTTTGAAAACTTTATTTTTGGTAGATCGATTACTAAATCTTTTGCAACTAACTTATTAAGTATATCAAAGTTGATGTGTGTTAAGCGTCTATGTCATAACAATGAATCTTCACTCAGGGTGACAAGACACTTAACATCCTTCAAAGATACATCTTTCTAGTTTAGCATATAGATATTGTTTACCATCAAGACATTAAACCTACAACTATTATTTTCATTATGTATTATCATGCAACTATCTTTGGCAAAAGTAACCTTATAACCATTGTCGCACAATTGACTAATGCTAAGAAGACTATGTCTAAGGCCTTAAACTAACATAACATCAGAGATAGTAATAGACGAGGGATTATCTATACTACCTTTTCCAAGTATGGAACCTTTGTTATGATCATCGTATGATACATAACCTTTCTTTTCCACAAAGCCGGAGAATAAAGAGATGTCTCCCAGTATGTGCCTTGAGCATCCACTATCGAGAATCCATTTACCCATCATAGAGTCAAGACATTCAACCTACTAAAACAAACAAAGGTGGTAGGTAACCAATTCTCATTGGATCCTTGGGAGTGAGTAAACAATTGGTTTCATTTGGGAAACCATTGGAAAATACCTTTAGGAACTAAGAAACACCTAAATTTTCATTTTTCAATAGTATGGTCTTTCTTGTAACAATAGTGACACGATAAATTTTGATGAGATTTACTTTTTCTATTTGAACCTTTTTTATAAGACTCTGCTTTTTATATGGATTTTCAAAAGACTTTTCAATATTTTGGGAATCAATAGAAAATGTAACACATGGTTGTAATTCCTTGTCCAATTTGATTTTAAGAGCTCTTGTCTCTTGTTTCCAAATCTCACAAGTTTCATAACCGGACCAATATGGTTCCTCATCCTCCTTATTATTCTTTTGACTATCTACAATAGATTGTTTTAGTGCTTCCAATTTCTTGTTGGTTTCTATAACCTTTGCTTCCAAATATATAAAAAATCTTTCATTGGAAGCTAATTTATGGAAAGCCTTAGATGTGTCTCTATGTATATTTTCAAAATTATTTTTAAATTCAACAAAAGACAACTTATCAAAATTATCGTATTTATAATTACTGACATTCTTTTTCTTGCTTCTATTTTAATTGGCCATGAGACACAAGTTTTCCTCTTCTTCACTATCACTTGAACTTTTCTTATTTGAGGCATCGTTATCGCTATCCCAAGCAACATAAAATCTTCTAGCTTTGCTAGATTTGTTGTGTTGGTCTTTTCCTTTCGCTTTGTCATGAGATGGACATTACGATCTATAGTGACCCAGTTTTCCACACTCATCACATAGACTCCTTGACCTACCCTTTTTGTTGTCTTCTTATTTAAAGGATGCGGCGTGTCTTCTAAATTTCAGAATATTTTTGTCGGAGTACTTGACACTATTCATTTGAATGTATCAATTATATATCCTCACAAACAATCACATTTTTTCATCATCTGAATCTTCATAATCACTAGAATCATTATCATTAATGTGCTCTCCTTTTGAGGACCCTGAACAAGAAGCCCTAAGAGCTCTAAATTTCGTTCCTTCCTCCTTATCCATGTTTTTCTCCTTTTTCATATTATTCTCATTTTTCTTTTCATGATTCTCTAAGAAAGTGAGTTCTTGCTCATGTTCTTCTATCTTTCCAAACAAAGTAGTGAGATCAAGTGTTGTAAGATCATTAGCTTCCTTGATCGCGGTGACCTTTGATTGTCAATTCCTTGTAAGACATCTCAAAACTTTGTTAGTAGCAATAGCATTGGAAATAGTATTACCTAGTGCATTTAAGCGATTAATGAGAAGAGCATACCTCTTTTGCATTTGAGCAATGGTTTCACCATGCTTGATGCGAAAGATTTTAAATTCTTTTTAAGTGTGTTAATTCTATCTTGTTTGACCTCATTGGTTCCCTCATGGGAAACTTGCAACGTTTCCCACATAGATTTAGAAGTTTCACAATGGTAAAAGCGATAAAACTCATCAACACCAAGAGTGGATATGAGAATACTTTGAGCTTTCCAATCATGTCTCCAGTTCTTTCTATTATCATCATTACATTGTGCTTCCGACTTAGGTGTGACAACACAATTATCATTTGTTTGAGTGATCGGTGTTGGGCCATTTAAAATAGCTTCCCACACACCTTTGTCATATGACTTGATATGAATACACATACAAGCTTTCCAATAACCATAGTTTTCTTCCGTAAAAATTGGCGCTCTATTATACGCTCCTTTAGGTTCGTTATCCATTTTCTAATAAGAGTTTTGAATCACGTATTTAATCGGAGCTCGTGATACCACTTTCTATATGACGGCGACTTATCTAGAGGGGGTGAATAAATACCCAAGTAAAAATAACTTTCAAAATTGTAATTAAAATCGTATTTTAAAAGATAATATTGCCCGGAATATTTTTAGCCTAGATCGAAAAGTTGTCTAAATAACCTAGTTATTGGAAACTCGGATATGCTAGAGCCAAAAAAATAACAATGATATAAACAATTAACACAACCGTTTAAAAATTAATTGATTATCAAAAAACACTTTAGCAACTTATTTCCAATGCAATTGCATTAAAAACAGAACTTGAAAATTTATCAAAAACTTGGTGTGCAATCAATTTTTCATATTTTTCTTTTGATATTTGTTTATTAGAAAACAACTCTTACAATCAAAGTGATTATAAGAAGATCAACAAAGCAATTTAAATTTTAACAGTCAAAGAAAAATTATATATGAATCGATCAATCAAACACCAAGTTCAACAAATTGCATATAGAAAATAAATGAGAGTAAGAGAGAGAGAGAGAGAGAGAGAGAGAGAGAGAGAGAGAGAGAGAGAGAGAGAGAGAGAGAGAGAGAGAGAGAGAGAGAGAGAGAGAGAGAGAGAGAGAGAGAGAGAAAGAGAGAGAGAGAGAGAGAGAGAGAGAGAGATAACAACACAAGGATTTGTTTAGGAAGTTTACCAATCGTCCTCACTATGGCTATGTCTCCCCCCAATTCTGTTTTGGAATTTAGATAAATTTCTTACATTCCAAAAAGTTTATCATAAGAGAAGTGTTCCAAGAGCAACCCTACAAACCCTAAATGTTTGTAGTTGATTCAACCCCTTCTCTTATTTTGATCTTAAGAAAGACAAAAACACAATAGATCTAATTGATTCATTGTATTACACTACTCCTTTGCGAGATGCACAATCTCCAAAGCTTTCACTCGATTGAATCGAATTGTGAACTATTGACAACAATAACTTCAGATATGATTCACTGTCTCGCACTACTCCTTTGCAAGATCTCCAATATTTAAAGTTTTCGTTCGTCCAAATCCACTATTGTGAAGTCTTGAACAAAACCCTCTAATCTACCAAATATATGGGAGGACAACCCCTGGGTTTTTCCGGATGAAACCCCCCATAATTCTCAACCTAATATTCTCAGTTACACAAAGCTAATTGGATGTTATCAAACCTCGTCTAGATGGCACCCCAACAAAAAATTATTATGTGTAGTTTGTTAGTGTGTATGCATAGGTTGAAGGTTAAAGATGAAGAGCCATGGTGATAAGTGTTTATAGTTTCATTAATTTGAAATGATGCATGTATGATGTATTTATAATTGAGGAAATATGATGGCAAAGAGACAAATTTCGAAATTTAAAAAACAATTAAAAAATTAAGCAAACAAATAGGATGTGTCGGCACATGCGAGCTATGTGCCAACACATGATGACAAAAATTGACACATGTGCCAACCTAAAATGAGTCATGTGTTGACACATGAGAAATAAAGACTACATGCTTTAATAATATAGTACATATGCTGACTTGAAAATAGTATGTTCTAGCACATACTGTTATCTTTCATAATGTGCCGACCTGAAATGCTTTATGTGTCGAGTTGTGCAAGACATAGACTAAAAGCTTTAATATTTAGGTACATGTGTTGGCCCTAAAAGCGTATGTGCCGTAACATCCAACTAATTATTGTGTAGAAACATATTTTTCATGTTTGATACTAATTTCAAGGTTGTTCTAGATGTTTCCTAAGACTTCTAATGCAAGGGTGCACCAAAATGAATCAAAGATACCGTCGAATATACATAAATGATAAGTTTTCCTAGTTATGAAATTATGCTAAACATATAATGGTGAAGTTGCACTCACACAATTCACTTATGTTCCCCACCGAGCCAACTAGGGATCTGATACCACTTGTTGCATTTATTTTGTTGTTAACATTGTTGAATAAACCTGACTTTTCTGTAAATACGTTTAGTTTGTGTTTATTTGTGTTTTTGTGTACATAGTGTACCGTTTGATGTTTTCCATTCATTTTGTAGGTATTTGTTGCATTTTGGATAATTGAGGAATAATGTGTCGAAGGCACGACTCCAGATGCATGTTTTCAGAATTAAAGATCAGTTTTGGGACTTGCTGTCCAAGAGAGCCCGCTTAATTAGCACGCAGAGGCCGCTAAGCGTGAATAACGCTCAACGTATTTTGTAGCGTGCTGCTTGCATTTGATATTTTGGCAAAACCAATTTTTTGAAGCTTGTATAGCGTGGATAGCGTGCTTAGCGCGGTTTAGGTCGATTTAGTGTGTAAATATCACGCAACCCGCTTAGCACGCTGAGGCCGCTTAGCGCGGTCTGCTGAGATTTGCTTTATAACTTTATTTTCAATTTATTTTTTGTTATGGTTTTGGGGAAGTTTTTTCTCCCAACTCTATCAACCTATAAATTTTCTTAGGATTAACTTAGATAACAACCATGGAGCTTACATACAGATGACATGGGGTGGATTGATCTTTGATCGGCACTGACAAACAGGTAGATCTGTGGTTCATTTCTCTTTCTCTTTGAGTATTCTCTATTGGTTGGATTTGTATTAATATTTTCTTTGAACTCATGTATATTTGTCGCCCTTGGTGTTATATAAAAATTGCTTCATGATTCTTTGTCGATTGTTGTCCTGGATTTTTACTCTGTGTTAGGGATTTGAGTTGTTATAAACATATACTGCTTAGACTCTTATCTAGGATGATTATCTATTAGTTTCTGAACTCTAGAGATAAATTAGGAGCTGACATCTACTTGGGTATCTGAGATTAATGCCTCTGTATTATTTGTGTCGCTCTGAGAGATTGTCAATGCAAGCAAGCGCGGTTGACTTCTGTGTTGTTGAGGTGGTTGAGAGATCGCTACCTAGGTGATGCAGCTGACCTCTCAATTTGGGTTAGAAATGACTTAGGTTGTGAGTGATACGTAGTGAAATTTATGAACATTGTAAGTCGAGTATAACAGGTCGATAGGTTTAAGTCCGTGAGAAATAGTATATATGCATACTTGATAAGTTATTCCTTTTTCCTTTTTATACATTCATTTTCTGTTAATACTTTTTCTTTTAACCCATTCAACCCCAAAATCATTAATGATAGATTTTTCTAATGACATTTCAATACACCAATCTCCATAGACACGATACGATATAACCTAAATATCACCCGGTAAATTTATAATTTACTTTTTGCTTTCCGCTCTACGGCAGCAACAAAATGGTGTCTTTGTCGGGGATTGGTTCTATTGTTTTCGCATTGCGATAATTCCTTTGTTTTTGAGTTTTGTAATTAATGTATATGTTGTATAGAATGTGTACATAAACTTGTCTTTTACTTGTAAATGTTTCATGTTTATTTTACATACTTGTTCATATATGGGTTTTTTTTCACGTACTGTTGTGAATTGTCTCGTTTTTGTAACATTTGTTGTATGGATGTTAGGACACTTTCTTTAGGTTTGTGCGGTGTGACAATACCATGGCATGACGAGAGGAGGTTACTAGCTCACACAATAAAGGCGTCGAGCTTACGACGTAAAACAAACATGTTTTGTTTGTATTCGTTTATGTATGTGTTGACTTGTGTTTTAACAAGTTGAAATTGGACCTGTTTTAAATTCTCAAATTTTCACTTTTCAACTTGTTAATTCGTTTTCACCCGTTAGTTTTGTTATGTCAATTTGTGTTTTTCCACAAGCTTGTCGTGTTTAGCTTGTGGAAGTGTGTTTGTATGTTGTAAATATTGTACATGTGTTTAAGATTGTGTAGGTGAATGTGGAGGCTGCATTGCTGTCTGCTGAACTAGTTTTTGCTATTCTGGCGTAGCGCGCTTGATCGTGCTTAGTGCGCCCTGCTGTGCAGATCCACTGAATTCTTTTTAATTTTTTGATTGGTTTTTATTTTTCCCACTTTCACCTAGGTTTTAAATATTAAATAATATTAGTATAATTAATTCTTTTGTTGTTGTTTGGACTCAAATTTTGGTTTGATAGCTTGAAGTCGCTTTTGGTGATTTTCCAAGTTTGAGTGTTTCAACTTGTGAATGCGTGGTAATGATTTTGTTAAATTTTTATACATGTTCTAGGTATGTGTTTATCTTTTTCTATACTTTAGCATATTCATGATACTTAGACTTTTTACAATTTTTATGTCATCCATTCTTTTGTATACTTGTTCATTTGGGAATCACTTTTGTTCCTACACTTTTTATGAGGTAGCTTTCCATTGTTCACATATGTTGGAGACCACAATTCTTGTTTTAACTGAATTTTATTATGTTTAATTTTTTGTTTGTGTTGATTGTATGAAAGCTTGAACATGATCAAGACATTTTTTGTTCCATTTTGAGCACAACTACCTTGGCTAAATAGTCAATTCATCTTGTGGGTGTGTGAACATTAATAACCCCTTTGAGCTTTTTGTCGATATCTATGTTGTTTTTGTTAAATGTTTATCTATGAGTATTTAATTTCCCTTTTTGCATGAATGTGTTGATTCGTTATTTTCTTGAACCCTTAACCATTGTTTTGGTTTGAATTTTTACCTTGCGTTATAAAGTAGGGAGTGCTCACTTTAATGTATGGTTGAATTTAAGTTGGGGATAAAAATTATTGTGCATTTATTGGTTGATTGCTTTGATGTTGAAAAGAAAAAGAAAAGAGAAGAAAAAAAAGTGAAAAAGAAAGAAAATAAAAAGAAAGAAAAAATTGAAAAAAACTTTGAAAAAGAAAAAAAAAGAGTTTGAAATAATGTTGTGTTAATAAGTGATGTGTGTTTGGTGTAGCACTTGGGATGGAGAATAAGTTTGATTGAAATTTTATTGTTTGAAACTTTGGTGAATTGATCACTCTATTATGTTTAGGCAAGTTTTTGTTTCGATTAGCCTTAGGAATTATCCCTTGTTTGTTCATCCGACCATGCTACAACCTTGAAAAGGCCTTGAGATCTTGCTTTTATATTTTCAATGTAAATTTTTGGATGAATGCATAATTTAGTCTATTGTTTGCAAGATTGTTGGATGAGTGAAAATGCCTCATTTTTGTAAGTTTCTTCATGTACCGAAGATTATTTTTGCTAGGTGTGATTCATTTGTGAACTGGTGTTGTTTTAAAATGTTTGGCATGTTCTTTGTATTTAACATTCGTTTCTTGTTATCTTATCATCGTAGTTTAGTTGCAAGTATGTTTCTTCGTGCGTACCATTTTTTATTTGACCCGTTGCATTTATTTTTCGTTTTCAAAAACTCGTTGATTCATGATATTTTGGTTGATTACTTTTGGTTCTTTGAGTTGTTTGGCCTTGTTTGAGGACAAACAAGTTCAAGTTGGGGAGAGTTTGATAAGTGCAAATTGTATCTATTTTTTTGTTGCACTTATCGACTTTTTGTTGTTAATATCGTTGAATAAACTCGACTTTTGTGTAAATACGTTTAGTTTGTGTTTATTTATGTTTTTGTGTACATAGTATACCGTTTGATATTTTTCCATTCACTTTGTAGGTATTTGTTGCATTTTGGATCTTTGGGGAATAATGTGTCGAAGGCATGGTTCCAGATGCGCGTTTTCAGAATAAAAGAACAATTTTGGGACTTGCTGTCCAAGACAACCCGCTTAGCAGGCAGAGGCCGCTAAACGCGAGTGGTGCTCAACGCATTTTGTAGCGCGCTGCTTGCATTTGACATTTTGGAAGAACCTGTTTTTTGAAGCCAGCTTAGCGCGATTTAGGTCGGTTTTGTGTGTAAATATCGCGCAGCCCACTTAGCGCGCTGAGGCCGCTTAGTGTGTTCTGTTGAGATTTGATTTATAACTTCATTTTCAGTTCATTTTTTGTTATGGTTTTGGGAAAGATTTTGCTCCTAACTCTACCAACCTATAAATTTTGTTAGGATTAGCTTAGATAACAACCATGGAGTTTTCATACGGATGATCTGGGGTGGATTGCTCTTCGATCGGCGCTGACAAACTAGTAGATCTGTGGTTCATTTCTCTTCCTCTTTGTATATTCTCTATTAGTTGAGTTTGTATGTATATTTTCTTTGAACTCATGTATATTTATCTCCCTTGGCGTTATATAATACTTGCTTTACGATTCTTTATCGATTGTTGTCCTGGATTTTTACTGTGTTAGGGATTTGAGTTGTTATAGACATATACTGCTTAGATTCTTATCTAGGATGATTATATGTTAGTTTCTGAACTCTAGAGATAGATTAAGAGCTGACATCTACTTGGGTATCTGAGATTAATGCCTTTGTGTTGTTTGTGTTGCTCTGAGAGATCGTCGATGCAAGCGAGCGCGGTTGACTTCTGTGTTGTTGAGGTGGTTGAGAGATTGCTACCGAGGTGATGCAGTTGACCTCTCAATTTGGGTTAGAAATGACTTATATTGTGAGTGACACGTAGTGACATTGATGAACATTGTAAGTCGAGTATAACAGGTCGATAGGTTAAAGTATGTGAGAAGTAGTATATATGCATACTTGATAAGTTATTCCTTTTTCCTTTTTATACATTCATTTTATGTTAATGCATTTTCTTTCAACCCCTAAACTCATTAACGATAGATTTGTCGAACGATATTTCAATACACCAATCTCTGTGGATACGATACGATATAACATAAATATCACCTGGTAAATTAATAATTTACTTTTTGCTTGCCTCTCTACAGCAGCAACACGAGGTCCGAAAGTGTTAATGGACCAAACGTTCAGGGTCCAAGAGACTTTGACGCCACATATCCACCCAAAATCTTAAGGCATCACACTTGTAATTCTCTTTCAACACTCCTCCTCAAGTGTGATCTATTCACAATGCTCCCTCTCAAGTGGAAGCTCTTTCCTTCGATACAGGTAAGTCGGTCGCTTCACTCGAAACAAAAGGCTCATGATACCACGTGTTGGAGAAGTCCGAGGAGCGAGGTTTAGAAGTGTTAATGAGGGAAATGTTCATGGTTACAAGAGACGTTGACACCACATATTCATCCAAACCTTAAGACAATTGGGGGTATGAGTCACCTCTCTTATAAAACCAATATTTCCTCATTCCTAGTCGATGTGTGACTTTTAGCAAACCTTTCACACTTGAAATCCAACAATCTCCCCCACAAGTGTGAGTCACTCACATCACCACATCACTAACCTTAATCCACACTAGAATCCACTTCGGTTCACCCACCGAACCAATATAGAAAACCTAATATAAAAAAATGTCATCAAAGATCAATTTGAACATATTTATGTTGATTCATTAACTCATCTCTATGACCTTCTGAATCAATTAAAATATGAATTTTATTAAGTTTGGAATTAGAGATTTTAACTTTTAAACAAACGTGTTTTGAATCAATACTTCTCTAATAAAAGCCACGCCATTAAAGTGAACAGACCTCGTCTTCATGAACCTAAACAAAGAATGAGGTTTATAATTATTAGAGAAATTCAAGAGCGGGGAAAAAGATCAAGCCATTTTTTATGAAAGTGCATAAAGAAGTGGTTGACTAAAGATCAATCCATTCATGGCTGCAATAAATCTTTTTTTTTTCCAGTATGGTGTGCCCCCTTTTCTACCATTGCACCATGTGAATTGATCCATCTGGTGATAAGTGAATTAAATCATTAGCATTGGTCTATAATGTAAATCATCAATATAGGAATTTTAGTAGTAGCTGTATTTCCTCTATGTTCATGATAAACATCTAAAATGGTATTGATTATTGAAATATCCCATGTAACACAAAGGAAAATTAGAATCTTGTGGTCCATTTCATATATATTTTTAGACTAAAAAGCCATCCAAAGGTCATGATTGGAAGGAAAAAATATGGTTGCTGGGCCATTTGACTGCAGTGGAACATGTCATCCATCTACTAGCATACTCTCCAAATTCACTTTTTTCTGTTTCAACTGTTTCACCACATTTTGTGAAAAATTATGCATCTGTGGCATGTATGTCATCATCGTTATACAAATGAGTTTGGAGATTCTGCATGTGCGTTGATATCCTCATCATTAATTTCATCATAAATAACAGGAATAGGAGACCTTTTATCATGATAATTCTCATGATTGTTCTCATAATATGAAAAACCATTGTTATCTGGAAAATAATATATATATATATATATATATATATATATATATATATATATATATATATATATATATATATATATATATATATATATATATATATATATTGAGTGTGAGAAAACTACTGTTTTATTAGAAATTGAAAGCAGACTTATATAACCTTTATAACAGGAACTAGTCAAAAGCCAGCAGTACATTGCAATAAAATAGGAATAACAAAAACTGATCCTAAAATATAGGAATTTCTCCTAAAGAATCTAACTTTCCTTAAGACTAGGATTTATTAGTAAAAACGTGGATTGAATTAAAAAACAAATAGACTTTCCTTAAGACTAGGATTTATTAGTAAAAACGTGGATTGGATTAAAAAACAAATAGACTTTGACTAACATTCCCTCCCTTAAGCTAATGTCTCTGTGATTAGCTTAATTATGTGATCTTTATTACTCCAAGTATGCTTCGAAGCTTCTCAACCTGCTCGAGCTTCAATGGCTTCGTCATTATATCTGCAACTTGTTCTTCAGAGCAGCAAAAACTCAGTTTCACCACTTCATCATTTACTAAGTCTCTGAGAAAATGAAACCTTACTGCAATATGTTTACTTCTGCCATGAAAAATTGGATTTTTGGACAATTGAACAGTGGAACTGTTGTCACATAAAATCACAGTTTCTTCCTTTTCTTCAACTCCAAGTTGCTCCAAGATTCTTCTAAGCCAAATACACTGACAAGCACAAAGTGGTGCAGCAATATATTCCGCCTCAGTGGTGGATAGGCTCACAACAGGTTGTTTTTTTGAAGCCCATGAAACAGCTTCAGACCCCATCATAAACACTAAACCAGAAGTGCTTCTTCGATCATCTAAATCTCCTGCGTAATTGCTGTCAGAATAAGCTACAAGACCTATTTTTCTTCCTTCATTCTTGTAGAATATCCCGTGCTCCGCGGTTCCTTTTAGATACCTTAAGAGTCTTTTTGCTGCAGCCCAATGTGATTCTTTTGGATTCGCCATGAACCTGCTCATCAAACTCACTCCAAACATCAAATCCGGTCGAGTTACCGTTAGATACATGAGACTTCCAATAACTTGTTTGAACATTGTAGCATCTGCTTCAGTGTCATCCTCATCTTTTGATAAATTTGTTCCTGGAACAATTGGATTTCTTACTGAGTTGCTACTTCCCATGTTGAACCTTGCTAGAACTTCTTGAGCATATCTTCTTTGACAAATAAAAATCCCAGCTTCACATTGTATCACTTCTATTCCAAGAAAATGTCTCATTTTTTCCAAGTCAGTCATGTCAAAATCTAATTTCATCGACTTTTTAAATTCATCACACATGCTTCTATTATTTCCCGTAAAAATCAAATCATCAACATAAAGGCTAACTATCAAAATGTTACCTTCCTTTCTCTTGGTGAACAAAGTGTGTTCACTGGAGCACCTTTCGAATTTCTCTTTTGCAAAATATGCCTCAATTTTGTTGTACCAAGCTCTCGGTGCTTGTTTAAGGCCATATAATACTTTCTTCAACTTGTAAACTTTATCTTCTTCTCCTTTCTTGACAAATCCTTCAGGCTACTATACAAATACTTCCTCCTTGAGCTCACCGTGAAGAAAATCTCTTTTTACGTCAAGTTGATATACTTCCCATCCACGTTGAGCTGCCAAAGCTAATAGTACCCGCACGGTGTCAAGTCTTGCGACTGGTGCAAATACTTCCGTATAATCCACTCCATACCGTTGTGCGTATCATTTTGCTACCAACCTTGCCTTAAACTTTTCAATTTTCCCACTTTCATTGAGCTTGGTTTTGAAAATCCATTTAACTCCAATAGGCTTTACTCCTTTTGGTGCATCAGTTAGTTCCCAAGTCTTGTTCTTTTCTATTGCCTTCATCTCTGTGTTCATTTCTTCTCTGAACTTCCTTCTCTTGAATGCTTCTTCAAATAGGTAAGGATCGCTTCCATTTTCAGCCATCATCATCACCATTAAGCTTTCTTCTTCCTCGAAAAGATTTGTTCCCTCTTCATAATCTGCCATCCAAACTGGTTTTCTTCTATTTCTTGTTGCCCTCTCTAAAAAATCATATTCAACTTCATTTGTTTTATTTACCGGTGACCCGATCTCGTTTAAACTGCTTGAGGATGCATCTTGATTTATATCACCATCATTTTGTGCAGAACCTTGGTCTTCACTTCCTTCTTCGTTTTCTTCCTCTTCCCAATCTAGAACATCAGTTTTGCATTCTTCTTCAGTTCTTCCCCAGTCCCAGCTCTTGTCTTCTTCAAACACTACATCTCTGTTCACAATGACTTTCTTTGCAACAGGATCAAATAACTTGTAAGCTTTAGACCCATCACTAACTCCCAAAAATACACACCTTTTGCTTTTGTCGTCTAGCTTGCTTCTCTTTTGGTCTGGTACATGAGCATGCGCTACGCATCCAAAAATCCAAAAATGGTCAACTCTTGGTTTGACACCACTCCATGCTTCTTCAGGGGTTTTGTGATCTACTGCTGAAGTTGGACTTCTATTCTACACGTGAACACACCATTTAACTGCTTCAGGCCAAAATACTCTTGGAACTTGTCTCTCATTCAGTACAGCTCTTACTGCATTCATGATCGTCCTGTTTTTTCTCTCGGCGACTCCGTTTTGTTGAGGAGTATATGCAGTCATCAATTGCCTACAAATACCTTGATCCTTACAGAATTCTTCAAACTCATTAGAGGTAAATTCACCACCTCGATCAGTCCTTAAACAAGTGATGAATGCACCCACTTCTTTCTCAACATATGCCTTGAAATTTTTGAATCTACCAAATGCTTCTGATTTTTCATGTAAGAAATAAATCCAAGCTTTACGAGTAAAGTCATCAATAAAGCTTAACACATATCTCTTGTTACTATTTGAAGATGGAGTGATCAGACCACAAATATCATCATGAACTAGCTGAAGCTTTTTCGAGGCCCTCCAGAAGATTTTCTTTGGTATCGACTCTCTATGTTGTTTTCCAATTAGGCATGTAGTGCATATCTTCTTTGGAGACTTCAGGGAAGGTAATCCAATGACCATCTTCTTGCCTGAGAGTGTATTGATCCCCTTGTAGTTAAGGTGTCCAAAGCGACAATGCCACAATTGAGTTTCTTTCTCCGACACCGTTTCAGCTTGTAGACACATGGGATTTTTGTTTGGTGCTGCAGAAGCTGTAAAATAGAACATCCTATTTCCCCTCATACTAGTGTGCATAATTAATCCTTTATCCGGATGAAATACTTTGCAAGTTCCATTTCGAATTAAAATTGCCAATCCTTTTTCTTGGAGTTGTCCTAAACTTAGAAAATTGTTCTTAAGCTCAGGAACAAATTAAACATCGGATATTACCTAAGTAACGCCATTCATTTGCACACGTATGCTTCCTTTTGCCAGAACATTCATTGTTGTATCATTTCTAAGCTTCACAATTCTGCAAAATCCTTCCTCCAATTCTGAAAACCATTTTTTGTTTCCCGTCATATGATTGCTGCAGCCAGAGTCTAAGAACCAAGCTTCTTCTTGTATGGGTTGACGCATCTCTTCATATGCCATTAATAAGAGTTCTTCTTCTTCCTCCGGGTCCGCATAATTTGCCTTCTTCTCCCAGTCAGGGCACTCATACTGAAAGTGACCCAACTTATGACAGTTAAAGAACTCAAGAATTGCTTTGTTTAGAGATAATCTTCCTCTTCCTCTGCCACGCCCTCCTCTGAATACGCCTCTACCTCCTCTGTCTCTGATTGGTCTATCATCACTGGTTATTTTCAATACATGTTCTTCTGTTTGAAACCCCTGCATTCTTTGCTCATGAACAAGGAGGTTGCCATGCAGTTCATCAATACTCAAGGTACTCAAATCATTTGATTCCTCTATTGAGAACACAACATAATTGAACTTAGAGGTCAAAGATCTGAGTATCTTGCTAACCACCGTACTTTTCTCCATTGTTTCACCATTTGATTTCATCTTGATTTCTCACCTTTTGCCATTTTTTGTCTCTTTGCTGCGTGGGCCTCTGAACTTTGGGCTTTATGTTTTTTTTCTAACACTCACATCCTGATTGCTTATGACATCCCTGGCCCAATATATTTTTATTATTCATTTTATTTTCATTTTTATTTTATTAAATATATTTTTCTTAATATTAAAAATGACAAAAAATATAAAAATGATAGATTTGTATCTTGACTCATTTTATTTTATTTTTCTCATGTAAAATATTTTATTTAGTTAAATATATTATCCATTTTTCTTAATTAACTTTGTAAATTAAATTAGGGTTAGTTTAATATTCATTTTTCTTTATACTCATTAAATATTTATTTTACTATAAAAAAGAGACCAAAATATCTCATAGGGCCATATATTATTTTCAAGATAAAAAATACAAAAAAATACTTATTTTTTCTTAAAGAAATTTATTTTATTTTAATCAAATAGAATTAGGGTTTATTCAAAAATCTTTTCTAAAAAAATTATTTCTTTTCTTAATTGATTTAAAATTAATCTTGATTTATTTATTAGGTTTAGGTTAAAACCTTTTTCACATAAAAAACCAAACAAAAATCTTCTTTGCATTTACATACCTTTGCATATTTAATTCATTTTTGTATATTATTTATTCCAATATTTGTACATATTCAATTTGGTTGTAATAGACAAATTAGGTTTATATTATTGCAATCCCCATTTGTAATTTGTACACCCCTCCCCTAAATGATATAATAGCATAGTAATTTTAATTTCCGCAATTTATCGCTTTATATACAAATGCTAGTAATTAGGGTTTTGTATGAAAAGAATAAAATCAATCAAATAGAAAACCCTAATCCAAGACAAAAACAAGCATGAAAACAACACACTTGCACACAAGCACCCCTAGGGTAAAATCCACTTGGTTGCCTTACAAAATGGCCATATTACGCATGTAAGGTATCTTAGCAAAAACAAGTAAATACAAGATCATAGTCCCTCGATGACACTATCTAAAGTTGCCTTACAAATGATCTTAGTCCCTCAAAAAAGAATGCTAAGATACCTTGAAATATTGCTAATCATGGTTATACGATGACCCACGCCCGTTCCGTTTACATCCAAAGATAGGGTTGCTTACCAAATCAATGGTAAGACAACAATGTCAAAGGAAAAGAAAATGAACAAGAAAGACATTTGAGTAGGTAAGATTGCTTTTAGTTACTTGCTCCAGTTCAAAAAAAACAAACATCCTTGCTATTTTCAAAAACAAACACCTACACATTTTCAAAACATCTTACAAACATCGAAAACATCTTCAAAAAGATCAACATCTTTGTATACATTCTTACGAACGAGAATCATTACAAAGATTGCCTAAACAATGGCCTCTTTTTATAAAATACTTTCAAAACCACACAAAACATAATTTCAAACAAAAGCGAGTGATCTAGAAAGTAACTAAGAGCCCATTAAAAACCATGGATGAAAAGGGTTCTAATACCTTCCCTTTTCATAATCTACCCCCCGAACTCAAGAAACAATCTCAAAGGTCTTTTATGTGCTTTTTCACCTTTCCTTTTGGATAAAAGAAAATTCGGTGGCGAATCTTACTAACCGCAACATTTGCGATCAAACGCAAAACAATCAAGTCAGTTTTCCCACCGCATTACAATATCCCTAACTTTTGCCTGAACCATTTTGGTTCGCCGGGATTCCCTTATTTTTGCCTAGGTTTGTCAACCTAGCGGGTCTTTTTTTCATGCGTAGTATTTTCCGACTATGTCCATGCTTTCAGGATGTAGATAGTTGTCAATGTCCATAGTGTTGTGTTGTAGTACTGTCAAAAATGTTTTCTTGATGGCACATGATTCGTTACTGGAATGCGTGCGTAATGCCTCAAGCGATTCAGATGGAGATTTGCCCCTGGTTATTTGGCACTTTTGGAGAGACTTCCCCAGGTGTGTTTAGACATCATGTCATACCCCTTGCTTATGGAAGACCTGTTATTGGAAGTGTCTTTCCCGCTGAGGTAATTCTGTCCATTGAGAGGATGTCTGTTCATTGAATATCCATTGTACGGATTTCTCTGTTGTCAAACAATTAGTCATATGCAAACAATGTCATTTAAAGAATGCAAAACTCATGTTTGTCTTGAAAATGTGTTTTGTATAGTAAAACTAAATTTGCAAGAATGTGATATCAACTCAGGGTTCGTAACAAAGCCTACAGGAGTCAGGATACCTTTGTAACAGTATGCTCTCAAACTAACCCATGCTTCAACTAGGACTTTTAAGGGCTATAACGTGGCCTGGTTCATGGTTCAAGAAACAAAGGATAATGGATCAAATTTTATTTGTACCTAACCCGCTCTTTGTGATGTTCTTCATTCCTATGCTCAGTTAATTGTGTGTTTAGATCTTGATTGAGTCTGGAATCTTTGCTCTGATACTTGGTGATGATTCAGAAATTGAACTTTTTTTTTTGAAAAGGCAGCCATTTTTGTAATCTTCTTTTTGTCGAGGATTTATAGTAACCTCTTTTTTTTTTTGGTTTTCGTTATCCCTTCTTTTGCCTGAATTGTTTCTTTTGTGATTACAGTCAGCGGGATGCCCCAATTTTTCTCTTAAGTCTCCTTCATAGGTTTTGACTTAGTGGCTTTTATTTCGAGAGATAATGACTACCTGTCTTGACGATTATACGGAACCGTCACCGTATTTTGTTTTGGAAGGACGTCTTCGATGCCATTCATTGTGTATGAAGCGGCAGATTGTGACTGAATGCGCCTCTAAATTAACTGAGAAAACTACTCTGCCCCAGGTTATGATTAAGGGTTTTAATTTGTGTGAAAATAAAAAACTCATACTTCTTTGGCTCGAAGGGGTTGACTAGGGATTATCTTCCTTATAACTCCATTGTTTAGGATTTGGATCAACACATGTACATCGTCAGCGGGGTCTGTTCAAAAGCATACTGTAGAGATTGTGGTATCATTTTTGTTATCCTCCCTCTAAGGCTTAGAGTTTTTAATCGAGAGTTGAATATCACGAAAAGGAAATAAGAATGCAATTTTGAAATAGTGAATACGAATGAATTGATTCAAGACAAACATGTGCAATGCATTGATGACATAACTAGGTTTGATATGAATAAATGTTCAAACAAATCAAAAGAAAATTACACATTGAAAATTATATTGAACGAAAAGTCTTCTTGTGAGAACTTGTCACTTCAGATGGTATGCCTTGGAGGGATGGCAGAAGAACTCAACCTGACCGTCTTGTGCAAATTCTAGCACTCCTTCATCAATCAGGTCTTGAATTTTATTTCTCAACACCCAACAACTGTTGGTGTCATGTCCAGGACTGTTGGAGTGGTACGCACATCTTGCATTTGGATTGTACCTTGGGGAGGCTATGTTGGGATTCTGAGGAGGGTCCCTTAACATAACTAACTTGGCCTTCAATAGGCGTTGCAATGCTTGAGCCAATGACATGTTGATTTTGGTGAAGCGTCTTTCAGATGTATTCTTCTTATGCCAATTGCCCCGTTGTTTTTGGCGAGGTTGTGGTTGGGCTTATGATGTAGTAACAATCTGGAAAGGTTTGTTCCTGACCAAACCAACCTCTTCTCTCACTGGGGGTTGATTAATGCCTTGATCCATAATTTTAACTGTTTGTTTCATGGATCTGCATCCATCTTGGTGAAACTTATTGAGGAAGGCTCTTAGCCCTTCTTGTCCTCGAGCTAAGTTTTGGATAAGAGCCATCTGCCTCAACATCTGGATTCTCATTGCTTCTACCTCAGCTTGTAGTTATTCCAATTGTTCATCCTTGTTGTTGTCAGGACGTTCCTTGGTCAGATTCTCGATGAAGAGTGTTTTCAGGTCCTCTTGCCCCTTGGATAGATTCAGGAGAAATTCCTTGAACTAGGCATCTTGAGCTTGGAGATCTCTGTTGTCTTGTTGGAGAGCCATTGTTGAAATAAACAGCGAGAACATGAGAGACCTGCTTTGAAACCTGCTTATGCAATGATATGTATTATATATGTATGTAATGTTTTCAAGGATCTCGCGGGGTAAACAAGAAAATGTCAGAAGTTAAATTTTACAGCTTTGATTGAAGAACTTTGTATCGTTGAGAGTCCTTCTATAAGAGTCAGGCTCACCATATCAAGTGGGTCATAGCCCCTGACTCAAGTTTTTTAGTTTTGATCTTCTGACGACATTGGCTAGAGGAAAATAAATCCCCTTTCCCCTTGCTAGACGTATGATTTATCATAACCTGCATCACAGGCCCTCGAGATCCTTGAAATGGTTAAGGAAATTTTAAGGCATGATGTTACGATGTGTATGTTATGCTTTTAAGCAAAGGTGCGAAGTGATGTAAGAAAGTAAACCCTACAAGAAATCCAAGTTATTGGATAATAACTGTAAACAAAACCTGCAAGGAACTCATGTTGTCAGGTAATAAAACTCTGCAAGTAGTTCAAGTTGAAAGCACACAAGTCACGCAAACAACCTCAGGTTTAGGCTTGCATGGGTTTTAAGGTCATACCCTCTTGAAGCTGGATTGGTTCAACCTGTCCTATAAATATGTAACCGGGTTCTAAAGGGATCTCAATATCACCGATATTTCCCCCAAGCCTTGTTCAATCGACGATTGACTCATAATCAAACAAAACTCAGAAGTCAAACCTCAATGAGTGTAACCTCAAGTATCTGTCGACCTTGGCCATACACCAAAGCCAACCATCTCACTACGTCCTACTGGCCAAGTTGTGCAATTAAAGGTTCTAAGGTCAGTTGATGCTTTATGACACCACGCGGCGGCCCCGTACATCTCCCTGATTGACTCAAGGGTTACGAGTACCAACCAAAGTGCCACGTCAATGTAGCTACTGCTTCAACTGTGTTGGTATACCCCAACATAACTCCCTCAGAGTTTATTGCTACTTACCTAAACGGTGTTTCCCGATCCGGGTGTAGGATCAAATAACCCAAACAGTTCCCATAAATTAAAGCAAGCAAGAAAATCAAGAGAAAGCAATTAAATATGACCTAGATCCTAAGGTTTACCCCACTTTATATTTTTTTCCCCAGCAGAGTCGTCAGTTCTGTGATACGGTGGCAAAAGCGACTGTTAATACTGGTTTGCATTTCTTGTTCACAAAATGTCGCAGTAAGCAAGAGTCTCCACCAAATTTTATTTTATCCAATCAGGAAAAGGAAAAACAACAGAAAAAACCTTTTTCGAGATGTTTTTGAGTACGTTGCTCATTTTGAAAACTGCTTGTGTGTGCTTGTTTTGAAAAGTTTTGTTTTACTTCGTGTTAACCATTATTTCTGTCCTCAAGAGTGTTACGAAGTTGTTTTTGAAAACTTTGTTTGGAAAGTGTTTGGGTGAAAAAAGTTTTGTTTGTTTGAGCAAGTACCTAGGAACTAATCTACCTACTCGAAAAAAAGTCTGTTCATTTTTCTTTAGACAGTGCTATCCTGTTATTAAGGAATAGCTAGCATCGTCGTTGGAGTTTTAAGGGACGTTTGAAGGGACGTTATGATCATTGAAGGCAGTATGTAAGGATACCTTAGCATTTCGAAGGGACTATCATCATATAGGCAACATCGAGGGACAAGATCATTTCTCGTAGGCAACTCGAGGGACGTTAAGGGACTGTGATCTTTATGATGACTTTTAGATTGAGGGTCTTTTGCTAAGATATCCCTATGTTCGAGGGACATGACCATTGTTTTCCGAGGCAACCAAGTGAGGCATACCCTAAGGGTGCAAGTGTGAAGCAGTGTTTGTTTTCAGATATTTATCTTGTAATTAAATGATCTATTTAATTGATTAAGCATACAAACCTAGGTTGCTAACAATTATATATAAGCATATAAAATAAAAGCGAGAAAATAAAAGAGTCTTACGCTATTACAAGGCCTCGGGGAGGGGTTTACATAACCAAAAACCGGGGATTAAACAGTAAATAATATGCGGTAAACCCTAATTAAAAACTATTACAAACCCGAAGCAAATACAATAATTGGAAAATAAAATATTGCACGCGGGAATTAAGTACGGGAATCAAAGTTTAAATTCTAAAAATCTAATCAATTAAAGAGAAAATATTTTTTTGTATTTCATTATTGAGAAAAATATTTGAAATCTTAACCTAAATCTAATTAATTAAAGAAAAATATTTTTTGGTATTTTATTGAGAAAATTAAATATTTGTGAATTAAACCTAATTTGTCTAATTAATTTTAATTATGAAAACAATCAAGTCAATATCATTAAATTAATTATTTTCCAAAAAAAAAACTAATTTTAATAAAAAAACCTAATTCTACATTTTTGTGGTTTTCTTGATTTTATGATTAAATAAAAAAATTTTTTTTTTGTTGTTTTGTAAAAAAGAAATTAATCAAATAAAACAAAAGAAAATAAATAAAGAAAGTAATTGGGCCTGTGGTGAAAGCAGATTGAGGGTGTGAAGCTGAATTTCATTGAGCCCAAATCCTTTGGCCCAATCAGGCGTTTGGATCCAGTGCTGGCCACGTTTGAGGATTCACCATGGTTTATATGTGTTGAGTGTTAGATCTGGATATGATGAGATCTTATGGTATGGTGATGGAAGTGCATGAGGAGCGCGCAGGGACCTGGAGCATTGGATCTGAAGACACAAATTAGTGAAAATTAACTTTGCAAAAGGGCTGGATCAAAGCTGTGTTACGGTGGGAGAACTGACTGTTTTTTTGGAATGCTGGTTTGCGTTTTACGTTTGTTTTCGCAAAATGTCGCGGTAAGCAAGATTCGCCACCGTCTTTTATTTTATCCAACAAGGAAAGGAAAAAAGCACAGAAAAATTCCTTTTTCGAGATATTTCTGAGTACGAGGGGTAGATTATAGAAAGGGAAGGTATTAGCACCCTTTCTATCCGTAGTTATCTACGGGCTCTTAGGTACTTGCTCATTGTTTTCAAAATTGTTTTCTTTGTGCTTGTGGGTTTTGAAAAGTTTTTGTTTTAAATTCAATTTAACTCTTGCTTCTGTCCTCAAGAGTGTAATGAAGTGTTTTTGAAAACTTGTTTGTAAAACTGTAAGTGTAAAAAAGTTTTGTTTTGAATGAGCAAGTATCTAAGAACTAATCTACCTACTCGAAAAAGGAATTGTTCTATGCTAATTTCCTTTAGACAATGCTATCCCACTATTAGTGAGTAGGTAGCACCGTCGTTGGAGTTTGAGGGTTAATTCGAATGAGGGGCATACGGTCACTAAAGCAATGTTAGGTTGGCTTAGCGGTAACACTAATGTCTTAGATCATTTGTTCGAGGCAACAATATCCGAGGCAACCATTTCGAGGAAACTATGATCTTTTAGACAAGAGGACGACCTCCAAAACGACCTATACTCAATGACCGTGTACGAAGGCAACCAAGCGGAGTGTACCCTAGGAGTGTGCATGTGCGAGTGTGTTGATTTCAGATTATTTTTATCTTTGCACATGTTTAGGGTGATCTAACCATTTTAAGATTAAGCATTCATTCTTGTCATGCAAGCCCTATTATCAAACATCTAGCAGTTGTATAATTTGCAGAATTAAAATGCGGAATTTAAACTAAATTATTACAAGGCGTCAGGTATTTACATCGCCAAAAACAACCCTTTGAAAATAAAATAAAAGTGGTAAAAGTAAATGTCCTAATTAAATATTACAAACCGGGAGCAGATACAATAATTGAATAAGGAAAAATAAATCGCGCGAGAACATTAAATCGAATGTGAAATTAGGGTTTTGACCCTCTTAATTAAAATAAAATGTTTTTGGTTGTTTTTATTTATTTTTAAGAAAAGAAATTAATTCTAAAATTAAATGCTAAGTTAATTGTTAAATAAATTAATTAATGAAAAATATTAAATGACATATTTTTGGAGTTTTTGTTATTTTAGGAAAGAAAATAAAATGATTAAATTAATGTTAAAACCTATTAATTCTAATTGATTTTATTTATTTGCAAAATAAATTAAAGTTACCTAATTAATCAACCTAATTAATTAATTAATATTTATTAATGAAAAAAAATAAAATTCTGAAATTTATTTGGATAAAAATATTTTTGTGATTTTTTTGATAAAAAAGAAATTAATTTATTGGTTAGTAATTTAAATTAAACAAAATAGAACAATTAAATAAAATAAACAAAATATAAAAAGGAGTGAGATGGGCCTGATTTTGGGTGTGTGTATAGCAATTTTTCTGGCCCATTTGTGCTGATCCGTTTGACTTTTTGGATCCTGTATGCAAGCGTTGACTTGGTCCTTTGGTGCATCTTCAATGATGGCCACCAGATCTGGCTATCTGGCCATCTGGCGTGCTGGATGGTGAGTGTCCATGGTGGAAGCTTGGCTTGAGTATGCACTAGATTACCTAAAAACAAATATTATGAAGAAAATAGGGGGACCTGGGATTCGAACCCAGGTCCTGAAGGGAATTCCATGCTATGCTTGCCACTACGTTGCTTGCTTCTTATTGTTAGTATAATGCAAATCAATAATAATATAAAAAACAAAAGCTAATGGACAGAAAATTAAAAAAAAGTGCACTCTGTTTGAATGGACGAATGGTGGGACGACACGCCTTCGTCCTCTTCCTTAAATCGTGGCTAAAAATCAAAGGGGCTATACCCACGGACAGATGTCCGTCACTACAAACCAAGCATCCTTAAAATCTCGTACAAGCCATGTAAATGAACTCTAACACCATGGTTAGACTCGTCTCCTTCTTCTGATCACAACCATAGCCATTACTAAGGCTAATTTTTCCTGAAACAAAAAGCCCTAAACCAAAACTTGAAACCCTAACTATGGTGAATCACGATATAGGTCATATAAATGCAATTGAATAATACCAAAAGCTTGCAAATGCTCTATAGATTAAGATTATGCCATTAATTCAGATCAACCATGCTTAAATTGCAAGATGGGAATTCAAGAACATAGTAAGGTTACTGTGATACGGTGGGAGAACTGACTTGAGGTTTGCGTTTGTATTCGCAAATGTTGCGGTTAGCAAGAGTCGCCACCGACTTTTTATTTTATCCTAAGGAAAGGTTAAAAAGCACAACAAAAACCTTTTGAGATGTTTTCTTGGGTTCGGGGAGTAGATTATAGAAAGGGAAGGTATTAGCACCCTTTCTATCCACGGTTATCCATGGGCTCTTAGTTACTTGCTTAGATCACTTGCCTTTTGCTTTCAATTGTTTTAAATGGTGCTTGAGTGCGTGTGTTTGAAAATATTTTGAAAAGAGGCCAATGTGGTGGCAACCTTTGTAATGATCCATGTTGGGATGTATACAAAGGTGTATGTCTTTTGAAAAGGAGTTTTCATTTTGTTTTTGAAAGTTTTGTTTTGAAAGTGTTGTGATGTGTGATTTTGAAATTAGGCAAGTGTTTTGTTTTGCAAGTTAATTCAAGTAACTAAGAGGTTATCTACTCCTAAATTTCTCAAAAGATTATTGCTATACTTTAACCCTTTTAACAAGTTTGCTCCACCATTGTATTTGGTGGGCAACCTTGTGTTAGGATGTGAAAGGGACAGGCGCGGGTCATCGTTTTGGACCATAATTGCAACGGCGTTGAATGTCTTTGGGCAATTTCTTTAAGGGACTTGATCATTTGTTTTTGTTTGTTTTGAAAAGTTTTGTCGAGGGACTATGATCATTCAAATTGTTTGCTTTGCCCAAAGAAGTTCAACATACAATATGGCCCATTTATTTGAAGGCAACAAGTGGAATACCCTAGGGGGGTGCAAGTGTGATTTGTGTGTCCATTTTCATGCTTGTTTATCTTGTATTAGGTCAAACCATTTTTTATCGTTTTTCGCATACAAACCCTAATTCTAACATGTTTATCATTAGAAAGCAATAAAGTGCGAAATTAAAATTACTAAGCTATTACAAAACCAAATATGGGAAGGGGGGTACAAATGTTCAAATGGGGATATTGACAAGAATTTAAATCTAAATTATTACATCAATTGAATATTTGCAATTTAAATAATGCATAATTAAATGTAAATTAAATAAATATGTGAAATGCAAAAGAAAGTTTTTATGTGTATGAGAAAAGTATGGTTTATGTAAAAGGGAAAAGAAAAATAAAAATGTATTATTTTTTTGAGTATTTTGAACTTAGGGTAAAAACCCTAATTTTAAAGAAAAAAGTATTATTTTCTAATTTAATACAACTATTTATTTATTATTTATAAAAATAAAATAAAATGAAGTGTATTGTGAAAAAAGGTATTTTTATATCAAATATTAAAAAATAAAAAAAATCAAGTATTTTTATATTTTTTGTCTTAAATATATTAATAATCACATATATATATATATATATATATATATATATATATATATATATATATATATATATATATATATATATATATATATATATATATATATATATATATATATATATATATATATATATATATATATATATATATATATATATATATATATATATATATATATATATATATATATATATTAAACCCTAAATATGTATTAAACACAAAATAAATATTTATTTAATATTTTAATAAAATAAATAAAAGAGTATTTTTGTGTGAAATATTTTCAGAAAGTAAATAAAAATAAAAATGTATTTACACCTTTTTTCTATTTTATTCTAATAATGGTATATATATATATTTATGTACAAACAAAGAAAATAAACAAATAAATATGCAATAAATGCAAAAAATGATGGAAAAAATATTTTTAATTTTTAAATGCCATGAGAAAAAATAAACAAAGCTAATCAAAAAAGAAAAAGTCAAAAATGTCAAGAAATGAACAAATGGGCTCAGGGGGGTGTAAACATGAAAATGGGGTGTGAAAAGAAAATAAATCCAGGCCCAGCCCATACCACTTCTTCTTCAACCTCTGTACAGCCTTCTTCAAGCTAAAACACGCGTTTTTTATCTCTGGATTCCTGGACTTTCAAGCAAAACTCATAACATGAAAAGTGTAGAGCATTAAGAGACGGTTTCAACCATATAAAGAACATGACCTATCTCTCTAAGATGAGGGAGAATTTCTCTCCCCCTCTTTTCTGACCTAACTTTTCATCAATGTTCAGACATGAAATTCTCTAAGCACACGAAATATAAATGAAATCTAAACATATGAGCATGTTCAGGGCTATGATTGTGACATGTTTTCTTCAAAAATCTAAAGCTAACAATGCCTAACAAGGGAGATAGAACTCCATGAATGTACCTGTTCAGTTGGAATCGAGCTTGGCAATGGAGGATGTTTCAGAGTGAAATGATGACTTGTACAGCTTCCTTGAAGTGTAAGGAAGCTTTTCCAATTCCTACTTTGTCTTGAAACTCCCTGAATCGAGCTAATGAACTCCAACTGCAAAACAGAAAATTAAAAATGGTGGAGTGGCTTGGAGGTGTTATAGGTCTGATTTTAGGACATGGTTAGCTTGTATATATTGTAGGGAAGGTAGAGGAAAAGGTTTGAATCAAAATGCTTGGAGGGACTGGGAGTTTGCACTCAAACTGCAGGGGCTCCCCTGTTTGTGCAGTTTTGAGGTGATTTTGAGATGGAGGGTGCTTTAGATGTTCAGGACTCGTGCCAAAGCTTGAATGTGGTCTATGGAATGTGTTTGATCACTTCTCTCTTCTGTTTCTAAGCTGAGATGAGATATTGCATAAGTTATGGACCTTTCTTCACACTTAAGCTACAAAGTGCAACTTGGCTCTCTAGGTCAGTACAGGCCCTCCCACTATGCTGCTATCCCTTGCCTTGATCAGTGCAATTTGCTCACAAACTTGTGCCAAGAAGATCTTGATTGTACCACTTGGATTGCAAACTTGACATAAAGTTCTTCTTTTCAAGAATGGAAATAATGCTTTTTCTAGTTTAGGCTTAATTCCTTGTGTAATGACCAAAGGCTTAGAATAACAACTTGGTTCAATGGTTTTGCATTAAATTAAGGAGTGTAATTTGGTTTAAGGACCTGCAAAGTAGCACAAACTATGCTGAGTTCAAATTTGCCAAGTTTATGAACATGTCTTGATGAAGAACAAAAGTGAATTTTTGCCAACTTGTGAAATTCGAATCTCTCAAGTTATGAGGTTGTTTGATGAGTTCTTGGACATTTTGGAAAGCTTGGAAGGTGTACTACAATCCATCTTTGAAATGCAAATCAAAATTCCAAGTGGAAAGGTATGAAAAGTGGCCTTGAAGTGGGGTAGAAAACCTTGTCAAAATAGGTTAAATTTCACTAAGTTAAAAATGGTTTAGTGCCCTTATTCAAAAAATTATAACTTGAGATACAAGCTTCAAATGAGAAAACTTTGTGAATAAAAGTTGTAGATTATGCAACAAGCTACAACGTTCATGTTTTGACTTTTGTTTGAATCCAAATGGATCATGGTGAAAAGATGGGGCAAAGTTGGGAAAAATTAGGGTTTTTTCATAACTTAGAAAAATTCTAAGTTATGAAAAATTCCATTTTCTAACCCTAATTTGCATTTTGTGATTTCTTGGTGAACAAGTTTCATGATTTGGCATGTTTTGATGAAAAATGAATCTTGACCCTTGATTTTGACCAAAAAGTCAAAGTTTGACTTTTCAGTATACAGTCAAAATTGATCAATTGACTGGGAAATTCAACTGTCAATCTTGTGTATTTGGGATCTTTTGAGCTTGATGAACATGTCAAGATGATTCCATTGGGTCCTTGAGTCTATATGTGAGCTTGGTTTGCCATTGGCTAGGTGAAACAGTCAAAAATTGCCTTTGTGCAGTCAAAACCCTAAAAATGACCATTTTGCCCTTTTGGTGATCTGATCAAATTTCTTGTGGAATTGTGATCCAAACTTGATCAAATGGTCCATATGAGTTCATAATGTTGATGTGGATCAAATTTCATGAGGTTTGACTGTCAATTGGCCACAGTTGACTTTTTCCCCAATACAGCTGATTTCTTAGGTCAACTGTCCAATTGACTGGGCAAAACTTGGAATCAAGACTTGAAACTTGGTATAGGTAAACTTGGGAGTCCAATATGAAGCATGAAAGTCATCCTAGGCATTTTAGGTCAAAACATCCTTAGGCAAACACAAACCCTAATTTGAGTCCACAGTGCAAGGAGAAGTCTTGAGCAGAGGAAACCCTAACTGGATCTTGATCTCAAAAGGTCTTGTGATGAGAAAATGTTGAGGAAATGGGAGGGTAAATTTTGGGGTACAACAGTTGCCCCTGTTCAATCTTCTTGGACCTGAAGAGTTAGATTGGCAAGTTTGCCTTTCGTGACTCGAGGGTAAAAGGAGATTGGACACTAGAGTGCCCGGAAATTTGCACTCGCATGCTGGAGTCTCAACAATGTGGTGCCGGGAATGGGCTTATAGATGCCATTTGGAGAGATGGTGGATAGGGAGATGGGCTTATAGATGCCATCTGGAGAAGTGACAGAACTTTGTCGGGAATGGGCTTATAGATGCCATTTGGAAGTGTTGATCGCATAAGAGATCCCTTAGCGAGAACTGGTGTATTTGAGAAAGACAGATGTTTTCCTGGCTTGTTACAGGTGTTTGATCTTTAGTCTCCTTATGCAGATATGCCCTGGCTAGATACAGGTGTCGAATCTACAATCGGTTGCTCACAGATGTGCCCTGGCCGGATACAGGAGTCGAATCTGGAAATAGTCGTTAATAGATATGCCCTGGCTGGATACAGGAATCGAATCTTTGAACTCTTCAGACGTGCCCTGGCTAGATACAGGAATCGAGTCTGGAAATGTGGTCAACAGATATGCCCTGGCTGGATACAGGAATCGAATCTGGAAATGTTGTAGTTGATAGATGTGCCCTGGATGGATACAGGAATCGAATCTGGCGTTGCGATAGTTGCTAGATATGCCCTGGCTGGATACAGGAATCGAATCTTCGAACTCTTCAGACGTGCCCTGGCTAGATACAGGAATCGAGTCTGGAAACTGATCACTCTCAGATGTGCCCTGGCTAGATACAGGTATCGAATCTGGAATTGCGACAGTTGAAGGTAGTCGTTTTTGAGATTGTCTTTTTCCTGAAAAGGCAAAACGTAAGTTGTATGCAATGTCATGATGTATGATATGCATGATATCATGATATTCAACATGAGATGTTGTATGCGTTTCATCATGTAGGTAAGCAAGATGTATGAAAATGTGAAATGTTTATGAGTGTAATTTCATCTTAGGAAGATAAATCCTTGACGAACGGCCGGGAAGCTGCTCTGTGGAAGAGATACTTGGCCGAAGTTTTGATGAGAGGCCTGTTGAGGACTTCAATGATGGATTCCGCTGAGGATGATGATAAACTCCGCTGGGGAACTCCGAAGATAAATTCTGCTTGGGAATACCAAAGATAGATCTCGCTGGGGATTGAAGGAACTTTGCCGAGAACGGCCTTCCGTGGTTTTTAGCTGAGGATAACCCAGTTATAAGTCCTTGTGAGGAAATAACTCTAAATAAAACTCGGGCGAGACGTCCGTTCTTCGCAGGGGGTAAGCTTGCAGAATCTACTGGGGAATGTTGTGCCTTTTCGGGATTGACGGGGAATCGACTCCGCTTGGGGAAAGTATTGTTGAACCTTGTTTTACTCTGCGGGGAGTTGAGATGATTTGGCCACATTCTTCAGTTGAACCTACCTTGGTGCCTTGGCGGACAAAACAACCAGACTGCATTAGACAACTCCACATTGCCCCTGGCTTTGATGTCAACTGTAATTAATCTCTTGTTTCATATGCAAACATTTATGAATCAGCAATTTAATGTCAAATGCATATATCAAAAATGAACATTGGACGTTCTTCGCAAGACAAAACAAGAAAGGAAAACAATGGTAATTTGTATGGACAAGTGAATTTGTATTGATTTAAACTTTGACTGTGAATAGGCGTTTTTGTACAAGAGGCTGACATCCTAGTAAGAGGACATCGCCAAATAGTATAGAGTTTACAATTTGAAAAGGAAACAAAACAGCTATGTGAATAATCCCACTGGGTTCCGACTCTGCTATCGCCTTTATGTCTTCGAACGTCTCATCGCTTTGCTGCCTAATTTGAAGATGAAGCTGATTGGTCAATGCCGCAATCTGGGCCAGATAGTTGATGCCGAATTCCGGATGCGAAGTGATCCAATGAGACATAGTGTTACGCTTTTATCCCTAACTTTTGCCTGGACCGCCCTTTCGGGTTTTCAGTCCACCGGGATACCCATTTTTGCCCAAGCCGCCCTTTCAGGTTTTCGACTCGCCGGGTGTACAGATTTTTTTATTCATTTCATCCCTTACTTTTGCCCGAACCCTTTTGGTTCGCCGGGAAGCCCTTATTTTTGCCTAGGTATGTCAACCTAGTGGGTCTTTTGTTTAGGCGTAGTATTTTTTCACTATGTCTGCATTGGCGGGGTGAGGAAGGTCGTCACCATCCATGGTGGTTAGGATCATGGCTCCTCCTGAGAACACGCGCTTAACCACAAATGGCCCTTCGTAAGTAGGGGTCCATTTGCCCCGGGGATCACTTTGAGGAAGGATGATGCGTTTGATTACCAGGTCCCCAACTTGATACTCTTGCGGTCTGACTTTTTTGTTAAATGCCCTGATCATCCGTTTCTGATACGTTTGACCATGACAGATAGCAGTGAGCCTCTTTTCGTCAATCAGATTTAATTGATCAAGTCGAGTCTGGATCCAATCATCTTCATTCAAGTCTGCATCCTTCATTATCCGGAGAGAGGGTATCTGGATTTCAATTGGCAAGACTGCCTCCATGCCATAGACCAAGGAGAAAGGAGTTGCCCCGGTTGATGTCCTTGCTGAGGTGCGGTACCCATGAAGAGCGAACGGTAACATCTCGTGCCAATCTTTATAGGTCACTGTCATCTTCTGCATAATTTTCTTGATATTTTTATTGGCTGCCTCTACAGCCCCATTCATCTTCGGCCGGTAGGGAGAAGAATTGTGGTGCTGTATCTTGAATTGTTCACAGAGTTCAGTGATCATTTTGTTATTGAGATTGGTACCATTGTCCGTAATGATTCTTTCTGGGACGCCGTACCGACAGATCAGATTATGCCGGATGAAACGCGCCACGACGCTCTTGGTTACTGTGGCATAGGAAGCTGCCTCAACCCATTTCGTGAAGTAATCGATCGCCACCAATATGAAGCGATGCCCATTGGATGCCGTTGGTCGGATCTCACCGATCATATCGATGCCCCACATTGCGAAGGGCCAAGGTGCCGTTAGGACATTCAAAGGAACTGGAGGGATATGCACCTTGTCAGCATAGATCTGGCACTTATGACAAGTTCGGGAGTGTTGGTAACAATCGGCTTCCATTGTGGACCAGAAATATCCTGCCCGAAGGATTTTCTTAGCCATGGTGTGTCCACTGGAATGTGTTCTGAATGTACCTTCATGCAGTTCCATCATGATTTTCTCCGCTTCAACCTTATCCACACAACGCAGCAGAGTTGAATCATGATTCCGCTTGTAGAGAATGCCGTTGCTGAGGAAGAATTTTGCAGCAAACCTTCTCATGAACTTCTTATCATTGACGGATGCACCTTCAGGGTATTCCTGAGCTTCCAAATACCTCTCTACCTCGTGATACCAGGGTTTCTCAGTCACCTTCTCAGCCTCGAGCTCACAGCAGTATGCCGGTTCATCCAACTTCCAGATTATGATTCGGGGAGCCTCATTGTCCCATTTAACTTTGAACATTGAAGACATCGTGGCTAGTGCGTCCGCTAGCTGATTCTCCTCTCTGGGGAAATGCTCAAAAGTTATCTCTTCAAAGTGAGGGAGCAAGGTCGACACATACTCCTTGTAAGGAATAAGATTCGGGTGTTTCGTATCCCACTCGCCTTTGATCTGATTGATCACGAGAGCGGAATCTCCGAAGACACTTAGAAATTTTATCCTCAAATCGATTGCAGCTTGTAAACCCATGATACATGCCTCGTATTCTGCCATATTGTTGGTGCAGCTGAAACATAATCGGGCGGTGAGGGGAGTATGAGTTCCTTTGGGAGATATGATTACAGCGCCGACGCCGTTACCCAAAGCATTGGAGGCTCCATCAAAATGCATAGACCATCGGGATCCTTCCTCAGGTCCTTCATCCGGTCCAGGTACTTCACAGTCAGTTACCACCATGATGTCTTCGTCCGGAAAATCAAAGTTCAATGATTGGTAATCGTCCACAGGTTGGTGTGCCAAATGATCTGCCAGTACACTTCCCTTAATTGCTTTCTGAGTTGTATACTGGATATCATATTCTGTTAAGATCATTTGCCATCTCGCTATTCTTCCAGACAGAGCAGGATTTTCAAATATGTACTTGATGGGATCCATCTTTGAAATCAATAAGGTAGTGTGAGTCAGCATATACTGTCTCAGCCGGCGAGCAGCCCATACAAGAGCGCAGCAAGTTTTCTCAAGCAGTGAGTAACGAGACTCACAGTCGGTAAACTTTTTGCTCAAGTAATAAATAGCGTGCTCTTTTCGGCCAGACTCGTCATGCTGCCCCAGCACACACCCCATTGAATTATCAAGCACTGTTAAGTATAGTATCAGAGGTCTTCCTTCCACCGGTGGCATAAGAATGGGTGGCTCTTGGAGATATTCCTTTATTCTTTCAAAGGCGGCCTGACATTCATCATTCCAGCGTACCACTTGATCTTTCTTCAGTAATTTGAAGATTGGTTCACAAGTAGCGGTTAGATGTGAGATGAATCGGGCAATGTAATTCAGTCGTCCTAGGAAACCTCTGACTTCTTTCTCTGTTTTTGGAGTCGGCATCTCCTGAATAGCTTTAACCTTGGCAGGATCCACCTGAATACCTTTATCACTTACAATGAAACCTAGCAACTTTCCGGATCTTACCCCAAAGGTGCATTTGTTGGGATTCAACCTCAGCTTGTATAATTTGAGTCGGTCAAACAACTTCCTCAGATGGTCAAGGTGCTCTTCCTCAGTTTGAGACCTTGCAATCATGTCATCAACGTATACCTCAATTTCATGATGGATCATATCATGAAATAAAGCAACCATGGCACGTTGATAGGTTGCCCCAGCATTTTTCAATCCGAATGGCATGACCTTATAACAGAAGGTGCCCCACTGAGTCACGAAGGTAGTCTTCTCCATATCTTCAAGAGCCATCTTGATCTGGTTATACCCTGAAAAACCATCCATGAAGGAGAACACCTTGTGTTGAGCTGTATTGTCAACCAGGACATCAATGTGAGGTAGGGGAAGTCATCCTTGGGGCTGGCCCTGTTCAGATCCCTGTAGTCGACACACATTCTGACTTTACCGTCCTTCTTCGGCACTGGCACAACATTGGCAACCCACTGAGGGTAAGAAGTCACTGCAAGGAACCCGGCATCAAACTGCTTCATAACCTCGGCCTTGATCTTTTCAGACATCTCTGGACGCATCCGTCGAACTTTTTGCTTTACTGGAGGGCAGTCTTCCTTGGTCGGCAGATGGTGAACTACAATGTCGGCATCCAAACCAGACATATCTTCATAGGACCAAGCAAAAATCTCCATGTAGTCTTGTAACATCTGGATCAATCGTTGCTTCACGCTGAGCTCTAGATTGGCACCAATCTTGACCTCTTTCCTATCTGTCTCAGTACCCAAGTTAATTGTCTCCACAGGCTCTTCGTGTGGTTGAATAGCTCTCTCTTCCTGGAGTAGCAGTCTTGCGAGTTCACCAGGCACTTCGCAATCATCTTCACCTTCGTCTTCGGCCAAGTTGATCGGATTTTCGAAGTCATAACTGGCGGTAGCAGAGCTGTTACCAGTGAGATCCAGAGTGGATTGAAACCTGTATAAGTGAGTGTGTGTAAATATAGCTGTTTTGCAATATGTATAACACAGAAAGGAAAAGAGCAAAAGATTTGAAATGCAACAAACGTCCAATGTTTTGATTGATGATATATGAAAATGTCATACAAAAAGCCCTCACAAACGGAGCTACGATGTCCCGGGTAGGACACCGAGCCAACAAAGTTTTAACATATTGTTGTTACAAATTCGGAAATCAAAAGAAATCAATTACTGCGTGACAAATGTGATAGGGGTAAAATCCTTTGCCGTCCAGTTGCTTGGTCCGTTGCTGGTAGTCGGGTAGATCCAACTGTCAAACTCAGCTTCCTCCACATCTTCCTCAATAGCGTTCACCCTTGAGCTGGAAATAAACACCGGAGCCTTTCCGATCTTCTCTTTGCGCACCGCCTTCTGAGCCTCTGCAGTAAAGCCTAGCCCAAACTTGTCGTTCTTCTGAGTGAAGTCAGGAAGCTGACCCCAGTGTGCACAATTGCCTTTCTGAACCACAGCCCGGGCATCTCTTAGGGAAGCCATCTTCAAGGAATCATTCTCTTCGGCCATTTTCTCTGCAACTGCTGAAATTGGATGCACCTCCTCGAAATGTTGGAAGGGGGTTTCAATAAACTCTCCGTCCATCTCGATGTACCTGAAGGAATTCAAATGGCTCACCATATACTCCTCTTCTCCTTGTACAGTGACGATCTTCCCCCTAACGGGATACTTCAGCTTTTGGTGCAAGGTGGAGGTCACTGCCCCAGCTTTATGGATCCAAGGTCGACCCAACAGACAAGAGTATGATGGACGTATATCCATCACGTAAAAGGTAGAGTCAAACACTTGAGAGCCCACACGAATAGGGATGTTAACCTCTCCATGAACCATCCTTTTGGAACCGTCAAAGGCCCTGACGATGATATTGCTGGGTTTCAACTTCAGGCCTTCATAATCCAGACGATCTAAAGCCTTTTTCGGAAGAACATTCAAGGAAGAACCAGTGTCCACCAATACATGTGCCAGAGTAGTGCCCCTGCATTCAATAGAGACATGCAGGGCATCATTGTGGTCTCTCCCTTTTGCGGTCAGGTCAGCATCTGAAAAACCCAAGCCGTTGTCCGCTGTCAGATTAGCTATGCAATCGGTGAACTGGACTGCAGACGTCTCCTGCGGCACATGGGCCGTTTTGAGAAATGAGATCAAGGCCTTAGCATGGGCCTCGGAGCATAGCAATAAGGAGAGCAGGGAGATCTTGGAGGGTGTATGCCCCAACTGCTCGACAACATTAAAATCACTTTTCTTTATTATTTTCAGAATCTCCTCCATTTCCTGTCGAGAGGCCTCAGCATTTATGGGTATTGGCGCCTCCATCCGGGCAGGCTCTTCTTCAATCCCTTTTCCCCGAGCATTTGATGACTCGGCAGCAGGGGACACAATTTGATCAGCAATAGGACTAGGCAAACTTGTTGGTTTTATGAGGAGGGGTTTTCGAATAGCGGGCGGTGCAATGTCAGGCGAGAAGAGCCTGCCACTGCGGGTGACCTTGGCTGGACCAGTGATATCGCAGATACTGGCACTAGCGTCGAATTCTTGCTTGATTCCATTCACATACACGTCTGCCCCATAATGCCAGGGGACAACTTTATTAGATACATAGGAGAGGGGTCCCGGAACAGTAATGATCACAGGCGCAACTGTCAGGATTTGAATAGGCCTCTTCGGGGGAGCCTTGATTGGATTTTTGAAGATGGTAATCACAGAAACTTCTTTCATCGGAACCAATTGAACAGCAGTCTTTTTGAATAGAATTTCCTTGCTATCCATTAGGCCTTGGATGCCTAACCTCAGCAAGGGACAATCAGATAGGGAAACAGCACAAAATAGGCAACCTTCACCGCAACCCGGAAATAAACCGGCCCGCAGTAGGTTCTTCTTGACGGTCTTCAGAGGGGTAACAACTTCATCTACCGAAACAGCGTACACTTCTTCCTCAATGGCATTTACCCTATGCTGGGGCATAGGAGCCGTTACAACATTTGGTCTTTCCGGCGCTTCAAACTGAATTTCCTTTGCGTCGATCAGATCTTGCACTTTGTTTCTCAAGGCCCAGCAATCATCAGTAGTGTGCCCGGGACTATCAGAATGATAAGCACACCGGGCATTTGGGTTGTATTTAGGAGACGCAGTGTTGACGACCTTAGGAGCTTCTTTGAGGGCCACCAGGTTGGTGGATAATAGTTGGGGTAAAATTTGAGATAATGTCATACTTAGTCGGGTATACTGCCTCTTGGGCCTTTCGCTTCTTTGTTGATTGTACTGCTGAGGAGCAGCAACAGGTTTGGAGATGACCAAAGCATTGACGGCTTGGCGACTTTCGGTCTTGACTTGTCTTCTAGGACCATAGACGGCACTTGCTTCTTTCTTAAACGGCCTCTTCTCAGCACTTGTAGAGGCAGCCTTCTGTATCTTGCCTGACCTGATGCCAGCCTCAATTCTTTCTCCCGTTAATATCAAATCTGTGAATCCAGCAGAGGAGTTACCAACCAAATGATTAAAAAACGGACCAGACAACGTCCCCAGAAACATATCAACCAGCTCTCGATCAGTTAATGGAGGCTGCACCCTGCCAGCCAAATCTCTCCATTTTTGAGCGTACTCTTTGAACCCTTCACCCGTTCCTAGAGACATACCCTGAAGTTGGGTACGTGTAGGAGCGAGATCAGAATTGTATTGGTATTGTCTGTAGAATGCGGTTGCCAAATCTTCCCAGTGTCGGATGCTAGCTCCATCCAATTGGTAGAACCATTCAAGCTGTGACCCCGAGAGGCTATCTTGGAAGAAGTGAATCTAGAGGTTCTTATCCGCCGTGTAAGGTTGGATTTTCCTTACGTACGACCTTAGATGCAGCTTTGGGCAGGAGACCCCATCATACTTGGCGAAGGCTGGCGCCTTAAACTTGTGTGGAATGACTACCCCAGAAGATAACCCCAAATCTCCGAAATCCAGTCCCGGCACATTCTGAATTTCCATGACGCTCAAGCGGTCCTCCAATTGTTTGTATCTGTCAGCAGCAGGTGGGTATTGTTCGTCATTATAGTCCGTCTCGTTGTCGGAGACTGCGGGACTAGGAGCTCCTCCCCCTTGGGGACTGTTTTTCTCAGCAGAAGAAGTGGTTGGATCAGCTTCGTTGTGGAGTGTGTTCCTAAATCGGCGTCCGGTGTTGAACAATGCAGTCCTCTTTTTCTTCTTCTTCTTCATGAGTAGAGTCTTCAACTCTTGCTGACCTTGGGCTAGGCTTAGGACCATCTCTTGAAACTGTGCACTTTGGGCCTGAAGGGCCTTGATTGCTTGCTCACTGGAGGATTCTGGATTCATGATGACTGTTCACACAAACAGCGAAGAAAATTAAGCAACCTGTGAAATAGGGTACCTGCTATGCATATGGTGCAATGGAATGTGTATGCTTTATGTTTTCAAAGACAAACAAGATTCAACTTTGTAGACAAAAAGGGAAACACACTTCATTAGATGAAAATTTTCAATTGTTCAACAACTTGCCCTTAGGCATTACAGGAATGAAAAAATACTGAAAAGGAAATAAAACTATAAAAGGAAACATCAAAGCTCATCAATGCTCCCATGGCCTCCTCTTTTCAGTGCTGATGTAGTTGTTCAGGACCCGTTCTTCCTCCAATTACTTAGTCAGCCTCTGGATCTTCCGTTCCTGCTCGTTGAATTTCTCCCGATAGAAATCCCTTTCTTCCTTAAGCTGTGCCCAAGATCTCTTCATGGTGTCAAAATCAGTGGGTATCTGAGGAGGGAGGACAGTTGGAGGAACCCCATCTTCAACAGGAGACTCAAGAATGAGAGGTCTAACAGCTTCGTAGGGCATACCTAACTTCTGAGCACGGATGCGGACCCATTTGCAATAGGGCTTCAATGGCAGAGAAGTCTTTGGCCCTAACTCATGTGGGTCAGCTTTGTGAATTCTGTCCCAAGCTCTAATGAATCCCTGGCGTAGTTTGTCACTGTCTGCCTGAAACTCAAAATGGAAGTGAGGAACCAGCATCTCATGAGGCCCATCTCCTCTGGCTCTTCCAAACTGACGGAGAGCTAAACACGGATTGTAAGAGATTCCTCCTTGGATACCAATCAACGGGACATTAGGGTATTCTCCGCAACGGTCGATAACAGCTACCTCATCCAAACCTCTGAGAGTCCAAGTTATGTCATTATCAGTGAGAGACATTAACCTCCGGGCCCAGCCTTTTCCTTCTTCATTCTTCAGCACGAACTTAGGAAGGTGCGAAATAAACCACCTCACTAGTAAAGGAGCACAACACCACGGAGTTCCCCGTTTTCGAGCAGTACGAGCATAGAGTTGTTGTAGAATATCACCCAAAAGAGTGGGTACCGGATTCCGAGACATGAAGATCCTTATGACATGGATACTGATAAAGGTGTCAGGGTTGGGAAATAGCACCAGACCATAGATCAAAAGAGCTAGAACATCCTCATATGCCTTGAAGTCCAAGTCATTCCAGAAATCATTAGCCTTGCCAACCAGAAATTTGACCAAAAAGCCCTTGACCCCATTTCTAGTTTCCCAGTTGGACAATATCTCTTCTTTGGTCAAGGGGAGAATTGCAGCAATCTCTTCAGGCCTAGGAGTCTTTTCCAAACCAGTGAATGGAGTTTGTTCCAAGACAGGGATCCCAAGCAGATAAGAGAACTCTTCCAGGGTAGGAACCAGCTGGAAGTCTTGAAAGGTGAAACAATGATGCAGAGGGTCATAAAACTGGGTCAGAACACTTATCAGTTGTTGGTCCCATTTTGCAGTGATCAAGCCAAGGAGAGAACCATGTCTGTTGATGAAGGAGGTAGTGTTTGGAATCCTTCCAACCAGATCCTTGAGTAAAACTGGTGGTTGAACAAAGTTGAGCCGGACAGTATTTCTACGCACGGGCAACATGATGTCCTGCAAAACAGAGCAAAGATGAAACCTTTTTTTGTCTTTGAAATGGGTTAGTCCTTTATACAGGATGCATGCAATGGTATGATGAAATGATGCTATGGTGAAACACACCATAAATATTCACATAGGCAGATAAGGCACACAAGTCACACAAGACACCCTTAGGTTTCAGGCCAGCATGAGTTCCAGGTATTACCCTCTTTTGGTTTTGTTGGTTAAAACCTGTCCTATCAAAAGTAACCGGGTTCTAGAGGATCTCAAATCATTGGCTACCCTCAATCGGTCATAACTCCAGCATCGCAATCTTTTCTCGCGGCCAGAACCATCTCGAGAGTTTAGCCTCAATGAGTGTAGCATACTGTTACTGTCCTAATAGCCAAGTTGGTCAATTTAGGGTTCTAAGGTTGGTTGGTGTTTAATGACCCCTTAGAAGACCTATATTCTCCCCGTTACAACACAAGGGATATAGGTACAGACTAAGATGCCACACCAACGTAGCCACTGCTTTACCCATGTCGGTCTACGCCGGACAGGTCCCTCACAGATTATGCTACCTAAAAAAGGTATTTCCCAGATCCGGGTTAGGATCTATGAAACTCCGATGCAAAGCCCACAAATATAAAAGCAAACAAAGCAAACAATTGAAAACAAAGGTAATCTAAACCCTAAGGTTACTCCACTTTTAAAGGTTATCCCCAGCAGAGTCGCCAGTTCTGTGATACGGTGGGAGAACTGACTTGAGGTTTGCATTTGTATTCGCAAATGTTGCGGTTAGCAAGAGTCGCCACCGACTTTTTATTTTATCCTAAGGAAAGGTTAAAAAGCACAGCAAAAACCTTTTGAGATGTTTTCTTGGGTTCGGGGAGTAGATTATAGAAAGGGAAGGTATTAGCACCCTTTCTATCCACGGTTATCCATGGGCTCTTAGTTACTTGCTTAGATCACTTGCCTTTTGCTTTCAATTGTTTTAAATGGTGCTTGAGTGCGTGTGTTTGAAAATATTTTGAAAAGCGGCCAATGTGGTGGCAACCTTTGTAATGATCCATGTTGGGATGTATACAAAGGTGTATGTCTTTTGAAAAGGAGTTTTCATTTTGTTTTTGAAAGTTTTGTTTTGAAAGTGTTGTGATGTGTGATTTTGAAATTAGGAAAGTGTTTTGTTTTGCAAGTTAATTCAAGTAACTAAGAGGTTATCTACTCCTAAATTTCTCAAAAGATTATTGCTATACTTTAACCCTTTTAACAAGTTTGCTCCACCATTGTATTTGGTGGGCAACCTTGTGTTAGGATGTGAAAGGGACAGGCGCGGGTCATCGTTTTGGACCATAATTGCAACGGCGTTGAATGTCTTTGGGCAATTTCTTTAAGGGACTTGATCATTTGTTTTTGTTTGTTTTGAAAAGTTTTGTCGAGGGACTATGATCATTCAAATTGTTTGCTTTGCCCAAAGAAGTTCAACATACAATATGGCCCATTTATTTGAAGGCAACAAGTGGAATACCCTAGGGGGGTGCAAGTGTGATTTGTGTGTCCATTTTCATGCTTGTTTATCTTGTATTAGGTCAAACCATTTTTTATCGTTTTTCGCATACAAACCCTAATTCTAACATGTTTATCATTAGAAAGCAATAAAGTGCGAAATTAAAATTACTAAGCTATTACAAAACCAAATATGGGAAGGGGGGTACAAATGTTCAAATGGGGATATTGACAAGAATTTAAATCTAAATTATTACATCAATTGAATATTTGCAATTTAAATAATGCATAATTAAATGTAAATTAAATAAATATGTGAAATGCAAAAGAAAGTTTTTATGTGTATGAGAAAAGTATGGTTTATGTAAAAGGGAAAAGAAAAATAAAAATGTATTATTTTTTTGAGTATTTTGAACTTAGGGTAAAAACCCTAATTTTAAAGAAAAAAGTATTATTTTCTAATTTAATACAACTATTTATTTATTATTTATAAAAATAAAATAAAATGAAGTGTATTGTGAAAAAAGGTATTTTTATATCAAATATTAAAAAATAAAAAAAATCAAGTATTTTTATATTTTTTGTCTTAAATATATTAATAATCACACACATATATATATATATATATATATATATATATATATATATATATATATATATATATATATATATATATATATATATATATATATATATATATATATATATATATATATATATATATATATATATATATATATATATATATATATATATATATATATATATATATATATATATATATATATATATATATATATTAAATCCTAAATATGTATTAAACACAAAATAAATATTTATTTAATATTTTAATAAAATAAATAAAAGAGTATTTTTGTGTGAAATATTTTCAGAAAGTAAATAAAAATAAAAATGTATTTACACCTTTTTTCTATTTTATTCTAATAATGGTATATATATATATTTATGTACAAACAAAGAAAATAAACAAATAAATATGCAATAAATGCAAAAAATGATGGAAAAAATATTTTTAATTTTTAAATGCCATGAGAAAAAATAAACAAAGCTAATCAAAAAAGAAAAAGTCAAAAATGTCAAGAAATGAACAAATGGGCTCAGGGGGGTGTAAACATGAAAATGGGGTGTGAAAAGAAAATAAATCCAGCCCCAGCCCAGACCACTTCTTCTTTAACCTCTGTACAGCCTTCTTCAAGCTAAAACACGCGTTTTTTATCTCTGGATTCCTGGACTTTCAAGCAAAACTCATAACATGAAAAGTGTAGAGCATTAAGAGACGGTTTCAACCATATAAAGAACATGACCTATCTCTCTAAGATGAGGGAGAATTTCTCTCCCCCTCTTTTCTGACCTAACTTTTCATCAATGTTCAGACATGAAATTCTCTAAGCACACGAAATATAAATGAAATCTAAACATATGAGCATGTTCAGGGCTATGATTGTGACATGTTTTCTTCAAAAATCTAAAGCTAACAATGCCTAACAAGGGAGATAGAACTCCATGAATGTACCTGTTCAGTTGGAATCGAGCTTGGCAATGGAGGATGTTTCAGAGTGAAATGATGACTTGTACAGCTTCCTTGAAGTGTAAGGAAGCTTTTCCAATTCCTACTTTGTCTTGAAACTCCCTGAATCGAGCTAATGAACTCCAACTGCAAAACAGAAAATTAAAAATGGTGGAGTGGCTTGGAGGTGTTACAGGTCTGATTTTAGGACATGGTTAGCTTGTATATATTGTAGGGAAGGTAGAGGAAAAGGTTTGAATCAAAATGCTTGGAGGGACTGGGAGTTTGCACTCAAACTGCAGGGGCTCCCCTGTTTGTGCAGTTTTGAGGTGATTTTGAGATGGAGGGTGCTTTAGATGTTCAGGACTCGTGCCAAAGCTTGAATGTGGTCTATGGAATGTGTTTGATCACTTCTCTCTTCTGTTTCTAAGCTGAGATGAGATATTGCATAAGTTATGGACCTTTCTTCACACTTAAGCTACAAAGTGCAACTTGGCTCTCTAGGTCAGTACATGCCCTCCCACTATGCTGCTATCCCTTGCCTTGATCAGTGCAATTTGCTCACAAACTTGTGCCAAGAAGATCTTGATTGTACCACTTGGATTGCAAACTTGACATAAAGTTCTTCTTTTCAAGAATGGAAATAATGCTTTTTCTAGTTTAGGCTTAATTCCTTGTGTAATGACCAAAGGCTTAGAATAACAACTTGGTTCAATGGTTTTGCATTAAATTAAGGAGTGTAATTTGGTTTAAGGACCTGCAAAGTAGCACAAACTATGCTGAGTTCAAATTTGCCAAGTTTATGAACATGTCTTGATGAAGAACAAAAGTGAATTTTTGCCAACTTGTGAAATTCGAATCTCTCAAGTTATGAGGTTGTTTGATGAGTTCTTGGACATTTTGGAAAGCTTGGAAGGTGTACTACAATCCATATTTGAAATGCAAATCAAAATTCCAAGTGGAAAGGTATGAAAAGTGGCCTTGAAGTGGGGTAGAAAACCTTGTCAAAATAGGTTAAATTTCACTAAGTTAAAAATGGTTTAGTGCCCTTATTCAAAAAATTATAACTTGAGATACAAGCTTCAAATGAGAAAACTTTGTGAATCAAAGTTGTAGATTATGCAACAAGCTACAACTTTCATGTTTTGACTTTTGTTTGAATCCAAATGGATCATGGTGAAAAGATGGGGCAAAGTTGGGAAAAAATTAGGGTTTTTTCATAACTTAGAAAAATTCTAAGTTATGAAAAATTCCATTTTCTAACCCTAATTTGCATTTTGTGATTTCTTGGTGAACAAGTTTCATGATTTGGCATGTTTTGATGAAAAATGAATCTTGACCCTTGATTTTGACCAAAAAGTCAAAGTTTGACTTTTCAGTATACAGTCAAAATTGATCAATTGACTGGGAAATTCAACTGTCAATCTTGTGTATTTGGGATCTTTTGAGCTTGATGAACATGTCAAGATGATTCCATTGGGTCCTTGAGTCTATATGTGAGCTTGGTTTGCCATTGGCTAGGTGAAACAGTCAAAAATTGCCTTTGTGCAGTCAAAACCCTAAAAATGACCATTTTGCCCTTTTGGTGATCTGATCAAATTTCTTGTGGAATTGTGATCCAAACTTGATCAAATGGTCCATATGATTTCATAATGTTGATGTGGATCAAATTTCATGAGGTTTGACTGTCAATTGGCCACAGTTGACTTTTTCCCCAATACAGCTGATTTCTTAGGTCAACTGTCCAATTGACTGGGCAAAACTTGGAATCAAGACTTGAAACTTGGTATAGGTAAACTTGGGAGTCCAATATGAAGCATGAAAGTCATCCTAGGCATTTTAGGTCAAAACATCCTTAGGCAAACACAAACCCTAATTTGAGTCCACAGTGCAAGGAGAAGTCTTGAGCAGAGGAAACCCTAACTGGATCTTGATCTCAAAAGGTCTTGTGATGAGAAAATGTTGAGGAAATGGGAGGGTAAATTTTGGGGTACAACAGTTACGAACGACTTACGGTGCGTGAGAGGGCCTGAAAACGTGTGCTTTTGGTTGCTTTCGCTTCCTGAGATTTCCAGGAAGAGATTGAGACAAGTATCAAGCCTTGAGGATGCGTGTAAGCTATAAGCCCTGTTTCAATCTCACATTTTTTGGTATTTTTTTCAGATTTTTCTTTCACTCTATGCCTGATCTCCAACCCTGATTTTTGTCTGCCTCGCCTCCTTACGTATTGTACAATGCATTAGGGTTGATTTCCTTGCCCAAATCTTCCTCTTTCAATGCTTTGATATTTGATTTGATCCTCCTTTAACAACCTTCCAAATTTGGTCCAAATTCAATCTCCTTGTACACAATTGCCTTGATACGATTTTGATTGCCTTGCTAGCTATAATTAGAGCCTGAAACAATCACAAAATCCTTGTTATCAATGCTTTTGGATTTTATTTGATTTTATTTGATTTAAATCAAATTAATTCAAATAAAAATCCAAATAATTAATAAAAATATGATATGGACACATGGCCAAGGCTAGATCACGTGGGTTATAATGCCAACTCAAAACAAGTGAAAACGAATGGGCCCATTTGGCAAAATTTGTAGTTTTGGGGATAGTTGACCTTTGTCAATTTTGCAAAAAAGGTCAACTTCAATAATGCATAACTTTCTCAATTTTGACTCTTTGGAGGTGTTCTTGGACTTTTTAGAAATCTTGAGATGTCCTATAACCAACCCTTTTGGTCTCATATCAATTTGATATTCCATGCTCATGTATGAAGCTTTGACAAAAAATGTGTTTTTGTTGACTTTCAAAAATGACCTATAATGTCCAAATTCATAACTTCTTGTGGGTACATATTTTGATCTTGGGGGATGAAGATGGATTGTAGGAAATTTCATCCTATTCAAAATGAGCATTGGATGGGTCATTTCTCATAAAGTATGAGAAAGTTATGCTTGGTCAAAGTTGAGTTGACTTTTCCTACAAAACCCTAATTTAGCAACTTTTGAATCTTGATGAATTGTGAGCAATCCTTAATGAATCATGATCAACACTTGATCAAATGATGAAATATACTTCAAAATGAGAATGTTGACAAAAAATCTTGAAGTTTGACTGTATGTAGGCCACAGTTGACTTTTGCCCTAGCACAGTCGATTTTTGGACCTTTGAGCAATTGACTGAGCAAACTTCCTCTGCAAGGCTTGAAATTTGACATGGATGATCTTGAGAACATATTAGGACATTGTTGAGAACCTTGGGTCATTTGGACTCAAGTATCTTGATGCAACATGAAACCCTAATTTGGGGTAGACTGTCTTAGGAGAGAACTTGTCTGGCCAACCCTTGGACTACCTTGAGCAACTTGAGGTTCTTTCTTGAAATGTTTTGAGAAATATGGGAGGGAAAATTTTGGGGTACAACAGAAGCCATCTCCCTTTTGGACTAAAGCCTTATCATGCCCTGCCTTGCCAACTGAACCAAGCGTGTTAATTATTAACAAAATAACACAAAATAAATATAAGGCAAATAAAGATCTATGGCCACATATCAAAAACGCGCGCGCTGTGGGTCCCCAATGGTTTGAATGGAAGAATCAGAGAGCACCACGCCATCACCTTCTTCAGGGATCCGTCGTTTTAGATGGGGAACTTTTACCTACAGCAGTTTTCCGTCACTATAGGTTGTAGCGACGAATTTTGTTCGTAACTAAAAACCTGTAAAATTCAAAAACGCAGCACAAGCAGAATAAATTCAAACCAAAGGCATGGATCAATTGCAAATCATCTCCTGAGCATGATAGTACCCCTATTTTTTTCTTCCAATTTTGTGTTTATATAGAATTCCCAATTTGGGACCTCAAAACCCTAACAATGGCATCATGCCATTCCTGCACTTAAACTTTAATCAAACCAATCAAAAACATTGCAAATATGATAGCAAGCATGGATATATGATCAAAACATGTTTATGATGGATAAATCATTGAAAATGAATCTTGAAAAAAGATGAAAACCGTGGCACTGTGAGGCGTGATTTCTGAAGGTTTTAAGGCTGGAGGACGATTGGAATAGCTTCAAGAAATGTCCAGGAATGGATTGCTGGCCTTGGAATTGCTTGAATCAGTCTATGGAGGAATATGTGATCAACACTTTTTTTGACAAAAAATTGAAGTTGACCTCCTTGTTTTCACGACCCAAAAACTTTTTTTTGCCTTGAGAATGTTATGTCCTTATATTGGAATGAATTAGGTCAATAAAAACTAATCATATCTTTGCAAATTATGGAGATTTGATTTCATTCTTTGTCTTGTTTGATTTGTTTCCAAAATAGACCAAATTAAGATATTTTCCAATCAATTGGCTCTTGTACGAATTTTTTGATTTGCTAGCTGTTCATGGACTCATAATATGCTCATAAAATTAAATCTTTGATTTTATTTGATTATTCTACTATTTAAATTGATTTATTTTGATTTAAATGAATAAAAAAATCAAAATAAATAATAAAAATAATAAAATAATAGGTGGATAAGATAAGGGGTCATGGGACATCTTAGGAACAAGATTCAAACAAGAAAACATGAGTCCATTTGGAAAAAAAGTCATTTTAATCAATGTTGACTTCATGCACATTTCCAAAAATTGGTCAACTTTGACAATACACATCTCTCTCATTTTTAACCCTAAGAAGGTGTTATTGGACTTTTTAGAAAGCTTAGGATGTCCCATAAACAACCCTTTTGGTTTCCTCTCAATTGAGTCTTCCATGTTCATGTAAGAAGCTTTGACCCAAAAGGTGTTTTTGTTGACTTTTCAAAAGGATCTATAATGTAGAAATTCATATCTTTCCATGAGTGCATTTTTTGAACTTAAGGGCTGAAGTTGAGTTGTAGGAAATTGGATTCTCTTCAAAATGAGCCTTGGATGAGAAATTTCTGATAAAGTATGAAAAAGTTATGCTTGGTCAAAATTTGGTTGACTTTTCTGGTGAAACTCTAATTTAGCAACTTTTGGGTTTTGATGAATTTGGGGGCATTCCTTGAGGAATCATGATCAACCCTTGATAAAATGATGTATATCTCTTAAAAATGTTGATGTTGACCAAAAATCTTGAAGTTTGACTATATGTGGGCCACGGTTGACTTTTGACCTAGTATAGTTGATTTTCAGGCATCTGGGCAATTGACTGAGCAAACTTCTTGTGCAAGGCATGAAACTTGACATGGATGATCTTGATAACATATTAGGACCATGGAAAGAATTTGGGACCCTTGGACTTCAACCATCTTGATGAGGAGTGAAACCCTGGTTTGAAGCTTGTTGCCTTAGGAGGAGGATTTGTCTGGTCAATCCTTAGTCATCCTTGAGCAATTGAGGACCTCTAGAGGCATGTATTGAGTAAAATGAGAGGGAAAATTTTGGGGTATAACACCTACCCTCCCTAGAGCTTAATATAGTTGAATTCTTAGGATTTTGACTTGAAACCATAAGCCTTAGAGCTTTACCCTCATCTGGTACCTGCGAAATAGACAAAGAAGGGGATTAGAGAAGAAGGAGATAAAGATCAAAGAAGGATTTTGTACGACCAGGGTCACTTCAGTAAAGGTAACTCTAAACATTTAGATTAGGTTAGTTGTTGTTATGGTGCTTGCATGATTGGGGTTTGAATGTGTTTTTGAGAACTCTAGGTTTTAGGGTTAGGGTTCTTCAATTTTAGGGTTAGGGTTCATAGGTATAGACGTTTATGGGTTGGGATTCGTTAGGGTTAGGATTTAGATTGTTAGGGTTCTAAGGGTTTATGGTTAGGGTTCATTGATTTTTGGGTTACATGATAAAGTTCCCGACGAACGTCAATCATTTACACCAGCCTTGACGATCGCCCACTGTGGTTGGCATTAAGGTTCTAAGGGTTAGCTAGGGCTCTAGGGGTTTGTATGAGTTTCTGGGTTTTGGTTGAAGGTTCCGGTTGAAGTTCAATCAGAAACCTGGGTTTGAAGGGTGGCTCAAGGCGGCACCGCCGATGTTGGCAATTTCCAGCCAACGAAATTCTAGAGAGAGGTTACAGCCTCTCTCTCTAGAAGTTTATATAAGTGAGAGAGAAGGTTGGGTAGAGAGAGACGAAAAGAAAAAAGGGAAGTTCTGAAGAGAAATGAATGTATAGTATCTTCATTCGCTCTGTGTACGTACATTACTATACTCCCTCAGCCAACATTCAATTAGAGCCGTTAGTTTGTTATACTTCAGATCAACGCCCCATAGTTAACCTCTAGTGGACCTTTGATCTGAATCAGACAATTCTAATCCCTGTAGCACATTATAACTCCCTGCACTCACCTATATATTGGTTAACGGATCACAAACAATTACCTGGGCCAAGCCCAATGCTATTCAACCCCTCCAAATTACTCACCCAAATGAAATTCACACACCCTCTGCACTTTGGGCCTCAAACGAATTTATAGGCTTATGCCCTTTCTATTGACACACCCCAACAATTACTATGCTTAACAATTTACACCCCCTGTTTTTATTAATTTAACTTTTATTTAATTTATTTGTTTATTTATTTAAATATTTTTTTAATTAATTTATTTAATTTATTTATTCAATATATTTATCTCAATAATTTATTTATTTATTTATCATATCATTTTTAATTTGCATTACAATAAATTTTTCTCATCATTATTATAAATGTATACTTTATTTTGATAAATAAATAATTATATTTGTAATAACTATTAATTACTTTTCCCTTATTATTATAAATATATATAATTTATTCTTAATAAATAAATAATATAATTATAATGATCATTAACTATTTTCTAAAATTAATAACCATTTTTGTTTTATTTATTAAAGTCTTTTTTTCTAATCAATTTCAACCTTTTTCACTCAAGTATTTTCAAATTACCTCATGCATTCAATATACTTAACCCATCAAACTTATAATTTTTCACTAACATAACTCAAATGCAATATTATTTTCAAAAAGAAGGATTGTGGATCTACTTTTAAAATTAACTACGAACTACGTCTACGACTACGTTATTTTCAAACTCAAACAAGGTTCAAGGATAACTCGGAAGCATTTACACAATCAATAAAAAAATTAACCAAACACATACGAACAACAAAATTGGACTCTGATTCTTCATAAGGAGATACGTAGGCACGCGGTTAAAACCAAGACGAGTCCCTCTATTAAAAAATAAAATCATTTTCTTAAACATATGGAAACAACTTTTAAATAGAAATTCCCGATTTACCCTACGACCTAAAATAGGATACCCCTTGAGAACAAGGGTGCCTAACACCTCCCCTTCGTCTAAGCAACTCGTGAACTTAGAATCTCTAAACGATTAGGTTTTTCATTATATTTCCCATCCTTAGGACAAAAAGTAGCGGTGGCGACTCTCGTATTTTTTGTCGGTTACGATAGATGAAAGTGACTCTGATTCTCATTCTTTACCTTTTCATAGAGAGTTATATAAGGTGTTCCATGATATGCATGATGATACATTAAAATATTTTAATAAAATCTCCTCTCAAAAGAAAAAGATTTTGAAACTAGAGAGAGAAATCTTAAAGCTTCAAAATTCTCTTGAATCCTTGAAAGAGGACCATGCATCTTTAGTAAATGGCCAGTTATGCTATCCTCTAAATCTATATGAAAAGGAAATATTAGTTGATTGTGTTACTTACCCTAGTATAAAAATTGAAATAGAAGATCTAAATGGATAGATAACACAATTACCTATAACACCTACTATTACATCTATTAGTTCAAGTGATGATGATCAATGTTTTAGAAAATGAAATAAGAAAAGTGTTCATGTTACTAGAAAGAATAGAAATAACATTTCCCATAGAGTTATGTGCCATTATTATAGTGAAAAATGACACATTAGGTATAAATGCCACATTCAGAATGTAGAAATTCCAAATGGTCTCATGGCATGGAAACCTAAGAGTCCTAGTGTTAACCCTAAGGATCCAACACTAGTTAGAGAGCTAAATTTTAATGTGGATTGTCTTGTAAGAATGTATTACAGTTGAAAATGGAATATGGTTCCTAGATAGTGGTTGTTCAAGGCATATGACGGGATACATGTTGTTATTCATTGACTTTGACAAAAAAGAGTGTGGCTTTATTACATAAAGATACAACAAATGTAAGATACTAGGAGAAAGTGATGTTGGAAATCCCTCCACAATCACCATAGATGGTGTTTAGTTTGTGAAAGGGCTTAAACATTTTTAGTTCCACAGTTTTATGATTGACATGATTTTGCTAAAACATGGTTCTATAATGATGTTGATCAAGATGTTGCAACATTTTTTAAATTGTCATAACAGTTTCGATGTTATGAATTTTTAGCCACGTGTCGAAGCAGATGTCATGACATCTTGATCTGGTACAGTAGGCGTTGATGTTTTAAATCTTGATAGGTTTAATTTGATTCTATGATATTTCTTTTCGATATATCTCAGCAAATTTTGCAGGTCAAGAAGATTTAATATAGAACAAGATTTATATCTCCAGTTGTACATTAGTTACCGAATTAGGTCTTGAGATAATTTAGAAAACTTTGTATTGTTTTTTCCATGATTTAAGGAGATTTTGCTACACAATTGGTGCATCACTCAACTTATGGATCAAGAAACTTCTTGACACAGAACTTTAAGCCCATGGACTACAAAGGTGTATTTAAAGGAGAAAACCTAAACCTAATGTATCAATTATTTCAATCAAGTTTTTCATAATTTGTAAATTAAGGGAAGCTTAGAGTCTTAGATTTTGATATTCTGTTGTGTAGTTGTAAGTCACCCTTGTATCTTTTGATACTTGGAGTAGACGTAATATTCTCACTCAGAAGCCTTTAGGTAATGAATTGAGTATGGTTTTTGGTTGAAGCTTTTAAGTAAAACCAAGTATTGTTCTTAGTCAAGAGTCTTGACTAAGCATTTTGTATTGGAAGTATAATATTCTTGTTGAGTTATTTTTGACATTGTCATTGGGATTGGAACTGTTAGATATCACTAAGGTGATTTAGGGAGTGAGATGTCGATTTCTCATATCTAAGAGGTGTCTTGGTATAAGTTTCATTGGATATGGATTAAGTGAGAAGTTTTGAACTGGGATTGTTTAGGCATTGAACTAATACTACTGATAATGGATTTCCATCCTGGCTTGGGTTAACAACTTTATGTGTTACTTATCATTCTGCAATTTGAATTTCAATATCACTTGCATCTTGTTAAATCTGTTCAGGATATCAAATCGGATGTTGTAACATCTGCCTTGCCATTGTTCTGATGTGGGGATATCACTATTACCATGTGTTTCTTGTACCAGAAAATTTCAATTGGTATCAGAGCAGGCACCCTGGTATATTGGGTGAGGTTCAGGAAGTACTTTTCTAGTACTACTATTCTCTTTGGAATACTAGAATGATAGCATTCTGGTTCTCTTTGAGTTGGCTCTTTGTCACTCTGAAATTATCAACTTCATGGTCTATGGAATTGGTAGGTCCTCTGCATCACTTGTGTTGTAGCCAAAGATACTTGTGAATTTCTCAAGTCAACTCATAAAGGAACATCTAAGTGTATTTGGAAGAAAAGAATTCAGATGTGAGGATGATCAAGAAGAAGGTTTCTCATGTTTCTAATCAAGTGGTTTGACATGAAAGTGATAAGTTATTGAAGAACAACACGAGCATTCTTTTTGTTTCCAACATTTGGGAATTTGTGCTATGTTATATAATGTAAGGTTTCTTATTACTATTGTGTCCCATGGAAGGAAATACAATCAGGTGTTGAAGAGTTTGGATAAAATGGTTGGACCAAATGTTAGAACATGTGTACTGACTTCAGCAAGTTTATGATGCTAAAGGAAATGCTGGAACTGGAGTATAGATCAGTTAATGACTAATCATTCTTATGAGTGTGAGGATCTTGGATCTTTGTGGAGCGGAATTCACTACTTATCTCAAGAACAACTGTATGGGTTTTCTATTTCTTGGCTTAATTAGGAAAGTAATCCTGATTATGAATGTTCCAAGGATTTTACTAGTTAGACTGGAAGATGGACTTCTGTTGAAGATTTATATTTTTAATAATTATCTCATCATGTGTTAGATGTTTTTACTCAAAGATATGTGTATCTCGAATAAAATGTGTTATCTACCATGAAGAAATAAGAGGTGATTTATTTCTGATATTATGTCTTAAGAGAATGAAGGATTGATTACCATCTATGACTTACAAGGTGAGGTGGCAATATTATTCCTAAACACTTAATATCTTGATCAAGTCTATAAGGATTAGTTCAGAACAGATTGAGAGAGTTCTTCTTGTGGAAAGATGATTGGAAGTCTAAGGAGGATGGAGTTTTCAAGCCATAACTAGCAAAGAGAAAACTCAAAGTGACAAAGGGTTGTTTTATCAAAAGGAAAGTTGAGTCAATGATGTCAATCTTAATGTCTCAACATTGTGCTAGACATCAGAATACCCATGCTAGAAGCAGATACTTGCACTGAGGATGTATCTTCTGTGAAAAGTTGATCTTAGCAGTTTTCTTTGTTTTCTTTGACTTCATCAAAGGTCAAGATCAGCATGGGTTAACTAAGTAGTGGTTAAAACTCAGGGAAGGTGTTAATTTCCTTATCTCCTATACCTTTCTTAGATCCTCAACTAAGATGATTGGTATTTTGGCACTAACTGTTTCAGACACTTGACTGTAATAAAAATGTTTCTGGTGGTTTGTTTATGTCTCATTCTAATCAACTGCACCTTTTGCTGTTGATGATAAAAAAGAAGTTTAAGGGCATTAGAATACATGATGAAGTATCTAAGTTTTGTCAAGTGGTATTCTTACTAAAGGACTGACGAATTTTATGGTAAAGATAAGTCAATTGTGTGATCAAGGTCTGATGGTACATGTCTCAAGGAAGAATGTTTTGTCTCTAATGAGATATTTCTTATGAGGAATTAAAAACAATTTCTATTAGTGGACTCCACAAGTATTTAATTTCTTATCCTTTTACTTGGTGTTCAAGGAAGATGAAGTCAAGATGTCACACCAGAAGGTACAACATTAGATAGTTGCAAAAGCTCTAGAACTTGTTCTTTGGATCAGATTAGTTCAATGCAAGATTAGTGTCCTGGTGGATAGAGACATATATATGATTTCTTTTGTAACCTAACAAAGTAAACATATTATCTGTGAAGTCTTCTAAGGTTCTTATCTACTCTTTGAATGAGAACAAGGTATGTTTCTGAGTTATTTTATTGAGATAAATACTTTTAGTGATGTTAACTTCAGGATCAAAATTAGTGATGTGTTTATTGAAGAAAATATTGATGTTCAACCAGATGTTGGAACATTATCACAACAGTTTTTTACTCCAGAGTTTGTTGAAGATTCTAAATGGCTGGCAGGCACTGAATACGAAATCTCTCAAGAAAAAATTTTAAGAGGGAGTTTATTATTTGGAGTTTATTTTGGTATGTGATCATCGGGTGTTTCAGATATGAAATATATAATGATTGGGAATCTTGGAGTAAAAAGCTTCTGGCCAAGTCTTAAGAAGATTGTATTATTAGAGGACATTCAGGTCTCTTGGATTAAAATTAATTGAATCCTAGTATATCTCTAAGATTAGGTTTATTGATAAAGGAAGATTTATTTTCAATTGGGTTGATTACTAAAAGAGTGCAATGTCAAATTAAATGTCATGACATTATAGTGTGACATGCTACCACAATCAAGGTACAAGAATTATTCTGCTTGCAGAACAAAGTCATTGGTTATGTCATCATCGTGTCAGGAGTATTACTATAGGCTTATATTGACACTCCTAAGCTTGGTATCGTTGAGAAGCTTTAGGAAGTATTTTCATCATGAATTGAGGTGCAAGTTACATTGAGAATATGAGGGGTAACTTTGGAATTGCATTACTGAAGAATTATAGTAATAATTGTTTGGACGATTGTGGTACCTATATTATTTTTCCTAATGGAGTGTGCAATCTCAAAAGAATCATTTTCAATGGCATGGAAAATGTCATTTCAAATGTTGTAACATTTTCAAGCAGACAAAGCTTGGAAAGAGAGAAAGCTGATCAAGAATGTGTCTCTCTCCTACTGTGAGTGGTTCATTGTTACTAAAGAAGACTTTATCTACTTCCAATATGTCGTACCCCAAATTTGTCCTACCTCGTTAATTTTATTTTTCTAGAAATATTTAATTAAAGATGGTACAGCAGTATCTGATGGCCCATATTTATCCAAGACTAGGGGGTGTATTTTAATGGAGCTTTCTAAATCAGAAAGATCCATAAACCCGTTCGCGAATCATGTCGGCCAATGGCCCATGCAATTCTAAAATAGAAGTTATTTCAAAAGAATAATAATTATTAAGTTTGATTTGCATAAGCTTGTTTAAGTTAAGTTGATAAAAAGGGGGTGTGACTTCAAATTTAAAGCCCATTAGAATTTGGCCCATTTCGTGTGGTTAAATAGCAAAAAGAGGGTGTGTTTAAGGCTCATTAAGATGGCCCATCTAATGTTTAGAATTAGAAGAGATATTATTTTTATTTATTATTATTATTTTAAATAAATAAATAATATAGAAAACTAAACATTTTATTACTGATGAATTGAGTTTAAGTTTGTTGTTTGATTAAATGTCATTGCTATTTGTTGAGTTGGAGAAGACCAATTAGGCCCGGTCAAGGAAAAGAAAAATATTTGTTGCTGGATCAAAATAACATATAGGCCCAATTGCTCTTTGTTGTTGTAAATAAAAAAATCTGGCCCTAATTGCCTAAAAACGAACATTGTGTAGATCAACCAAGGATTCACGCACGTTTTTACAAAATAACCCTTACTGTAGAAATTAAAAACTAAGTCAAATGTCAATCTACAGAACAAATTAAATCTCCAGCAAATTTAATCAAATCAGTTACAATGGAAATAAAATATTCAGGATCATTACAAAATCCCATAAATCTTCTATTACAACTCAAATCTGGAAAATGATACAAACAAGATTCAAATCAAATCGTACATAAATCCAAATCAACAAATATTAGATTACATAAGCAAATCAACATAATCAATTGCAATTGAAATATAAACAAAATCTAAAAATTTAATACAAAATAATCAATCAATAATTTCCAAATCCCAAATCTAAGGCTAAACTGTAACACTAAGAAACCCTAAAAATCAATCTATAAATACAAAGTACAAAATATAGTAAAAGGGGGATTTTGAGGGGGACCGAACAGAGGCGGAGGAGATAAACGGAATCCAGTATACTGAAGAAGCTTGAAGAGGCGAGAAAAATAAGAACACGATAATGGAGGTGGAGGGATTCGAGGATGAATAATACAATACCTATCACCGATCGCTGAAGATAATCGAGGGTTGACGCGATTGGGGTTTGATCTCTAAAACCCTAATTGTGGGAGCACGTAGCCGCTGTTGAACCATCCATTTCCCTCTCCAATCACCACCGGAACTGTATACAAAAGGAAGAAGGGAGGTAAGGTTGCGCAGATTCTGGGTGTTGTTGTTTGATTAGGAACACAGAAGGGGTGAGGAATAGAGAGGGGTTAAGGGTTAGCTGATTATGGTGCCGCCACGGTGGTACATTGTTAGGGTTAGGGGTGAGGAAGAGAGGAGGGTCTGAGAAGAAGAAAATGAAAGGGTGCGCTGGGAAAATGGGTAGCTGCTAGCAAATCTGGAAATGAGTAATAAGGGTAATGAAAAAATGATAAAATTATAATCCTTCCAATCTAGTATATACGCACCTATCGTAATTATCGTGCACATTCGCTTTCCCCCCTTTGATCATCATCAGACGGCCGTTAGGCCAAGTCTGATTGCAATAGCGTACACCCGCACCACACGTGATTATCCTGACCTTCCTCAATTCACCTATGGGCCAAGCCCATTACTCTCTACACTCCCCATTCCATATTTTGCTAAAACATACAACAACATCATACCCCCCCCCCCTTGCATGGGCTCGTAATGGGCTTAATCCCGGCTGTTTTTCACACCTCCCTTATTTTACTATACAACTAAGCTTGCACCCCCCCTGAGTCTAATTAATTTTATTCATTTATTTTTATAATTTAATTATTTTTTCTATCTTTATATATATATATATATATATATATATATATATATATATATATATATATATATATATATATATATATATATATATATATATATATATATATATATATATATATAATTATTATCAAATGATGAATTTTTCTATTATTATTATTATTTTTATATTATTATTATAAATTGTTGTAGTTAATTAATTTTTTTTACTTATTATAATTATAACTTATTATAATTATAACTTATTATAATTATAACTTATTGTTTATAATTCCCTTTTATGAAAATATTATTATTAATATATTTACTATCAAATATTGTTATTATTTATTATATGTAAATATTATAATATCACCAAATAGATTATTTTCATATAAAAAGTACATATATTATCTTATATATTATTCGCATTAAAACATTCTTATCATGCATTAATCAAGATTTTCGCAATTAATACAATAAAAAACACAAACAAATCTCGCAAATAAAATTAAGCTAATCAACGATCTTTTTTGCAAATGGGTTTCAAACTAATTTTGACTTACTGCGTACTCAGTCAAAATCTCCGCAATCACTACTCCCGACCGAGTGCGAAGTGATTTAAAATAGGTTTGCAAACCCCTAAAAAACACCAACCCATACGAACTACGAATTGGGACTCTGATTCCCCATAAGAGGATACGTAGGCACGCGATCTAAAATCGTGGCGAGTCTTGCTAATTAAAACTTAAAACCCTGTTTATCTCGAACCTAAACCCAGAGCTTAATATCCTTGTGAACAAGGTGGATGAAAGGTGCCTAACACCTTCCTTTTGTCCAATTGAGTCCAAAACCTAGAATTTCTGTCTGCGAATTAGGGTTTTCTGTTAGGTTCCCTTTCCTAGGATAAAAACTAATAGTGGCGGCTCTGATTTAAACCCCAGTTGCTACACAATAACACTTTAATTGACTGAATTATTGTTACAAGCAAGGTTTCGTTACAATCTAAGCAACTTTTCCTTGTATTTAAAGACCTTACAACCTCACCATCCTCACATGGTATGTTATTTGAGTTAGTTTTGAGTTAGTTTTGAGTCTTCTTTTGTTTGTCTTGAATCAGTTCTTGTTTCTATTGATTTTGTTTGTGTTAGTTTCCTTTCACTATGTCTTTTTCAATTTTTGGCTAAAAAGAGGGAGAAAATGTCATAGAGTCTAGTCAGGTGTTGTTTGCTTTATGCAACACTTTAGGGGAGCATGACTATATGTCATTTGTTTCTTGAGTCTGTCTTGTTTCTATTGGGGTTGTTTGCAGGATGTCTTATAGGATGTTATAACATCGTGTCAGTTGTATCTTGTGTTCTGAGTTATGAGCATTATTGTGTCTTATGCTCTGAGTTATGTCTGTTACTTCTGCTACATGTGCTTCTAATGTGTTGAGTTCTTGAGATATAGATTTATCTCTTTGTGTAAATATTTGGTTCTGTGTTTGAGGGTGAGTAATGCCCATTTTCTTACTCACATACAAAGTTTAAATGTTTAGCATGTAGCTTGTGTTTGTGTAACTGTTGTACCTTTGATACATGTTTTATGCAATTTGGTTTGTGGTGTTATTCGTTTGTGATCTTATTCCTTTGTGGTGTTATTCCTCTTTCTAGGTTAATGGACTTTTGGTTGTTTTAGCCAAAAAAAATTCCAAAGGGGGAGGTTGTTAGTTCCATGGTTTTAGGATTGGTATAATTTAGCTAAAATATGGTTCTATGCTGATGTTGATCAAGATGTTGCAGCATTTTTATCAATTGTCATAACAATTTTGATGTTATAATTTTTTCAGCCAGATGTCGAAGCAGATCTCATGACATTTTGGTCTAGTACAGCAGGCGTTGTTTTTTTTAAATCTTGACAAATTTGATTTGATTCTATGATGTTTCTTCTGGATACATCTCATCAAATTTTGCAGGTCAAGAAGATTTAATTTGGAATAAGATTTGTATCTCCAGTTGAACATTAGTTACTGAATTGGGCCTTGAGACAATTTAGCAAACTTTGTATTGTTTGTTTCAATAATTAAGGAGATTTTGTTGCATAATTGGTGCATCACTCAGCTTATGGATCAAGAAATTCTGGACGCAGAATTCGAAGCCCATGGACTGCAGAGGTGTATTTAAAGGAGAAAACATAAACCTAATGTATCAATTCTTTAAATCAAGTTTTTCATAATTTGTAAACTATGGGAAGCTTAGAATCTTAGTTTTTAAGAGTCTTTTGTGTAGTTTTGTTGTAACTAGATCTTAAATCAAGTCGCCACTACTAGTTTTTATCCTAAGGAAGGGAATCTAATAGGAAAACCTAATTTGTAAACAGAGGGAAGGGAAGGTGTTAGGCACCCCTCATCTACCTTGTTCACAAGGATACCAGGTGTTGTACCCCAAAATTTTCCCTCCCATTTTCAAGACGAATTAATTCAAGACACATCCTCATGCTTATGAAGGTCTCAATTGCTCAAGACTTATCAAAGATTGATAAGATGAACTCTACTCCTAAGCAATTAACCTACAACTAGGGTTTTGCTTCTCTCAAAGGAAATTGAGTTTATAATGCCTCAAATGGACTTCATAGTTTCTCATATGTCTCAAAGTATCCTCATGCCAAATTTCAAGCCTTACATCACAAGTTTGCTCATTCAATTGATTAGATGATTGAAAATTAATTGTATTGAACAAAAAGTTAACTTTGATCAATCTACATTCAAACTTCAAGATTTTTGGTCAACATAAACATTTTGAAGTCACATTCATCATTTGATCAAGGGTTGATCATGATTCATCAAGAAAGTCAAGATATGTTAAAAATTCAAAGAGTTGCCAAATTAGGGTTTTTGATCATTTCTTAAAGAGAAGTAAACTGAACTTTGACCAAGCATAACTTTCACATACTTCATCATAAATTTCTAAACCAAATCTCATTTTGAAGGAAACTCAATTCTCTATAACTTGGACTCTCTAGGCCTAAGGCCAATAATGCTTCATTTGAGAGATATGAGCCAAAACTTTACAAGTCATTTTAAAAGTCAACAAAAACACATCTTTTGTCAAAGCAATTTACAAAAAGATAAAGACTTCAAATGAAAAAATTACCAACATGAAAGTTGTAAGAGACATCTCGAGGTTTACAAAAAGTTCAAGATCATCTTCATATGGCAAAAATTGAGAGAGTTATGATTAGTTTTGAGAAAATGCATGAAATTCAAATTGAGCAAACTTGAATTTTTTGGATAATGGGCCTAAGTTTTTAGTTTCAAACGTGTTCATTACCTCATATTAGACCTCTAAATACATTCATATATTTTTGTGGTTTTTATTTCTTTTTATTTTGATTATATTTAATTAAAAGCAAAATAAATCAAATAAAATACCAAATAAATTATACAAGGCATGTGGATCTGTTTTTGAATCAAATCATATGTCCAAAATCACATAATTATGCTGGAGAAACCGTGTGGGATCATGAATATTTGATTTGGCCTAAAAGAGAAACTTTTCATGCAAAATTCAAATCAAATCTCTTCACCATGAAATATAAAGATTCATCTCACTTTTGTTAACCTAATTCTTCCACTATAAATACACAACAACTTCATATGGCAGAAAAGACGCCTGCTACCTCTCAAGAAGAACCCTAAAATCTCAATTTTTTCAAGAACTAGGGCAAACTCAAACCCTTATCTCCATCCGTTCTCAGTCGATTTCAAGCATCACACTAGCCTCCGGAAGGTCCCAGGAATTCATACCAACCATCATTCAATCTCAAAGAAATCCTAGAACATGCCAACCAAGTTGCTCTGGTTTGATACCTTTTTTCAATTTCAAACTTTTAATTCATGCAATTTAAATGAATTTGATGCATATGTTCATGTTCATATTGATGTTTGAAACTGTTTTGATGCATTACTTATGAGGTTTGACACAGGAATGAAGATCTTCCATTGTTAGGGAAGTTTGAAATATTTTCATCGAATCTCATGCTACAGGCATTTTCAGGTTAAACCAATGCTACCATTGGATTCACAAGGGTCGAATTAGGGGGATAGGGTCCCTGTTATGAGCCAAATCATGCGTTTTTGCAGGTTTTCAAAACCCCTTCATTGAAAAAGATGAAGTTGACCACCCTCCATGGTGGTTTGACTATCCTGACTCAGGCGACCTAGGCGTGGCATTCTCCCATTGATCCATTCGAAATCTCAGACCCCACACCAAGCGCGTATGTTCATTTTATTCGGTTTATAATTTAATTTCATTATTTGTTTATTGATGGTAGTAATATGAACGCGTAACAACAATTGGCCTAGTGGTAAGTGATACATTTGGCATAGTAAAGGGCGTAGGTTCGAGCCATCCTTTTGTCTAAATTATTTGTTTCTTTTTCAGGATTTACAAAGCAGGTTCATCATATGGTGATTCATTCCTATTCCATAACACAAACAACATCATGGCACAATGGATAGCAGTGCATACCTTTGAGGCTGGGGGCGTGGGTTCAACTCCCACCCCAAACATTTTGGTTTTCATTTTTTTTACCTAGGTTTTTCATTCTATTTAACTTTTTTTTTAACTAATTAACATTAAATCATTAAACCTTAACCAAATTAGGCTTAGGTTTTTTTAATTAACTAGAATTAGGGTTTGGATTTTAATTAATTAGACCTTAGGTTTTAATTAAAATTAATTATTTTTAGGGTTTTAACCAAATAATTCTTCTTAATTAATTAGACGTTAGGGTTTCTAATTAGGGTTTTAGGTTTTTTTAATTAATTTAATTAATTAGTTAATAGGTTTTAATTATCATCCCTAACCCTAAATCATTTTATAAAAACATTAAAACATTTTTATAACATTTTTCCTATTTCCTTTTGCTATTTAATTTCCTAGAAAATTGTACAAGCCTCATTATCAATATAATAGCATATATCTATCTTTTCCCGCATTTCTTCTAATTATGTAACTTCTCACTGGATGTAATAGCTTAGGTTTTACTTACCGCACATTATACTTTATAACTGTTACTAATTAGGGTTTGTATGGCAAGACTAAAAGCAAATCTAAAAAACCCTAATTCAAGACTAAATAACTGAAACTAATACACTTTGCACACTTCACCTCTAGGGTAACCTCTCTTGTTGCCTTATGATACAATTGGTCATGTCCCTCGAAAGTAGGGATACGTTAGCAAAAGACCCTTGATTTAACAATATCATCATGGTCCCTTTCCAATAAAGATCATAATCCCTACATGACCCTTCGAGTTGCCTACAAAATGATCTACTCCCTCGATGACCCTACAAGAAAAATGATGATAGTCCGTTCGATACAATTGCTAAAGTATATTTACATGTTGCCTTCAATGACCATACGAAGACCCTATGTATGTCCCTTCACATCCAATAGATAGGATTGCCTACCTACTAATGGTATGGATAATACTATCTCCAAGTGAAAGGGAAAATAACACAAAATACTTTAGTGGGTAAGAACTCTTGAGTGCTTGCTCACAACCTTTTTCACAAATAAAAACATTTTTACACATCACTTTCAAAACAAATATTTTCAGAAACACTTTTTATACATTCTTGAGGACCGACACAAGGATTATTACAAAGTTAGCATTACATTGGCATTTCAAAATATTTTCAAACAAATCACACACACACACAAAGCAAGTTTTTAAAAGTGAGGTAAGCAATTAAGAGCCCGTAGATAACTACCGATGAAAAGGGTGCTAACACCTTCCCTTTTCATAACTTACCCCCCGAACTCAAAATCTATCAAAGGTATTTCCTAATCTTTTCACCTTTCCTAATTGTTAGATAAAAGAAAAGTCGGTGGCGACTTTTGCTAATCACAACATTTGGGATAAAACAAAAAAAGTCAGTTGTCCCACCGTATTACACCAAGGTTTAGGTTTTAAAGGTTTAGGGTGAGGGTTTTAATCTTTTAATAGGGGAACTCTCCATGAATTTATTCGTACGCCTACGTATCCTCTTATGAGAAATCAGAGTCTCAATTCGTAGTTTGCAGGGTTTGTATTTTTTATGGATTACGAAGATATTTTAATTTCCGTCGCACTTAGCTCGGGTGTGTGAATAGCGGAAATTTTGGTCCAAATGTGCAGTAAATTAAAATATGCTTCGTACTCCTTTTTCGAAAATTAATTATTGAATTAATTTATTTATGAAAAATGATTTGGTGTTTGGTTGAATATTGTTTAAGTATTAATTGTGATAAAATCTAATTAATGCATAATTAAAAAATATTTTAATGCAATAAATAAAAATATTTGAATGATGCTTAGAAAAAATATTATTTAATAAAGTAATTAATATAATATTAAAATGGTATATAAAAATAGAAAATATAATAAAACAAATTAATAAGGAAAATAAATTTAACAAAACAGGTGGTGTGAATTTAGTTGTGGTAGTAAAATAGGGAGGGTGAAAATAGCATGGGCCTGAATTCAGATATTTAATTCAGGCCCCAAAAAGGGCAGGGGGTGAATTTTTACACAGTGCAGTAAAATGAGGAGGTGTGAGTAGTAAGGGGCCCAAGTCCAAATTTTGGACTGGGCCCGTTAGGCAGGGGCACATCTTTAAGCGTGGTTAGTAAAAAAAATGAGAGGGAGGGAGGGAGGTGCGGTTAGAGTGGGCTCGGCCCAGAAAATAAAACAAAAGCCCAAGAATTTGAGGGCGGTCTGCTAGATAGCATGTGGGAATGCATATGATGATGTCGTGATCGCACGTTTCCTGGGACGTATGATTGAGATCATGTGGTTACGATTGGAAGAGTATGGTAATATGGTGAGACTCGCGCATATGGGATTACTGATCTTAATATATTTCATTTTTACATAAATATGATTCATTTACTCGTTTATCCTCTCTCTCTTCACCCATCTCTTACCTCTCTTCTCTCACAAAACAACAAACCCTAACCCTTTTCAAAGTTGCTCCACGACGATGCAACCCTAGGCCCCCCTCTACCCAAATCAAACCCAAAAATCAAAACCCAATAAACCCCAATCACAACAGTTTATCCTAAAAAAATGCAAAAAAAAGCTAAGTTTCTGTTAATACCTTATATCGTCCTTCAAGTTTGTTTCTGATTCTCGACCCTTACCCTCTTTCTCCTTCTTTTGCAGGTAACACGACGGCGGAGGATGAAGATTTTGCAGCGGTGATTGAAGGAGACGGCGGCACGGTGGAATATATCTAGGGTTTTGGATTTTGAAACCCATATCTCAACAATTCAACACCTCTTCTACTCTTTCGGTTCTCTTCTCCTTCTCCTTTCAAAATTTCTTTTCTTCGCTACAGAATCATCCCCTCTCTATTTAGAACACTTAGGTTTTTGTAGCTTTTTAAGGTTAGACATATTAGGAAATTTCTTTCAATTTGTCGTTAGAATTTGTAATTGATAGAATATTAGAGTTATATTTGTATATTTAGGGATTCGATTGAATCCGAAATCGATTGTAAAAGATTTTGTTCTTGTAATATTTCGATTTGTTTTCTGTTTTAACCTGATTTGATTCTGTAAATATTTATTTCAGTTTGTAAATTGTACCGATCCGATTTGATTAAGAGATTTGTTTATGTTTTTTAGTTTGATTCGCATTAAGTCTATTTACTTGTAATTTCTTCGAATGATTCAATCTGAACAGTAATGGTTTTCTCTTAAAACAGGCGTTATATTTTCATGATTTGTATAGTGAATGTTTGTCTCTGCTAAGGCATGCATTTTTTTCAATCAATCTTTATGGTACGTGTTCATCAGATTTAGGCCTATAATGTTTGAAAAACCCTTAATTGGGGCGTGGTTGACCTGGTCAACATTTTAATCAAATAAATTAATATATTTCAATTAATAAATACTATTAATATTGATAAAAATAATAATGATATAATAAATATATATAACAGTAATTTAAATAATGAAATAGACTCAAGTTTATAAGTATGATTGTGGGCTAAATGATTCAGAATGCGCCCCTAATGGGCTTATTAGATTTGATTTATTGGGCCCAATGTTTTTTTCTTTAACCTGGGCCTGTAATGGTGGCCTCTTTAACCAAATAAATAATTATTTAATTTTAATATAAATAATATTATATAATAAAAATAATTTTGGTAAAACAAATATATTTTGAAATAGAGACCTTAAATGGGCTAGATGTAGCTATTGGGCCTAAGCAAAAAGCGAATTGCTCATACACTTCTTTGATTGGGATATACACCCCTCCTCGCTTATTTTAAGACACTTTTATTACTCTAGTGGGTCATTCTAATATAGAAGGCCCAAGAGTTATTTAACACCCCTTCTTATTAATAACTAAACCCCTCCATAACAATACTTAGAAATTTACATGGGCTTTTCTGATAAAAAAACCCGTCAAAACCCCTTCTTAGAACTAAACCCTGTTAATGCATCACCAAGCAAAAAAATTATGTTTCTATGGATGAAAGATTGAGAACTAGTAGGACAAATTTGGGGTATGACAGTTGCCCCTATTTAATTACCTTTCAACTGAATAGTGCGAGAATACGCAGGTCTCACGCATTCTGATCGGAAGTTTATTAAATATTGGAAGACCCTAAAATTTGTCCGAAAGATTATAAGAATACGTTGTACAATGTTCCCATGGGTACGAAGAGTAAGCATGGATGATGATGTATCATATAATCAGTGTTTGAACCAAAATTGATTTGATTTTAGCTATGGCGATGCAGATAACCCGTCAATATCTAAAAGAGATTGTAAATTTTGCATATTTACCATAACATAAGAGGTAAATGATACAAGTTTGAAAAGCTGACTTACTAATGCTCGGGGACTAATATAGTAAGTTTGTGACATAGATTTTTGTATATTTATCGCGACCTAGGGGATGAATAACATAAAGCTTGGTAATATAGTGCTGCCTAGAGACTTACGCAAGGAGCCAAAGATTTTTTTGGTATACCTACCATAGCTTAGAGGATAGATAGTACGAGCTTGAAACCTGATATTTGGAATTTTGAAAGACGATGTCGGTTGTGTCGTCCTCAACCATTACTCGATGACCAAATGAAATATGCTAGATTGGAAGCGGTGAAACCCAAAAAATTCCCTGATGATGTCGGTTGTGTCGTCCTCAACCATGACTACCAACATGAAAGATAAACCCCAAATTCACGATGATATTGATTGTGTCGTCCTCAACCATGACAATCAACATGAAGAAATTAAAACCCAAAATTCATTGTGGAATTCGGTTGTGTCATCCTCAACCATGACAATCAACATGAATAAAATAAACCCCAAAATTCATTGCTAAAGTCGGTTGTGTCTGTAACACCCTAATTCTACCCCGGCAAATTATATAAATAAATTAGAGTTATAAAATTCAATATGCAAACAAATCGGGACGCCATAAATTCTTCTATCAAAATTCATTGCATTCATTGTGGATATATAACACTTTTTAAAACATCGGGTGAACCATTATAACATAACATCTTTAATCAAATTACTCAACATCTACGCAACAGAATTCTTAATAACATCTCTAACAACAAAACAACAACTTCGAAACATCACATATTTAATAATAATCAATTTAAAGTTCAACAACTGAAAATCAACAATAAAAAACAACAAGCGTTCATCCCCCCGAGTGTTTCATATCAGAGCAATGACACCGACTCGAACTATTGAAGGAATACATCATTCACTCTCGATTACCTGCACGTTACCAACATAAGGGCAACATTCAAACAGAAGGGGTGAGATACCTAACAATATAATAAAGTGCATGATAATTAATATATTAAATTAGATCAATAACATCACCACTTCTCATCTCATAATCTACAATAATTACAACGCATATACGCATTCATCAACATCAAAATACAGTTCTCTAAACAATCATATAATGTGACTCAATACTATGCAAATGCATGTGGTACCATTGGAGCAGAAATCCCATCTCAAAAAATTTCCAATTAATAGAGGCATCAACAAGGCATAGCCTTCATCTCAAAATTCGCCAATACAGGCCATCTCAACGAGCATAAGCTCCATCTCAAAAATGCAATGTATGCGACACAACCATGAATGTAATAACAACACCCAAGTTAACAACATCTCAAAAAATCTCAAAAACATCTCAATTAACATCTCAAAAGCATCTCAAAATAAAAACATTTCAAATGCATCTCAACGTCTCGTCATCAACATCTCATATCATCAAAATAATTTATTAAACATCATTTATTTATTATAAATCATCAAACTTCATTTATTTATTATAAATCATCAACAGAACATCATGAATAACTTCTCACTAACAACTCAGCTGTACATTAATTCCACAGTAAATCAATACTGTTATTTTGTAACTCAAACGTCATCACTGTCACTATTCCTATTGTTATAGTTCAAACATCAGCTTCTAAGCATCTAACTTCCATATTCTGTACGAAAACAACGTAAAGGCCAACACAACTTCTGATCTGAACAACTTAAAACTAAATCAACTTCTAACCAACACAACTTCTAATAACACAACTTCTAATAACACAACTTCTGACAACACAACTTCTGACAGCACAACTTCTAACCAACATAACTTCTGACCAACACAACTTCTGACAGCACAACTTTTGACAACACAACTTCTGACAGCACAACTTCTGACAGCACAACTTCTGACAGCACAACTTATGACTAACCCAACTTCTGATAACACAACTTCTGACTAATCCAACTTCTGACCAATGCAACTTCTGACTAACACTACTTCTACCATCAGAACTTCTACTTTCTAATAATTCAACACAACTTATATCCACCATAGCTTCTACCATCAGGACTGCTACTTTTTACCAATCCTACTATTTTAATTCTTAGCCTGATATCAACCTAACTAAGAACAGTATGACAAATTCTATCTCCAATTTAATTCATTATTCTAATACAGCAACTTCTGATATCCTTCTGGCCTAATTCTGCATTTTTCATCACTGCAATATTCTGCGTTTTCATTACTGTAATAATCTACGAAATTCATACCTAAATCCCTAAAACTTAACATAATCATGATAATTCATCTCCTATAATTACCTTATAATTCTACATCAATTAAACAACATCATGACATCAATATTCATCTAAAATTCATTAATTCTCATCATACAACAATCATCTCTAACCCCACATATCAATCATCATAAACCCAATTATAGAGTCAGAACCCCACTCTTACCTTGGATTGAAGGTAGCTCTACAATTTTCGGTTGAATTCTCGTTCTTACCGTTTTCCACTTTCTCTAGAAGCTTGCACGTTCTCCTCCAAATCCTTATTCTTCTACTGCTTCTTTCTTTCTTTTCTATTCCAACAACAATAAAATAACCCTATTATTCTATTATTCCATATTCGGTTTAAAACCAATACACCCCCTTATTACTTCTATTCCATCAAAACAAGCCCACACCAAATAATATTATAATTCTAATATTATTTCTCCACTTAATAAAATAATTAAATCCAATTAATTATAATACAACTTCAGAAATATTCCAAAAATAATTTAATTAAATAATTAATTAAATTATGGGCATTACAACTCTCCCCCACTTAGAATAGTTCCGTCCTCGAAAATTTACCTCAATCAAACAATTCAGGATAGGAGTCTCGCATCTTACTCTCCAACTTCCAAGTCATGCTTTCACCAGCAGCTCCTAGCCAAACCACTTTAACCAAGACAATCGCTTTGCCTCTCAGAGTCTTTATTTCACGATCCACGATCCGTACAGGCATCGTCTCCACCATAAGATTATCCCGTACTTGTAAATTATCCATATGAATAACATGAGATGGATCTGAAATATACTTCCGAAGTTGCGACACATGAAACACATTATGCAAATTCGAAAGATTAGGCGGTAAAGCCACTCTATAAGAAACATTCCCCACACTCTCAAAAATCTGATACGGTCCAATAAAACGAGAAGTGAGCTTCTTAGACTTCAATGCTCGCCCAACACCAGTCACAAGTGTAACTCTCAAAAACACATGATCACCAGCTTGGAATTCTAAATCTTTCCTTCGCTTGTCATGATAACTCTTCTGTCTACTTTGTGAATCTTTCATCTTTTCTCGAATCAACTTCACCTTCTCAGTAGTCTCACGAACAAGTTCAGGTCCAAGTACTACACTTTCACCAAATTCATGCCAACATAACGGAGTTCTACATCTTCGACCATACAATGCTTCAAAAGGTGCCATCCCAATACTTGAATGATAAATGTTATTATAAGTGAACTCTATTAACGGAAGATAAGTATCCCATGAACCTCCCTTCTCAAGAACACATGCCCTCAACAAGTCTTCTAACGATTGAATCGTCTGTTCAGTCTATCCATATGTCTGAGGATGATACGTTGAACTCAACCTCAACTTAGAACCCAATGCTTCTTGCAAACTCTTCCAAAAATCAGAAGTAAATCTTGGATCTCTATCTAACACAATGCATAAAGGAACACCATGCCACTTCACAATCACACTAGTGTAAATCTCAGCCAACTTCGACACTGGAAAGCTGATGTTAATAGGAATAAAATAAGCTGACTTCGTAAGCCTATCAACAATCACCCAAATCGAATCATGTCCTCTTAAAGTATTAGACAATCATGTCACAAAGTCCATTGAAATGCTATCCCATTTCCATTTTGGAACTTCCAACGGTTGCATCAACCCTTCAGGCTTCTGATGTTCAACTTTCGACTTCTGACAAGTCAAACATGCATACACAAACCAAGCCACATAACTCTTCATCCCAGGCCACCAAAACAAACCTTTCAAATATTGATACATCTTTGTAGCTCCTGGATGAATACTCAACTTAATTCTATGACTCTCTTCAAGTATCACTTTCTTCATCTCAACATCATCAGGAATACAAATCCGGTTACGGAATCTCAACACACCTTGCTCATCTAGCTTAAAATCATTATTCTCAGACTGGTCAATCCCAACCATCAAATATACAAGTTTCACATCTAACTTTTGAGCTTCTCTGATACTGTCTAGAAATTCATTATTAATCTTAAACATACCCAACATAACACTCTGCGGAGTAACCTCGCAAACTAAGCTCATATCTCTGAACTGCTCAATCAATTCCAACTCTTTAATCATCATTGCTGACATATGTAAAGTCTTTCGACTTAACACATCAACTACCACATTTGCTTTTCCTGGATGATAATTCAAAACGAAATCATAGTCCTTTAACAATTCTAACCATCTTCGTTGCCTCATATTCAGCTCCTTCTAATCAAATAAATACTTTAAGCTCTTATGGTCATTAAACACTTTAAATCTAGAACCATAAAGATAATGCCTCTAAATCTTCAATGCAAAAATAATAGCAGCAAGCTCTAAATCATGCGTAGGATAGTTCTTCTCATGAGTCCTTAACTGCCTTGACGCATAAGCAACTACCTTACCGTTCTGCATAAGCACACCTCCTAAACCCATCTTAGAAGCATCACAATACACCACAAAAGGCTCTCCTGGATTAGGCAACGTCAAAATCGGAGCCGACGTCAACCTCTTCTTCAATTCCGTAAAACTTTCTTGGCATTGAACATCCCACACAAACGCTCCACCTTTACAAGTCAACTTAGTCAACGGAAGTGACAACTTAGAAAACCCTTCGATAAACCTTCTATAATAACCAGTTAATCTCAAAAAGCTTCTGATCTCAGTAGCTGACCTCAAAGTTTCCCATTGCAACACAGTATCAACCTTCGATGGATCTACAGTAATGCCACTACCTGAAATCACATGACCAAGAAAACTAACCACTTTTAACCAGAATTCACACTTGGACAATTTTGCATACAACTTCTTCTCTTTCAAAATCTGCAATACTACCCTTAAGTGTTTAGCATGCTCTTCTTCTGACTTAGAGTAAATCAAAATATCATCAATGAACACCACTATGAACTGATCCAAATAAGTGTGAAAGATATGATTCATATATTCCATGAATACTCTCGGCGCATTATTAACACCGAAAGGCATCATTGAATACTCATAATGTCTATAACGCATTCTGAAATCCGTCTTCTGAATATCTTCATCCTTCACTTTAATATGATGGTAACCCGACCTCAAATCAATCTTGCTAAACACACGAGCATCCACCAATTGGTCCATCAAGTCATCTAGTCTTGGAAGCGGATACTTGTTCTTAATCGTCACCTTGTTCAACTGTCTATAATCAACACAAAGCCTCATACTTCCATCTTTCTTCTTCACTAACAACACTGGAGCACCCCACGATGATACACTTGGTCTTACAAACTTCTTCTCAAGTAACTCTTCCAATTTCTTCTTCAACTCTGACAACTCAGATGCAGGCATCCTGTATGGGGCCATGGACACAGGTCTGGTACCAGGTACAAGATCAATTGCAAATTCAACTTCCCTCACCGGCGGTACATCAGGAATTTCATCAGGGAAAACTTCAGGAAATTCACACACCACCTGCAATTCCTCAATTATAGCTTGAGTCTCTACAGATAGAGACGTCATCAACGAAAACATATGCGCCTCTTCTTGCATTAACTTCCTCAACTGTCTAGCAGACAACAGACCATCTTCCTCTGCTTCAGGAGTAGAAAACTTCACAGACTTGTCATAATAGTTAATATGAACACAGTTATGCTCTAACCAGTTCATACCCAAAATTACATCCAAACCTCTTAACGGTAAACAAACCAAATCAACAACAAAGTCTCTATCGAAGATCGACAAGGGACACTTAACACATACAAAAGAAGTAGTCACCGACCCCTTGGCTGGAGTATCGACGACCATTTCTCCATCCAAAGAAGACAACATAAGACCCAATCTTTCAACACAATCAGCAGCAATAAAACAATGTGTAGCACCAGTATCAATAATAATAATTAAAGGAGTACTATTAATGAAACATGTACCTCTAATAAGTCTGTCCTTAGCAGCTGTCTGATCCTCCACTAAAGCAAACACCTTACCACTTAACTGAGCTCTCTTCGGCTTCGGATACTGACTACCAAAGTGCCATTTTTCTCTACAGTTGAAACAAATCACATTCTTGTGCTCACACTCAGATACAACATGTCCGTTCTTGCCACAACGGAAACATCTCTTCACTTCAGCAGTGCATACATTACTCTTGTGTCCAGATTTCCCGCACTTAAAAGAAATCACACCAGCAAGAGCATCTCCCCCGCTAGTCCTCTGACCATGAGCAACTCTCTGCTTACCCTTACCCGCTGGGGTATCATAAGGCTTACCACGATTTTGTTGGTGCTTACCCCTCTTCTCACTGATAATCTTGTAATCAGCATTATTGTCCTCTTCGTAAATCCTGCAGCTATCAACCAAATCAGCAAAGACACGGATTTTCTGGTATCCAACTGCCTTCTTAATCTCCGGGCGCAACCCGTTCTCAAATTTAATACACTTCGAAAATTCTGCATTTTCCTCAATGTAATGCGGATAAAACTTAGATAACTCAGCAAACTTGGAAGCATACTCAACAACTGACAGATTTCCTTGGTTCAGCTCAAGGAACTCAATTTCCTTATTACCACGGACATCTTCAGGAAAATACTTTCTCAAAAACTCCCTACGGAACACAGCCCAAGTGACATTCTCACTTGCAGCTTCTAATCTCTGACAAGTGTCTAGCCACCAGTCATCAGCCTCAACTGCTACCATATGAGTCCCATAACGAACCTTCTGCGCTGGAGTGCAGTCCATTACACGAAATATTCTCTCAATATCTTTCAATCACTCCAATTCTCCATCAGGATCATACTTTCCCTTGAACATAGGTGGATTCTCTCTCTGGAAAGTCGCCAAGCTACGAGATCCAGCATTCCCGTCAGCATTCGGATGATTTTCCATCGTATGAGCCATTGCTTCTAAAGCAGCAGCAAGTGCAACATCATTCCTTCCAGCCATCTAAACTTCTCACTACAACATAAACAACGATTAGAACTCAAATAAAAATACTCGACTGTTAGACAACTACGACTCGACAACAAGGTCGGACCAACCTTTTGCTCTGATACCAACTTTGTAACACCCCAATTCTACCCCGAAAAATTATATAAATAAATCAGAGTTATAAAATTCAATCATGCAAACGAATCGGGACGCCACAAATTCTTCTATCAAAATTCATTGCATTCATCGCGGATATATAACACTTTTTAAAACATCGGGTGAACCATCATAACATAACATCTTTAACCAAATAACTCAACATCTACGCAGCAGAATTCTTAATAACATCTCTAACAACAAAACAACAACTTCGAAACATCCCATATTTAATAATAACCAATTTAAAGTTCAACAACTGAAAATCAACAATCAAAAACAGCAAGCGTTCATCCCCCTGAGTGTTACATATCAGAGCAATGACACCGACTCGAACTATTGAAGGAATACAACCTTCACTCTCGATTACCTGCACGTTACCAACATAAGGGCAACATTCAAACAGAAGGGGTGAGATATCTAACAATATAATAAAGTGCATGATAATTAATATATTAAATTAGATCAATAACATCACCACTTCTCATCTCATAATCTACAATAATTACAATGCATATACGCATTCATCAACATCAAAATACACTTCTCTAAACAATCATATAATGGGACTCAATACTATGCAAATGCATGTGGTACCATTGGAGCAGAACCCCCATCTCAAAAATTTGCCATTTAATAGAGGCATCAACAAGGCATAGCCTTCATCTCAAAATTCGCCAATACAGGCCATCTCAGCGAGCATAAGCTCCATCTCAAAAATGCAATGTATACGACACAACCATGAATGTAATAACAACACCCAAGTTAACAATATCTCAAATCACCTCAAAAACATATCAATCAACATCTCAAAAGCATCTCAAAATAATAACATTTCAAATGCATCTCAACGTCTCGTCATCAACATCTCATATCATCAAAATAATTTATTAAACATAATTTATTTATTATAAATCATCAACAGAACATCATGAATAACTTCTCACTAACAACTCAGCTGTACATTAATTCCACAGTAAATCAATACTGCTATTTTGTAACTCAAACGTCATTATCGTCACTATTCCTATTGTTATAGTTCACACAGCAGCTTCTAAGCATCTAACTTCCACATTCTGTACGAAAACAACGTAAAGGCTAGCACAACTTCTGATCAGAACAACTTCTGACCAACTCAACTTCTAACCAACACAACTTCTAATAACACAACTTCTAATAACACAACTTCTGACAAAACAACTTCTGGAAGCACAACTTCTAACCAACACAACTACTGACCAACACAACTTCTGACAACATAACTTCTGACAGCACAACTTTTGACAGCACAACTTCTGACAGCACAACTTCTGACAGCACAACTTCTGACTAACCCAACTTCTGATAACACAACTTCTGAATAACCCAACTTTTAACCAATGCAACTTTTGACTAACACTGCTTCTACCATCAGAACTTCTACTTTCTAATAATTCAACGCAACTTCTATCCACCACAGCTTCTACCACCAGGACTGCTATTTTTTACCAATCCTACTATTTTAATTCTTAGCCTGATATCAACCTAACTAAGAACAGTGTGACAAATTCTATCTCCAATTTAATTCATTATTCTAATACAGCAACTTCTGATATCCTTCTGGCCTAATTCTGCGTTTTTCATCACTGCAATATTCTGATTTTTCATTACTGTAATAATCTATGGAATTCATACCTAAAGCCCTAAAACTTAACATAATCATGATGATTCATCTCTTATAATTACCTTATAATTCTACATCAATTAAACAACATCATGACATCAATATTCATCTAAAATTCATCAATTCATATCATACAACAATCATGTATTTTCAATTAAAAAACAAGACAACAATCATCTCTAACCCCACATACCAATCATCAGAAACCCAATTATAGAGTCAGAACCCCACCCTTACCTTAGATTGAAGGTCGCTCTACAATTTCCAGTTGAATTCTCGTTCTTGCCGTTTTCCACTTTCTCTAGCAGCTTGCACGTTCTCCTCCAAATCCTTATTTTTCTACTGCTTCTATCTTTCTATTCTATTCCAACAACAATAAAATAACCATATTATTCTATTATTCCATATTGGGCTTAAAACCAATACACTCCCTCATTACTTCTATTCCTTCAAAACAAGCCCACACCAAATAATATTATAATTCTAATATTATTTCTCCACTTAATAAAATAATTAAATCCAATTAATTATAATACAACTTCACAAATATTCCAAAAATAATTTAATCAAATAATTAATTAAATTACGGGTGTTACAATGTCGTTCTTAACCATGACTACCAACATGAAAGATAAACCCCAAAATTCATCACGGAAGTCGATTGTGTCGTCCTCAACCATGACTATAAACATGAAAGATAAAGCCCAATAATTGTTGATGATGTCGGTTGTGTCGTCCTTAACCATGACTATAAACATGAAGGAATAATCCCCAAATTCATCGCTGAAGTCAGTTGTATCGTCCTAAACCATGACAATCAACATGAAGAAAATAAAACCCCAAAATTCATTGTTGAAGTTGGTTGTGTCCTCCTCAACCATGACTACTAACATGAAAGATAAACCCCAAAATTCATTGTTGAAGTTGGTTGTGTCGTCCTCAACCATGACTAACAACATGAAAGATAAACCCCAAAATTCATCGATGATGTCGGTTGTGTCGTCCTCAACCATGACTATCAACATGAAGAAAATAAACCCCAAATTGCTTTAACGTTTGAACTACTTAGTTTGCACAGATAAGCTTTCTAATGATGAACCTCAAGAAAATTTGCAATTTTAACCAAAGTAGCTCTACTATATGCCATGCATACTGCCCTAAATTGATGTGCTATCCAAGTGTAATGTATGCCCCACATGTACAAAACATGTGTATATGCCCCAATGTTTTAAATGCTCATGTATTGAAATGCTTATGCAAATGTTTTTCATAATTCTTCTTTGTTAAACCATCAGGTTCTTGTAACAACTAACTCCCAACGTTTTTGTTGCTGATTGTTGCATCTCCAAGTTGATTTAAATTTTGATAAGGTGCGGTGACAGTGGCAACGTGTCATATGTAATTTTTGTATTACAGGCGTAGGCATGGACATAGATGTGTATTTTCTTTCAACATTTTTCTAACCAAAATGCTTTTTGATGCCTTTATCAAATGCTTTTATTTGTATGTTAATCCCCCGAAATGATTTCAAACAGTATTCACCAAAATAATTGCAGTATTTTGCAAACAAGCCTGAAAAGAAAAAACATAATAGAAAGATTTGAAAAACTTCAAAGTTTTATTAATAAATATGCCTCTGAATAGGCGAGCGTACAAGATGCAATTCTTTGAAAGAGGTAATTACAGAAAGTTTAAATAAAGATTGTAAATGGCAATGAAATGATAATTTCAACTACTGTTTCCCCAATCTTCTTTTGATAGCTCCAATCTTCTTTGCTTTTGAATTGAATGATTTGAACCCATCTCTCTTCTGGTTTGTGGTTGTAATTCTTAGATTGAAGTATTTTTGTTCTTCATTTCTTTGAATAAGATCCCTAATTTTTTCCTGGATTTCCCTTTCGGGTTTTCAATCTACCGGGATGATTTTTTGTGTGTATGTCCCTAATTTTTTCCTGGATCGTCCTTTGGGGTTTTCGATCCACCGGGACGCTCATTTTTTCCTAAGTCTCCCATTTAGGGTTTGAGCTTAACTATATTTTTATGCATAGTATTTTTTGACTGCGTCTGAATTTGCCATATGTGGTAGTTCTTCCCCATCCATTGTTGTGAGGATAAGACCACCACTGGAGAATGTTGTTTTTACCACACATGGACCTTCATAGTTGGGTGTCCATTTACCACATAAATTGAGGCGGGGTAGAAAAATATTCTTGAGCACCAAATCCCCTTCTTTGAACATTCTAGGGCAGACTTTCTTATAGAATTATTTCTTTATCCATTTTGATATAGCTGGCCGTGGCACAAACTATCAAGCATTTTTCTTTGATGAGGTTGAGATGATCAAGTCGTGTCTGTACCCACTCTGCTTCTTCAAGTTTTGTTTCCATTAGGAATCGAAGTGACAGGATTTCTATTTCAACAGAGAGCATTGCCTCTATGTTGTACACTAGTGAGAAAGGAGTTGCACCTGTCGATGTGTGTACTGAAGCACGATAGCCATGTAGCACAAAGGGAAGCATTTCGGGCCAACCTTTGTATGTCTTCACCATTTTCTGAATGATTTTCTTGATGTTCTTATTGGCAGCTTCAACAACCCCGTTCATCTTGGGTCGATATGGTGAGGAATTATGATGCTCGATTTTGAAATTATCACATAACCCTTTCATCATTTTATTGTTCAGATTAGACCCATTGTCCGTAATAATCCTTCTTGGAACCCCGTATCTGCATATGAGATTTTACTTGATGAATCAAGTAACCACTTGACTTGTCACATTTGCGTAGGATGTTGCTTCTACCCATTTGGAGAAGTAATCGATGTCAATTAGTATGAAACGGTGTCCGTTAGAGGCTTTTGGTTCGATCATGCATATCACGTCAGCTCCCCACATCGAAAATGGCCAAGGAGAGCGCATAACATTCAGAGGAGTTGGGAGCACGTTCATTTTGTCAGTGTAGATTTGGCATTTGTGACCTGTTTTCATGTAATGATAACAATCAGCTTCCATTGTTAACCAATAATAACCTACTCGCAGGATTCTTCTCGCCATGGCATGTCCATTTGTATGTGTGCCAAAGGTACCTTCATGGATTTCTCTCATAAGCGCATCGGCCTCCTGTTTCTCCGTGCACCTGAGTAGCACCATATCGTAGTTCCTTTTGTATAATACATCACCACTCAAGAAGAATTTTGATGCTAGCTTCCGTAAAGTTTGTTTGTCAATGATAAAGGCATTTTTTGGATATTCTTGCTTTTCAAGGTACCTGTTAATGTCATAGAACCAAGGCTTGTTATTTGGTCCTTCTTCAATAGTAAGGCAGTGTGCCGACTCTTCAAAATGTCTAATCATTATTCATGGTTCGTGGTTTGGTTGTATACTATCAACTTTCTGCTCTATCTCCCTCGCCAATTCTTTAAAAAGTTCAAGATCTTCATCATCTTCCTCTTCATCTTGGTTGATGGGAGCATCAAAATTATATCGGTTAGTAGCAGTAAGATTATCAATGATTTTGGGCATGAATCTGCACATTTATCATGTTTTGGTGCATTTTAGTATGTGGATTTGGAAAATGCATATGCATAAAAGTATTGCCATTTTTTAAATGTAAGAGATAAATGTAAAAGAAAGACAAGGATCTTAATTGAATACAAAATATAACTTTTATTGATCGTGAATAATGTCTGAAACAAAATGGGGACCCTTATAAGCAACCCCTATGCCTCAGGCTTGACATAGGTTCTTTCAAAAACAAGAAAAACTACTTTGGAAAGAAAATGATCTCGGGAATCTCCACAGTTGTCCAACTCTTGAGTTCTTCGCCTGGGCCATATTCATGGATGAAATCAGATGCCCCTTTTGATGTTACCCTTATTAGATATCATTGCTACTTGTCCAACATGCTCTATCCCTTTGTTGATAGGGACTTCCTGAATGGGAGAAAACTACTCTCTGACCCCTCCATGGTTAGTGACAACCTCAATTGCATTCACATTCGGACCACCATGTGGAGGAATGGGATTAGTCTTAGTGTTTGGTTTGTCAAAAGTGATATCCTGAAAATCCAACAAATCCTGAACCTTATGTTTGAAGGCCCAACATTTTTCTATAGTATGCCCCGAAGAATTGGCATGATACTCACACCTAGTGTTTTCATCGTACATTGGTGGAGGTGCCCCAGGAGGAGCTAGAGGCTTCTGCTCTACCAAAGATTCTTCGAGTAGATGCTATAACAATTGACTGTGAGGCATGGGGAGAGGGTCAAACTTTATTTGCGTAATTTTATCCTGTTGATGTCCTCGTGAAATTATTAATGGTTATGGTGCCCTTAGTTGTGAGGCTACAACATTAATTTCTCCTTCCCCTTTTTGTGATAAGTTATGTCTTTTTGAATTATAAGGGGTACTATATGATGCCCCTTGTATCTTTCCACTCTTTATGCCTGCTTTATTTCTCCCACCGATAGTCACCAAATCAGAAAATTAGAAGAGACACTTCCTACCATATTTTCATAGTATAGCCCTTATAGAGTTCCCCTGAACATGTTGGCCAATTCTTTCTCCAGGAGGGGTGGTTGTACTCGGGATGCCATTTCTCTCCACCTTTGGGCATATTCCTTGGAGGACTCCTATTTCTTTTGAGACAAGTTCTGGAGTTACATGTGGGAAGGAGCCATATCCAGGTTGTATTTATATTGCTTCAGGAAGGTGTTATCAAGATCTTCCCATGTCTGAATATGAACCCGCTCCAGCTACATATACCAATCTAGGGATACCCCACTTAAGCTTTCTTGAAAACAATGAATCATCAGCTTCTGGTTTTGAGCATAGGCGTGCATCTTCCTATAATACATGCGTAGATGGTTCCTTGGACAGGTGAGTCCCTCATATTTTCCAAAGTCAGGTACTTTGAATTTTGGCGGGATCACCACATTCAGAACTAGACCTATTTCGAGAGCATCTACATTGAAAGCATCGTAACCCTCCACAACTTTTAACCTTTCCTCCAGAGCTTTGTACTGGTCGAGCACCATTGGATTCTCAGTAGCATGAGTACGAGTTGTTATTTGAGGTGCTTGATTGACATCCTCTAAATTGTGGTCTCCATAGTGTAAGTCCAAGTAGTTATCTGTGTTGTTAATTGGAAACTGCAAGGTCTGGGATGCCCCTGCTTTTGGTAGAGGTGGGAAAAACCCTTCAGTATCAGCTTGTCTTGCTTCTTGTGGAGCCCTGCTTGACTTTTGAGGTCCTGCTTCTGGCTCTTTCCTTAGTTGGTGACCGCTCGATGCACCAATGGTCTGGACTACTTCTTCAAAGGCTGCCTTAGGAATTTGTTCTTGTCTTTCAATAATGTTCTTCATGGCTAGAAGAACTTGGCTCATGTCTCCTATCATTGAGTCGATGTTGCCATTGACTTGCTCCAAATCCTCTCTGAATGCAGCTTGGTTCTCCTCAAGTTTTTCCATCCCTTTTTGTTGATGAGCTCTTGTCTGGTATGGTGGCCAGGGAGGTGGTGCTTTCCTTCTACCAATGGTTTAACTGGAGAATTTTTGAAAAAGATAAGTTTTTGTATGAAATGCGGGTGTTTGTTAATGTTATGCATGCGTAATAATATGTATGAATATGCTAGGGTTTCTGATTTTGAATGTCTTAATCACTTATATATATATATATATATATATATATATATATATATATATATATATATATATATATATATATATATATATATATATATATATATATATATATATATATATATATATATATATATATATATATATATATATATATATATATATATATATATATATATATATATATATATATATATATATATATATATATATTATTTTTCTTTTATATTTTTCAGTTTTTGCTCTTTTTTTTTATTGGTGAGTGTGATCGGTGGGAATAGAACTGACTGTTTTAAAGCTGGTTCGCGAAATGTCGCGGTAAGCAAGAGTCGCCATCGTCTTTTATGTTCTCCAACAAGGAAAGGACAAAAGCACAACAAAATTCCTTTTCGAGATGTTTCTCGGTTCAGGAGGTAGATTTATAGAAAGGGAAGGTGTTAGCACCCTTTCTATCTGTGGTTATCCACGGGCTCTTAGGTACTTGCTCACTATGTTTTCAAAAATTGTTTGCTTTTCAAGTGTTCACGGGTTTTGAAAAAGTTTGGTTTGAAAAACTTCTAGGTAACTCTTGCATCAGTCCTCAAGAGTGTATGAAGTATTTGTTTGAAAACTTTTTGAAAGTGTAGGTGCGAAAAATTGTTTTTTGTTTTTTTGAAAGAGCAAGTACCCAGGAGAAATCTACCTACTCTAAGGAATTAGGTTGTGTAAGAGTCCTTTAGACAGTACTATCCCACTATTGAGAAGTAGGAAGCACCGTCGTTGGAGTTATTCGGGTCAATTCGATTATAGGGACAATGTGGTCACCAAAGCAATAGTAGGACGCCTTAGCGGTAACCCTAGTGTCCTAGATCCTTTTTATCCGAGGCAACCGTTTCGAGGCAACTGGATCTTTAGACAGGAGGGCGACCTCTAAAACACCTTATACTTGATGACCACGTCGAGGCAACCAGTGAGGCGTACCCTAGGAGTGGCATTTGCATGTGTGTCAAATTCAGTTAAGATTATCTTGTACATGTTATTTGTGAGCTACGGATTGATTTTATTTTTCATACAAGTCTTGTCATGCATAATTAACAGTTAATAATTTGCGGAAAATAAAGTGCGGAAAATTGAATCTACGCTATTACAAGGCGTCGGGTTTTACATCGCCAAAAACATAACCCTTGAAAATAAATTGCGAGAAAGTAAAGAAAGCGATAAAACCCTAATTATCTATTACATTCTCGGAAACAGTTACATAAATATAATCAAAATAATGAATTAGAATAAATATGCGCGCGAAAGAATTGAATTGAGGACGTCCTTAGGGTTTTGACCCTTGTTTGAGAAAAGAATGGAATTTTTTCCTTTTTTTGCAATTAATTAAAAAATTAAACCTAATAACTAATTAATTAATTAATTAAAAGAAGAAAAGTATTTTTTATGTTTTTTATGTTTTTAATGAAAATAAAAATAAAAGGAATTAAAAGTTGAAAGTTAGTAAAAACTCTAATTTCTATATTAATTTTATTTATTGCAAAAGAAAAATTAAAGTTAACCTAATTATCTAAATTAATTTGTGTTAGTATTTATTTACAAAAAATAATATGAAATTAATAAATAATAATAATAAATAATATTTTAAGTTTCTGATTTTATTATGAAAAATAATTTATGAATTAATTAATTAATAGTAATAATAATTATTAAAAGGAAATAAAAAGAAAGAAAATAAAAATAGAAACCAGGGGGGGTATGCTGGCCTTTTTGGAGGTTAGAAAGCAATTTTGGGCCCATTAAGCTCCAGCCTGCGTTGACTTCTGAAATTGTCTGCACATGCATTGACTGAGAGCATGGTGCTCATCATCTTTTGGCCACTGGATTGGAACGTGAGGACACATGGCAGGCTGAAGCGTGATGTTTATGGTGGAATACACTGAGAGTCCTGTATGCAAGTATGTTAGAAAAAATAATGTGGAGTTTTGAGTGGACCTGGGAATCGAACCCAGGTCCCAATGATCAACATCCAACGCCTTGGCCATCCGAGTTGCACGCTTCATTCGTTAGTAATATGAAAGGAAAATATAATATATAAAAAGAAGCAATTATGCTGGGAACACAAAATCACGCGCGCTCCTTTTGAATGGTCCAATGGCACACTTGCACGTATTGTCTTCTTCGCTTGGCCTGTAACAAAAACAAATGGATAGCGGGGTTTTTTAACCCCCACAAACTGCAAGCACGATTAATAGCGATTAGGCACATGGTTAATATAAATTATTCGCGATATGTCCAGTAGGTTCGTCTCTTCCAGACGGTTTCAATCATAGGTCTCTTGAGGCTTAATTTTTCCTAAATAAGAAAGCCCCAATTTTAGAGCTTGGAAAACCTAGAAATCGTTCATGGTGGTTTCTGTTTCAGGGCGTTTCAGTCCAATTAATCTATGCCATTAGTTTCCTGTGAGTGCTAGCAATACAAAACAACCAACAAATCATGTTAAATGCGCATGGAATATGAGTTATGATTATGAACAAAAGAGCCAAACCGTGAGTCTGTTTAAGGTGTTTTCTGGAGCTTTAGCACGCGAATTTGATTGCAAAACGTTTCTGGGGATCCCTGCAAGGTATTAGGAACCACAAAAGCCCTTGAATTGGCCTGGAAGGTTGAGAACAGTTTTGAGTTTTCTTGATTTTTCCTCAATATGCTTATGGTGTTTTTGCAGCAATTTGCACGTGAATGGCATTAGGGTTCACTTGTGCGTATGTAATAGAATGGAAGTAGGTTAAGTCTTGGCCTAAAGATCCATTGCATTGATGTTTCAATATTTGATTTCCAATCACATCTCTTTGCATCTTTTTGATTGAGAAAACTTGCCAATTTTGGATATTCTTGTCTCTTTGATTGGCACACGAAATCTCCATCTTGTCTTGAGCTCTTTTGCTTCACAAAAAGATTTAGAAATCATATCTTTGAATTTCCTACATTTTAAATCAATTAAATGAATTAATATTAATAAAAAATCCAATTAATTAATAGAAAATAAGAAAATAAATTCAAATAATCCCAATGGGTCGTGCATAGGCCTTGGACAAAGTTTCAAGAAGGAATTTGAGGCCCATTAGCAAAAATGATGTGTTTTGAGCAAAGTTGACTTTTGCAAATTCACAAAAATTTCCCAACTTCTCCAATGCATATCTTGCTCAATTTTGATCATATGAACATGTTCTTGGACATTTTGGAAAGGTCTTGAAGTCCTCTAACCAATGCCTTTGGTACCATGTCATTTGGATTTATCAATCTCAAGTTATGGTTTTTGACTTAAAATGCCTTTTTGTTGACTTTTGAAATTGACCTATAATGTAGAAATTGATAACTTTTTGTGAGAGCATTTCTTGGACTTGGAATGTGAATATGAGTTGTAGTAAATGTCATCCCCTTCAAAATGAGCATTGGATGGAATTTTTCTGATGAACCATGAAAAAGTTATGCCTTGGTCAATTTACAGTTGACTTTTCAACTATCCAAAAATAGTAAGTTTTGCATCTTTGATGATTTTTGAGCCATGCTTGTGGAATCATGATCAAGACTTGATCGAATTATGATTATGAGCTCAAAATAAGATGTTGACCAAAAATTTTGACTTTTGACTGTAAAATGACCATTTTGCCCCTACAGTTGATTGTGAACCAAATAGGGCTTTTGACTGTGCAAACTGGCATTGTGAATCTTGAAACTTGACATGTAGATGCTTGACAATGTGTATAGGCCTATGGGACTTGATTGAGTCATTGAAAATCCCAAATTCATTGCAAGAACCAAAACCCTAATTTTGACTGGCTTAGGAGGCAGTTGGAATGTGCAACCTTTGAGAAATCTTGAGCCATTTGAAGATGACTCTTGACAAATCATGAAGAATATGGGAGGGCAAATTTTGGGGTACAACAGTGAGTATCTTGAAATGAATACGTAAAAACAAAAGTATTTTCATTAATAATAATCATCCTCAAAAGGGAATACATTTCAGATATTGAAAGATATTCCAACTAAAAATCAACTATTGGAAGCACCAACATCTTCACGACCCTTAGTTTCTCCTTGATGATTAATATCTTTGTCATATCTGACTTGATGGCAGTGATGCAGACAAGTTGTTTTCCTTTAGTATTCATTTTAGGACACTTCACCGAAAAACCTTTTTACCTTTTATCCATGTGAATAAGACAAACAACAGAAAATAGAGGGTAATGAGTATATGAAATGCAAAAATGTATGAATGCATGAATGCAGGGCTTAGTGATAGGATTTTATGAAAGGTACCCTTAGAAGGTAGGCTCCTAATTTTGGGCTATGTATATTCTACCCTCCCCATAAGGTGGTTTACTTAAGGGTATCATGAATAACACTAGAGGGAAAGTTACAAGGGCCTCCCTTAAATGGAGTCTCTTTACAGACCAAAACTTTAATCTCTAGCTCATGAAAGGTCTCGTCATGAGATTTTGGTTTGAATGTTGTACAAAGAGTCATAGGTTTCATTCTAAAGTTCGACTTCCTAAGAGGATATCTTATGAGACGTATTCGTTTTGCGGTATTCTACTGACTCTAGGTAAAGTCGTCACATAAACTCATAGGGATAATGTAACCCATTGACTAATAAATAAATGCAATAAATAAACCAAAAATGAATAAATGTAATAGAAACAAAAATTGAAAACACCAAAACCCAAAATAAACTACACCCTAGATTTGAAGTCCCCAGCAGAGTCGCCAGCTGTTGTAACTAGATTTTGAGTCGAGTCGCCACTACTAGTTTTTATCCTAAGGAAGGGAATCTAATAGGAAACCCTAATTTGTACACAGAGATTATAATTTCTTACTTCGTTTAGACGAAGGGAAGATGTTACACACCCTCATCTACATTATTCGTAAGGATACCATGGTTAAGGTTTTAAAGGTTTAGGGTGAGGGTTTTAATTTTTTAATAGGGGAACTCGCCACGTCTTTAGTCGTATGCCTACGTATCCTCTTATGAGGAATCAGAATCCCAATTCGTAGTTCGCAGGTGTTGTACCCCAAAATTTTCCCTCTCATTTTTTATTTAAGATACCTTTTCATGCTCCTAGGCTTCTCAAACACTCAATATTTCTCAAGGATTGACCAGACAAACCCTCATCCTAAGCAGTGACCTACAACTAGGGTTTTGTTTTTCTCAAGAAATATTGGACTTATAATTCCTCAAGTGGACTTCATGGTTTCTCATATGCTTCAAAGAATCCTCATGCCAAGTTTCAAGCCTTGCAACACAAGTTTGCTCAGTCAATTAGCCAGATGATTTAAATCAACTATATTGGACAAAAAGTCAACTTTGACCAATTTACAGTCTAACTTCAAGATTTTTGGTCAATTTCAATATTTTGAAGTCACATTCATCATTTTATCAAGGGTTGATCATGATTCATCATGAAAACTCAAGATTCATCAAAAGTCAAAAGTTGCTAAATTAGGGTTTTCTTTAGGAGAAGTCAACTGAACTTTGACCAAGCATAACTTTCACATTTTTCATTAGAAAATTTTCAAACAGAGCTCACTTTAAAGTAAATTCAATTCTCTACAACTTTGTCTCTCTAAGCTCAAGGCTAAAAATGCTTCATTTGAGAGATATGAGCCAAAACATTACAGGTCATATTAAAAGTCAACAAAAAGAAACTTTTTGTCAAAGCACTTTACATCAATATAAAAGCTTCAAATGAAAAAATGACCAGCATGAAAATTGTAGAGGACATCTTGAGGTTTCCAAAAAGTCTAAGATCACCTTCATATGATAAAAATTTAGTGAGATATGATTTGTGCTAGTTGGGAAATTTTGAGAAAATACATGAAACTCAAATTGAACAAATTGGGATTTTTGGGATAAAGGGCCTATCTTTTAAGGTCTAAACATGTTCAAGACACCTTATAGGACATATAAGTCCATTCATGCATCCTTTTAATTTTTATTTCATTTATTTTGATTTTTATTCATTTAAATTCAAAATTAAATCAAATAAATGATAAATGAATGTATAAGGCATAAAAGGATTGCGATCTGAATCTTTTGGAGACCTAAGGTCATGCTACAAATGTGTTCACCTTTTTGTGAATCAAATCTTCATGGTTTTGTAATATTTCAACTTATTTTCAAACAAAATCAAAGATATGTTTCATATGATGTCCAAAAAATAAGGGTTGTGATATTGAAAATTTGCAAAGAAGGAGTGAACTTGATTTCCAGTTTCAACCATCCATAAGGTTAGGCAACCATCCAAAACAATCCATGAGGTATCATAGAGTAAGTACTGATCATTCTTGATGATCAAATGTACCTAAAACAAGCATTCATTCAATCATCGGTTTTGCATATTTTGTGAAATTCATATTTTAATATTTGTGATGCTTTGATCTAAACTAACAATTTCAATGTGTTCCTGAGGCAAAATAGCGCAGGTTTTGTCCCTTGTATAAGGCCCATGATGCCAGAATACTCCATCACCATTATTACACTGTTTTTCTTAATTTTGATCGTATCTCATTGTACAGGATGAATTATCCAAAACAACATCACCATTGGATCCAGGAGGTCCAAACTAGGGGGATAGGGTCCCTCTTAGTCTCTAACGCGTGTTATTTTTGCATATGTGAAAACGACCTCGCCAGAGAAGATGATCGGAGCTAGGGTTCCGACGCTTCTCTGGTTCACATGTTTTATTATATATTGTTTGGTTTCTATTATGCTAACTGGATTGAAGCGCAGTGCAATTGGTTAAGACAGAGGCGTGTAATGTGAAGGGCGTGGGTTTGATCCCTGTCTTGTAATGTTTTTTTGTTATTTTCCAAACTAACATGCAGGTTTCATATATATATTTATCACTTCCTTTTTCCTATCACAACCAGCTCGTTGGCATAGTGACATGCAGTACAGCTTCTGGAGCCAGGGGGAGTAGGTTCAACACTCACCTCATACAAATCCTTTTTTTCTATTTTCTAACCTAATTTCCTTTCTATTTTCTTTTCTAACCCTAATTAATTTTTAACCATCAACTAAACTAACCTAATTTTTTTATTAATACTAATAAATTAGGATTAGGATTTTTAACTAGTACTTAATTTTCTTGATATATTTCTTATTTACTAAATTTATTAATTAATCAACTTTTTTCTTAAATATTAAAATTAATTAGAATTTATATTTTATTAATTACTTTTTATCACTTAAACTATTTTCTATAAAATAATAAAATATTAATACTTAGAACTTTAGGCCTTTTAAACATTTTTTAAAACATTTTCTTATTTCTTTTTGCTATTTAAATTCATAGAAAATTGTATAGGATACACTATTTAATTGTAATAGCGTAGATTTCTTTTCTCACAATTTTTCTCAATTATGTAACTGCTCACAGGATGTAATAGCATAGGTTTACTTTCTCACGAACTTTTATACTTATGTATCTCTCCCAAAGCCATGTAATAACTTAGGTTTTACATTCCGCATTTTATTTCTTCAGTACATATTTAACAGTTAGTAACTAGGGTTTGTATGACAAGACTAAAAACAAACATAGAAAACCCTAATTCTCAAGATAAATAACTGAAATCAATACACTCTTCACACTTGCACCTCTAGGGTATCCTCTCTTATTGCCTTACGATACTTGGTACAATCTCTCGAAAATGGGGATACTTTAGCAAAAGACCCTCGATCAAATCATCATTGTCTCTTTCGAATAAAGATCATAACCCTCGATTACCCTTCGAAGTTGCCTACAAAATGATCTAGTCCCTATGAGAAAAATGATGATAGTCCTTCTGATACAATAGCTAAAGTATCCTTACATGTTGCCTTCGATGATCATACGATGACCCTACGCTTGTTCCTTTACATCCAATGGAAAAGGGCTACCTACCAACTAATGGTATGGATATTAATATCTCTAAAGGATAAGGAAAATAATAAGAAAAACCTTTAGTGGGTAAGAAAATCCTAATTGCTTGCTCAAAACTTTTCTCAAAACATTTTTTCACACATCACTTTCAAACAAATATTTTCAAAACACTTTGTACGCATTTTTGAGGACTGATACAAGAATCATTACAAAGTCAGCCTTACATTGGCTTTTAAAAATATTTTCAAACAAATCACACATACACAAAGAAATTTTTCAAAAGTAAGCTAAGCAATTAAGAGCTTGTAGATAACAACTGATGAAAAGGGTGCTAACACCTTCCCTTTTCATAACTTACCCCCCGAACTAAAAATTTGTCAAAGGTATTTCCTGTTCTTTTCACATTTCCTAAATATTGGATAAAAGAAAAGTCAGTGGCAACTCTTGCTATCCGCAACATTTGGATAAAACCAAAAAGTCAGTTCCCCCACCGTATTACAGAACTGGCGACTGTGTTGGGGAAGTTCTTAAAAAATAATGGTTACCTTAGGGTTAGATAACTTTATCTGCTTTTATTGTATTCTTTGCTTGCTTTACTTTAAGGGTTTTTTTTTTGGTATAAATGCTTGTAAGATCCTACACCCGGATCTAGGAATTCCTTAGGAAAGTAGCAATAGATCATAAAGACTGTACGATATAGACCAATATGGTTAACATCTTGGCTATAGTTAGTGTGACACTTTGGTTTGTACTGATGTTCCTTGAGTCAGTCAAGGATAACATTAGGCTTCTGTACGGTGTAGTTAACACTAACTTACTTTTAGAACCTTAATTAACCTATCTTGGCCATTAGAAAGTAGTGAGATAGCCGGCTTTGGTGCAATCCAAATTTGTTTGATACTAGAAGCTACGCTCATTGAGATCCGACTTTCAGGATGTTTTGGTGGCGAGCCAGTTTTCGTGCTAAAATAAAGCTTGCGAGAAAGATCGGTGATATGATATTCGTAGAACTCGGTTACTACTTTAAGACAAGTTGAGCTAACTTAACTTCAATGGGGAAGGGTACTTACCTATAGACTTCATGTAAGCCTTTAAATCTAAGGCTCTTGTGTGACTTGTTTGTGTTTGCTTATTTAACATGAACATAACATCATAACATCATATCATCATAACATAACATTTTTATTAACCATTCAAGGATTTTAGGGATTTATGGTGCAGGATTATCATAAGCTAGATTTATAGCAAGGGGCAAGAGGATTTATTTTCCTATATCCAGATGACGTCAAAATAAAATTACATTCTCTTGAGTTAGAGGCTAAAACCTACTTGATATGGTGAGCTTGATTCTTATAGAAGGAAGTTCAAAGATGAAGACTCAAAATTCTTCAGACAAAGCTGCAACCAGATTCAATTTCTAATATTTCAAATTTAAATCCCACGAGATCCTTGAAAACATTGCATATGCATCTACATGCCATACATATCATCACATAACAGGTTTCCATGACAGGTTTTCTCATCTTCTTGTTGTTTATTTTAGACAGAAAAATTGCTCTTGAACAGACAGTCAAAGATCTTTAGGCTCAGAATGCCCAATTCCAACAGATGTTCCTAAACTTATCCAAGGGACAAGAAGAACTGAAGGCGCTCATCGTCAATGGGAAGAAGAATAAGAAGAAGACAAATAAACCAATTGGTATTCTTAACGTGGGGAGGAGGTTCAGAGGTCCAGTCAAGCGAGCTTACGATCTTGATATCCCATCGGATTAAGATGACAAATAGGATTAAGAAGGTAAGAGTGTTAAAACTGAAAGAAGCAACCTTGGTTATGACAAATTTCCTGATGAAGAGGAAGAGGATTATTTGGATGAACAATACCCCCTGCTAATGAGAAGTATAAGTTATTTGAAGAGCGCCTGGAAGTTACGGAGATCCAGAAGGTATCTGGCTTGAACTTTAAAGAGTTGGGTTTGGTCTTAGGATTCTTCATTCCTTCTAAGTTCAAAACTCCTACCTTTTCCAAGTATGTTGGAATTTCTTTCCCGAAGCTACATTTGAGATCATAGTTAAGAAAATTCAACCATACACTACTGACAAGAAATTATGGTTGCATTGCTTCCAAGAGAGTCCGTCTAGAACGCAACTAGAATGGTATTATCACTTCAAATGTGCCAACATCCATACCTGGGAGGATTTGGATGTAGCTTTCGATAAACAATATCAATACAATTTTGATTTGGCACCAACCCATATGCAACTACAGAGTATGTCCATGGGTTCTGAAGAAGGATTCAAAGAGTACGCACAGAAATGGAGAATTCTTACATGCAGAGTTCAACCTCCTTTGGTAGACAGGGAATTGGTTGACATGTTCATGAGTACGCTAACTGGTCCATTCTATAATCATCTTATAGGAAGTTCTTCATCCAGGTTCACGATTGGAAGAGTATGCTAATATGGTGAGACTCGCACGTATGGGATTATTGATCTTAATATATTTCATTTTTACATAGATCTGATTCATTTCTTCATTTATCCTCTCTCTCTTCACTCATCTCTTACCTCTCTTCTCTCACAGAACAACAAACCCTAACCCTTTTCAAAGTTGCTTCGCAGCGGTGCAACCCTAGGCCCCTCTCTACCCAAATCAAACCCCAAAATCAAACCCTAATAAACCCCAATCACAACAGTTTATCCAAAAAAATGCAAAACAAAATATAAGTTTATGTTCATACCTTCGGTCGTCCTTCAAGTTTGTTTCCAATTCTCGACCCTTACCCTCTTTCTCCTTCTTTTGCAGGTAACACGGTGATGGAGGATGAAGATTTTTCGGTGGTGATTGAAAACAACGGCGGCGCGGTGGAACATATCTAGGGTTTCAGATTTTGAAAGCCAGATCTCAACAAGTCAACACCTCTTCTGCTCCTTCGGTTCTCTTCTTCTTCTCCTTTCAAAATTTCTTTTGTTCGCTACAGAATCCTCCCCTCTATGTTTAGAACACTTAGGTTTTTATATCTTTTTTAGGTTAGATAGATTAGGAAATTTCTTTCAATTTATTGTTAGAATTTGTAGTTGATAGAAGATTAGGGTTAGATTTGTATATTTAGGGATTTGATCGAATCTGAAATTGATTATAAAAGATTTTGTTGTTATAATATTTCTATTTGTTTTCTGTTTTAGCCTGATTTGATTTTGTAAAGATTTATTTCAGTTTGTAAATTGTATCGATCTGATTTGATTAAAAGATTTGCTTCTGTTTTTGAGTTTGATTCGCATTAAGTCTATTTACTTGTGATATCTTCGAATGATTCAATCTGAACAGTAATGGTTTATTATTAAAATAGGTGTTATATTTTCATGATTTGTTCAGTGAATGTTTGTATGTGCTAAGGCATGTGCTTTTTTCCAATCAATCTTTACAGTACATGTTCATCAGATTTGGGCCTATAATGTTTGAAAAACCCTTAATTGGGGCGTGGTTGACCTGGTCAACATTTTTATCAAATAATTTAATATATTTCAATTAATAAATACTATTAATATTGATAAAAATAATAATGATATAATAAATATATATAACAGTAATTTAAATAATGAAATGGACTCAAGTTTATAAGTGTGGCCATGGGTTAAATGATTCAGAGTGCGCCCCTTAATGGGCTTATTAGCTTTGATTTATTGGGCCCAATGTTTTTTCTTTAATTTGGGCCTGTAATGGTGGCCTCTTTAACCAAATAAATAATTATTTAATTTTAATATAAATAATATTATATATAAAAATAGTTTTGATAAAATAAAATATATTTTAAAATAGAGACTTTAAATTGGCCAGATGTTTAGCTATTGGGCCTAAGCAAAAAGCGAATTGCTCATACACTTCTTTGATTGGGATATACAACCCTCATCACTTATTTTAAGACACTTTTATTACTCTAGTGGGTCATTCTGATATAGAAGGCCCAAGAGTTATTTAACAACCCCTTTTATTAATAACTAAACCCCTCCCTAACAATACTTAGAAATTTACATGGGCTTTTCTGATAAAAAATCCCGTCAAAACCCCTTCTTAAAACTAAACCCCGTTAATGCATCACCAAGCAAAAAAAATGATGTTTTTGTGGATGAAAGATTGAGAACTAGTAGGAAAAATTTGGGGTATGACAAGTTGTAAAACACCCTTGTATCTCTTTATACTTGTGGTAGACGTAATATTCTCACTCAGAAGCCTTTAGGTAATGAGTTGAGTATTGTTCTTGGTTGAAGCTTTTAAGCAAAACCAAGTATTGTTCTTAGTCAAGATTCTTGACTAAGTATTTTGTATTGGAAGTGTAATCTTCTTGTTGAGTTGTTTTTATACACTCACTGGGATTGGGACTTTTATATATCACTTAGGTGATTTAGGGAGTGAGATGGAGATTTCTCATATCTAGGAGGTGCCTAGGTAGAAGTTGCACTGGGTAGGAATTAAGTGACAAGTTATAAACTAGGATTGGTTAGACTTTAAATTAATACTACTGATAGTGGATTTACTTCCTGGCTTGCTTTTATAGGGGTGTTTCAAAGGGCCAACATGGCCCGTGTAATGGGACACGACAAGGCAGTGTTGGTCTCGACAACTTTGTATGGGAAGATCCCCTTTTGTGTGATCTTTGGCCTTTTTTGCTTTGATTTGGTCCATTACCTTCTTGTCCCCTAAAAACATGAAAGGAAGACAAAATACATAAAATAGAACTAAAATAATGCAAACACTCATAAAAACGAAAATAAAACAAGCAAGATACACAATGCTTTTACCACTTGTCAAATACCCCTAAGCTTAAAGCGTTGCTTGTCCTCAAGCAACAAGATTGCTCAGAAAGAATTATAATCAAACAATTTGGTTCTTTAAAAGCTCAAAAAGATGAAATTACTTGATACTCATATGTGGTCATTTATTCCAATCGGCTAAGACCTAAGTTCCTCAATACTAACTATTTACCGTGAAATTTAATAAACAACCGCTAGTCTTCCAAATTCTAATGACTCTGGTTACTTACATGTTCGACTTGATTGATCCTAGGACAATAGTGTATGTTTATTTTTATTTTATAAGTCTTTTTAGGATATTGGTCTTTTCGATTGTAAAGAAAATTTCGAACATAAATGGTAAAGAGAAAATAAAGATAAAGAAAGTAAATGACAAAATAGAAAAGTGAAGAGTTCGACTGAAAAGTATAAATAAAGGTTTCGACTGAAAAGTGAAAAGAAATGATAAATAACTTTAAAAATGTAAACATTGCATTCAAAGATAAAATGTGTTGTTTCAAATGTACATTCTCATAGATCGTGTCTCGATTAACTTTGATACTTTGAGTGTATAGAATAATTTATACAACAATTGAACACACCAAAATCTAAACTAAAAGACTCTTATTTGTACTAATTCTAAATGAACCACCTTCTTATTTGAAGATGACGGGTTCTTGCTTGCATGTGTTTGATCCTTCAAAGGCCTCCACGTGTCTCTTTTACAAAAAGAACAAGTAACTGCCAAAGTTCAAATATTCGACCTTATTTCAAATTGTTCATCGAACCCGCCTAAAGTATATTTCGAATACTAGATTTCAAATTCATCTTCCTTTAGCAAAAGCTTGGTTGAAAAAGACCATTATATGCTTCTATTGAAACATCTTTTCAATACTCTTGATTTTCTTCGAATAAACCTTAATATTTTTCATGAAACCTTGAGTGTCGAATTTTTAAGCTAACAAAGAAAGTAAATGACGAAGGAGAAAAGTAAAGACTTCGACTGAAAAGTATAAACAAAGGTTTCAACTGAAAAGTGTAAATAAATGATAAATAACTTTAAAAATGTAAAGATTGCATTCAAATATAAGAGGTGGTATTTCAAACATACATTCTCAGAACTCGTTTCTCGATTAACTTTGATACTTTGACTGTATAGAGTAATTTGTACAACAATTGAGCACACCAAAATCTAAACTAAAAGAATCTTGTTTATACTAATTCTAAACGAATGGCCTTCTTATCATAAGATTATAAGTTCTCATTTGCATGTGTTCGATCCTTCAAAGGCCTCCACGTGGTTCTTTTTCAAAAAGAACAAGTAAGGCCAAAATTCGAATATTCAGTCTTATTTCAAATTGTTCATAGAACCCACCTAAAGTATCTTTCGAATACTAGATTTCAAATTCGTCTTAATTTGGGAAAAGTCTGGTTGAAAAATACCATTATATACTTCTATCGAAACATTTTTTTAATACTATTGATTCTTCTTCGAAGAAACCTTAATATTTTTCATGAAACCTTGACCATCGAATTTTCCAGCTAACACTTTCCGACACCAAAAGAATTACCAAAACACAAAACTGTATAACAAATACATTCAAAAGCTTTCTACTTTGGTCATTGTTGTACCCCAAAATTTTCCCTCCCATTTTCTTCAAAACATGTTCACAAAGGTCTTAAATACTCAAAGCTACTCAAGAGTTGACTGGTCAAACCTCCTCCTAAGCAAGGGTCTACAACTAGGGTTTGATGCTTCTCAAATAAGATTGGGTTGAAAGGGTCTCAAATGACTTTAATGGTTCATCATAAGTCCTCAATAATGCTTATTTCAAGTTTCAAGTCTTGCATCACATGTTTGCTCAGTCAATGGCTCGGAAGATTGAAAGTCAATTGTATTAGGTAAAAAGTCAATTATGGTCAACATATAGTCAAACTTCAAGATTTTTTGTCAACATCAAAATTTTTAGGTGAAATTCATCATTTGATCAAGGGTTGATCATGATTCCTCAAGGAAAGCCCTTAAATCATCAAAGGTCAAAAATTGTCAAATTAGGGTTTTGATTGAAGATGACTGATCATTGACTTTTGGCCTAGTGCATGACCTAATGGCTTAAAGCATGATCTCAAGGGCTCAAATACAACATCTTGAACTAATTACATGGCTTAAGATATTTCCAAAGATACAAGTTATTGATAGTTTAAGTATTGAATCAATTAATGAAAAGTCAACAGTCACACAAAAGTGAAACTTTGACTCTCTTTTTTTGTCAACATTGGAATTCAAAAATCAAGAATCATAAAAACATTCAAAACTATCAAATTTTATTATCAAGAATCAAGAAAGTCAACAAAAGTTAAAATTGAAGATTTTCAAACACTTAGAAAAATTCAAGTGTTTTGTGCCTAAAAAACCCTAACTTCACAAGCAAGTTTCCTTAAGATACAAGTTAATTCAAGGAAAAATTTCAACAAGAAATTTGTAGGGATTAATAAATTCTACAACTTTGTTAATGCAGGATGATCCTTAAAAAGTACTTGGATTAAGAGATATGGGCCCATGAAGTTCTGATATTTTTACCCAACACTTAGAAAAATTTATAAGTGTTTTGTTCTTAACAAAGTGACTACTTTGTGGCCATTTTTCACTAAGATCCAAATTGATTCAGAAAAAAAATCAAAACATGAAAGTTGTAGATGTTGATTCAAGCTTTCCAAAAGTCCAAGAACACAAATTTATCATACTTGATCTAGAAGTTTCGAAGAGATGAAGATGGCATATCAAACTTGAATTATAGGTCATTCTTTTGAAAACCTTATAGCAAAATTTCAAACCTAAGCTACATGATCTCTCTTTTCAGGCCATTTAACTTATAAATCTCACCTTGATCATAGGTTTACACAGGTCCTAAGTGTATTGCACAAGTATTAGAAGCATTGTCCAAACATGATACCACTTATGGTTGAATTTACAAAAGCAACATTTCCATTTGTATAAAGCTCCACTTTTCCAACCACTCTCTCTTTAAGCCTTGTAACTTGCTTCCAAAGATCACACAAGATATCTAAAGCTCATAAAAAACCCCTAAAAGATTATAAAAGTGAGGCTATGTCCCTTGATTCACTCCTTTCTTCATCATGAAGAAAATTTGCATTTTATGCAATTTGAAACCAAATGGCCAAACCAGCCTTCCATATGAACTAAACCTGATTTCTGCAAGTTACATAGACCAAATTCAACCTCTATAAATAGTGTTCAAGGCTCATAACTCAGGGACACGAAAATTTGCTCAAAAAACACCATAGTTGCACATTTGAAGCTTCGAACACCCAACTTCAAATCCACTCGTGCATTTTCCTTTATCATTCAAACACTTCATATACATCATGTATAAGTGATCCAAACACCTGTTTTGCCACTGTAACTCAATTATAAACACCACCATGTTCAAAATCCAACTTTGCAACTTGACTTGAGTAGACCAATCCATACACTTTCAAGGCAAATTAAAGGTCGCAACACACTCACCAAGGTCCAAGGAAGCTTTTGGAATCATTTATTTGCACCTGGAAGCATCCATACATGTTCTGAGTTTTTACTTCAAGAGGTAAGTTTTCCAAACTATGATATCTTTATTTAAGCATCATTTGCATTTACATTCTAAAGGAAAAATGTAGATACCATGACTATGAAGCTAACCATATCCTTTAATCTCATTTTAATTGACTGTGTGATGTGAATTTTGGAACAGAGTTTTCTGAAATGTTAGGGTTTTAGTTTGGTAACAAACAAAATTCGTTTCAATATTTAATCTATAGCTTTTGAAAATTATATCATTGAATTCATGGTTAAAATTCAAGCAACTTTGTTTTTTACACTTTTTGAAATAGTTGAAAAATGAAGCTTTTACAAAATTTGAAAATGATGTTGATGTTGCTGGCGAGAGGAAGAAGATGAAGTTCATCTTCAAACTTTTGGAAACTTAATTTATTATATATTTGTTAGTTGTTGTTTTACTACCCGATGAAATAACCTTCCCAATGATAGAAGGAAGCGTGCAAAGGCTTTAGTGTTCCAGGGCAGGGGTTCGATCCCTGCCTCTGGAATTTTATTTTCTAGCATTTCTCTTGCATATCTCATGCCATGCAACCCAACACGTGCACTATACATCTCCAGCCCTCAACCACTTGATCTCATCAAGCCTGATCTAAGTGCCTCAAATACGCGTCCCCACCATGAACCCTCAAAGACCCTCTGCATCATATCTAGCGTAGGCCTTCTGGGTCCATCATTGGGCCTGATATTTTTGCTTTTTCTCACCCCCATTATTACTTATTTGCAGTCAGCCCATTTAATTTCTTTTTGTTTTAAAAAAATCTATTTTCTCTTTTTTTAATCAATTTCATTAAAATCATAAAATCATAAAGAAATTAGATTTAGGTTTTTTGTTTAATTAATTTTTTTTGACAAGTAAAAATTAATTAAACCTAATCATATTTTGGTTTCATTTATTAATTAACTAATAAATCAATTGGAATTAGATTTTATTTTTATTTTACACTTTAATTATTTTTTCTAAACAAAAAAACACCAAAATATTTTCTAAACACTTAGAATTTTTTAGGTCTTAAATATCTTCTCCTCTTCACCATATCCGCATGCTCATTTACTTTTTTGCATTATTTTTCAATATTGTAAATATCAATGGTATGTAATAGATAATTAGGGTTTCTTCACCTTCTCCCTATTTATGTTTTGCACTCCCCATCCCCGAAGCAATGTAATAGTTATTTCCCGCATTTTTATTTTCCACACTTGTATATATTTAACTGCTAGATTAATTAGGCATGCATGGCAAGACATAAAAAACAAACGTTAGAAAACCTAATTTCAAGATAAACACTTGAAATCAAAACACTACGCACACGCACACCTCTAGGGTGACCCTCACTTGTTGCCTCAGATTTAAATAGTCATGTCCCTCGAATGTGGGATGCTTTAGCAAAGACCCTGAATTAAAATATTGTAGTCCCTCGATGACCCTTCGATGTTACCTTCAGTAAACGATCTTAGTCCCTTATGACAATTGTTAAAGCGTCCTACAAGTTGCCTTCTATGACTGTAGGATGACCCGCGTCTGTCCCTCACATCCAATGATAGGGCTTCCTACTAACTAATTGTAGGATAGCACTTGTTGTACCCCAATTTTTGCCCCTAAGATTCCTATTGTTAGAACATAGTTTGATTCTACAACCCTTGATTAGAGTTTTGATGATAACAAAATACAAAGAATAAATAATTCCAAAGATATATATATATATATATATATATATATATATATATATAGAGAGAGAGAGAGAACAAATATGATACTTAAAATTATGTTTTGAATATGCAGAAGTTCTGATGGAATCAGCATCAGAAGATCTTGATGGAATCAGCATCAGAAGATCATCAATATGTGCTACACGCTGAAGCTACCAGATTATACGCTGAAGTTTGATGACCAGAATCTGCACCTAAACAAGTACACTCTGACTCTGATCAAAGACATCTCTACCTAGTCATCAACACTCTGAAGTGTCATCAGTAGTTTAGCAAAGAAGACTCTGAAGCGTTACTGATTATTCAAGACAAAATTAAATGCTAACGGCTTTCTTCAGACAAGATCTTCTACAAAAGGAAAGTGTGTTATTATCATTAAACTTGCTTTATGGACAACGTTCTTGCCTTTCCTGTATAAACAAGTCTGCTTGTGAAAAGAAGCATGTACGTACGCACTCAACAATTTGCCAAGCTATCCAAACCACACATATTCAAAGTTTTAGCAAATTTATTTTATTCCAAGCTTAATTTGTGTAATTATCACAGTTGTGATATACTGTTTTGTTAGAAAACATTAACACACTCTTGTTTAATTATTTGTAAAAGATTTCCTTGAGATAAACCGGTCTGTGGTTATACTCAAGAAGACTTTAACAGTTGTTAAAGTAGCTGTTGTAATCCTTTGAGATTAGTGGATTAAGACCTCGTTGGAGAGAGGCGAAATCACCTTGACGGGTGGACTGGAGTAGTTTGAGATCAAACGAACCAGGATAAAAATACTGTGTTGTTAAGCCTTTTGATTAAGTTTTTCAATTCAACCCCCCCTTCTTGTGTTTTTCACATCTTCAATTGGCATCAGAGCGCCTGGTTCTGAGCTTAAACACTTAACCGTGTCAGTACAAGATCCAGCGTCAGAAAAACACAATGGCAGGACCAAGTCAAAACATCAACAATGACAACAATGAAGAAAGGGACAAATTAAGTGGCAAACCTCCAGTCTTTGATGGAGAGAACTTTGACTACTGGAAAGACAGAATTGAGAGTTTCTTTCTGGCCCATGATGCTGATCTGTGGGACATGGTGACTGATGGATACACGTACCCAGTGGATGGACGTGGTCAGAAGATTGACAGGAAAATGATGTCTGATCAGCAAAAGCGTGAGTTCAGAAATCATCACAAGGCCAAAACAATTCTTCTTAGTGCCATCTCATATTCAGAATATGAGAAAATATCAAACAGAGAAACTGCCAAGAATATGTTTGATTCTCTGAGAATGACGCATGAAGGCAACATTGAGTAAAAGAAACCAAAGCCCTTGCACTCATTCAGAAGTATGAGGCATTCAAGATGGAAGATAGTGAATCATATAAGCCATGTTTTCAAGATTCCAAATTCTTGTTGCTGGTCTAAAAGTTCTTGACAAAGGATATTCCACTGCTGATCACGTTAAGAAGATCATCAGAAGCTTGCCAAAACAGTGGAGGCCAATGGTTACAGCGCTTAAGCTAGCCAAGGATCTCAACAAAATTTCTCTGGAGGAACTTGTCAGCTCCCTCAGAAGTCACGAGATAGATCTAGAAGCAGATGAACCTCAAAAGCAAGGTAAGCCATTAGCTTTAAAATCTAACAGAAAATATGACTCCAAAGTTTTGCAGTCTATGGAAGAAACCTCTGATGGATCCTCATTAGAAGAAGATGAACTGTCTCTCCTCTCCAGAAGGGTGAACCAACTGTGGAAATAGAGGCAAAGGAAGTTCAGGAATCCCAGAAGATCAGAAAATCAGAATGAATCTTCCTCCAGATACAGAAGGTCAGAATCCTCCTCTGGACACAAAAGATCTGAAGGCTCTTCAGGATACAGAAAGCCAAACAACAAAGACATCATCTGCTATGAGTGTAACGAGCAAGGGCACTACAAAAGTGAATGCCCAAAGCTTCAGAAGGAGAAGCCCAAAAAGAAGTTTGGCAAGGAAAAGAAGAAAAGTCTCATGGCTACATGGGATGATTCTGACACATCTGAAGTTGACTCAGAATCAGATGATGAAAGAGAAAACATAGCTCTCATGGCAAACGTCTCTGAAGACAGCGAAGCTTCTGGTTCATACTCAGAATTAGATACAGAATAGGTATTCTCTGACTTTACTATAAATTTTACTAATGCTGAATTAGCTGAAAGCCTTAATGAAATTCTGGAAAGGTATCAGCAGACCAGAGTCAAATTCAGAAACCTGAAAAGGAATCTTGCTTCTGGCTCTAATAAGACTGAGAGTCTCAGATAGGAGAATTCTGAGTTAAAAGAAAAAATTTCAAAATTAGAGAACCAATTGCAAAACTCTCAGAAGGAAACAATCCCTAAAACTCTCAGCAATGCTGATGAGATCATCAAAGAGTATGATCACAGCTTTCATAAGTTTCTTGCTAAAAACATAGACAGAAGCAAGATGGCTTCAATGATCTATGGAGTTAGCAGAAATGGCAGAAAAGGGATAGGATATCAAGGTAAGGTTCCTACACCAAAAAATGCCATGGATTTAGTTATAAAACGTACTCCACTTGATTCACACTTTATATATGGGAACACACATGACATAAAATATACAAGTAGTGATTACTCTATCAAACCAAAATTTAACCAGAGTTTTGGTAAAACTAACAAATCAGGACCCAAGAAAATGTGGGTACCTAAGGATAAAATAATACATGTGGCAGATATCTTTAGCAGCAAAGCAAAGACACCAATCATGGTACATGGACTCTGGCTGCTCACGACACATGACGGGAAGAAGGCATATGTTCCAAAGCCAGGAACTTAAGCCTGGAGGCCACGTAGGCTTTGGAGGCAATCAGAGAGGAAAGATTATTGGCTCTGGAACAGTAGGTAATGGAAATCTTCCCTCTATAAGTAATGTTTTATTAGTTGATGGATTAATGCATAACCTATTATCCATAAGTCAATTGAGTGATAACAGTTATGATATAATCTTCAATCAAAATTCATGCAAAGCTGTTAGTCAGAAAGATGAGACTATCCTATTTAATGGAAAGAGGAAAAACAACATCTATAAAATTAAACTTTCTGAACTAAAAAGTCAGAATGTAAAGTGTCTTCTGTCTGTTAACAACGAGCAATGGATCTGGCACAGAAGATTGGGACATGTTAGTATGAGAAGAATATCTTAGATTAACAAACTTAATCTGGTCAGAGGACTTCCTAACTTGAAGTTCAATTCAGATGCTCTGTGTGAAGCATGTCAGAAAGGCAAGTTTGCAAAAACCTACTTTCAAATCCAAAAATGTTGTTTCCACCTCTAAGCCATTAGAACTTCTGCACATTGACTTATTTGGACCAGTAAAAACTGCTTCAGTCAGTGGCAAGAAGTATGGGTTAGTAATCGTAGATGACTATAGCAGATGGACATGGTTAAAGTTCTTAAGGCACAAGGACGAGTCACACTCTATGTTTGTTACCTTCTGCAACCAAGTTCAGAATGAAAAGGGTCTTAGAATCGTCAAAGTTAGAAGTGATCATGGTGGAGAATTTGAAAATAAAGATTTTGAATTATTCTTTAATGAAAAAGGAATTATGCATAATTTCTCTTGTCCTAGAACTCCTCAGCAAAATGGAGTTGTAGAACGAAAGAACAGAACATTGAAAGAAATGGCCAGAACCATGATCAACGAGACTAACGTTGCTAATATCTTCTAGGCAGAAGCAATAAACACAACATGTTACATTCAGAATAGAATCTCCATAAGACCTATTCTGGAAAAGACTCCATATGAATTGTGGAAGAACAGAAAGCCCAACATTTCTTATTTTCACCCATTTAGATGTACATGTTTTATTTTGAATTCAAAAAATTATTTGAACAAGTTTGACTCTAAAGCACAAAAGTGTATTATGTTAGGATACTCTGAACGCTCAAGAGGGTACAGAGTATACAATACAGAAACATAGATTGTTGAAGAGTCAATCAATGTTCGGTTTAATGATAAGCTTGACTCTCAAAGGTCAAAGTAGAATGAATTCCTTGCAGGTATGGAAGTTGAACTCACAGGTACTGAAGACAACTCATCATAGGCTCTCAACAGAGACACTCCCTCAACATCAGAAAGAGTCACAACAAGCAATCCAGCACCTTCTGTTGATCAACTCCAGAAAAGACCATCCAGAAGCAGCATTGATCACACAGAAGAAACAATTTTAGGAAGGAAGGAAGATCCAATCAGAACAAGATCTACTTTCAGAAATTCTGAAGTGTCTCTCATGGGACTGGTTTCTCTGATTAAACCAACAACAATTGATGAAGTACTTCTGGACAATGACTGGATTATGGTAATGCAAGAGGAGTTAAATTAATTCACCAGAAATGACGTATGGGATCTGGTTCCCAAACCAAAAGGATTCAACGTCATTGGTACACAATGGGTGTTCAGAAACAAACTGAACGAGCAAGGTAAAGTCATTAGAAACAAAGCACGACTGGTAGCACAAGGTTATAGTCAGCAAGAGGGGATATACTATACAAAAACCTTTGCTCCAGTCGCCAGGTTAGAATCTATCAGACTTTTAATTTCTTTTGCTGTTAATAAAGGCATCACTCTGTATCAGATGGATGTCAAGAGTGCATTCTTAAATGGATATATAGAAGAAGAGGTATATGTGAACCAACCCCATGGTTTTGAAAGTTCCAAAAATCCAGAATATGTTTTCAAACTAAAGAAGTCACTCTATGGTATGAAACAAGCTCCCAGAGCTTGGTATGAAAGACTAAGTAACTTCCTGTTAGAAAAGGAATTCACCAGAGAGAAAGTGGACACAACCTTGTTCTGTAAGACAGTTAAGAATGATATTTTAGTATGTCAGATTTATGTGGATGACATCATATTTGGATCCACTAAACCCTCTCTGGGAAGAGATTTTGCTAAATGTATGCAGGCAGAATTTGAGATGAGCCTAATGGGGGAACTAAAATTCTTTCTGGGCATTCAGATTAATCAAACTCCAGAAGGAACTTACATTCATCAGAGCAAATATGTCAGAGAACTTCTGAAGAAATTTGATCTCTCAGAGTGTAAGTCCTCAAGGATTCCAATGCATCCCACGTGCATTCTGGAAAAATAAGAGGTAAGTAAAAAGGTATAGCAGAAGGTCTACAGATGTATGATTGGTTCTCTCCTCTATCTGACGGCTTCAAGGCCTGACATTCTATTCATTGTTTGCATTTGTGCTAGATTCCAATCAGATCCTAGAGAATCTCACTTAACAGCAGTTAAGCGAATCTCAAGTATCTGAAAGGTACTACTAATCTGGGGTTGTTTTATAGAAAATCAAGTGATTACAGCCTAGTAGGATACTGTGATGCTGATTTTGCTGCAGACAGAGTAGAACGTAAAAGCACTTCTGGAAGCTGCCAGTTTGTGGGAGAAAATCTGATCTCATGGTCCAGCAAAAGACAATACACAATAGCTCTATCAACAGCAGAAGTTGAATACATAACAGCGACTGGATGTAGCACGCAAATGCTCTGGTTGAAAAGTAAACTTGAGGACTTCAATATATTTGAGAGTAACATCCCTATCCTCTATGACAATACCTCTGCTATTTGTCTCAGTAAAAATCCTATTTTGCATTCTAGGGCTAAGCATATAGAAATAAAACATCATTTTATTAGGGACTATATTCAGAAAGGGATTCTAAATTTAAAATTCATTGACACAGACCATCAATGGGTTGATGTCTTTACAAAACCTCTTTCTGAAGATAGGTTTAACTTCATTCTGAAACATCTCAGCATGAAGCTTTTCCCAGAATAAACTGTTTTATTTTCATATCTTAACCTTCTGAATTTTGGTTATTTTCTGTGAACTGCTGATCAACCTGCCTTCAGAATTTTAGAAGTACAGACTGTATCAGAATCTATCCATGAAGATCTGAGTGTTTCATTTCAAGGATAGAAGTGTGTTGTTCACGTAAGAAAACAATTGTCATCCATTCATCAGCTACCTTCTGAGGCTGAACACGCGTTCATTTTTCTGAAAAGTTAAAAGCGCTGATTGGATGCATTGAGACACATGTCATGGGTAACCGTTCCAATATCTTTCTGAATCCCCCAAAATCAGCTGTCATTAATGCTTATAATCATTACAATTTATTTCTCTCTCTTGCAGTTTATGTTTTCAAAATCTATTTAGACACATTTTTCACTCTTTACACTCTTTCACTTTCACTTTCTCTTAATCTAATTGTTTTCTGCTTGAACTTTCAAAACCCTTCATTTTCTCCTCAAATTTTCTGTGTGAACATGGCTTCCTCAAGCATCCCAAATTCCAGTACTCAGAGAACAGAATCCACAGAACAATATGAAGAACCATACAAAACTCTTCTCGCGCCCATTGACAACCTAGAAGTACTTTCAGAATTGATTGTGGACTTTGAAAGTCTTCAATAAAATGGGTTCAATCTTTCTGAAGAAGTAAATGCTCAAGGATGGAATGGGTATTTTGACCGTCTTCTAGGTCCAACGTTTCCAATCCTTGTGAAGGAATTTTGGATTCATGCTTCATCCTCCAACCATCAAGTTACTTCATATGTAATGGGGAAGAAGATAGTTATTACCGAAGACCTTATTGCAAGATTGATAGGTTACAGTGGTGGTGGCGTAAGGTGTATAGACATGGCTGAAAGATGTGTTGATGTTGCTTCAATTGCTAGAGAAATTTTCACTCTGGGTCTTCCCTCCAGCAAGATAAGGGATCTGAAGGATCATCACAGAATATGGGCCAAGATAATTTTGGGATGCATCAATCACAGGAAGCCAACCAGCTCTCTTGACTACATAAACATTGATCGGCGGTTTCTGATCTACTTCATCTCCCAGAAGACTAAGGTGAATCTGGCTCATTTGATGTTCAATCATCTGAGGACGAGTGTTAAGGAGACTAGAGAAGATGAGCGCACTAAAAGGGACTGGATACCCCTTGGAAGGCTCATATCAGATATTCTGACAGAGAATAGGCTGATAGAGCATCTAACAGAAGCACAGGAAATCAACTCTTTAGAGGCAACTGCTGGAAAGCCTTTGAATGCGAAGAATCTGGAAAAGATGAAGATTATTGAGAACATTAAGAAGGAACCCAGTGTTACTTCTTTTGCAACAATCACCAGCAGAAGGATTCCTCTGGATGATTTCCCCATGTTCTCAGAAATTGATTCCAAGCATGAGATTGTCGTCAGATACTTGGATGCATGCAAAGCAGATGGTACTGCACCAGAGTTAAATATTCAGGACTTGCAACAGAAGGCTCCAGAAGTTGTGATGAAGAAGAACAAGAAAAGGAAGGCAGCAGCAGAAGGATCATCCCAGCGGACTCCCAAAGCTTCTAAAAGGAAAGGTAATCCTTCTACTGTTAATGTTTTAGAATCAATATCTTTATCAACATCTGAACCAATTCCTACCCAATCAGAAATTCCTACCCCACAAACATTTGATGATTTTAACATAGGGTTTGACCCCTCAGAAACTTTAACTCTTAGAGGAACTCACTCCATACCTATCAATCCAAATACTGAAACAACTCAACCAGAAGTTAAAAAAGTTATGTCCGATATTGAAACTTTTGACCAGAATATTTCTGCTCCCATACCAGAAAATCCAAACTCTGAAACCATTTCAGAAGCACCACAACCAGATATTTTCCCTCTCTCCACAACCAGAAATACCACTACCTTCATCTCCTCAACCAGAAATTCATCCACCTTCTCCACAACCTGAACAATCACAACCAGAAGGTCAAACTTCTAAGGTCCAACCTTCTGAATCCTATGAACCAGAATCTCATAACGTTCAATCCAACCAAACTGATGATTCTGATACCATTCCCATTCCTGGAATCACTGAACCTCTGGCCATCCGTGTGCCCCTAACCATTCTGGATATTCCCCAAATTCCCTCGTCACTAGAATCAACTCCACTAAATTCCCCAACTAGTCCAATAATTATACCAGACTCTCCCACTCCCTCACCAAAGAACAATCCATATGACAACGCCAAAACTGTCATTAATTTAACTGTTTTTGAACGTCTTGCTGCCATAACCCACAAAATAGCCATCCCAAAACTAAAACCATCTGAACCCACACCAGATGTTGGTACTAGTTTATTGATGTTTGAAACAGAAATGCAGAAGTGGATAACCTCCCTGAAGCAAGCTAGTCTTGAGATGATTAATCCTGCTGCTTCAGATTATCTTTGGACAAGTTTCAGAAAATGGTGAAGTTCTGAAACTCATAAGCTTCAAGAACAGAGCTATGATCAAGTTCAACAAAATTTCAGTAATTTGCTAAAGGTAATTGAAGACCAAGTTCTGATCCAACTGCTCAGGGAAGAAGTTCTCCCTCTAGACAATTCTCCCTAGTCAGAACATCGTCCAGCAGACAAAGTTCAACCAGAGTCAGCAGATCTCATTCTGATGGATACTCCAGAGCAGATGATTCCTACAGAGGAACTGGTTCAAAAATATGACGTTGCAGAATGCTCTGAGAAGCATCCAGTTACTGAAGATTCTCAAGCTTCCTCCTATGAAAGGCAGACTCTGGAAGAACTGAAGAGAGCAGATATTATTATGCAGGAAAGGATGGATAAACAGGATGACAAAATTTTGAAAATCAAGAGCATGTTAAGCAAACAAGAGGAAACCAACACCCGGATCAAGGGCTTGTTAGAAGCTTTGTTCACGCTCCTTCCTCCTCCATATTATATTTTCCTTGTTTTTAAAATCTGTTTATCTGTAATATTTTCTACATTGCTGCTGTTCTGAACGTCTTATCGTTGCTTCTAATATAAATCCTTTTTGGCTCTGATTATATGTTCTTTTTGATAACTGACAAAAAGGGGGATAAAGAATAAGATATTTTCAATAACAGATTACTGAGACATAAGTCTCAAACATTCTGATCTACTTAATTTCTTTCTTCTGAAAAGCTTGAACAGGTACAAAACTCTGATGAAAGACGTAGTCAAATTCTGATGCTCAAGGACTCAAAGAATTTAAGGGAAGTAATCAACTCAGGGGGAGTTTTTCTTCTCAATTCTATAATTTTTATTCTTTATTCTTAATTGAAAAATCTGGTTTTTGTCATCATCAAAAAGGGGGAGATTGTTAAAACATAGTTTGATTCTACAACCCTTGATTAGAGTTTTGATGATAACAAAATACAAAGAATAAATAATTCCAAAGATATATATAGAACAAATATGCTACTTAAAATTATGTTTTGTATATGCAGAAGTTCTGATGGAATCAGCATTAGAAGATCCTGATGGAATCAGCATCAGAAGATCAGCAATATGTGCTACACGCTGAAGCTACCAGATTATACGCTGAAGTTTGATGACCAGAATCTGCGCCTAAACAAGTACACTCTAACTCTGATCAAAGACATCTCTACCCAGTCATCAACACTCTGAAGCATCATCAACAGTTTAGCAAATAAGACTCTGAAGCGTTACTGATTATTCAAGACAAAATTAAATGCTAACGACTTTCTTCAGACAAGATCTTCTACAAAAGGAAAGTGTGTTATTATCATTAAACTTGCTTTATGGAAAACGTTCTTGCCTTGCCTATACAAACAAGTCTGCTTGTGAAAAGAAGCACGTACATACGCACTCAACAATTTGCCAAGCTATCCAAACCACACATATTCAAAGCTTTAGCAAATTTATTTTATTCCAAGCTTAATTTGTGTAATTATCACAGTTGTGATATACTGTTTTGTTAGAAAACGTTAACACACTCTTGTTCAATTATTTGTAAAAGATTTCCTTGAGATAAACCGGTCTGTGGTTATACTCAAGAAGACTTTAACAGTTGTTAAAGTAGCTGTTGTAATCCTTTGAGATTAGTGGATTAAGACCTCGTTAGAGAGAGGCGGAATCACCTTGACGGGGGGACTGGAGTAGTTTGAGATCAAATGAACCAGGATAAAAATACTGTGTTGTTAAGCCTTTTGATTAAGTTTTTTAATTCAACCCCCCCCCCCCCCCCCTTCTTGTGTTTTTCACATCTTTACCTTTATAATCTCATATTAAATCAATCACAACAAGATCACACTAGGGTTTGGTTCTTCTCCCTATCTTTAGGTTTTCTCATGAGGAATCACCAAGCACCTTGATTTGTATATTGTTATCATATATGTTTTATATTGATTAACTTTTAACTAACAAATTCAATGAATGTTTGCTCTAATTGATGATACTATAAGTGAGGGCACAACACACCTCATCAGGTTGATTCATAGGTTCATGAGTTTATTTCCATGCCTTCTTCAAAAAAACTTCATTGAGATTCAAGCTTCATCATTGAGGATGCTTTAAAGTACATCATGATAAGGTCTATTATGATTCATCATGCCTTAATTTGTCAAAGAAAGTCAAAATATGCAAGGGTTGATTGAAGAGGTTTGACCTAATTGGACAAGATCTTGATTCCTTGATCGCAAGTGCATAAATCTCTCATTTATTAATATTTGGAAGTGGTTTTCATTGCAATAGGTTCTTATTATCATCCACAACAACTCCTATTCACATGGAAAGTGTATTTGAGCAAGAAAGTTTGTCAAAATTGAACGGGGTTTTTCAAGTCATTTTGGTGCTTGAGGAGCTAGGGTTTTGAACTTCTAAGGGTTATATCTTGCTCATCTTTTGAGATTTTTGAGTGATTCCAAAGATATGTTTCTCTTTAAAGGGTTATAAATTAATCACTTCAAGAGTTTCAAGAAATTTTTGTGTGGAAGATTCCTAATGATGGAGAAAGATTACAAGTCCTCTAGATAGGTCATCAAATTCCCTTTATGTGACTTCAAAAGATCATAACTTGGTAAATTTTTATCTCCTTGAGCCCATTTGTTGTACCCAAAAATTTTCCCTCTCATGTTTTCCAAAGTCTTCCCCCTGCATGGTTGATCACAAACTCTTGCCTAAGGAAAAAGAAAATTTTTGAGTGGTGCTTTAAGTACCTTTCGATTGGCATTCTGAAAGACCCTTCGATTGGTATTCTGAAAGAGCCTTTCGATTGGCATTATGGACAAGCATTTTGATGGGCATTCTGAAAGACCCTTCGATTGGCATTCTGAAAGATCCTTTGATTGGTATTCTGAAGGAGCCTTTCGATTGGCATGGGCAAGCATTTTGATTGGCATTCTAAAAGACCCTTCGATTGGTATTCTGAAGGAGCCTTTCGATTGGCATGGACAAGCACTTCGATTGGTATTATGTCAAGGCCTTCGGTTAGCATTCTGAAAGACCCTTCGATTGGTATTCTGAATGAGCTTTTCGTTTGGCACCCTGGGCCAAGCCTTTCAATTGGCATGCCAAGGGATCCTTCGATTTAGCATTATGTCAAGGCCTTCGATTGGAATTCTGAAAGACCTTTTCGTTTGGCACCCTGGGCCAAGCATTTCAATTGGCATGCCAAGGGATCCTTCGATTTAGCATTGTGCCAAGGCAGCTTTGACAGGCATGTTAACCATGTCCTTCGATTAGCATGAACAACACCTTTCGATTGGCCTGTTAACAAAGCCTTTCGACTGGCCTGTTAACAAAGCCATCAAGAGGGTACTCAAAAAACATGTCCAGGTACACTGAACATGAGAAAATGGCGTGTTTCCCTTGCAAATATAGAAATAATTAAATGCTGATTGTGGATTTAATTCCTGAGTTAAAGGCCAAATTCTTGCCTTTTCTGTTCCTAAAGAGCTGATTCGACCAGAGTGATTCTCTTCAAATCAAGACCAATCAAAGAGCAGGGCTTGAAGGCATTCGAAAGTCAAAAGCGTCAAAGTTCATTCAAGGGACACGAATGTTTCAAAAAAGGAAATATTTTAATGTGTCTGATTCTTGTCTCATGGCTTTAATGGCCTGGTTAAATGGCTGTCTCTTGCCGTTACTAGACCCCGACACTCCTATAAATACAGGGCCAGCATACAGTGCCAGGGGGAGGGAACAAAAAACATTACAAAAATTATAGTAAAGAAAAGAAAACTCTGCAGAAACAAAACAGAGCAGAACAAAAAAGGAGAAACAGGGAGGATTTGGAGACACCCACCACAGGTTGTCAACATTTTCAGAAGTGATCTAGGCCAAAGCAACCCTTCAACAAAAGTATCCACGCCCAGAAATCCCAGATTGAAAGTGCTCCCATCCAGCCAGTACCCAAATCGAAGATTCAATCTGCTGGTAAGAGAGGGTAAATTGTCAAAAAATTTCATTTTGCATAACACCTCCATATTTTCTATCCCATTCGATTTGCCATCCTAGACAGAATTCAAGGGCTTGGGTTTGGCCCCAGGTCATGTTCTTCGTTTCCTAACATTTGCTGCAGATTTAGCCTGAAAAGACTCAGCGCACGCAGGATCGAAGGGCATGGGGTTCGTTACCAGGTCCTGAGTCTTATTTTGCTAACATACTTTTGCAGGTATAGCATCCCAGATCGAAGGAGACACCTTCTCTAGATCGAAGCTTCCCATAGTCCTCCTGGATCGAAGAAGGCATTTTTCCCAGGATCGAAGGGAAATCCCCTTCCCTGGATCGAAGGTTTTTCATGCCCACTTCCTGGCCCAATCGAAAGAACCATGACCCTGTTTGGATCGAAGCTTCCATTCCCTCCTTGGCTCTAAGCTCCTTTTTTCCCTGGATCGAAGGATCCCCTTTGTATTTTATTTTTGTTTTCATTGACATCTTTTTATCTTTTTAATTAACATTAAAATAAAAAAGAAAAAACCACAAAAATATTAGGCTAGTTTTTTCTATTAAATTAACTTTGTCAAATAATCATTTAATTATCTTAACATTTTTCCAAAACTAAAATTAAGTAGATTTAGATCATTTTCCCAAAATAAAATAAAACAACAAAAATATTTTATTCTTAGGATTTTTAGAGGTTATTTTCAGATTCGTGCGCGTTTATTTTATTATAACTGTCTACTGGTTTGTAATAGCTTAACTAAGACTTTTACACTTTACTGCTTTTATTCCCCCAATTTTTGGACATGTAAATAATCCCCCTCCCCGAAGCTTTGTAATAGCGTAGGATTTACAATTCCCGCACTTTAAATTCTTGTACATATATTAACTGTTTAGATGTATGCTAACTAGGATTGCATGACAAGATTAACCTTTAAATCAACCGTAGCTCACCATAACATGTACAAAGATAATATAAACTGAAAATTGACACACTCGCACATGTCACTCTAAGGGTACGCCTCACTTGGTTTCCTCGAACGTGGTCATTGAGTATAGGATGTTTTAGAGGTCGCCCTTTTATCCAAAGATCATAAGTTGCCTCGAAACGGTTGCCTCGGATAAAAAGATCTAAGACATTAGGGTTACCGCTAAAGCGTCCTAACATTGCTTTAGTGACTACACGCCCCTTAAATCGAATTAACCCTTAAAACTCCAACGACGGTGCTACCTACTCCTCAATAGTGGGATAGCACTGTCTAAAGGACATTTTCACAGTTTAATTCCTTTTTGAGTAGGTAGAGGTTCTTAAGTACTTGCTCCTTTTAAAAACAAAACAAAACTTTTCGCACTTACACTCTCTTCAAAAACAAAACTCTTTTCAAAACCCACAAACACAAAGAAAAAGCAAACTTTTGAAAACACAGTGAGCAAGTACCTAAGAGCCCGTGGATAACCACGGATAGAAAGGATGCTAACACCTTCCCTTTCTATAATCTACCTCCGGAACCCGAGAAACATCTCGAAAAGGAATTTTTCTGTGCTTTTGTCCTTTCCTTGTTGGATAAAATAAAAGACGGTGGCGACTCTTGCTTACCGCGACATTTTATGAAAACAAACGCAAACGCGAACCAGCATTCTAAAACAGTCAGTTCTCGTTCCCACCGATCACAGAACTGGCGACTCTGCTGGGGATAATTATATAAGTGAGGTGTACCTTAGGATTAGATCACTTGTGTTTTCAATTGTATTGCTTTGTATGCTTTTAATTGTGGGCTTGTATCGGAGTTCTATAGATCCTAACCCGGATTTGGGAAACATTCATAGATAGCAATACGTTGTGGAAACTGTGTGGGGTATACCGACACGGTTGAAGCAATATCTATATTAGTGCGACATATTTGTGAGTACCGGTAGCCTTTGAGTCAATCAAAGAGAATACAGGGCCGCTGAGTGATGTCACTAAGCACTAATGACCTAGAACCTTACTTGACCATCTTTATCTTGGCCTTTTTTTAGGGGTAGTGAGATGACCGACTTTGGTGCAGTCCGAAGTTGGTAGATACTCGATACTACACTCATTGAGGATTGTTTTCTTAGAATATTTTGGTCGCTAGTTCAGTGGCTAAACCAAAATGATGAACATAGAAAATAATCCAATGATATTGAGCTCCTTAGAACCCGATTACTATTTATAGGACAGGTTTTGAGCCAACTAAACTCAAGAGGGTACTTACCTATGAAACCTCATGCAAGACTGAAATCTAAGGGCTCTTTTGTGTGACTTGTGTGCCTTCAAACTTGAACTACTTGCACATTCTTGTTATCTGACAACATGGGTTCCTTGCAGGTTTTGTTTACAATCCTTATCCAATAATCTGGATTTATTGCAAGGCTTACTTACATCACCTCACACTTTTTCTTAAACGCATAGCATACACATCATAACATCATGTCTTAACATTTCCTTAACCATTTCAAGGATCTCAAGGGTCTGTGATGCAGGTTATGGTAAATCAGATGTCCAGCAAGGGGCAAAGGGGATTTATTTTCTTCTAGCCAAGGTTGTTTAGAAAGCAAAACACGGTAACTTGAGTCAGGGGCTATGACCCACTCGATATGGTGAGCTTGACTCTTGAAGAAGGACTCTCAGCAACATGAAGCTCCTTCAATCAAGCTACCAGATTCAGATTCTAACAGTTTCTTGTTTACCCCGCGAGATCCTTGGAAACATTGCATACATATATCATACATATCATTGCATAACAGGTCTCCCAGTACAGGTCTCTTATCTTCTTCGCTGTTTATTTCAGCAATCATCATGTCTACTGAACCTTCAACCGAGCAAGCTATCAAGGCCCTCCAGGCCCAGAATGCCCAATTTCAAGAGTTGGTCATGAGCCTAGCTAAGGGTCAGCAGGACCTGAAGACTTTGATTCTGAAGGAGAAAAAGAAGAAGAAAAAGAGGACCATCATGTTCAACACTAGACGCAGGTTTGGAAACGGGCTGCAGAATGAAGTTGATCTGACCACCCCATCTAGAGGGAAAGATAGTCCACAAGAAAGGAGGGCTCCTAGCCCCGAAGTCTCCGACAACGAGATGGACTATAATGAAGAACAGTATCCTCCTGCTGAGGATAAGTACAAACAACTGGAAGACCGTTTGAACGCTATGGAAATACAGAAGGTGCCCAATCTAGACTTCAGAGATCTAGGTCTATCCTATGGGGTGGTGATTCCCCATAAATTCAAGGCACCTGCCTTTTCCAAGTACGACGGAACTTCCTGTCCAAAGCTACACCTCCGGTCATATTTGAGGAAGATTCAACCCTATACTGCTGATAGAAATATCTGGGTTCATTTCTTTCAAGATAGTGTGTCAGGGACTCAACTTGAAAGGTTCTGTCAACTGGAAGGAGCTAACATCCGCAACTGGGAGGACCTTGCTGCTGCTTTTTACAAGCAATACCAGTATAATGCCGACCTTGCTCCCACGCGTACTCAGCTTCAGGGTATGTCTATGGGTACAGGCGAAGGCTTTAAGGACTATGCTCAAAAATGGAGAGATCTTGCTGGAAGAGTCCAACCCCCTATGTCTGATAGGGAGTTTATGGATATGTTTCTTGGGACTTTGTCTGATCCCTATTTCAAACACTTGATCGGAAACTCTTCAGCCGGATTCACCGAGCTAATACTGACCGGCGAAAGGGTCGAATTTGGCATCAAGAGTGGGAAGATTCAAGAAGAAACACCTTATGATGCTCAGAAAAATCCCTACAAAGGGAAGAAAGAGTCCAATGCTGTGTATGGTCAAAAGAGTCGTCATGATCAACAGGTAGGGGCAACCCTGATCTCCGATCCCACGCCTGTTCAACAAAGACAGAGCAATAGGCGTAGGGTAAGATATCAAGAAAGGTAGTATACTAACATCAACATGCCTTTGTCTCAAGCGTTACAACATTTGCTGAAGTTAAAGCTAATCACGCTAAAGGATCCCACTCAAAATCCTGATACTTTCTCTTCCAAGTATAACCCGAGTATGAGATGTGCCTACCATTCTGACAGTCTTGGACATGACACTGACGACTGTTGGACTTTAAAGAACAAGATCCAAGACTTGATTGATGCCAAGGAGATCAAGTTTGATCACTGATCCTACGCCAAATCATTGAGAATGTCTTTGTTTCATTTGAATTTTCAAGTTGTAATTTCTTTTGTTATTCAAACAATCATCTATCAATGTCAAACTCTGTTTCATTAATGCCTTGCATATGTTTGTTTTGAATTCATCCTTTCATTACATTTAAACTATGCTTTTTACCCACTTTATGACATTCAACTCTTGCTAAAAGTTACAAGCCTTTAGAGGGAGGATGATGAAACAACGCCATAATCTCATACATTATGCTTTTGGACAGACCTTGCTGACGATGTACAGGCATTTCTTTCAAATCCTAAACACTGGAGTTATAAGGAAGATAATCCCTAGTCAACCCCTTCGAGCCAAAGAAGTAGGAGTTTTCTGTTTTAAACGCAAATTGAAACCTTTAATTTAAACCTGGGGCAGGGTAGTCTCTCAGTTAATTCAAAAGATGCGCATTGAAGTCGCAAAACTCTCAGTTCATAATACAACGAACGACATCAAAAGCATTCCTCTAGAATCAAAAGACAGTGGTGGTTCCTTATCTCATAGGCAGTAAATCTCTAAAAAAGGAAAAGCCCACTGAGCCAAAACCTATAAAGGAGGCTTAAGAAAGCTGGGGCATCCCGCTGACTGTAATCTCGAAAACAGAAACACGCAGGCAAAAGTTAGGGATAATAAATCAAAAGAACGAGGTCATTACAAATCCTCGACAACTTGAAAAATGTTGCAAAAAATGATGACTGCCTTCAAAAATCCAACTTGTGTGAACCATCACCAAAACTTCGTTCCAAATTCGAATAGAGATCGACGCACAATTAACTGAGTTTAGGATTGAAGAACATCACGAAGAGCGGGTGGGTACAAATATACTTTGAGCCTTTATCCTTTGTTTCTTGAACCGTGAACCAAGCCACGTTACAACCCTTCAAAAGTCCTAATTGAAGCATGGGTTAGTTCAAAAGCATACTGTTACAAAAGGTATCCTGACTCCTGTAAGGCTTTGCCCTAAATCTTGTGTTGAATTTGTCTTATAAAAAGTTTTCTGCTAAAAAATGCATTTTTCAAAACTTCGAGACAAGCATAAACTTTGCATTATTTGAATATCACTGTTTGCATTTGGCTATTTGTATGACATCGGAGAGATTCACACAACGAATATCCGATGAACGAAAGCCCTCTCAGTGAATAAAATCACTTCAAAAAGGATGACACTTCCATTGAAAAATCTCCTATCAACAAGGGGACTTGACATGTCACTATCCAGCACACCTGGGGCAGTCCAGTCAAGATTTCAAGAAATCTCTGAAGAAGTGTATAGTAACCAGGGGCAAGCCTCCATCTCCGTCACTTGGGGCATTGAACATCAATCTCAGCAAAGGGTTACGTACAATTAAACATTTTCTGGAAATGTCACAAGCACTTGCTACTAGGGGTGTGATCGGTGGATCTGGAACTGACTGTTTAACGCTGGTTCGCGAAATGTCGCGGAAGCAAGAGTCGCCACCGTCTTTTATTTTCTCCAAATGGAAAGGACAAAAGCACAAAAAAATTCCTTATAGAGATTGCTCTCGGTTCGGGAGGTAGGTTATAGAAAGGGAAGGTGTTAGCACCCTTTCTATCCATGGTTATCCATGGGCTCTTAGATACTTGCTCATTGTGTTTTCAAAAATGGTTTGTTTGCTTTTCAACTGTGGGTTTTAAAAAGTTTCTTCGAAAATTCCAGTTCGACTCTTGTATCGGTCCTCAAGAGTGTTTGGAAGATTGCTTTCGAAATCTTTTTGAAAAGGTGTCGGTGTGAAAAGTATTTTGATTTGTTTTGAAGTTAGAGCAAATATCTAGAGTCATCTACCTACCCTAAGGAATTCGTCTGTGTAAATGTCCTTTAAAGTAGTGCCATCCCACCATTGAGAGGTAGGTAGCACCACCGTTGGAGGTGTTCGGGTCAATTCGAGGGTTCGGGACATGGTGATCACCAGAGCAATAGGAATACACCTTAGAAGCTACCCTCATGCCAGGTTCCCGGATCATGAGGACTTACTAAGACATCCTCTACTCGACGATCACCTTTCGAGGGCAAGGCAACAGTGAGACGTACCCTAAGAGTGGTGTGTGAATTTGTGTGTTGTTTTCAGGTTAATATTTATCTTGTACATGTATCATGGTGCTCTACGCTTGTTTTTAATTTAAGCCATACATTCTTTCATGCAATTATAATTTAAAAGTGCGGAAATTTAAATGCGGAAAGATAAATCCTACGCTATTACAAGGCGCGGGTCTATACATCGCCAAATTACAAAGACCCGTTTTTAATAAAATGTGGAAAGTAAAACCTAGTTACTATTACAAGGCTTGAACAGTTACATAATATTTACAAGAAAAATAAGAATAAATGCGCGAAAAGAATAGAAAATAGAACGTTCGAGGGCGTTGGACCCTTTTGGAATTAAATTGAATGAAAATTTAATTAATTATTAAATTAAAGAAAAGAAATGTTTTTTTGATGGTTTTTGTATTTATGAAATAAAGAAAATTAAAATTCAAGAGAAACCTCAATTCTAAGTTGTTTTTAATTATTAAAGAAAAATATTAAAGTTTAATCTAATTTACTAAATATTTAATGTACATGTTTATTTACAAAATAAATTAGTAATTAATAATAATGATAATAAGAAAAAATTATTTATTAAGAAAAGTGATAAAAAGTTAAAAAACCTAATTTCTACATATTTTAATTTATTGAGAAAAAGATTAAAGTTTTAAAACCTAATTTACTATACTAATTATTAAAGTTTATTTACAAAATAAATTAATAGTGAAATAATAATAATTAAATATATTTTAGTTTCTGATTTTTTATCTTATGAAAATTAATTTATGAAATTAAAGAAAACAATTGAAAACAATTAAAAGAATAAAAAGGAAAATCAAATAAAAAAATGAAAATGTGCAAACCATGGGGGGTATTCAGACCCAAAGGAAGGTTTTTTGTGAGAAATCTGGCCCATTAGACAAAAAGCCTTGTTTGACTTTCTGGCATCACATGCGTGTTCATTGACTCCTGAGTACCGTGGTCTGCATTCTTTGGCCATTGGATTGGGTTTCATGGTCATTTGTGTTCTGGATGTTGGCCATTTGTGTTCTGGCCTCAACGTTTCTTAATCTTCTAGGATGTCTGTCTCGCCATGTATTGGTGTCATGCATAAGTTTTTCTACTTTGGCCATTTGGCTTTTGGCTTTTGGCTTTTGGCTTTTGGCTTTTGGCCTTTTGGCTTTTGGCCATTTGGCTTTTGGCCTCAACGTTCCTTAATGAACCTGCATGGGATCCTGTCTAAATCTGCAGTGTTGAATCTCACAAACACATTAAATAAAATCATAAAATGCAAATAAAGCCAATATATGAAGAAATTTAATGTTTAGGCACAATATGGCATGTATGAATGATTATACCCTTTTGATCATGGAGATCAAATCAATCTTACCCTTACTGGAAAATTAGTGACCTGAATGCTTTTATGCCTTACTGGAAAATTAGGATCATGGAGATCAAGCCAGCCTTATCCTTACTGAAGAAGTAGTGAGGTGTTGGTTTGTAACTGTGATGGCTTGTTTGTAGTGAGAGAGGGATTTGTAATAAGGATTTCAAGGTTTTAGGGTTCTTGAAAGAATTTGATATTCTAACAGTGTTGTGGCAAGGTTTTTTCTCTCTTTCCCTCCTCTCTGGTTTGTGTGAAAAGAAGGTGATTATATAATGGAAATTAGGGTAAAGAAAATGGGCTTTGAATGTGCAATTGGGCCTCCAATGTTCACTTGAGTTCGTCACTTTCCAGGATAAATCGCAGGGACTTAAGTACAATTTTTGAAGTTGAAATGTGAAAACAAAATGTAGCCGACATCGATAACTAACTCATGTCCGAAAATCGGCTCAATCGGATAAACGGTGAATTAGTTATGAATTTTTGAAGTTTCAGCTCAGACAAACTTATTTTGGGCTCCAGTGTCGACTCTGACACGTTCTTCAATAAAAAACTGGTATTGATCGGAGCATAATCCGGTCTCGACTTTTGAAGCAAAGTTGTAGATCTACGAGTCAGGGACCTTGTGTAAAAATATGAGCCCAATCCGATAAAAATTGACCGAGTTATGAATTTTCGAAGTTTCGGCCCAGATGAAATAATATTCAGCATTCAGGATTTTCGGCGTGTCACGCATTCTGAGTAAACAATGAAGGCCTTTTGAATAACTTTTGAACTCAATACCTTCTGTGAAAATGTAGCCAACTCAATTTGTGAAATTTTGGCGCCAGAACCAGCTCGATACGATGAAAATCGACCAAGTTATGATTTTTTGAACATGACGTAAATAAACTTCTGTCACAAATTTTCTGCATGAAAATACCTGATAAATCCACATTTTTGAAGACCTTCTGATTGAAATTGGCTTCCAGCCGTGAGAGATGAAAACGTAGATAATGTCAAGACGGAATTTTGGCCACCGGAACGGGTTCAAAACGAGTCACGATCTTCAAGTTATGAATTTTTTAGCGCGTAAAAACTGCACTTTCAGCACACTTTTTCACCATATTTCTTCAAGAAAACTCGCACATTCGGATACCTTCTTTAAAGAATTGACTCTTGAGCCGAACCTGAATTTGAGAATACGTTATCAGAGATATCTTGGCGAAAGAATACCTGAATATGACGCGCCGGGTTGGTCTTGTGAATTTTTCTTGAAATATTTTGAGAAATATGGGAGGACAAATTTTGGGGTACAACAGTTGCCCCTGTTCAATCTTCTTAGACCTGAGGATGTAGATTGGCTTGCGTGCCTTTCGTGATCCGAAGGTGGAAGATGATTGAACACTAGAGTGCCCAGAAATTTGCGCTCACATAGTAGTGTGATGGTGGGAATGGGCTTATAGATGCCATTTGGAGATTGATGGATAGGATGATGGGCTTATAGATGCCATGCCGAGATGTGATGAATAGGTGGATGGGCTTATAGATGCCATCTGGGTGTTGATCGCATAAGAGATTCCTTAGAGAGAACTTGCATACCTGCAAAAAAGAAAAATGATTACCTGCCCTGTTACATGAGTGGCCTTCAAACTCTTGTGTAGATGTGTTCTGACTGGTTACAGGAGCTGGATCTGGAGCTTCAAACGGTGATGAATAAACCAGGGATGGTTACTACCTCAACAGGAACGCTGAGAGAACCTTGGATGACTTCAACCTCAACAGTAATCATTGAGAGAATCTTGGGCGACTTCAACCTCAACAGTAATCATTGAGAGAAATTTGGGGCGATTACTACCTCCGCAATAACGGGGAGAGAACCACAGGCGACTACAACCTCAACAGTAATCATTGAGAGAATCTTGGATAACTTCCACTTCAACAGTAACGCTGAGAGAAACTTGGGATGATTACTACCTCCGCAGTATCGGGGAGAGAACCATAGGCGACTACAATCTCAACAACAATCATTGAGATAATCTTGGACGTCTTCAACTTCAACAGTAACGCTGAGAGAATCTTGGGATGATTACAACCTCCGCAGTATCGGGGAGAGAACCTTGGGCGACTACAACCTCAACAGTAATCATTGAGAGAATCTTGGATAACTTCTTCTTCAACAGTAACGCTGAGAGAATCTTGGGGCGATTACTACCTCCGCAGTAACGGGGAGAGAACCACAGGCGACTACAACCTCAACAGTAATCATTGAGAGAATCTTGGATAACTTCTTCTTCAACAGTAATGCTGAGAGAATCTTGGGGAGATTACTACCTCCGCAGTAACAGGGAGAGAACCACAGGCGACTACAACCTCAACAGTAATCATTGAGAGAATCTTGGATAACTTCTTCTTCAACAGTAACGCTGAGAGAATCTTGGGGCGATTACTACCTCCGCAGTAACGGGGAGAGAACCACAGGCGACTACAACCTGAACAGTAATCATTGAGAGAATCTTGGGTATCTTCTACTGAGTCTTCATCAGGAAAATCGGTTAGGGGTCGATTTAGCTGGACTAGAGAAGGCCTTTGGCTGGATAAGAAACAGAAAATCTTAGGGTCGATTAACTGAACCGGTCTAGGTCTTGAAATCTTCAACTGGATAAGAAACAGGGAGATCTTAGGGTCGATCTGACTGAACTAGAGAAGGCCTTTGACTGGATAAGAAACAGAGAAATCTTAGGGTCGATTTAACTGAACCGGTCAAGGTCTTGAATATAGCTGGGAACTTAACTGAATTCTTCCTGAAAGGTAAAGGTCAGTCATATGCAATGCATGATATGGATCAAGCAATGATGTTCTCAACATAAATGAGATTTGTAGGATATGATGCGTATATGCATGCTATAATGTATGAAAATATGATGTTTATGAATGTATATTTTCGTCTAGGAAAGTAAATCCTTGACGGGTACCGGGAAGTCAATCCTGGGCTGACATTTGAAGAATAGATTTTTGCTTTCGCTGGGGATGATAGTTGCAAGAATACCGGTAGGAGAAGATAACTCCGTTGGGGAATAAACTTGGCGAATGGATTACTCTGCGGGGAGAAAAGTACTCTAATGATCTTGCTGGGGAACAATACTCTGTGGGGAGATAGATACTTTGCTGAAATGTTGATGGTAACTTCGCTGGGGATACCACTGTTCTTTTGGAAGTGTTAATAGACTTCGCTGGGGATAAGGAGACTTTGTCGGGGACGATCTTTTCGTGGCTTTTGGCTGAGGATAACCCAGTTATATCCTGGTAAAGAAATAACTCTTTGAATAAAGCCGGGAGACGCGTTCCTGCTCTGCGAGGATAAGCTTCCAGAATCTACTGGGGATAAGCTTACTGCTTGGGGAGATGAATTCCAAATTTCCTGGGGAACTAGATTGGACTCTCTGGGGGGAAGTTTTGAGATGTATTGGAAGTAACTCCACTGAATGTTTGGTATACCGTCGGGGAACAATCTTTAGACCAAGACTGCCGGGGATGCCTGTTAAGAGTGCATATATGCTGCTGGGGAATGTTGAGATCTGCTGGAGGATACTCAACTTCCTTAAGGTTTGATAATATAGCTTTGCTTGAGGAGAGTGTACTGTCTTGCTGGCTCACTCTCTGGGGAATTGGGATGTACTGGTTATGTTCTTCAGCTGAACTCACCTTGATACCTTGGAGGACAGAACAATTAGATTGCTTAGACAACTCTTTATTGCCCCTGTTTTTGAGGTTGGAGAAGAAGACCTGTGAGGGGATGATAGTTGTTGATGGGCAAACCTTCTTCTAGTAGGCAAGTGATAAGATGCCGGGACATAGTCGTACGCTTTTAATCCCTAACTTTTGCCTGGACCGCCCTTTCGGGTTTTCAGTCCACCGGGATACCCATTTTTGCCCAAGCCGCCTTTTCAGGTTTTCGACTTGCCGGGTGTACAGATTTTTCGTTTCATCCCTTATTTTTGCCCGAACCCTTTTGGTTCGCCGAGAAGCCCTTATTATTTCCTAGGTATGTCAACCTAGCGGGTCTTTGATTACGCGCAGTATTTTTTCGACTATGTCCGTGCTTTTAGAATGTAGGGAGGTGCCCCTGTCAGTAGCATTGTGTAGCCATATTACCAGAAAATGTTTGATCAGACAAGATTCGTTGCTGGAGTGCCCCAAGTGATTCAAGCAGAGATTTGCCCCAGGCTAGTTGGCCCTTTGAGAGATTCTCCGAATCTTGATTGGACTGCCCCAGATGATGGACCATGATCATGTCGTGCCCCTTGATTGGAAGTGCTTATGTTCACTAGGCTTTCATCGTGCGAATTTCCCTGCTGTTCAAACAAATAGTCATATGTAAACAATGTTATATCAAAAATGCAAAGCTTATGTCTGTCTTGAAGATTTTGAAAATGCATTCTTTTTTTCATAAAACAAGTGAATGTTTGTAAAACGTGATGTCAACTCCGTATTTACCGTAGGCCTTAAGGAGTCGGGATTCCTTTTGTAACAATATGCTTTCGAACCAACCCATGCTTCAGCTAGGACTTTTAAGGGTTATAACGTGGCCTGGTTCACGGTTTTAGAAACAAAGGATAAAGGCTCAAATTTTATTTGTACCCACCCGCTCTTCGTGATGTTCTTCAAACCTAAGCTCAGTTGATCGTGCATTAGACCCTGTTTGAGTCTTTGCTCTGATTTTCCGGTGATGATTCGGATGTTGATAACTTATTTTGAATTGGCAGTCATTCCTTTTTTGTTGAGGGTTTGTAAGACCTCTTTCTTGTCTGATTTTTGTTATCCCTTTCTTTTTTGCCTGAACTGTTTCCTTTTTTGGAATTACAGTCAGCGGGATGCCCCCGTTTTGTAAGTCTCCTTCATAGGTTTTGACTTAATGGGCTTTTTTATTTTGAGAGATATAATGACTGCCTGTCCTTCTTGATTATTCGGAACCATCACCGTCTTTCTTTGTTTTGTAAGGACCTCTTTGGTGTCATTCGTTATGCACTTGGATCAACTGAGAGACTACCCTGCCCCAGGTTATGATTAAGGGTTTTAAATTTCGAAAAGAAAAACTCCTACTTCTTTGGCTCAGAGGGGTTGACGAGGGATTATCTTCCTTATAACTCCAGTGTTTAGGGATTGAAACAATGCATGTACCTCATCAGCGGGGTCTGTTCAAAAGCATACTGTAGATTATGGTATCATTTTCGTCATCCTCCCTCAAGAGGCTTAGAATTATTAATTGAGAGTTGATCATCAGAAAAAATATGAAAATAATTTGCATTTAGTGAATACGAATATATTGCTTCAAAACAGACATATGCGATGCATTAAGGAAATAACAACGTTCTAACATGAGTAAATGTTTGAACAAAAGAAAATTACAACTTGAACATTCGAATGAACAAAAGTCTTTTCATCTCAGGGCTTGTCACTTCAAATGGTGAGCCTTGGAGGGATGGTAGAAAAATTCTGCCTGACCATCTTGTGTGAACTCTAATGCCCCTTCATCAATCAGGTCCTGGATCTTGTTCTTCAGAGCCCAACACTCATTTGTATCATGTCCTGGACAGGAAGAGTGGTAGGCACACCTTTTATTGGGATCATAAGTAGGATGTGCTGTGTTGGGATTCTGGGGATGAGCCCTTAATGTGATCAAATTCAATCTCAACAGGCGTTGTAAACCTTGAAACAGCGACATGTTGAGCGGGGTGAATTGCCTCCTGGACTTGTCTGGCTGAAGTCGGTGAGGTTGATGCTGAACTTGTGACACTGGAGCCTTTTGAGAAGCTCTCCCCTTATCTCCTTGTCTCAAAGGCGGTTGAACGATGACTGGATTTTTACCCTTAGATGTTTGCCCCAGTTAGTTATTCTGAAGCAATTGGTTGATGAGAACTCCGAGCTCTTCTTGTCTTTGAGCTAACCCTTGAATGGCAGTCCCCTGCCCCAGCATCTGGGCTTTCAATGCATCCACTTCAGCTTGCAGATGTTTCAGTCGTTCATCCTCAGCGCTGTTCCTGACTAAAGTCTCCATGAGAAGTGTCCTTAGCTCTTCCTGCCCCTTGGATAGATTCAGGAGGATTTCCCCGAACCGAGTCTCTTGAGCAAGAAGGTTCTGGTTATCTTGCCGGGAAGCCATTGCTGAAATAAACAGCGGAGATGGTAAGTGACCTGTCCAAAGGGTACCTGTTATGCAATGATATGTATGATATGCATGCGATGTTTTCAAGGACCTCGCGGGGTAAACAAGAAAATTTGTTAGAATTCGGGTCCGGTAGCTTGATTGAAGGAAACCCATGTTATTGAGAATTCTTCTTTAAGGGTCAAAGGCTCACCATATCCAGTGGGTCATAGCCCCTGACAGCCTTGGCTAGGGCAACCTTCTTCCAGTGTCAAAGCTCACCATATCAAGTGGGTCATAGCCCCTGACAACTCTGGCTAGAGGAAAATAAATCCTCTTTGCCCCTTGCTGGATGTTTGATTTATCCTGACCTGCATCACAAGCCCTTGAGATCCTTGAAATGGGTTAAGATGTATGCAATAGTATGATGTCATGCTATGCATGGGGTAATGTAGGTAAACCCTGTTACGAGTCCCAATTAAGGACTGCAAACCAAAACCTGCAAGAAACTCAGTACACTCTGTTAGGGGTCCCAATTAAGGACTATAAACAAAACCTGCAAGAAACTTAGTACACCCTGTTATGAATCCCAATTAAGGACTATAAACAAAATCTGCAAGTAGTTCATGTGTCAGATAACAAGCATGCAAGTAGTCAAGTATGAAGGCACACAAGTCACACAAGAGAAGCCCTTAGAGTTTAGGCCAGCATGAGGTCTGGGTATTACCCTTTTGAAGTTGGTGGGCTCAACCTGTCCTATTAGAAGTAACCGGGTTCTAAGGGTCCCAACATCACTGGATTGCTTTCATTGTTCATCGTTTCGATTTAGCCACTGAACTGGCGACCGAAATATTCCAGGAAAGCAACCCTCAATTGAGTGTAGTATCGAGTATCAACCAACCTCGGACTGCACCAAAGTCAGTTATCTCACTACCCTAAAGAGGCCAAGATAGTTCAATTAAGGTTCCTAAGGTTTGTTGATGCTTCATGACACCACGCGGAGGCCCCGTACTCTCCTTGACTGAACTCAAGGGTTACCGGTACACACCAAAGTGCCACATCAACGTAGCAGACTGTTTCAACCATGTCGGTATACCCCGCACAGTTCCCTCACAGCCTTGTTGCTACTTTCTAAGAAGGTATCCCCCAGATCCGGGTTAGGATCTATAGAACTCCCAAGCAACCCACAATTTAAAGCAAGCAAGTCAATACAATTGAAAACACAGTTATGAACTAAGCCCTAAGGTACACCTCACTTTAAGTATCCCCAGCAGAGTCGCCAGTTCTGTGATCGGTGGATCTGGAACTGACTGTTTAACGCTGGTTCGCGAAATGTCGCGGAAGCAAGAGTCGCCACCGTCTTTTATTTTCTCCAAATGGAAAGGACAAAAGCACAGAAAAATTCCTTATAGAGATTGCTCTCGGTTCGGGAGGTAGGTTATAGAAAGGGAATGTGTTAGCACCCTTTCTATCCATGGTTATCCATGGGCTCTTAGATACTTGCTCATTGTGTTTTCAAAAATGGTTTGTTTGCTTTTCAACTGTGGGTTTTAAAAAGTTTCTTTGAAAATTCCAGTTCGACTCTTGTATCGGTCCTCAAGAGTGTTTGGAAGATTACTTTCGAAAGCTTTTTGAAAAGGTGTCGGTGTGAAAAGTATTTTGATTTGTTTTGAAGTTAGAGCAAATATCTAGAGTCGTCTACCTACCCTAAGGAATTCGTCTGTGTAAATGTCCTTTAAAGTAGTTCCATCCCACCATTGAGAGGTAGGTAGCACCACCGTTGGAGGTGTTCGGGTCAATTCGAGGGTTCGGGACATGGTGATCACCAGAGCAATAGGAAGACACCTTAGAAGCTACCCTCATGCCAGGTTCCCGGATCATGAGGACTTACTAAGACATCCTCTACTCGACGATCACCTTTCGAGGGCAAGGCAACAATGAGGCGTACCCTAAGAGTGGTGTGTGAATTTGTGTGTTGTTTTCAGGTTAATATTTATCTTGTACATGTATCATGGTGCTCTACGCTTGTTTTTAATTTAAGCCATACATTCTTTCATGCAATTATAATTTAAAAGTGAGGAAATTTAAATGCGGAAAGATAAATCCTACGCTATTACAAGGCGCGGGTCTATACATCGCCAAATTACAAAGACCCGTTTTTAATAAAATGCGGAAAGTAAAACCTAGTTACTATTACATGGCTTGAACAGTTACATAATATTTACAAGAAAAATAAGAATAAATGCGCGAAAAGAATAGAAAATAGAACGTTCGAGGGCGTTGGACCCTTTTGGAATTAAATTGAATGAAAAGTTAATTAGTTATTAAATTAAAGAAAAGAAATGTTTTTTTGATGGTTTTTGTATTTGATCTGACCTGATCAGAAGGTTTGGACCGTCACGGCTGGCTCCGAGCAGAAATCTTTTTTGACGAGGTGGGGGGGGGGGGGGGGGGTACCTGCAAGACACTCCGATGCTGAAGTAAGTAGGAGTACGAGCAGATAATAGAAGTTGAGGTTAGAATGATCAATACCCGACCCTCTGGAAACAGAGGGTATTTATAGCCCTCAGCGCTGGGCCAAGGTCCCTTCATTGGGCCGGGCGGATTTGGCCCAATGGAGGAACTGCCAGGTTCTAAGTGGGTAGTGGGGACCCGCACGTGGTCCCCTTCCTGGATGTGCTGCGTGAAGTGCGGGAGGACGAAGACGCGGTCTTTCCGGAGTATCGTTGGGGGAACTGTGGACTGAGTCTGCCCTAGTTGGGATGCTCGAGACAACGTCGAGCTGGACAGCAGGGTGTCGAGCTGGACGGCAGGGTGTCGAGCTGCGTGTCGGGACGTCGAGCTGGACGTCAAGAGGTGGAGCTGGACATCATCACTTGGAGTTGGACAGTGGGATGTCGAGCTGGACATCACGATGTCGGGCACGGACGTGACCCCTTTGCTCGGCGTGAACCACAGTAAGTCCCTTTGGATTGGGCCTTAGTAATGCTTTTGGGCCTGTCGGGCCCAGTCCAGAACAGGAGCCCCCCAAGTCGTGGTTCCTTGGCGAGGAGCCATGACTTGAACCCAAGTTATTCCCTTGTCTAGGTCTCGTGCCCGGGATAGAGGTGTGGGCCCTCGAGGGCCTCCTCGTGTCGTACTTGGAGACGTCCTCGGTGGTGGATGCGCGGAGGATCCTTACCGGGCGCGTTGGTTGAGCACACGAGGTATCTTTCGGGAACTGTGACGCCACCCTATGGGGGTAGGGTTATCATTGCGTTGGGAGCAGTGCGTCGAGGAGACGGAGTCCGTGGTTGCCCGAGGTGACGTTTGGTATTCCACGTCATCACTATAAATAGGAACCTTGGGCCCCATAATACGTTTTCCGCCCTCCGTGCTCTCTCTCTGCTGCTGCTCTTCCACATTTTCTCCAGTTGCGACTTCTCGTCTCAGATTCTTCCATTTCGTAGCCAGATCTCACACTTTGATCCAAGTAAGTGATCTACTTTCTTCATTTTCCCGTTTAGAATGCATGATTCCGGGATTTGTAGATGTTTTAGGACCGTACGCGTGGGATTAGCCCGTTAAACTCGTATCTAGGCCGACGTATTCATGTCTAGGACCGACAAACGCATGTTTGTGGCTGACACATTCATAGTTTTAGGTGAAAAACTTCAGGGCTGCCCGGGGTCTTCATGATCCAGGGCGCCTGATTCATGATCGTGCCCGGTATGTTCATGGTCGTGGCCGTGGGCTTCATGGTGCGGCTCGCCATGTTCATACCTCGGGTCGACATGCTTGAAGAGTGGTCGCGCAATTGGTTTGAGGAAGGCCACCGGGTTCAGGGAGTCGGGGAGGCGTCCATTTGTGGAAACGGACTTATGTAGTCGTGTATTGGACGACGTGATTTGTCGAGCGTAGGACTTCGTGCTCAACTGACTGGTTTCCCGTGCTCTGCAGGTAACCATGGCGGATGAGCCGAGCTATTCTGGACGCCGCGACCGTGACGAACAGAGTGCCGACGAGTCGGTCACCCTGATTGATACCGTGGCCGACCCATTGCTGGAATGGGTGGGTGTCGAGCCACGGGGAATATCGTCGGTATATAGTCGGGATGACCGACATCCATTCACTGTCATTGAAGAGGGTCAAGACCAGCCCGACTTCCAACAAAACTTCGTAGTCATGATTCCGTCAACTGGTGCCAGGATTTGCTCGGTCTATCCGAATTACAGCCTCGCGATGTATGAGATCGCGTTTAAAGACTTAGGGCTGCGGCTGCCATTCACTGATTTTCAGACCGGGGTCTTTATGCACTTGGAGCTGGCCCCGTCCCAGCTACACCCAAACTCTCTCGCCTTCATCCGGGCGTTTGAGTTGACGTGTCGCTACCTGCGGATCGGGGCGACCATCCCTCTTTTCTTCCGGGTATTTCACCTGCAGCGTCAGTCCCGAGGAGGGAAGCATAGCTGGGTCTCCCTGAAGCAGTCGAGGAGACTTTTTAAGATGTATATGGACTCCGTGAGGGGGTTTAAAGACAAATGGTATGTGGTACGTCCAATTACTGATGCCGCTTTAGATTCCCTTTTCGAGGAGGAGGGGCCAGTGAGCGACGATGACGGGGAAACGATGGTGAGCGACGACGGGAGCCCTGTGTTGGGTCGTAGGGCTAGATTCCCGGTGTACTGGATGTCCCGACATTACGAGCATGGGACCGGTTATTATCATACCGCCGTCGGGGACATGTGCTCGGAGGATCAGCGGGCGTACGACGTTCTTTGCCGGTTTGTCGACAGTTTTCATCCCGCCCGATGGGTTACGCGGGAAGGGGATGATATCCTGGACAAAGATGGCTACCCGACGTTCGAGTCCCGTCCGATCGACACCAAGGCGCTGGTGGAGTGTCCGACATACAGGCAGGCTGCCCGCCTGTTAGGTTGTTTGCTTGAAATTTTTTTATTCGTCATTTACTCACGCAGTTTGCTTTGATACTGACTTTTCCTTTATTTCGTGCAGGTACGATGGCTAGCCGACATGAAAGGCTCTTGAAACTATCCTGCGACCAGAGGCGGGGCAGGAGGGTCGTAAAGGCCCCACAGGCGACGAGGATGGGTCCCCCACCCGGTCCAAATGTTCCTCAGCAGGTGAGGGTGGACTCGCCGTCGAGCTCTGGACCCACGTCGGATCCAGAGGTCGAGGAGATCGACCCCAGCGCCGTTTTGACGCAGAGGAAGAGGACCCGTGTAGAGGGTGGTTCGACTTTCGGCGAGGACGCCGGCGCTGTTAATTATTTCTCCTTCCCTCCTTGTTTCGAAGAGGCGGGTTTTTTCGAGCGATTCCCTCCGACAGTTGTTGCCCATGAAGCTGAGGCCATAAAGAAGATGAGTAAAGAGGAAAGGAAGGCGTATCTGGCCGCCAGAGTGGACGGGCTGGTCAAAATGGCCGAAATGGCTTTGGTGTTATCTGAGGATGCAGGGGATGCTGCCCGTGTTGAAGAGCTCGAGCAGGAGAAGGCGGCGCTGACCGCAAGCTCGCGGAAATTGAAGGTCGCTCTGGACCGCTCCGAGGGGATGTTCCGAGAGCAGACCGCGATGCTCGATGCTGAGAGGGAGATGTTGACCCTAGAGAAGGAGAAATCGGGGAGGTTGACTGAGGAAGGGGAGCTTCTTCGGGCGGACAGGGATCGCCTGGCGGCCGAAGTCGAACGTTTGGGTAAACAGGTCGAGGAAATGCATGCCACCCTGCAACCTGCCGAAGATGAGCCCGAGGACATAGTAGCTTTGAAGAATCGGGCGGAGCTGGTCGCTCACATCCGGCTCCTCGAGGTGGACTGCGTCGGTGCTCTGGAGGACGGGTTCAACTCTGCGGTCGATCAGCTCTCATTGCTAAACCCTGGGCTGGTCACTGAGGGTATCGGGCACACACACCGGGTTGTAGGTGGCGCGATCGTTCCTCCGCCGGACTCTCCCAGCGTCGACAATGATGATTCCGTGGAAGTCTGAGTAGGATAGCGGGCCTTCGTGCTCTTGATATTTGTATTCTTTGGGCCTGCGTGCCCGTTTATTGTATGTTACGAACATCGCCGGCCTTCTTGGTCGGTTTACTATTGTTTTGTCGCCTTCGGGCATTTATATCAATGTCGTTTTACATTTTGGATTTTTTTGCCCTTGTTTGAAATTGTACATTTGCATGAATTTAGCCCAAGCCACGGGCCCGAGGAGTGCCCGTAAGCGGCTTTGATTTGGCGAGCGAGTATGCTCGTCTCCGTTTGTATGCGTTCCCGGCCCTATTTCGATTGGCCAGAACCACCTAAGTGTTGCGCTCGAGGGGAGAGATTTTCTTTTGACCCTTGTAGATGTCCCGTTATCCTTGATGGAATGTCGGGCACTTCGGAGCGAGGTTGCTCAGTCGGGCGTGGAGCCCGTTAGGGACGATTCGCCCTTGGCGTGAACTGCCCATCGCGAGCTGGGTGTTCTGCCTTATGGGTACGACGACGGTGGGGCTCGGTATAGCTGTCCACGTCGGGCACTGTCGATCGTCATCGTTTACCGCGCGATGCTGTGCTATTTTGGTCGTACGTCGGGCTTGTACCTTAGCCTTAAACGAAATGGGACGTTTTTCCTCGTTGACCGGGCGCGGGTGCTGCTGGTCGAGGGTCCCAAGTGTGGACAGTTTCTAACTGTAGTACTGCTTTAGCTTGGCAGCATTCCAGGGTCGTGGTAATGGCTCTCCGTCTAACTGCTCGAGGTAGTACGCCCCGGTACCCGTGGTGCCGTGGACGCAGTAAGGTCCTTCCCAGTTCGCGGC